>BTHU01000001.1:59874795-60521497 GCA_036184795.1 Tokudaia tokunoshimensis | reverse complement strand
TGTCTCATGTGTTTGTGGTAACAAGGGCTCACTGTGGTGGGAGAACTGGGTTCTATTGATGCCAACTAGCCTTGGATTCTGTTGCTTGTCTTCTTGAGCTTGCCTTCTCCATGTAGTTATGTCCTGTTTAGTTGGTCTTACTTTCTTTGACTGTGGCATTTCTGTCCTTCATACCTTTTGTGTTAGTACTCCTGGGAGACCAGTTCTCTTTAGAATAAATTAGGCATGGAGAGCTGTGGGTACAGGGCCAGAATCAATTCTGTGCTCTCTGGTGCGTTAGTACATCTGGGAACCAGCTCTCTACTGTTGGTGTTTGCCTATGTAGCTCTGTGGCCCAGGATTTGCTCTTGTCACAGAAGGATATTGGAAGGCTCCTTTCCCAGGCTTCCCCTCAGTTCCTGTGTTCTGAGTGTTTCTAGGCAGGTTTCTCTGAGAAATTTGGGTAGTCATACCTGGGCTCACAGGTCTTTTCACATTCCTGGCAGGCCAGCTTGCTATCTCTCTGCCACCTGGGTATAGAACCCTGTAGCAGAGGATTGTCTTCAGTCACAGACAGAAACCCATAATCTATCTCTCTCTCTATCTCTCTCTCTCTCCTCTCTCTCTCTCTCTACTCTCTCTCTCTCTCTCTCTCTCTCTGTGTGTGTGTGTGTGTGTTTGTGTGTGTGTCCTTCTTCTGTCTCTCAGTTGTTAGGTGGGTCAAGGTATCTTCATTCAATTTTATTTTTCCTTCCATTATTTTTATTTCCTTTATCAAATGTGTTTTAATTTTGTTTGTTTGCTTTTTTGTTCAGGGATACCTTGAAACCCACTGAGAAGGGGAATCAAATAATCATGCGAGGCAGAGGAAAGGAAGAAACTGAGTTTGAGAGGGGAGGAGAAGGAAAAGGAGAGGCAGGATTAAGTACTGGGAAAGACAGGAAGGACCCCCAGAGTAACAGGAGAATGAATCAAAATATGCAACAGTGAGGGTTTAGGGGGCAGTGGGAACCTGTATAACATCCCAGTGACCTGGGATGTGAGATGCTACCAGGATTCAATGGTGTTGACCTTAGCTGAAATGCCCAACAGTGAGGAAATGGATTCCCAGAAGAGACAACCTCCAGCAGATAGACATGGCCCTTTGTTGAGGCAGGAGGCCATCTGCCCATATTCAAAACTTTTAACCCAGGATTGTTTTTCCATCTAAAGGAAATGGCATTGTACAAAATGGAGCAGAGAATGAAAGAAAGGTCACCCAGTGACTGGTTCAATTTGGGATCCATCCCATGCATACACACCAAATTCTGACACTATAACTGAGGCCATAATATGTGGTACCTTGTAAGGTATTCTGTAGCCTGGTTGAGCAAAGCTTACTCCAGAGACCCAGTAGAACATTCTAAAAGGAAAGGAACCTATAAGCCATGCTCCCAGACTGCTGACTCCTCAACTCCATAATCCTGTGGCCATCAGTCTCATATGGCCACGACCAGGCCCTAGCATTCTGACTGGATTTCACCCCTACAATCACCTGGCTACAACCACGCTTTCCCCGCCCCACAGTTACCTGGTTGTTGCCAGGTAACTCAGCCTACTATAAAAGAAGGCTTCTTGCCCTCCTCAATCTCTCTGCCCTCTCTTGCTTCCTCTTTGGCCTTTCTCTGGCCTCTTCTCTGACCCTCTGTCTGGCCTCTCACTGGCCTTTCTGTGGCCTCTCTCTCTCGTGTCTTTTCTCTAGTTCTCTCTTTCCCCTCTTTCCCCCTGTGGTCAATGGCCAACTCTCATTTCTCTATTTTCTCTTTCTCTCTTTATTTTTTCTATCTCCTTTTTCTCTTCCTACTTTTCTATAATAAAGTATTGAAACTATGAACTGTCTCTTTTTATCAAACTCGCGTGTGTAGAACATGGAGCAGGCTTCAGCATTTCCAGTCACTAAGAGGAGGAACCCATTCTCTTCTCAGTCAAGCTTCTTCTACAGGTACCTGGGGCCATGCAAATGGCCCTGCCTTCTGGGCAAAGACCCTCTCTGCTGGCCAGGCAAGTCTCTTGCTCTACAGGAACATGGGCGCCTGTCCATCCTACAGCTGCTGTGGTGTGTAGGGCATAGACAGTGTTCTGCTATGCAGGCCATGCCTTCCAGTGTTGCCCCTAAGTGGGCTTTGCCCACCAGTCTACTATGCGGGCCCTGCCCCCGCCACCACTTTTTTCCCCACACAATATTGTGTGTGCAGATAGGAGCCTGGGCATGGCTGTCCTCTGCAAGGCTCTACCAGCAATATGACTGAGACAAATGCAGATATTTCAGCCATCCATCGGATTGAGATTGGAGACCAATACTGAAGAGTTAGAGGAAGGAATGGAGGAGCTAAAGGGGATTGCAACCTTATTGGAAGAACAACAGTGTATACTAAACCTGACCCCTCAGTTACACCAGAGACTAAGAAAAAATACCAAGGGAGCATATGCAGGATGATACGTGATGTCAGGCACATGTTTAGCAGAAGACTGAATTGTATGATCTTAGTGGGAAAAGATTCACTCAGTCCTGTGGAAACTTGAGTACAAGGGAAGCAGGGATGATTGTTGTGGGCGAGAAGGGGGTACAGGGGCAGGTGGGTGGAATACCCCTCACTGAGATGGAGGGTAAGGGGGATAGGGTGAAGAATTCAGGGAGTGGGGACTGGGAAATGGTGGGCAAAGCTTGAAATGTAAATAAATTAAACGAATGTTAATAATAAATAATAGCAGATAATAAATCATACTGAGATAGATCTCTCCTGAAGACAAAACCAAGCACTATCCCTTAAAGACGTAAGGAAAATGACACCTAAAACATGTAGAGGTAGGATAAAACAAAACTGTGCCAAAGCCTAGAAAGTGGAAAGAAATCAGAAAACAACCAAGCAGTGTGAATCCTAGGAGACAGAAAAACCTAGAGAAGATCTACCCTACTGCATGGAGAGTTCAGCTAGCACAGGTGAGACCTGCATTATGCAGAGCGAGAGGACCCCATCCCAGAATAGTCTGGGAGGAGACTTCCAGTCTCTGGTCCCTGGTTTGGGACTAATCCTCCTGTGCCACAGTGAACCATCTCCAAGTGGCCACATGAAGCCAGCCATCTACCCAGCTGCTTGGAGGAGTCAGCTAGCACAGATGAGACCCTGAAATTGCAGAGCAGAGGACACCATCCGGAATAGTCTGGCAGGAGACTTCTGGCTCTCATCCCTGGTTTGGGACCATCCTCTGCCACAGTGCACCATGTCCAAGTGGAGCAGGAAGCCAACTATCTACTCTGCTGCTCGGAGGAGTCAGCCAGCACAGGAGAGACCTGCATTGCAGAGCAGAGGAGCCGTCCACATCCAAGGGATGCACGGAGGTAGCTCATCACTCAGGAATGCAGAGAGGTCCCAGTGGTACAGTAGGACCACCCCTGCTGCTAAGAGGAAACAGCTTGAAACCCTGAGGACACAGAGCCTAGGAACAGCGTGAGACAAGTCTTCTGATTACTGCCTGCACCCACAGATGTACATTCACAAATATAACTACAAGAGAGTGGGGTCTTTCAGAAGTACATACATATCAGTGTACACCAAGAGAACAGGTCTCCCAGGAGCACAGAGAAACCACAGTCAGAGACAGCAACACCAGCTAACACCAGAAGTAACCGGATGGCAAAAGGCAAACGTAAGAACACCACCACCAGAAACCAAGGCAACATGGCTCCATTGGAACCAAGTTCTCCAACAACAGCAAGTCCTGGATACCCGAACACACCAGAAAAGCAAGAACTGGATTTAAAATCACTGCTCATGATGCTGATGGAGGGCTTCAAGAAGGACATAAATAACTCCTTAAGGGAAATACAGGAGAACACAAATAAACAGGGAGAAGCCCTTGAAGAACTAAGGGAAAACACAACAAAATAAATGAAGGAATTGAACAAAGCCATCCAAGATCTAAAGATGGAGGGTAGAAACAATAAGGAAGTCACAAAGGGAAACAACTCGGGACATAGAAAACCTAAAAAAGAAGTCAGGAGTCATGGATCCAAGAATCAGCAACAGAATACAAGAGATAGAACAGAGAATCTCAGATGCAGAAGATATCATAGAAAGGATTGGTACAACAGTCAAAGAAAATGAAAATGCAAAAAATCTCCTGACCCCAAAACATCCAGGAAATCCAGGACAAAATGAGAAGACCAAACCTAAGGATTATAGGTATAGAAGAGAGTGAAGATTTCCAAGGTCCTGTAAATGTTTTCAACAAAATTATAGAAGAAAACTTCCTTAACCTAAAGAAAGGGATGCCCATGATTATACAGGAAGCCTACAGAACTCAAAATAGATTTGGCCAGAAAAGAAATTCCTCCCATCACATAATAATTAAAACACCAAATATACTAAACAAAGAAAGAATATTAAAAGCAGTAAGGGAAAAAGGTCAAGTAACATATAAAGGTAGACCTATCAGAATTACACCTGATTTCTCACCACAGACTATGAAAGCCAGAAGATTCCGGGCAGATGTCATACAGACCCAAAGAGAACACAAATGCCAACCCAGACTGCTATATTCAGCAAGTCTCTCAATTACCATAGAGGGAGAAACCAAGGTATTTCATGACAAAACAAAATAACACAGTATCTTTCCACAAATCCAGCCCTTCAAAGGATAATGAATGGAAAACACCAACAAAAGGAGAGAAACTATACACTAGAAAAAGCAAGAAATTAATCTTCTTCCAACAAACCCAATAAAATAGATAACCACACAAACATAAAAATTTTACATCAAAAATAGCAGGAAGCAACAATCACTTTTCCTTAATATCTCTTAACATCAATGGACTCAATTCCCCAATAAAAAGATATAGACAAACAGACTGGATACGGAAAAAAGACCCAACATTTTGCTGCAAAGACAGACACTACCTAAGAGTAAAGGTCTAGAAAAGTTTTCCAAGAAAATGGTCCAGGGAAACAAGCTGGAGTAGCCATTCTAATATCTGATAAAATAGACTTTCAACCAAAAGTCATCAAAAAGACATGGAAGGACACTTTATACTCATCAAAGGAAAAATCTACCAGGAAGAACTCTTAATTCTGAACATCTATGCTCCAGATACAAGGGCACCCTCATTCGTAAAACAAACCTTACTAAAGCTTAAAGCACACATCGCACACCACACAATAATTGTGGATGACTTCCACTCTCCTTAATGGACAGATCAGGGAAACACAAATTAAACATAAACACAGTAAAACTAACAAAAGTTTTGGAACACATGGATTTAATAGATATCTATAGAACACTTCATCCTAAATCAAAAAGAATATACCTTCTTCTCAGTACCTCATGGTACCTTCTCCAAAATTGGCCATATAATTGATCACAAAAACAGACCTCAAGAGAGATAAGAAAATAGATCAAATTCCATGCCTTCTATCAGACCACTATGGAGTAAGGGTGGTCTTCAATAGCAACATAGACAACAGAAAGTCCACATACACATGGAAGCTGAAAAATGTTCTAATCAATGATACCTTGGTCAAGGAAGAAATAAGGAAATAAATCAAAACCTTTTTAGAGTTTAATGTTTGATGATTTCTTGCCTTTTAATCCTCTTATGTGTATTAGCTTCTTTTTGTTCTAAAGCTTTCAAGTGTGCTGTTAAGCTGCTAGTGTTTGCTCTCTCCAGCTTCTGTTTGGAGGCACTCAGAGCTATGAGTTTTCCTCTTAGCACTGCTTTCATTTTGTCCCATAAATTTGGGTATGTTTGTGCCTTCATTTTCATTAAATTCTAAAAAGTCTTTGATTTCTTTCCTTATTTCTTCCTTGACCAAGGTATCATTGAGTAGAGCATTGTTCAGCTTCCATGTGTATGTGAGTTTTCTGTTGTTTTTGTTGCTATTGAAAACAACACTTACTCCATAGTGATCAGATAGGAGGCATGGGATTTGTTCAGATCTTCTTATATCTGTTGAGGTCTGTTTTGTGACCAATTATGTGGGTCATTTTGGAGAAGGTACCATGAGGTGCTGAGAAGAAGGTATATTCTTTTGATTTAGGATGAAATGTTCTATAGATATATATATTAAATCCTTCTGGTCCAAACCTTTTGTTAGTTTCACTGTGTCTCTGTTTAGTTTGTGTTTCCATGATCTGTCCATTGAGGATAGTTTGGTTGTTGAAGTCATCCACAAATATTGTGTGAGGTGTAATGTGTGCTTTAAACTTTAGTAAAGTTTCTTCTACAAAAGTTTCTTTTGTATTCTATACAAAGAATAACTAAAACCAGGAGCTGGTTCTTTGATAAAAATCAACAAGATAGATAAACCTTTAGCCAGACTAAGCAGAGGCCACAGAGGCATTATCCAAATGGGTGTGCCCTTGTATTTGGAGGCATAGATGTTCATAATTGAGAGTTCTTCTTGGTAGATTTTTTCCTTTGATGAGTACTAAGTGTCCTTCCGTGTCTTTTTTGATGACTTTTTGTTGAAAGTCTATTTTATTAGATATTAGAATGGCTACTCCAGCTTATTTTCTGGTACCATTTGCATGGAAAACTGTTTTCCAGCCTTTTACTCTGAGGTAATGTTTGTCTTTGATACTGAGGTGCATTTCCTGTATACAGCAAAATGTGTCATATTTACATATCCAGTCTGTTAGTATGTCTTTTTATTGGGGAATTGTGTACATTGATGTTAAGAGATATTAAGGAATACTGATTGTTGCTTCCTGTTATTTTTTGATGTTATTTTTATGTTTGTGTGGTTATCTTCTTTCGGGTTTGTTGAAAGAAGATTAATGTCTTGCTTTCTCTAATGTGTACTTTCCTTCCTTTTGTTGGTGTTTTCCATTCATTATCCTTTGAAGGGCTAGATTTGTGGAAAGATACTGTGTAAATTTATTTCTGTCATGGAATACCTTGGTTTCTCCATCTATGGTAATTGAGATATTTGCTGGATATAGCAGTCTGGGTTGGCATTTGTGTTCCCTTAGGGTCTATATGACATCTTCTTCCCCAACTCTTCTGGCTTTCACAGTCTCTGCTGAGAAGTCTGGTGTAATTCTGCTATGTCTACCTTTACAAGGTTGACCTTTTTCCCTTACTTGCTTTTAATATTCTTTCTTTGTTTAGTACATTTGGCATTTTAATTATTATGTAATGGAAGAATTTCTTTTCTGATCAAATGTATTTGGATTTCTGTAGGCGTCTTGTATGTTCATGGTCATCTCGTTCTTTAGGTAAGGGGAGTTTTTCTTCTATAATTTTGTTAAAGACATTTACTGGCCCTTTAAGTTGGAAATCTTCACTCTCTTCTATACCTATAATCTTTAGGTTTGGGTCTTCTCATTTTGTCCTTGATTTCCTGGATGTTTTGGGTCAGGAGCTTTTTGCATTTTGAATTTTCTTTGACTGTTGTATCAATGCTTTCTCTGCTATCTTCTGCATCTGAGATTCTCTCTTCTATTTCTGTATTCTGTTGCTGATGCTTGGATCCATGACTCCTGACTTCTTTCCTAGGTTTTCTATATCCAAAGTTGTTTCCCTTTGTGATTTCTTTAGTGTTTCTACCTCCATTTTTAGATCCTGGATTGTTTTGTTCAATTCCTTCACCTGTTTTGTTGTGTTTTTCCTTTAGTTCTTTAAGGGCTTCTCCCTGTTTACTTGTGTTCTCCTATATTTCTTTAAGGGGTTATTTATGTCCTTCTTGAAGCCCTTTATCAGCATAATGAGCTGTGATTTTAAATCCAAATCTTGCTTTTCTGGTGTGGTGGGGTATTCAGGACTTGCTTTTGTGAGAGAATTGGGTTCAGATGGTGCCATAATGCCTTGATTTCTGTTAGTGACATTCCTACGTTTGCCTTTTGCTATCAGGTTATCTCTGGTGTTAGTTGATCCTGCTGTCCACTGCCTGGTGCTTGTCCCTCCTGTGTGCCTGCAAGCCTATCTCAGCACCCCTGAGTGAACTGCTTTCCCCTGGCACAGAATGCTGTGGGGCCGCCCAGCTCCTGGGTGCAAGGTGGGGTCCTGGCAAACCGAGTCCCAAGTTATCTTACACTTGGGTGTTCTCTGCATTCCTGTCTGTAATAGTCCCACTCAGTCACAGGAGTGGAGATGGTGGCCTCCCCTCTAACCTCGGGACTCCCTCTAACCGCAAAAGAAAAAGGGGATGCAGGAGGCAATCTGCTAGAGAGGACCAAGGGGACATAGCATTTGGGATGGAAAGAAAGAAAGAAAGGAAGGGAGAGAGAGAGAGAGAGAGAGAGAGAGAGAGAGAGAGAGAGAAAACCAATGAAGAGCACCCTGGTTCCCAAATAACAATTCAAATTTTGTATTTTATTAATAAATTCCTAGGCCATAAGAAAGGCTTGTTCCTTGACTAGCTAACTTATATATAATATAACACATACACATCATTATATATGTATATCGATGTCTGCCAAGTAGCTAATTACCTCTCCTCAGTTTCATACTTCCAACTTCCTCCAAGTCTAGATGGGAATGTCCCTTGCCTCACTATTTCCCAAAGTTCCTCTGCTGGTTGTCTCACCTTCTAATCCTGCTTCAGTTATTGGCCATCAGATTTTATTTACAGGTGATGCTTCCAAATAGTACACAAAAGATCATACTTATAGCCATCATATACCTTATTGCTTGTATTTTGGGAAGCCTACTCTCTCACAGATGGCTTGAATATGCACAAGAATTAAGTTTTTAAAGAATCAATTAAATTGATGTTTAGAAGATATTTTTACTCTACATATAAGCCCAGAAGGCTGACATCATGAATGCGTGGAATTAGAATTTCAAGTAATATTTATTAAATCAGAGTGCAGTCTTTGAACTGTGACAGATTTGTCCTTTAATTTATATTTTTGACACAAGAAGTGATAAATTACTTCTCACTTATCTTCAAATCTGTCATCTGTCTATAATCACAATTTACTCTATACATCTACATAATATTAAATTAGTAATTTATCTAAATGCAGATTTCAAATAAATTAAGTCATATTGAAAACTGTGTTCTATTGTTAGTATTTAAATGTTGACTTACCAAGATATTACTTTTGTTTCTTTAAAAATGACTGCATGAGAGTCTCATTCACCACCATGCTGAACAGGCAAGGTGCCACTGCTGTGAACAAGTATGTGGTGAAGGGATGGAAGAGAAAATAAAGTTAAATGTGTTGCAAGATATTTCTTTTTTTTTTTTTTTTTAGATTTTATTGTCTGTATATAATTTACAGTTACCTGTCTTCCAAATGTTCCTTCAGCTGGTAGCCTGGTGACATCAAGTGGCCAGCAGAAGCAACAGCAAATAGTTTTACTAACACCAGGAAAGAAAGAACTTACTTGCTAGCCTTTTTTTTATTTATTTATTTATTTTATTTTATTTTTTAATTTACATTCCAAATCACTTCCCCTTTCCCGTTTCCTCCCTCCCTGAAAGTCCCATAAGCCCCCTTCCCTCCCTCTTTTCTCCATTCAACCCCCTCTAGTTACTCTGTCCTGGTGTTCCCCTACATCCAGTCTTTCCAGGACCAGGGGTCTCTCCTACCATCTTTTTAGAAATCTATTGATATGCGGATTGTGTCTAGGGTATTCCGAGATTCTGGGTCAATATCCCCTTATCAGTGACTGCATACCATGTGTGTTCTTTTGTGATTGGGTTACCTCACTAAGGATGATATTTTCAAGATCTGACCATTTGCCTAGGAATTTCGTGAATTCATTGTTTTTAATTGCAGAGTAGTATTCCATTGTGTAGATATACCACATCTTCTGAATCCATTCCTCCGTTGAGGGACATCTGGGTTCTTTCCAGCTTCTGGCTATTATAAATAAGGCTGCTATGAACATAGTGGAGCATGTGTCCTTATTGCATGCAGGTAAAGTCTCTGGGTATATGCCCAGGAGTGGTATAGCCAGATCCTCCGGGAGTGTCATGCCCAGTTTTCTGAGGAACCGCCAGACTGCTTTCCAGAGTGGTTGTACCAGCTTGCAATTCCACCAGCAGTGGAGGAGTGTTCCTCTTTCTCCACATCCTCGCTAACAACTGCTGTCTCCTGTGTTTTTGATCTTAGCCATCCTGACTGGTGTGAGATGGAATCTCAGGGTTGTTTTGATTTGCATTTCCCTAATGACTAAGGATGATGAACAGAGAATCCAGTGATTGGAGGGGAAAGGAGGAGAAGATAAGGAGAAGAGGGAGAGAGAACTGGAAGAGTGGAATGGGGAGAAGAGAGAAGCAGATATCCAGATGGTTTCAGACATATTTCTGGTGTTTTGGAGAGTTTAGAAATATTGGGATCAAACTTTATCATTGTAAATTGGCATTATGTATTTGGGGGTTTGACATACAGAAAGATATTTGGTTAACTATTTAAGTTTGAGAGTCATGCTTTACCAGGTATTTGGGTGTAAAGCTGGAGCTCAGGACTCCTGTCCTTTACAGAGTCTATGGCAGAGAGGCAAAACATCTCAGATGCTGTGAGAACTAGCTAGAAGAGATTGGCTCAGCAATAACCGTGAGAGCCATCCTAAGCGAGACCCGCCAGGACTTGGTGCAGAGGCCTGGTGGGGCAGCGCTCTTTCTTAATTATTACCCACTACAGAAACATGTGCTCTGTGAAGACAGTTGGAACTAAAGATGTGAGGATGGTGAGGAACAGCCTAATGTGAGTAACCTATGCTTCTACTTGAAGCTATTGATGCCCTGGCCCCATGCTGCCTCTGAGGGCTATGTCTGGATTTGTGGGTCTGCAGCAACAGAGGTCTGCGTTGATGTCCATGGTCCATCTTACCACCAAAGGGCATGTGGATGTACCTGATCTAGGCTTCCACCTAGGGTCATGTTAACATCCAATGGCTGAGCAGAGATGGCCCTGCCACTCAATGGCCCCTAACCCTCACTGTGGTGGTTTGTATATGTTCGTCCCCAGGGCATGGCACTATTAGAAGGTGTGGCCTTGTTGAGGAAGTGTGTCACTGTGGGGTTGGGCTTAGAGATCTTCTTCCTGGATGCCTGAGGATGCCCAGTCTGTTCCTGGCTTCCTTTGGATAAAGGTGTAGAACCCTCAGCTCCTCCTGCACCATGCCTGCCTGGATGTTGCCATGCTTCTGCCTTGATGAGAATGGACTAAACCTCTGAACCTGTAAGCCAGCCCCAAGTAAATGTCTTTTATAAAACTTGCATTGGTCATTGGTGTCTGTTCACAGCAGTAAAACGCAAACTAATACAGAAGTTGGTACCAGGAGTGGGTTATTGCTGTGATAGGCCTGATCATGCTTTTGTTTGGAAGAATGTGGATTTGGGGACTTTGGATTTGGAAAGCCATGGAATGCTTTAAGTGGGGCTTAATGGGTGATCCTAGAAGGAATATGGAAGACAGTGGTGCCAAGGGTCATTTGAACTGTGTAAGCCTGATGGCCCAAGAGGTTTCAGTGGAGATGAACTTTAATATGTGGCTGAGAGACTGTTTCTGTGATGTTTTGGTGAAGAACATGGCTGCTTTTTGCCATTGTTTGAAGAGACTGCCTAAGGCTAAGGAAAAGAGATGTATATTAATTGTATTAACAAAGGAAGTCTCTAAAACAGAGACTTTGTTCTCTGGTTAAGTCTGATGAAGAGCATTTTGAACAAACATAGAAAGCTGAGAAAGGAAACATACAAAATATATAGTTTGAGCATTAAAGGAACACCAGAAAGTGAAATGGAGCTGAATTCAAGGATATTAAACTGAATTAAGGAAGTAGTGACTTTGAGGCAAGATTCCTCCCAGCTAAATAGGTTCAGGCATGGTAGTACAAGCCTTTAATACCAGGAGACAAAGATAAGCAGATCTCTGAGTTCAAGGCCAGCCTAGAACATAGCAAATTCTAGGTGAAGAAAAATTTAAATCCAGGTTTGGTGGATCACACCTTTAATCCTAGTGCTTAGGAGACAGGCATGCAGATCTCTGAATTCAAAGTCAGTCTATGGAGCAAGATCCAGGACAGCCAAGCTTAGGCAGTGAAGGAGTTGGAATAAAGGAAGCTAGTGAGAATGTAATAGAACAAGGGGGCCAATGTTCCAGCTCCTGCAAACAGCAGAACTCAGCAGCTTAGGCCATGTGTCTCTGGCTTTATATTCAAGAGGAGAAGGAGACTATTGGGACAATTGATGCTGGTTAGCTGGAGCTAAGAAATTAGTGATGATTAAGAAAAGACCAGCATCACTTAGGTGACATTTTCTGGGAAGTGTTTCCTGAGAGCACAAAGAAGCTGTGTTCCAGAAATAGCCAAGGTTGTACCTCATGCTGCAGCTGTACTTGGTAATGTGTAAGAATAATCCAGGTGGTACTGGTTTTGAAGGCATGAAGGCATCATGAAGAACAGCTGAAGCTTGGCACTGTGAGAGGCCATGGAAGGTCGTTGGTGAAAGTGTAGCCTCAGTTGTAGTTGACAGCCAAGGAGTTGAGGCTTGGTACCATGAAGAAAGCCTATGAGAGGCTTTGGTGAAGCATAGTTGCAGTAGAAGACCCTAGCATATTGGAGATGCCAGTACCATGGGATGACCACCAAAGAGAGCAGTAGCAGTGGAATGGATCAACTTGAACTTAGAGTGCTACAGAGGGCAGAACTGGAGAAGTGACACCAGCCCTTTGGAGATGCACAGAAGATCATGTGAGGAACTCAGAAATTGGAACAAGAAGCTGTGAAGCTGAAGTTGACTTGGGGACCCCAAGATGTTAAAGATGCCAGAGCCACAGGATGCCTGCCAGGAAAGCTGCTAACAGGGAGTAGAACTATCCCAGGAGAAAGAACCTTGTTGCTGTCAACAAAGATGAAAAGGGAGTTGAAGATCTGAAGACTGCTTTGCTGTCAGACATGGAGATGCAGAGTTTGGAGACTGTCCAGCTGGTTTCCTGTCTTCCTTTTGGGATTACAGTTGAGTGATTAGATGAATCTCAGAAGAGACTTTGAACCTTGGACTTTTAACACTGTTGAGACTGCTATAGACTGTGGGGACTTTTGAAGTTGTACTAAATGTATTTTGCATTATGCTATGTTTAGGTATGGCCCCCATAGACTCATGCTTGAACAAGCCTATGGGGGCTAGGGAGTGGAATGTGGTGGTTTATATATGTTCATCCCAGGGCATGGCACTATTAGAAGGTGTGGTCTTGTTGAGGAAGTGTGTCACTGTGGGGTTGGGCTTAGAGATCTTCCTCCTGGATGCCTGAGGATGCCCAGTCTATTCCTGGCTTCCTTTGGATAAAGGTATAGAACTCTCAGCTCCTCCTGCACCATGCCTGCCTGGATATTGACATACTTCTGCCTTGATGACAATGGACTAAACCTCTGAACATATAAGCCTGCCCCAAGTAAATGTCTTTTATAAAACTTGCATTGGTCATTGGTGTCTGTTCACAGCAGTAAAACCCAAATTAGTACACTCACCTTGGTAGAATAGGAAACCTGGATTTAGTGACACTGTTGCAGAAAATATGGCCCTACCTCTCACCAGCTGTGACATTCAGGAGAGCTGGCCCCATCTCTCACTGGTCCTGCACAGACATTGATTCAAGACAGTTTGTCCAACTGTTAGACTAACCAAATACCATGCAGGCCCAGATCCAGGACTTTGAGTTGACCCAGCCCAACATCTACCCCATTTATGAACTGTGGGAACATGTAAATTAGCTGATCCTGCAAAACCAAAGCTGCAGAATCTTCATGACACAGAGCAACCAGACCAATGACTCATTGCAATAAACATTTGCAAGTCAAGATATTTAGGCAAATGGGTATACTGTGGGTCACATGATAATACCTTGCAGCTTTCATGGTGAGACTTTTTTAAACTTGTTTTTTTTTTCTTTTTTCTTTTTCTTCTTTTGTTTTGTTTTGTGGGCAAAGATACAAGGGCAAAGAGTATAGATGATAGAGACAGACATGGGGATAGGGATAGGGATAGGGACAGGGACAGAGTCAGAAAAAGAGAAAGAGAAAGAGATAGAGATAGAGGTAGAGATAAAGGGAGTGGAGATGAGTATGATTGGGGTACACAAATTGAAATTCACAAAGAATTAATGATGTTTTTATTAAATTTCTTTGTTCCATTTACAACTCAATATCAGCCCTTTCTCTCATTTCAGTAGTCATTCAAGTCCTCCCCCATTCCCTTTTTCCCTCCAAACTCCCTCTGGGTATCAAACACCCCCTACTCCCACCCCTGCACTTTAAGTTGCTGCAGGACTAGGCACATCCTCTCCAGCTGAGGCCTGACGAGGCTGTCCATTTAGGGGTATGGGATCCACAGGCAGGCAGGTAGGCAACAGGCACAGGGAGCCCCTGCCCCCATTGTTTGGTGGGCTCTCATGAAGACCACACTACTCATTTGCTTCATATGTGCAGGGGGCCTAGGTCCAGCCCGGGCTCACTCTAACTGAGCAAAAAAAATATTTAACAAAAAAAGTATTTTTAAGACTATATATTGTCTAATAATTGTTTTCTGAAAAATCATCAACTAAGTATGTTTAGAATTTAACTTTTCCAGTAAACTGAACATTTTCTAGTTAAAAATTTTTGAGAGTTTCATACAAAAGTATCGTATTTGTAACATTTCTACCTGCCAACTATTCTTTTGTCCATAATACTCTTAAACTAATGATGTTTGCCTTAGTTATTGTTACTTATGTAAGTATGCATAAATGTATGTAAAATATATAGTTCTTTGTAAACAATTATATACATATGTAGAATATTACAATGTATAGTTGATGATAGATGATAGATAGATAGATAGATAGATAGATAGATAAATGATGATAGATAGATAGATAGATAGATAGATAGATAGATAGATAGATAGATAGATAGATAGACAGATAGATAGATAGATTCTACTATTCAAATTGTATTTGCCTATATGAAGGTGTGTTTAAGGATGACCACTAGAAACTGGATATCAGGAGGCTTAGCTAATTACATTTTCCCCTTCTCTTTCTTCCAATTCTCCCATATAACTCCATGAACGGGAATTCAAATTCATGACCTCCTTTTTAAATTACTCGTTGATACATACATATATTCATACACACATGCATATATGTATATTTCTAAATATATAAATGCATTCTTTCAATTTGAAATATGGGTCCACATTTGAATTTTTAACAAAGCCTTAGTTCTAAAGATAACATGAGCTTTGGATAAATGACAAAGAAATAAATCTCAAATCAACCACCAAATTTCATCACTACTGTCTAGATTTCATAATGGTAAGAACGCCTTTCTGGATAATTGGTATAAAATAAAACATCAGTGGTCTTATCCAATTTTGGATCTAGCAGACTGCAATACTTATTTCCATGCAAGATGTGTTTGGGGATGTGATATTGGCAGGACTATTATAGAATCACTAACCATTTTATGATTGGGTTTGACACCTGCTCCCCAGAAAAGGATTTCATGTTTGTTATTGCAATCCTGGACAAAAGTCCATAGCTGTGATTTAAAAAAAAAGAAAACACTTACTACAACAAATCTGGGAAGAAATGGCATTTATTTCACCTTACAGTTCATCATCAAGAAAACCCAGAACAGGAACTCAAGTCAGGAACTCAGAAACCAGAAATGAAGCAGAAACCATGGAGAAATGCTGCCTATGGGCTTGTTCCTCATGACTTTCTTGTCCTAATTCCAGGTAAAACCCAGGATGACCAGATCAGCGTTGGCACTTCCCATTATGAGCTACAAATTTTATTAATCAATAAAACACCTGGTGAGTCTTCCTGAAACTCTATCCAAGCATCTCCACAACCTATGAAATTTCACCTGGGTCCCACATCTACTTCCTTAGTCAAATCTGGCATCCACTGAGCCACAAATAATCTCAAGGCTTCTAGAAAGGCATGCCTTACTTTTTTTCCAACAGAAAGTCCCTTTAAAACAACACTCAACCTATCCACATAGACATATATACCTTCACACTGTGGGAAATGCATCCTGTTCAGAGGTCAAATACAATACATCCACCTGACTTCATTACCTCAAGTTAGTTCTAATCTGTAGGCCTAGCTTGCCCATGTACCTGTTCTTCTACCCCAATCTGCTCTGTCTATATCAGACTTAGAACTAATAAAAGAAGTTCATATACCCAGACTTCACAAAATACCAACAATATGACAAATTAGGCCACTATCTTCTCTCCAAAATGACCAGTACTACAGAAATGTTTGCCAAGGAAGATTATTTACATAGACACCGGAAGACAGAAGTTAAAAAAAACAATCATAAATGTGATCAAAGGCTTTAAGTAATTTAAAGAAGACACAAAGAAATAGAAAAATGAAATTAAAGAGACTGGCCTTGTCAGACATGAATTGGGAGGGGAGGCCCTTGGTCCTGGTAAGACTCGATGGCCCAGTGTAGGGGAATGTCAGGACAGGGAGGCAGGAGTGGCTGGATGTTTGGGTAACCACACTCGTAGAAGCAGAGGGAGGAAGGATGAGATAGGAGGTTTCTAGAGGGGAAACCAGAAAAAGGGATAACATTTGAAATGCACATAAATAAAATATATAATAAAAAGTATTTTGAAAAAGAAATTAAAGAGAAAGAACTTAGGGAGAACAAATGCTTAAGTGATTCCCAAGAAAGATACAACAATAAAACTGATAGAAATGACAAAACAATCTAGAACTTAAGGGTAGAATTCAATGAGGATAATGAAATATTGAAGAGCAATTGAGTTAATATATAAATGAAATTAGAAAACTCAAAACTTAATAATAATAGTCAGAGGAATCCCTTTCAAGTAGATTGTATTGAGCAAAAGAGAAATTATCAGAATTTGATAATAATGTTCAGGATCTAGACAAAATGAGTAAGTAATGTGGAAATTGTTTTTAAAAAAACAAATCAAAATATAGGAACACACAAAAAATGTGGAACAAAAAAAAGAAAAGAAAAAAGAAGAAAACACTAACCTTCAAATTATTTGAATGGAGGAGGGAGAATAATCCCAAGTCTAAAGTATAGAATAGACCTTCGATAAGATTATAGAAAAGCCTCCAAATAAAGTAAAGACACACCAAAACCAATACAAGAAGCACACAAAATACTAAATCAATAATAGAAGAAGAGAAAATCCCCATAGTATATGATAGCTAGAGCACTAAGTATACAAAACAAAGAAATAGCATCGAAAATTTCAAGAGAAAAAACTCAAATCATAAATAAAGGAAAATCCATCAGAATTACTGTTGATTTCTCAATGAAAAATGTGAAAGTCAGAAGAGTATGGAGCAATGTATTTCCAAGTCCTTAAAGCCTATGATGGCCAACATAGAATAATATACCCAGAAAAACCATGTCATAACTAAAGGATAAAGGAAAAGGGTCTACAATATAAACAACTAACAAAAACATGAGAAACAATATTACGGGCTGAAGATACAAATGAGCAGAACCAAGAAACTGAAAAGATAATGATTAAAACACAAAGTACAGTTGATAACACAAACATTAACAAAAGCTCAACAACAGGATGACTACAATCAACACACACATTTCAATAATAACATTAAACACAAATGACCTCAATTCACTAATCAAAAAACACAGGACAACTGCATGAATCAAGAAGCAAGATGCATCTATCTTGGATCTACAAGAAATATATCTTAGCTTGAGAAGTCTTACATCATGCTTTCTGTGAACATATTTTAAGATGCAAAACTTTTCTGAGTGCTCCTTTGACTTCTGTGTTTCTCAGGCTGTAGATAATAGGGTTTAACATGGGAGTAATGACCCCATACAACATAGAGATAAGTCTGTCTCTGCCAGGAGAGTGCTGACTGGAGGTTGGGCGGATATAGGTAAATATAGTTGTGCCATAGAACAAGAAGACAACAAGAAGATGGGAAACACATGTAGAGAAAGCTTTGCGCTTCCCTTCTGCTGACCGGATCTTTAGGATGGTGGAGACAATGTATATGTAGGAGATCAAAGTGATCAGAAAAGCACTAACCCCACAGGTGCCTGCTATCACTAAAAGAAGCATTTCTTCCACATAGGTGGATGAACATGAAAGGGCCACCACAGGCGGAATATCACAATAGTACTGGTTCACTCTATTAGAGTTGCAGAAAGACAGGCTAAAGGTGGCCATTGTGTGGACAAAGGAGTTCAGAAACCCAGCTGCCCAAGTCCCAAACAACAGCTGCACACAGCGAACCTTGGTCATGATGAGGGAGTAACGCAGAGGAAAGCATATGGCCACATAGCGGTCATAAGCCATCACAGACAGCAAGAAAACTTCAGTCCCAGCTAGGGCCACCAAGAAATAGAGCTGCAAAGCACACCCAACAAAGGAAATGCTGTGGTCCTCAGTCAAGAGATTCTTGAGCATGTTGGGGACAGTAGCTGAAGGGCAGAATACGTCCAGCAAGGATAGATTTGCCAACAGGTAATACATGGGTGTTTGAAGCTTTCTCTCAGTCATAATGGCCAACAGGATGGCCCCATTTCCCAGTAAAGTGATCTGATAGATGATGGCAAAGGCCACAAAGAGTGGATAGCGCACCTCAGGGAGGTCAGAGAGCCCTATAAGGATGAATTGAGTCACTGTGGTAAGATTATAGATGTCCATCTCCTCTGTCCACAGGATGTTTCTAATGGAAATGAAAGCACAGAATGCAGATTAGCATGATAAAGCAGGGATTCTGCTTCTGAGAAACTGGGACTATAGCAGAATGTGGTTGAAAGTGTGTGTGCTACCTCCATCTTAGTTATTATCATCACATCACGGTGAATGATGATCTTTTTCATGTCTTTTTTATTCTATTTTCAAGTATATTATTGAGTATTTTCATGTGTATGTTGTTAACAGAGATTGGTCTGCAATTGTCTGTGTTGAATCTTCATGTGGTTTGAGTGGCCTCATAACATGAATTGGGCAATATTCTTCCTGTTTCTCTTTTGTGAAATTTCAGGGTTCTTGGCATTAAATCTTCCTTAAACATCTGGTAAAATTTTGTACTAAAACCTCCTGACCCTGGGCATTTTCATTGTTGTTGATATGTTGGGGGACTTTTTTTTAGGATTTGTTTTATTGTAGTCTTTCTTTACAATTCAAATGATTTCCCCTTTCCTGCCCCCCCAAAAGTCCCATAAGTCATCTCCCCTCCCCCTGTTCCACAATAAACCCCCTCCTGCTTCCCTGTCCTGGTCCCCTACACTGCTGCATCAAGCCTTTCCAGGACCAGGGGCCTCTCCTCCCTTTGATGTCCAACAAGGCCATCCTCTGCTGCCTATGCGTCTGGAGTCACGGGTAACACCATGTATATTATTTGGTTGAGGTTTTTGTCCCTGGGAGCTATGAGAGTACTGGGTGGCTCATATCTTTGTTCCTCCTATGAAACTGCAAACTCCTTCAGCATCTTGGGTCCTTTCTCTAGTTCCCCCATTGGGGACACTGTGCTCAGTTCAATGGCTGGCTGAGAGTGTCCTGTTGGAGAACTTTTAATGATAGCTTCTAATTTACTAGGGGTTATAAGTATATTTAAATTGTATACCTGATCTTGCTTTAACTCTGGTAGGTGGTACCTATCAAGAAAATTATTCTTTTCTTTTAGATTTTTCAATTTGATGGATTGCAGGTTTGTAAATTATGTCCTCACAATTTTCTGAATTATCTTGGTGTCTATTATGTAGATTTACCTTTTAGACATTCTAAAACTTCTGTGTAATTATACTATTTATGAATATACAAAAATCCCCATTCCATCTCTGGAGGAAATTCACTGAGTAACTAAACAGACCTTGTAAATTCATGACTTTATTAATCTTATAGAATCCTTACTTATTTTTTAACTTCACAATTCATTAAAAACTGATCTATTTTTCACATTACCTCAAACATTTGTTTTATTCTGTTATACCATATTTTAATGTGTATGACACTAAACACTCCTTCAACCTAAATTAAGGTAGAATTACTGCATTAAACTATTGCTTATTTCATATATCCTACTATGTAATTATATTATATATACATATATATTCAATGGTATATGACTTTAATCCTAAAAATAATCAAAATTATAGGAAATCATATCAACACATGTATGATAATCACAAGTGTATGAATGACCTATGACTTTCTTAACATATATTTTACTAGGAAGAAATAAATATAGAAATGCCCCTATAACTTTGACACCATATCTTTAAGATATGAACAATAGCATTTTCATTAACTTATGCATAATGATATTAACTAAATTGCTCAGAAGAATTTAATCAAAGTTATAGAAATTAATATTCATTTGGTGGTTTTGGAAACAAATTTTCTATAGTATCACATATGAGACAACTTGTAGTACAAGCTGGTTAGAAAATAAATGAAAATTTACATTCTATAATCTGATTCCTGTTTATTTCCTGGTGAAACAATGAATACTTTCTTCAGTAAGTTAAAATGCACAGATATATAACATAAATAATGTATAATTGTTTTATCCCCAAAGTGAAAAAGCTTTTTATCTTTTTCCCATATAATAAATCTCTACATTTAGGAGGCTAAGACCAGGGAGTTGTAAGTTTGAGGCCACCCTGAACTACAAAGCAAAACCCTGTTTCAAAATAAAAGAAAAAGAAAGAGTACTGCAATATACTGCTCTTCATTCCTCAAGCAACAACAGATTTGGAACATAACTGCAGAGTAAACAAACTCCTATTGCTAGTCTCTTTATATCTTGAAATATAACAAAGAAAATTATTACAATCATCACAAATATATGTATGTCATTATAAAGTTAATGAAGGATGTTCCTGGATGAATAACAATGACTGGAATAAAAATAAATTATATCAATTATTAGTGTCTCTAATTTTCACAACCCTATGGAACTCTTAAATTTTATTCTATGTATTAATATTTCAAATAAAAATGTGCAAATAAAAGAAGGTTCTTTTATTGCACAGCAACATCTTCAAGCAACAAAATTTTACGTGTACATTAACTCATTGTTTCCTCACACAAATTTGCCTATTTAAAACTAGAATTAAAAGAAATATATTTTAGAATATTCTGATTAAATAAATCCTAATCTTCAGATTATATAATCTATATATACCCAACAAAACCTAATAACACATTTTTCTTAATTTTATACATTATTGTTTGAATGTATTCTATGAAATTAACTATCCTTGATATACAGCACATAGCACTTGCTCACATGTAAAGACTGTATATATTTACCAACATTTTCATTCTAGTATTAACATAACATATTAACAATTTGTGATGCAATTAAAAGTAAATGTTTTTATCAGAAACGTACTTGTCAGAAACAAGTTCTAGGATCTTATTGAAGTATCAATAGTTTGCTAACTAGAGATTTAGGGAGGCTTTTTTAAATTCAATCTCTCCAAGTGTATTTTATGATTACTTGATGTACCTAAAAAATATAAATATAGAGATAGAAATTAATAAAAGAACAATACATATAGAAAGCACTACATTTCTATTAAAATTGCCTACAATTCAGACCTTCCTACCATTTCTGACTTATAACTTTGCATATGCCAAATTCTAAAAATATCATACAGTAAAATGTTCTCTTTTTAGAGTGTTCAAGTTTCTGTCACATAGGGAAATATAACATGAAATTTAACAAAAATAAAACATATATAGCTTAAGTTATATCACTTATAAAACTATTTTATTAGCATATGTAGCAATAGCAATAAATATTCCATTTATATTATACTTAAAATAGATTATGTTACCAATAAATAATTTCAGAAAGACAAAGTAGATGATCCAGCAACAATCTCAGCCAAACAATGAACTGAGTACAAGGTCCCCAATAGAGGAGCTAAGGACCTAAGGAGCTGAAGGAGCTTGCAGCCCCATAGGAGGAACAACAATATGAACTAGCCAGTATCCCCGGAGCTCCCAGGGACTGGACCACCAACTGAGGAATGCACATGGAGGGACCCATGGCTCCAGCAGCATGTGTGGGCCAGAACAGGTAAGTGGGAGTGATTGGGTTGATGACCAAGGGGAGGGGTGATGGGATGGGGGTTTTCGGAGGAGAAACCAGGAAAGAGGATAACATTTGAAATGTAAATAAAGAAAATATCTAATAAAAGAAAAGAAAAAGAAAAAATTACATCAGTAGGTAAAAACCAAATTAACACTTGTTCTTAGGACTCACACTATGGGTTAGTCCATAATTTATATATTCCCATTCTCTCCTTAGGGAAACAGGATAATAAGAACTCTAGAGAGAATTACTACCAAATTAGGAATAGGAATACAAAACTAATTAGTTTTATATGTTTTAATATAATTCTATATTGCATGAGTGGATTGATTCAAGTTTCTCTCCATGTAATTTAACATTGGCTGCTGATTTGCTGTATATTACTTTTCTTATGCTTAGGTATAGGCATTGAATTCCAGACCACTCCACCACTTTTAAGATAAGGGGGTGTTAGATTTTGTCAAAGGTTTTTCAGCAACTAAAGAGATTATCGTGTGATTTTTTTTTAAGTTTGCTTATATAGTGGATTATGTTGATGGATCTTACTTATTGAATGAACCTTGCTTCCATGGGATAAAGCCTACTTGATCTTGGTGAATGATGGTTTTGATATGGTCTTGGATTCAATTTGTGAGAATTTTATTGAGTATTTTTACATCAATATATATAAGCAAATTGATCTGATATGCTCTTTCCTTGTTGGGTCTTTGTGTGGTTTGGATATCAGAGTAACTGTGGCTTCAGAGAATGAATTTAGTTGTGATCCTTTGTCAGGAGGTGGTCTGTGCACAGGCAGCCTGGTTCTCAGGTAGAGCAAGGACTTTGAACCCCGGGACCCGGTAGGGGGTAGCTTCTACCTACAATCTTGTGGGCGGAGCTTCCACCTGCATGGGACTGGAGGAGTTCAGTCACTGCCCCCTGGAACCTAGTCCCTAGCGCAGTTGCAGCCCCCCCCCCACATGTAAATAAGGTTTCCCCAAACTCTCAATCCAAGCCAATGAGAAGTACCTGCTGCCAAACCTCAGAGCATCCCCAAATCATATATAAATCTCAACCTGAATCCTATAGAACAATAAAGGGTGTTTGAAGATTACTCTGCCCTCTGGGAGGTTTTATCACAAAGAGCTGTAACACGCAGGAAGAGGTTCTCTCTCCCGGAACACTGTCGGCCGCTCCATCTTAACCTTTCCCGGCTAGGCAGCCATCAGCCTCAGACAGACCGGATCGGGCACAGAGCAGCATGGGCAACCCCCACCCCGCACACGCTTTCAGCGGGGCCTCTGCACGGAGCCCCACAATCCTTCTGGTTCTCTTTTGTGGAATAGTTTCAGGCGTATTGGTATTAACTTTTCTTTGTAGGTCTGGTAAAATCCTGCACTAAAACCTTCTGGCCCTGAGCTTTATTTTGGAGGGTGGGGGATGGAATTCTTAATGACCACTTCTATTTCCTTAGGTGTTAAGGAACTGTTAGAATAGTTTACGTGCTCTTGATTTAACTTTGGTTTGGGGATGGGATTTTTAATGACCGCTTCTACTTCCTTAGATGTTATGGGACTGTTAAAATAGATTATCTGCTCTTGATTTAACTTTGGTTTGGGGTATCTGTCTAGAAATTCATGCATTTCCTCTCGATTTTCCAGTTTTGTTGAGTACAGGATTTTGTCATAAGATCTGAAGATTTTTTTTAATTATTTATTTTATTTTATATGTTTTTAATTTACATTCCAAATCATTTCCCCTTTCCCGTTTCCTCCATCCCCGAAAGTCCCATAAGCCCTCTTCCCTCCCTCTTTTCTCCATTCAACCCCCTCTCGTTACTCTGTCCTGGCGTTCCCCTACATCCAGTCTTTCCAGGACCAGGGGTCTCTCCTTTCATCTTCTTAGAAATCTATTGATATGCGGATTGTGTCTAGGGTATTCCGAGATTCTGGGTCAATATCTCCTTATCAGTGACTACATACCATGTGTGTTCTTTTCTGATTGGGTTACCTCACTAAGGATGATATTTTCAAGATCTGACCATTTGCCTAGGAATTTTGTGAATTGATTTTTTTAATTGCAGAGTAGTATTCCATTGTGTAGATATACCACATCTTCTGAATCCATTCCTCCGTTGAGGGACATCTGGGTTCTTTCCAGCTTCTGGCTATTATAAATAAGGCTGCTATGAACATAGTGGAGCATGTGTCCTTATTGCATGCAGGTAAAGCCTCTGGGTATATGCCCAGGAGTGGTATAGCCGGATCCTCCGGGAGTGTCATGCCCAGTTTTCTGAGGAACCACCAGAGTGCTTTCCAGAGTGGTTGTACCAGCTTGCAATTCCACCAGCAGTGGAGGAGTGTTCCTCTTTCTCCACATCCTCGCCAACAACTGCTGTCTCCTGTGTTTTTGATCTTAGCCATCCTGACTGGTGTGAGATGGAATCTCAGGGTTGTTTTGATTTGCATTTCCCTAATGACTAAGGATGATGAACATCTCTTTAGGTGCTTCTCAGCCATTAGATATTCTTCAGGTGAGAACTCTTTGTTTAGCTCTGTACGCCATTTTTTAATAGGGTTACTTGCCTCTCTGGAGTTTAACTTCTTGAGTTCTTTGTATATATTGGATATTAGCCCTCTGTCGGATGTAAGGTTGGTAAAGATCATTTCCCAGTTAGTTGGTTGCCGCTTTGTCTTTTTGACAGTGTCTTTTGCCTTGCAAAAACTTTGTAATTTAATGAGGTCCCATTTGTCTATTCTTGATCTTAGAGCATAAGCTATTGGAGTTCTGTTCAGGAAATTCTCCCCTGTGCCCATAGGTTCAAGGTTCTTCCCTAGTTTCCCTTCTATTAGTTTCAGTGTGTCTGGTTTTATGTGGAGATCTTTGATCCACTTAGAATTGAGCTTAGTGCAAGGAGATAAGAATGGGTCAATTTGCATTCTTCTGCATGTTGACCTCCAGCTGAGCCAGCACCATTTGTTGAAAAGGCTATCTTTTTTCCACTGGATGGTTTTAGCTCCTTTGTCAAAGATCAAGTGACCATAGGAGTGTGGATTCATTTCTGGGTCTTCAATTCTGTTCCATTGATCTACATGTCTGTCACTGTACCAATACCATGCGGTTTTTAACACTATTGCTCTGTAGTACAGCTTGAGGTCCGGGATACTGATTCCCCCAGAGGTTCTTTTACTCTTGAGAATAGTTTTAGCTATTCTGGGTTTTCTGTTATTCCAGATGAATTTTTGAATTGCTCTTTCTAACTCTATGAAGAATTGAGTTGGGATTTTGATGGGGATTGCATTGAATCTGTGTATTACTTTTGGTAAGATGCTCATTTTTACTATATTAATCCTGCCAATCCATGAGCATGGCAGATTTTTCCATCTTCTGTGGTCTTCTTCAATTTCTCTCTTCAGAGACTTGAAGTTCTTGTCATACAGATCTTTCACTTGTTTGGTTAGAGTCACGCCAAGATACTTAATATGGCTTGTGTCTATCGTGAAGGGTATTATTTCTCTTACTTCTTTCTCAGCCTGCTTCTCCTTTGAGTATAGGAAGGCTTCTGACTTGCTTGAGTTGATTTTATATCCGGCCACTTTGCTGAAGTCGTTTATCAGCTGTAGGAGTTCTCTGGTGGAGTTCTTTGGATCGCTTAAGTATACTATCATATCGTCTGCAAATAGTGATAGTTTGACTTCTTCCTTTCCAATTTGTATCCCTTTGACCTCTTTTTGTTGTCTAATTGCTCTAGCTAGAACTTCAAGTACTATATTGAAAAGATATGGAGAGAGAGGGCAGCCTTGTCTAGTCCCTGATTTTAGTGGGATTGATTCAAGTTTCTCTCCATTTAGATTGATGCTGGCTACCGGTTTGCTGTAAATTGCTTTTACTATGTTTAGATATGGGCCTTGAATTCCTGATCTTTCCAAGATCTTTAGCATGAAAGGATGCTGAATTTTGTCAAATGCTTTCTCAGCATCTAATGAGATGACCATGTGGTTTTTTTCTTTCAGATTGTTTATGTAGTGAATTACATTGATGGACTTCCTTATATTGAACCATCCCTGCATCCCTGGGATGAAGCCTACTTGATCGTGGTGAATGATCATTTTGATGTGTTCTTGGATTCGGTTGGCAAGAATTTTATTGAGTATTTTTGCATCAATATTCATAAGAGAGATTGGCCTGAGATTCTCTTTCTTTGTCAGATCTTTGTGTGCTTTTGGTATTAGTGTAATTGTGGCTTCATAGAACGAGTTGGGTAGTGTTCCTTCTGTTTCTATTTTGTGGAACAGTTTGAAGAGTATTGGTGTTAGGTCTTCTTTGAAGGTCTGATAGAATTCTGCACTAAAACCATCTGGACCTGTGCTATTTTTGGTTGGAAGACTTCCAATGACAACTTCTATTTCTTCAGGGGTTATAGGACGGTTTAGATGGTCTATTTGATCCTGATTTAATTTTGGTACTTGGTATCTGTCAAGGAAATTGTCCATTTCCTCAAGATTTTCTAGTTGTGTTGAGTACAGGTTTTTGTAGTAGGATCTGATGATTTTTTGAATTTCCTCAGTTTCTGTTGTTATCTCTCCCTTTTCGTTTCTGATTTTATTAATTTGGATACTATCTCTGTGCCCTCTGGTTAGTCTGGCTAAGGGCTTATCTATCTTGTTGATTTTCTCAAAGAACCAACTCCTCGTTTTGTTGATTCTTTGTATGGTTTTATTTGTTTCTACTTGATTGATTTCAGCCCTGAGTTTGATGATTTCCTGCCTTCTACTCCTCTTTGGTGTATTTACTTCTTTTTGTTCCAGGGCTTTCAGGTGTGCCATTAAGCTGTTAGTGTATGCTGTCTCCCGTTTCTTTTTGGCGGCACTCAGGGCTATGAATTTTCCTCTTAGCACTGCTTTCATTGTGTCCCATAAATTAGGGTATGTTGTGCCTTCATTTTCATTAACTTTCAAAAAGTCTTTGATTTCTTTCTTTATTTCCACCTTGACCAAGTTATCATTGAGTAGAGCATTGTTCAGGCTCCATGTGTACGTGGGTTTTCTTTTATTTTTGTTGCCATTGAAGACCACCCTTATTCCATAGTGATCTGATAGGAGGCATGGGATTAGTTCTACCTTCTTATATCTGTTGAGGTCTGATTTGTGACCAATTATATGGTCAATTTTGGAGAAGGTACCATGAGGAGCTGAGAAGAAGGTGTATTCTTTAGCTCTAGGATGAAACGTTCTATATATATCTGTTAGTTCCAGTTGGTCCAAGGCTTCAATTAGATTCACTGTGTCCCTGTTTAGTTTCTGCTTTCCTGAACGATCCATTTCAGAGAGTGGGGTGTTGAAGTCACCCACTATTATTGTGTGAGGTGCGATGTGTGCTTTGAGTTTTAGTAAAGTTTCTTTTACGAATGAGGGTGCCCTTGCATTTGGAGCATAGATATTTATAATTGAGAGTTCTTGATGGTGGATTTTTCCCTTGATCAGTATGTAGTGTCCTTCTGTGTCTTTTTTGATGACTTTAGGTTGAAAATCAATTTTATCTGATATTAGGATGGCTACTCCACCTCGTTTCTTGGGGCCATTTGCTTGTAAAATTGTTTCCAGCCTTTTACTCTGAGGTAGTGTTTGTCTTTGACACCTAGGTGCGTTTCCTGCATGCAGCAAAATGCTGGGTCCTGTTTACGTATCCAATCTGCTAGTCTATGTCTTTTAATTGGGGAATTGAGACCCTTGATATTAAGAGAGATTAAGGCATAGTGATTATTGCCATCTGCCATTCTTGACGCTATCTTTATGTTTGAGTGGTTATCTACTTTTGGGTTTGATTCAAGAAGGTTATTATCTCATTTTTTCCTGGGTGTTGTTTCTCTCCCTGTATTGGAGGTTTCCACCTATTATCCGTTGCAGGGCTGGATTTGTGGAAAGATATTGTGAAAATTTGGTTTTATCATGGAATATCTTGGTTTCTCCATCTATGGTGGTTGAGAGTTTTGCTGGGTATAGTAGTCTAGGCTGGCATTTGTGCTGTCTTAGTGTCTGCATGAGATCTGCCCAGGATCTTCTGGCTTTCATAGTCTCTGGTGAGAAGTCTGATGTGATTCGGATAGGTCTTCCTTTGTATGTTACTTGGCCCTTTTCTCTTACTGCTTTTAGTATTCTTTCTTTGTTTAGAACATTTGGTGTTTTGATTATTATGTGACAGGAGGTATTTCTGTTCTGGTCCAGTCTGTTTGGAGGTCTGTAGGCTTCTTGTACATTCATCGGCATCTCTCTCTTTAGGTTAGGGAAGTTTTCCTCCATAATTTTGTTGAAGATGTTTACTGGCCCTTTAAGTTGCAAATCTTCACTCTCATCTATACCTATAATCCTTAGGTTTGGTCTTCTCATTGTGTCCTGGATTTCCTGGATGTTTTGGGTTACACGTTTTTTGCATTTTGCATTTTCTTTGACTGTTGAGTCGATGCTTTCTATGGTATCTTCAGCACCTGAGATTCTTTCTTCCATCTCTTGTATTCTATTGTTGATGTTTACATCTATGACTCCTGATTTCTTCCCAAGGTTTTCTATCTCCAAAGTTGTCTCCCTTTGTGATTTCTTAGTTGTTTCTACTTCCTTTTTTAGTTCCTGGATGGATTTGCTGAGATCCTTCACTTGTTTGTATTTTCCTGTATTTCTTTAAGGTATTTTTGCATTACCTCTTTCAGGATTTCTTCCTGATGACCCACGTTCTCCTGCATTTCTCTTAGCGATTTTTGTGTTTCCTCCTCATGGGATTCCATCTGTTGATCCATCGTCTCCTGCATTTCTTTAAGCAGTTCTTGTGTTTCCTTTGTAAGGGCATCTAACCATTGATTCATTTCTTTAAGCAATTTTTGTGCTGCCTCCTTATGGGCATCCATATGTTGACCCATATTCTTCTGCATTTCTTTATGCCAATTTTGTGATTCCTTTGTGAGTGCATCTACCCGTTGATTCATCTCGTTAAGCGATTTTTGTGTTGTCTCCTTGTGCGCCTCCATCTTTTGATCCATGTTCTCCTGCATTTCTCTAAGCGATTTTTGTGTTTCCTTTATAAGGGCTTCTAACCGTTGATTCATGGTCTCCTGTAACTCTTTATGAGATTTGTGTCCTTCTTTTGATCCTCTAATAGGATCATGAGAAGTGATTTTAAATCCAGATCTTGTCTTTCGGGTGTGGTGGGGTATCCAGGACTTGCTGCTGTTGGAGATTTGGGTTCGGATGGTCCCACATTACTTTGATTTCTGTTAGTAACATTCCTACGTTTGCCTTTTGCCATCTGGATACCTCTGGTGTTAGTTGGTCCTGCTGCCGCTGGCTGTTGGTTGGACCTACTGTGAGCCTGCAAAGCTATTTCTGCCCCCCCCCCAGATTACCAGTATTCCCCTGGCACCGATTGCTGGGGCCTGCCTGCTCCTGAGTGACTTTGGAGCCCTAATGTGCCTTGCCCCAAGTGATCTTATATTGGGGAGGCCTTGCACATCCAAAGGCTCAGCCTAGTGGATTCCTGGAGCAGAGGTCGCCAACGGGAGGCTGGTAGGCTCCTGCCCTGTGCAGGGGTGTGTGATCTCTCCTGGGGGGGGAGGGGGCGTCCCTCTGTCAGGCAGAAGTCCCACAGCAGAGCTGGCGCGCTGGTTACTGCAGATCAGCCCAGCACTTGGGAGCCGCATACACACAAGCCGCCTGAGACCCAAGCGATATTATGCCTGTCTGTCTCAGAACCTGGCTGTCCCAACTTCCCAGTCACTGGAGCCAGATCTGAAGATTTTTGAACTTCCTAAGTTTCTGGTGTTATGTCTCCCTTTTCATTTCTGGTTTTGTTACTTTGGATTCTGTCTCTTTGTCTTTAGTTTGGCTAAGGGTATAATCTATATTGTTAATTTTCTCTAAGAACCAGTTCTGCTCTTAGTTTGTTGATTCTTTGTATTGTTCTATTTCTAATTGGTTGATTTCTATACTGAGTTTGATCATTTTCTTCTATTTACTCTTCTTGGGTGTGTTTGATTCTTTTTGTTCTAGAGCTTTCAGATGTGTTAAGTTGCTAATGTAGGATCTCTCCAGTTTCTTTATAAAGGCACTTAGTGCTATGAATTTTCCTCTTAGCACTGCTTTCATTGTTTCCAATAAGTTTGGGTATGCTGTGTCATCATTTTCATTGAATTCCACGAAATCTTTAACTTCTTTCTTTATTTCTACTCTGACTAAGTTATCATCAAGTACAGAGTTGTTCAGTTTCCATGAGTATATGGGCTTTATGTTTCTTCTGTTTTTATTAAAGATTAGCCTTAGTCCATGGTGATCCGATAGAATGTTTGAGATTATTTCAATCTTCTTGTATCGGTTGAGGCTTATTTTATTACTGATTATATAGTGAGTTTTGGAGATGGCCTCATTAGATGCTAGGAAGAAATTATATTCTTTTGTGTTATAATGAAATGTTCTGAATATATATATATGTTAAATACGTTTGGGTCACGACTTCTATTGGTTTCACTGTATCTCTGTTTAGTTTCTGTTTCAATGACCTACCCATTGGTGAGAGTGGGGTACTGACATCTCCTACCATTATTATGTGAGGTTCAATGTGTTTTGAGCTTTAGTAAGTTTCTTTTATGAATGTGAATGCCCTTGAATTTGGTGCAAAGATGTTCAGAATTGGGACTTCATCTTGGTGGATTTTTTCTTTATGAGTATATAGTGTCCTTCCCCATGCCTTTGATAACTTTTTGTTTAAAGTCTGTTTTATTGGATACAAGTATGGCTACCCCAGCTCGTTTCTTGGGACCACTTGCAGAGAAACATTTTCTAGCCTTTTACTCTAAGGTAGTGTCTATCTTTGTTACTGAGGTGTGTTTCTTGTATACAGCAATATACTGGATCCTGCTTGCATATATAGTCTGTTAGCCTATGTCTTTTTATTAGGGAATTGAGTCCAGTGATATTGAGAGATATTAATGACCACTGATTTTTAGTTCCTATATTTTTGTTGTTGGAGGTGTTATTGTGTGTTTGTGTGTGTATGTGTGTGTGTGTGTTTCTCTACTTTTGAGTTTGTTGTAAGATGATTAATTTTGTGTTTTCTTGTCTGTTGTTTTCTTTCTGGCATCCTCTGTAGGAATGGATTGATAGAAAGATATTGGTTAAATGTGGTTTTGTCATGGAATGCCTTGAGAGTTCTGCTGAGTATAGTAGCCTGGGATGGCATTTGTGTTCTCTTAGGGTCTTCATTACATCTGTCCAGGATTTTCTGACTTTTAAAGTCTCTGTTGAGAAGTCTGGTGTAATTCTGATAGACCAGATAGGTCTTAACCTTTTTCCCCTGCTGCTTTCAATATTCTTTCTTTGTTCTGTGCATGTAGTGTTTTGATTAGTATGCTACTGGAATACTTTCCTGGGGGGTGAAATTATTTGGTGTTCTGTAGGCTTCTTGTACATTTATGGTCATCTTTTCCATTAGGTTAGGGAAGTTTTCTACTGTGATTTTGTTGAAGATATTTTCTGGCCTTTTGATCTGGGAATCTTCACTCTGATCTATTCCTATTATCCTTCCATTTGGTCTTTCATTGTGTCCTGAATTTCTTGGATGTTTTGGGTTAGGAGATTTTTATGCATTGTATCTTCTTTGATCGATGTGTTGATATCTTTTATGCCTGAGATTCTCTCTTCTACCTCTTGTATTCTATTGGTGATTCTTGCGTCTATAACTCATGATCTCTTCTTGGTATTCCACCTCCCAGGTTGCCTCCATTTGTGATGGATGTCTTTATTGTTTCTAGTTCCATTTTTAGGTCTTGGACAGCTTTGTTCAAGTCTTTCACCTGTTTGTCCATGCTTTCCTTTATTTTATAAATGAGTTACTTATACTTTCCTTAAAGGTTTCTATTATCTTCATGAGATTGTATTTTAGGTCAGCATCATCCTTTTCAGGTGTGTTATGGTAGCCAGGGCTTGCTGTGGTGGAAGAGCTGGGATCTTATGGTACTAAAACACACTGGCTTCTGCTGCTTGTGTTCTTGCACTTGCCTCTCAGCATCTGGTTATCTCTTGTGTTAACTGCCTTGGGTGCCTCTATCTGGAGCCTCCCTCCTTGAAGAAAACTAGAGCTCTGTGAACTGGGTTAGAGCAAATCTCCTGGGCAGTCCAACCAGTGCTGTCTCTGGTTGGATGGTGGGGCTCCTATGTCCCTGGTTAGAGGAAACCTCCTGTGTCCCTGGTTAGAGAAGTCCTCCTGTGTTTCTGGTTATGGAAGATCTCTTGGGAGACAGGCAGGCTGTGGGATGTGGGGGAAGAGTAGCCATACAGATCCGGCCTGGGCAGAGGTGCAGACAGGAAGGGAAATATGAGTTTTACTGACTGGAGGGATCCCAGATACACTGGGCTCCATGGGGATTCCAGTTGGAATGATTACTTGGGAGGGGCTCTCACCTGTGTCTGTGGTTGTGGCAGATCTCCTGGGAGACCAGCAGGCTGTGGGGTGGGGAGAGGGGAAGATATAAGAATTAGCCCCGGCAGAGGTACAGACCAAAAGAGTTCCTGTATTCCTTTAGAGATTTATTCATTTCCTCTTTAATACTTCTATGACCACAAAGTCATTGTTTTTAATAGCTGAGTAGCACTCCATTATGTGAATGTACCACATTTTCTGCATCCATTCTTCTGTTGAGGGACATCTGGGTTCCTTCCAGCTTCTGGCTATTATAAATAAGACTGCAATGAAGATAGTGCAGCATGTGTCCTTGTTATATATTGAGTCATCTTTTGGGTATACGCCCAGGAGTGGTATAGCTAGATCCTCAGGTAGTGCTATGTCCAATTTTCTGAGGAACAGCACACTGATTTCCAGAGTGGATGTACCAGTTTGCAATCCCACCAGCAATGGAGGAGTGTTCCACTTTCTCCACATCCTCATCAGCATCTACTGTCACCTGAGATTTTGATCTTAGCCATTCTGACTAGTGTAAGGTGGAATCTCAGGGTTGTTCTGGTTTGCATTTCCCTAATAATTAAGGATGTTGAACATTAAGTGCTTCTTGGCCATTTGAGATTCCTCAGTTGAAAATTCTTTGTTTAGCTCTGAACCCCCACTTTTAATAAGGCTATTGGTTCTCTGAAGTCTAACATCTTGATTTCTTTGTAGATATTGGATATTAGTCATCTATTGGATATAGGATTGGTAAAGATCTTTTCCCAATCTGTTGGTTGACATTTTGTTCTGTTGACAGGGTCCTTTGACTTATAGAAGTTTTACAATTTCATGAGGGCTAAATAGATGTCTCAGTGGTTAAGAGGATGACAGGTTCTCAGGCTCCTGGACACCTCAAATGACCCTGGATGCCACTGAAGAGCTGAGAATGGGGTTGAGGCCCACAGGGCTGGTTCTAGCCTTGGCCAAAGGGAGAAGGGTGAGAAGAGAAATCCGGCAGGGTCCCTTGGGGAAGAGAGTGTCCTTGGTTTATTCAGGCTGCTTGGCTTGGTGGAGACTGGGCTGGGAGCACAGAGAGGTCTCCTGCTGGAGATTAAACATGGTTCTTTAGAGGAAGACCTGCTCCATTGCTCCAGCATGGGGGATCCAGATGAAGAGAGGCAACCCATAGTTTTAAACTGTTTATTGTTATGGCAGAGAGTTGTGAAGAGTGAAACCTTACCCTACTTTCCCAGGGCATGCCTGAGGTTAAATATCTTTTGCAGGGAAGAGTGTCTGGGAATGAGAGCTTAATTAGCTAAGCCCTTCAGGCCTTAGGTACCTCATTCAAATAGAGATCTTACTTGAGGCTTGATTTGGGGCATTGTCCTACATGACTGATGGCCACATAAATATGAAGAGCTGAGGCCTCTTATCAGGAGCCTAGTATCTGGGAGCATAGTAAATGACCTTCTGTCCCTTGCATGAACACCTGCTTGGTCACCCGGGTTTAAACCTAGCCCAACCAGAAACCAGACTGCCTTTCATGGTCCCACACTGTTCAGGAAATTCTCCCCTGTGTCCGTGTGTTCAAAAGTTTTCCCCACTTTCTCTTCTATTAGATTAAGTATATATGTGTTTATGTGGAGGTCCTTGATCCACTTGGACTTGAGCTTTGTACAAGGAGATAAAAATGGATCAATTTGCATTCTTCTACATGTTGACCACCATTTGACCCAATATCGTTTGTTGAAAATGCTGTCTTTTTTCCACTGGATGCTTTTAGCTTGTCAAAGATGAAGGGACCACAGGTGTATGGGTTCATTTTTTGAGTCTTCAATTATATTCCATTGACCTATCTGCCTGTCACTGTACCAACTCCATGAAGCTTATATCACTATTGCTCTGTAGTACAGCTTGAGATCAGGAATGGTGATTCCACCAGATGTTCTTTTACTGTTGAAGATAGTTTTGTCTGTCCAGGGATTTTTGTTATTTCAAATACATTTGAGAATTGCTTTTTCTAATTCTGTGAAGAATTAAATTGGAACTTAGTTGGAAAATGCATTGAATCTGTAGATTGCTTTTGACAAGATGGCCATTTTTACTAAATTATTCCTGCCAATCCATGAGGATAGGAGTTCTTTGAGGTCTTCTTAAACTTCTTTCTTCAGAGACTCGAAGAAATATCTTTTTGAACAGATATTTCCCTTGTTTGGTTAGAGTCACACCAAGATACTTTATATTGTTTGTGGCTATTGTGAAGTGTGTCATTTCCCTAACTTCTTTATCAGCCTGTTTTGAGTATAGGAAGGCTACTGATTTGTTTGAGTTAATTTTATATCCAATCATTTTGCTGAAGTAGCATATCAGCTTTAGGAGTTCCTGGTGGAAATTTTAGGGTCACTTAAGTATATTATCATATCATCTGAAAATAGTGATATTTTGACTTCTTACTTTCCAAATTGTATCTTTTTGACCTCCCTTTGTTGTCTAATTGCTCTAGCTAGAACTTCAAGTACTATATTGAATTGATAAGAAGAGAGTTGACAACCTGTCTAGTCCCTGATTTTAGTGGGATTGCTACAAGTTTCTCTTGATTTAGTTTGATATTGGCTACTGGTCTGCTGTATATTGCTTTTACTATGTTTAGGTATGGGCCTTGAATTCCTGATCTTCCCAAGACTTTTAAGATGAAAGGGTGTTGAATTTTGTAAAATGCTTTCTCAGCAACTAATAAAATGATCAGTTGGGCTTTTTCTTTGAGTTTGTTTATTTAGCAGATTACATTGATGGATATCTGTATATTGAACCATCCCTTCATCCCTGGGATGACGCCTACTTGATCACGATGGATGATCGTTTTGATGTGCTCTTGGATTCCGTTTGTGGGAATTTTATTTTTGCATAATAAGAGAAATTGGTCTGAAGTTCTCTTTCTTTGTTTGGTCTTTGTGTGGTTTTGATATCAGTGCAACTATAACTTCATAGAATAAATTGAGTAGTGGCCCTTCTGTTTCTATTTTGTGGAATAGTATGAAAAGTTTGGTATTAATTCTTCTTTAAAGGTCTGGCAGAATTCCACACTAAACCCATCTGGTCCTGGGATTTCTTTGGATGGGAGACTATTAATGACTACTTCTATTTCATTACGCGTTATAGGACTGTTTAGATAGTTTATCTGATCCTGATTTAATTTTGGTACCTGGTATCAGTCTAGGAAATTACTCCTCCTTGAGCATCATTTGATATGTGAAATGTGCCTTGGGTATTCTAAGCTTCTGGGCTATTGTGGATGCCCACAAGTGCTGGCTGACCAGAGCTGGATATAGCTCTCACCTAGGAGGCTCTCCTAGTGCATGAAAAATACAGAGGAGGACACTCTCAGCCAGCCATTGAACTGAGCACAAGGTTCCCAATGGGGTAGATAGAGAAAGGACCCAAATAGGTGAAGGGGTTTGCATTGCCACAGGAGGAACAACAATATGAGTCATCCAGTACTCCCAGAGCTCCCAGGGACAAAATCATCAACCAAAGAGTACACATGCAGTAACCCATGGCCCCAGACACATAGGCAGCAGAGGATGGTCTTGTTAGACACCAAAGGGAGGAGAGGCCCTTGGTCCTGGAAAGACTTGATGCTGTAGTGTAGAGAAATACCAGGGCAGGGAAGTGGGGGAGGATTGATTTGGGAAGGGAGATGGCTTATGGGATTATCAGGAGAGGGGGGAACCAGGAAAGGGACAACATTTGAAATGTAACTAAAGAATATATCTAAAAAAAAAAAAAAGAGATACACTGAACCTAATATAAAAGAAAGTGAGGAAGATCCTTGGGCACATGGGCACAGGGGAAATTTTCCTGAACAGAACACCAATAGCTTATGCTCAAAGATGAAGAATTGACAAATGGGACCTCATAAAATTACAAAGCCTCTGTAAAGCAAAGGACACTGTCAATAGGACAAAATGGCAACCAACAAATTGGGAAAAGATCTTTACCAACCCTACATCTGATAGAGGGTTAATATCCAATATACACAAAGAAATCAAGAAGTTAGACTCCAGAGAACCAAATAACCCTATAAAAATGGGGTACAGAACTAAACAAAGAATTTTCAACTGAGGAGTATCAAATGGTTGAGAAACACCTAAAGAAATGTTGAACATCCTTAGTCATTAGGGAAATGCAAACAACCCTGAGATTTCACCTCACTCCAGTCAGAATGGCTAAGATCAAATACTCAGGAGACAACAGGTGCTGGTGAGGATGTGGAGAAAGAGGAACACCCCTTCACTGCTGGTGGGATTGCAAGCTTGTATAACCACTCTGGACATCAGTTTGGTGGTTCCTCAGAAAATTGGGCATAATACTACCAGAGGACCCTGCTATACCACTCATGGGCATATATTCAGAGGATTCTCCAGCATGTAATAAGGACACATGCTGCACTATGTTCGTAGCAGCCTTATTTATAATAGCCAGAAGCTGGAAAGAACCCAGATGTCCCTCAACAGAATGGATACAGAAAATGTGGTACATTTACACAATGGAATACTAATCAACTATTTAAAAAAATGAATTCATGAAATTCATAAGCAAATGGATGGAACTGGAAGATATCATCCTGAGTGAGGTAACCCAATCACAAAAGAACACATTCTCACTGATAAGTGGATATTAGCCCAGAAGCTTGCAATACCCAAGATACAATTCACAGATCAAATGAAGCTCAAGAAGAAGGAAGAACAAAGTATGAATACTCTGGTCCTTCTTAGAAGGAGGAACAAAATACCCATAGGAGTAGATACAGAGATAAAATGTGTAGCAGAGACTAAGGGAAAGACCATCCAGAGACTGCCCATCCCAGGTATCCATTGCATATACAGTTAAAAAATCCAGACACGATTGTGGATGCCAACAAGTGCTTGCTGACAGGAGCCTGATATAGCTGCCACCTGTGAGGCTCTGCCAGTGCATGACAAATACAAAGGGAGACACTCTCAGCCAATCATTGAACTGAGAATAAGATCCCCAATGGAGGAACTAGAGAAAAGACCCAAGGAGCTAGAGGGGTTTGCTGCTTCATAGGAGGAACAACAATTTGAACAACCCCGTGCCCCCAGAGCTCCCAGGGACTAAACCACAAACCAAAGAGTACACGTGGAGGGACACATGGCTCCAGATGCATATGCACCAGAGGATGACCTTGTTGGACATCAAAGGGAGGAGAGACCCTTGGTCCTGAGAAGGCTAGATGCCCAGTATAGGGGAATACCAGGACAGGGAAGCAAGAATGGATGGATTGGTTGATCAGGGGAAGGGCTGATGGATTAAGAGATTTTCAGTGGGGAGAACAGGAAAGGGGACAACATTTGAAATGTAAATAAAGAAGATATCTAATAAAAATGAGAAAAACATTATTAATGGGGCTAGAAAAATGATTCTTCAACTGAGCAAAGTGTATTCCCAGGACCCAAGTCATTTAATTGATAACCTCCTGTAATCCCTGATAAGATGATGTTACTAAACTTTTAGCCTCCTTGGAAACCTGTATGTACATGTACATGCCTGAAATCAGACAAACTGACATCACATAATTAGAAATAAAAAAACCTTTAAACAAATATTGTCCCCTCATAACTTTTTCTCTGGTAAGAGTCCATTTCTGTAATTCAGATGTTGCAGTATCTAAAGGTTTACCTATGTAGTTGTTCTTCATCACGAATTTTTCATGTAAGTGAAGGCACATATGTAGGATAAAGCTTTTTATACATATTTTACATTCATCAAGTTTCTCTCCAAAATTTTTCTGACAACATTAAAGATATCAATAACATAAAAAGGTGTTACAACTCTGTTAAAATTATAGTGGGGTTTGAAAGAGAAAAGTATTCTGCAATATCAAGCATTTGAACAATTGGTCCACAGTGAGTAGCATTGTTTGGAATATTTGGTAAATGCCACCTTGCTGAAGAAAATTATTACTTGAGTTGGGCTTCAGGAGTTTAAAGCCTCACAACACTTCCAGTTCCCACTCTGTTTAATGGTTTTAGTTGAGGAGGTGTGCTCTCCAATTCCTACTTCAGCCTGATACCTGGCACTTTCGTCCATGCCTCCCTGTCAAGAAGAACTCTTGTCCCTCTGAAACCATGAGCCAAAATAAATTCTTTGATAATCTGCCCAAGAAACAATGTCTTATCACTGCAAAAGAAACTAATAGGAGTCTATAAATTTTTACTTCTATATGACTTATTTCAAGTTGAAATAAATTTCACATCAAAAGATTTAACTTATTCTTTTTTTTCTTTTTTGGTTTTTCAATACAGAGTTTCTTTGTGTAGACCTGGGTGTCTGAGAACTCACTCTGCAGATTAGGCTGGCCTCACACTCAGAAATCTACATGCCTCTGCCTCCCAAGTGCTGGGATTAAAGGCATGTGCCACAACTGCCTGGCAACTTATTCTTAAAAAAAGGTTGTTCTCCATATGAATTTATTTTTTTATTTTCTATATTTTATAATTTACATTCTGAATGATTTCCCCTTTCCCAATTCCTCCCTCCCCAAAAGTCCCATAAGCCCTCTTCCCTTCCCTTGTTCCCCATTCAACCCTCTTGCTTCTCTGTCCTGGTATTCCATATGAGTTTATAAGTACAGTCATAGAAAGAGAGACATAACAGATGTTAAAAGGCTTAAATAGGCTTGGGTCTCGGGCGGCTTGTGTGTATGCGGCTCCCAAGTGCTGGGCTGATCTGCAGTAACCAGCACGCCAGCTCTGCTGTGGGACTTCTGCCTGGCAGAAGGACCCCGCACTGGGCGGGAGCCTACCAGCTTTCCTTCCGCGACCTCTGTTCCGCAAACTGCACTGAAACAACAGGTACCCAAGCTCTATCCCCAATATAACATCACTTGGGACACGGCCTGTTGGGGCTTCCGTCTGCGCCCGAGAACGGGCCAGCGCTGTGGTCGTCTGGGTGCCAGATCGGCAGGCCATCGCGTCTGCAGGGTGAGCAGCGACACGGAGAGTGTGCAGAGTGCCCTCTGCCATCTTTGCTCCAGTGGCTGGGAAGTTGGGACTGCCAGGTTCTGAGACAGACAGGCATAATATCACTTGGGTCTTGGGTGGATTGTGTGCGCATGGCTCCCAAGAGCTGGGCAGATCTGCAGTAAACAGCATGCCAGCTCTGCTGTGGGACTTCTGCCTAACAGAGGGACGCCCCCTCCCCCCCCAGGAGAGATCACACACCCCTGCACAGGGCAGGAGCCTACCAGCCTCCCTTTGGCGACCTCTGCTCCAGGAATCCACTAGGCTGAGCCTTTGGATGTGCAAGGCCTCCCCAATATAAGATCACTTGGGGCAAGGCACATTAGGGCTCCAAAGTCACTCAGGAGCAGGCAGGCCCCAGAAATCGGTGCCAGGGGAATCCTGGTAATCTAGGGGGGGCAGAAATAGCTTTGCAGGCTCACAGGAGGTCCAACCAACAGCCAGCGGCAGCAGGACCAACTAACACCAGAGGTATCCAGATGGCAAAAGGCAAACGTAGGAATGTTACTAACAGAAATCAAAGTAATGTGGGACCATCCAAACCCAACTCTCCAACAGCAGGAAGTCCTGGATACCCCACCACACCCGAAAGACAAGATCTGGATTTAAAATCACTTCTCATGATCCTATTAGAGGATCACAAGAAGGACACAAATAAATCTCATAAAGAGTTACAGGAGACCATGAATCCATGGTTAGAAGCCCTTACAAAGGAAACACAAAAATCGCTTAGAGAAATGCGGGAGAACATGGATCAAAAGATGGAGGCACACAAGGAGACAACACAAAAATCGCTTAACGAGATGAATCAACGGGTAGATGCACTCACAAAGGAATCACAAAATTTGCATAAAGAAATGCAGAAGAATATGGGTCAACAGACAGATGCCCATAAGGAGGCAACACAAAAATTGCTTAAAGAAATGAATCAATGGTTAGATGCCCTTACAAAGAAACACAAGAACTGCTTAAAGAAATGCAGGAGACGATGGATCAACAGATGGATTCCCATGAGGAGGAAACACAAAAATCACTCAGAGAAATGCAGGAGAATGTGGGTCATCAGGAAGAAATCCTGAAAGAGGTAATGCAAAAATACATTAAAGAAATACAGGAAAATACAAACAAACAAGTGAAGGATCTCAGCAAATCCATCCAGGAACTAAAAAAGGAAGCAGAAACAACTAAGAAATCACAAAGGGAGACAACTTTGGAGATAGAAAACCTTGGGAAGAAATCAGGAGTCATAGATGCAAACATAAACAATAGAATACAAGAGATGGAAGAAAGAATCTCAGGTGCTGAAGATTCCATAGAAAGCATCGACTCAACAGTCAAAGAAAATGCAAAATGCAAAAAACGTGTAACCCAAAACATCCAGGAAATCCAGGACACAATGAGAAGACCAAACCTAAGGATTATAGGTATAGATGAGAGTGAAGATTTGCAACTTAAAGGGCCAGTAAACATCTTCAACAAAATTATGGAGGAAAACTTCCCTAACCTAAAGAGAGAGATGCCGATGAATGTACAAGAAGCCTACAGACCTCCAAACAGACTGGACCAGAACAGAAATACCTCCTGTCACATAATAATCAAAACACCAAATGTTCTAAACAAAGAAAGAATACTAAAAGCAGTAAGAGAAAAGGGCCAAGTAACATACAAAGGAAGACCTATCCGAATCACATCAGACTTCTCACCAGAGACTATGAAAGCCAGAAGATCCAGGGCAGATCTCATGCAGACACTAAGACAGCACAAATGCCAGCCTAGACTACTATACCCAGCAAAACTCTCAATCACCATAGATGGAGAGACCAAGATATTCCATGATAAAACCAAATTTTCACAATATCTTTCCACAAATCCAGCCCTGCAGCAGATAATAGGTGGAAACCTCCAATACAGGGAGAGAAACAACACCCTGGAAAAGATGAGATAATAACCTTCTTGAATCAAACCCAAAAGTAGATAACCACTCAAACATAAAGAAGCGTCAAGAATGGCAGATGGCAATAATCACTATGCCTTAATCTCTCTTAATATCAATGGTCTCAATTCCCCAATTAAAAGACATAGACTACCAGACTGGATACCTAAACAGGACCCAGCATTTTGCTGCATGCAGGAAACGCACCTCAGTGTCAAAGACAAACACTACCTCAGAGTAAAAGGCTAGAAAACAATTTTACAAGCAAATGGCCCCAAGAAACGAGGTGGAGTAGCCATCCTAATACCGGATAAAATTGATTTTCAACCTAAAGTCATCAAAAAAGACACAGAAGGACACTACATACTGATCAAGAGAAAAATCCACCATCAAGAACTCTCAATTCTGAATATCTATGCTCCAAATGCAAGGGTAACTTCATTCGTAAAAGAAACTTTACTAAAACTCAAAACACACATCGCACCGCACACAATAATAGTGGGTGACTTCAACACCCTGCTCTCTGAAATGGATCGTTCAGGAAAGCAGAAACTAAACAGGGACACAGTGAATCTAATTGAAGCCTTGGACCAAATGGAACTAACTGATATATATAGAACATTTCATCCTAGAGCTAAAGAATACACCTTCTTCTCAGCTCCTCATGGTACCTTCTCCAAAATTGACCATATAATTGGTCACAAATCAGACCTCAACAGATACAAGAAGATAGAAATAATCCCATGCCTCCTATCAGATCACTATGGAATAAGGGTGGTCTTCAATGGCAACAAAAACAAAAGAAAACCCACGTACACATGGAGGCTGAACAATGCTCTACTCAATGATAACTTGGTCAAGGTGGAAATAAAGAAAGAAATCAAAGACTTTTTGAAAGTTAATGAAAATGAAGGCACAACATACCCTAATTTATGGGACACAATGAAAGCAGTGCTAAGAGGAAAATTCATAGCCCTGAGTGCCGCCAAAAAGAAACGGGAGACAGCATACACTAACAGCTTAATGGCACACCTGAAAGCCCTGGAACAAAAAGAAGCAAATACACCAAAGAGGAGTAGAAGGCAGGAAATCATCAAACTCAGGGCTGAAATCAATCAAGTAGAAACAAATAAAACCATACAAAGAATCAACAAAACGAGGAGTTGGTTCTTTGAGAAAATCAACAAGATAGATAAGCCCTTAGCCAGACTAACCAGAGAGCACAGAGATAGTATCCAAATTAATAAAATCAGAAACGAAAAGGGAGAGATAACAACAGAAACTAAGGAAATTCAAAAAATCATCAGATCCTACTACAAAAACCTGTATTCAACACAACTAGAAAATCTTGAGGAAATGGACAATTTCCTTGACAGATACCAAGTACCAAAATTAAATCAGGATCAAATAGACCATCTAAACCGTCCTATAAGCCCTGAAGAAATAGAAGTTGTCATTGGAAGTCTTCCAACCAAAAATAGCACAGGTCCAGATGGTTTTAGTGCAGAATTCTATCAGACCTTCAAAGAAGACCTAACACCAATACTCTTCAAATTGTTCCACAAAATAGAAACAGAAGGAACACTATCCAACTCGTTCTATAAAGCCACAATTACACTAATACCAAAAGCACACAAAGATCTGACAAACAAAGAGAATCTCAGGCCAATCTCTCTTATGAATATCGATGCAAAAATACTCAATAAAATTCTTGCCAACCAAATCCAAGAACACATCAAAACGATCATTCACCACGATCAAGTAAGCTTCATCCCAGGGATGCAGGGATGGTTCAATATAAGGAAATCCATCAATGCAATCCACTACATAAACAATCTCAAAGAAAAAAACCACATGGTCATCTCATTAGATGCTGAGAAAGCATTTGACAAAATTCAGCATCCTTTCATGCTAAAGGTCTTGGAAAGATCAGGAATTCAAGGCCCATATCTAAACATAGTAAAAGCAATTTACAGCAAACCGGTAGCCAGCATCAATCTAAATGGAGAGAAACTTGAATCAATCCCACTAAAATCAGGGACTAGACAAGGCTGCCCTCTCTCTCCATATCTTTTCAATATGGTACTTGAAGTTCTAGCTAGAGCAATTAGACAACAAAAAGAGGTCAAAGGGATACAAATTGGAAAGGAAGAAGTCAAACTATCACTATTTGCAGACGATATGATAGTATACTTAAGCGACCCAAAGAACTCCACCAGAGAACTCCTACAGCTGATAAACGACTTCAGCAAAGTGGCCGGATATAAAATCAACTCAAGCAAGTCAGAAGCCTTCCTATACTCAAAGGATAAGCAGGCTGAGAAAGAAGTAAGAGAAATAATACCCATCACGATAGCCACAAACCATATTAAGTATCTTGGCGTGACTCTAACCAAACAAGTGAAAGATCTGTATGACAAGAACTTCAAGTCTCTGAAGAAAGAAATTGAAGAAGACCTCAGAAGATGGAAAAATCTGCCATGCTCATGGATTGGCAGGATTAATATAGTAAAAATGAGCATCTTACCAAAAGTAATACACAGATTCAATGCAATCCCCATCAAAATCCCAACTCAATTCTTCATAGAGTTAGAAAGAGCAATTCAAAAATTCATCTGGAATAACAGAAAACCCAGAACAGCTAAAACTATTCTCAAGAGTAAAAGAACCTCTGGGGGAATCAGTATCCTGGACCTCAAGCTGTACTACAGAGCAATAGTGTTAAAAACTGCATGGTATTGGTACAGTAACAGACATGTAGATCAATGGAACAGAATTGAAGACCCAGAAATGAATCCACACTCCTATGGTCATTTGATCTTTGACAAAGGAGCTAAAACCATCCAGTGGAAAAAAGATAACCTTTTCAACAAATGGTGCTGGCTCAGCTGGAGGTCAACATGCAGAAGAATGCAAATTGACCCATTCTTATCTCCTTGCACTAAGCTCAATTCTAAGTGGATCAAAGATCTCCACATAAAACCAGACACACTGAAACAAATAGAAGGGAAACTAGGGAAGAACCTTGAACATATGGGCACAGGGGAGAATTTCCTGAACAGAACTCCAATAGCTTATGCTCTAAGATCAAGAATAGACAAATGGAACCTCATTAAAGTACAAAGTTTTTGCAAGGCAAAAGACATGGTCAAAAAGACAAAGTGGCAACCAACTAACTGGGAAATGATCTTTACCAACCTTACATCCGACAGAGGGCTAATAACCAAGATATACAAAGAACTCAAGAAGTTACACTCCAGAGAGGCAAGTAACCCTATTAAAAAATGGGGTACAGAGCTAAACAAAGAGTTCTCACCTGAAGAATATCTAATGGCTGAGAAGCACCTAAAGAGATGTTCATCATCCTTAGTCATTAGGGAAATGCAAATCAAAACAACCCTGAGATTCCATCTCACACCAGTCAGGATGGCTAAGATCAAAAACACAGGAGACAGCAGTTGTTGGTGAGGATGTGGAGAAAGAGGAACACTCCTCCACTGCTGGTGGAATTGCAGGATGGTACAACCACTCTGGAAAGCAGTCTGGCGGTTCCTCAGAAAACTGGGCATGACACTCCCGGAGGATCCGGCTATACCACTCCTGGGCATATACCCAGAGACTTTACCTGCATGCAATAAGGACACATGCTCCACTATGTTCATAGCAGCCTTATTTATAATAGCCAGAAGCTGGAAAGAACCGAGATGTCCCTCAACGGAGGAATGGATTCAGAAGATGTGGTATAGCTACACAATGGAATACTACTCTGCAATTAAAAACAATGAATTAACGAAATTCCTAGGCAAATGGTCAGATCTTGAAAATATCATCCTTAGTGAGGTAACCCAATCACAAAAGAACACACATGGTATGCAGTCACTGATAAGGGGATATTGACCCAGAATCTCGGAATACCCTAGACACAATCCGCATATCAATAGATTTCTAAAAAGATGGAAGGAGAGATCCCTGGTCCTGGAAAGACTGGATGTAGGGGAACGCCAGGACAGAGTAACGAGAGGGGGTTGAATGGAGAAAAGAGGGAGGAAAGGGGGCTTATGGGACTTTCGGGGAGGGAGGAAACGGGAAAGGGGAAGTCATTTGGAATGTAAATTAAAAAAATAAAATAAAACAATGAATTAACGAAATTCCTAGGCAAATGGTCAGATCTTGAAAATATCATCCTTAGTGAGGTAACCCAATCACAAAAAAACACACATGGTATGCAGTCACTGATATGGGGATATTGACCCAGAATCTCGGAATACCCTAGACACAATCCGCATAACAATAGATTTCTAAGAAGATGGAAGGAGAGACCCCTGGTACTGGAAAGACTGGATGTAGGGGAACGCCAGGACAGAGTAACGAGAGGGGGTTGAATGGAGAAAAGAGGGAGGGAAGGGGGCTTATGGGACTTTCGCAGAGGGAGGAAACGGGAAAGGGGAAATGATTTGGAATGTAAATTAAAAAAAATAAAATAAAATAAATAATAGAAAAAAGGCTTAAATAGATAAATTATATTCATATATTTCCCCTCCAGAATAAATAATCTTTCATTGAATTGATGAAAGATTCCTTTGAGTATGAGGGTTTGTTTTTGTTTTGTTTTGTTTTGTTTGTTTTTTGATTTTGTCTACTACAGATAGTATGAAATTTAAATGCATTTACATACTACATGCTTTACTCCTGCATGAATTTTTTCCTGTAGTTTTTTTTATTTTCTAAGTTTTTTTTTACATTCAAAATCATTTCCCCTTTCACACTTCCTCCCTCCCTGAAAGTCCCATAAGCCCCCTTCCCTCCCTCTTTTCCCCATTCAACCCCCTCTAGCTTCTCTGTCCTGGCATTCCCCTACATCCAGTCTTTCCAGGACCAGGGGTCTCTCCTTCCATCTTCTTAGAAATCTATTGATATGCGAATTGTGTCTAGGGTATTCCGAGATTCTGGGTTAATATCCCCTTATCAGTTACTGCATACCATGTGTGTTCTTTTGTGATTGGGTTACCTCACTAAAGATGATATTTTCAAGTTCTGACCATTTACCTAGGAATTCCATGAATTCATTGTTTTTAATTGCAGAATAGTATAGCATTGTGTAAATACACAACATCTTCTGAATCCATTCCTCCGTTGAAGGACATCTGGGTTCTTTCCAGCTTCTGAATATTATAAATAAGGCTGCTATGAACATAGTGGAGCATGTGTCCTTATTGAATGGAGGTAAAACCTCTGGGTATATGCCCAGGAGTGGTATAGCCAGATCCTCCGGGAGTGTCATGCCCAGTTTTCTGAAGAACCGACATACTGCTTTCCAGAGTGGTTGTACCAGCTTGCAATTCCACCAGCAGTGGAGGAGTGTTCCTCTTTCTCCACATCCTCGCCAACAACTGCTGTCTCTTGTGTTTTTGATCTTAGCCATTCTGACTGGTGTGAGATGGAATCTCAGGGTTCTTTTGATTTGCATTTCCCTAATGACTAATGATGATGAATATCTCTTTAGGTGCTTCTCAGCCATTAGATATTCTTTAGACAAGAACTCTTTGTTTAGCTCTGTACCCCATTTTTAATAGGGTTACTTGCCTCTCTGGAGTTTAACTTCTTGAGTTCTTTGTATATATTGGATATTAGCCCTCTGTCGGATGTAGGGTTGATAAAGATCATTTCCCAGTTAGTTGGTTGCCGCTTTGTCTTTTTGACAGTGTCTTTTGCCTTGCAAAAACTTTGTACTTTAATGAGGTCCCATTTGTCAATTCTTGAACTTAGAGCATAAGCTATTGGAGTTCTATTCAGGAAATTCTCCCCTGTGCCCATATGTTCAAGGTTCTTCCCTAGTTTCCTTTCTATTAGTATCAGTGTCTCTGGTTTTATGTGGAGATCTTTGATCCACTTAGAATTGAGCTTAGTGCAAGGAGATAAGAATGGGTCAATTTGCATTCTCCTGCATGTTGACCTCCAGTTGAGCCATCACCATTTGTTGAAAAGGCTATCTTTTTTCCACTGAATGGTCTTAGCTCCTTTGTCAAAGATCATGTGACCATAGGAGTGTGGATTCATTTCTGGGTCTTCAATTCTGTTCCATTGATCTACATGCCTGTCACTATACCAATACCATGCGGTTTTTAACACTATTGCTCTGTAGTACAGCTTGAGGTCCGGGATACTGATTCCCCCAGAGGTTCTTTTACTCTTGAGAATAGTTTTAGCTATCCTGGGTTTTCTATTATTCCAGATGAATTTTTGAATTGCTCTTTCTAACTCTATGAAGAATTGAGTTGGGATTTTGATGGGGATTGCATTGAATCTGTATATTGCTTTTGGCAAGATTGTCATTTTTACTATATTAATCCTGCCAATCCATGAGCATGGCAGATTTTCCATCTTCTGATGTCTTCTTCAATTTCTTTCTTCAGAGACTTGAACTTCTTGTCATACAGATCTTTAACTTGTTTGGTTAGAGTCATGCCAAGATACTTTATATGGTTTGTGGCTATCATGAAGGGTATCATTTCTCTTACTTCTTTCTCAGCCTGCTTATCCTTTGACTATAGGAAGGCTACTGACTTGCTGGAGTTGATTTTATATCCGGACACTTTGCTGAAGTCGTTTATCAGCTGTAGGAGTTCTCTGGTGGAATTCTTTGGGTCGCTTAAGTATACTATCATATCGTCTGCAAATAATGATAGTTTGACTTCTTCCTATCCAATTTGTATCCCTTTGACCTCTTTTTGTTGTCTAATTGCTCTTGCTAGAACTTCAAGTACTATATTGAAAAGATATGGAGAGAGAGGGCAGCCTTGTCTAGTCCCTGATTTTAGTGGGATTGATTCAAGTTTCTCTCCATTTAGATTGATGCTGGCTACCGGTTTGCTGTATATCGCTTTTACTATGTTTAGATATGGGCCTCGAATTCCTGATCTTTCCAAAACCTTTAGCGTGAAAGGATGCTGAATTTTGTCAATTGCTATCTCAGCATCTAATGAGATGACCATGTGGTTTTTTCTTTGAGATTGTTTATATAGTGGATTACATTGATGGATTTCCTTGTATTGAAACATCCCTGTGTCCCTGGGATGAAGCCTACTTGATCGTAGTGAATGATTGTTTTGATGCGTTCTTGGATTCGGTTGGCAAGAATTTTATTGAGTATTTTTGCATTGATATTCATAAGAGCGATTGACATGAGATTCTCTTTCTTTGTTGGATATTTGTGTGCTTTTGGTATTAGCATATTTGTGGCTTCATAGAACGAATTGGTTACTGCTCCTTCTGTTTCTTTATTGTGGATCAGTTTGAAGAATATTGGTGTTAGGTTTCTTTGAAGGTCTGAGAGAATTGTGCACTAAAACCATCTGGATCTGTGCTTTTTTTGGTTGGAAGACTTCAAATGACGATTTCTATTTCTTCAGGGGTTACAGGATGGTTTAGATGGTCTATTTGATCCTGATTTAATTTTGGTATTTGGTATCTGTCAAGGGAATTGTCCATTTCCTCGAGATTTTCTAGTTGTGTTGAATACAGGTTTTTGTAGTAGGATCTGATGATTTTTTGAATTTCCTCAGTTTCTGTTATCTCTCCTTTTTCATTTCTGATTTTGTTAATTTGGATACTGTGTCTGTGCACTCTGGTTAGTCTGGCTAAGGGCTTATCTATATTGTTGATTTTCTTCAAGAACCAACTCCTCATTTTGTTGATTCTTTTTATGGTTTTATTTGTTTCAACTTGATTGATTTCAGCCCTGAGTTTGATGATTTCCTGCCTTCCACTCCTCTTTGGTGTATTTGCTTCTTTTTGTTCCAGGGCTTTAAGGTGTGCCATTAAGCTGTTAGCGTTTGCTGTCTCCCGTTTCTTTTTGATGGCACTCAGGGCTATGAATTTTCTTATTAGCACTGCTTTCATTGTGTCCCATAAATTAGGGTATGTTGTGCCTTCATTTTCATTAACTTTCAAAAAGTCTTTGATTTCTTTCTTTATTTCCACCTTGACCAAGTTATCATTGAGTAGAGCATTGTTCAGCCTCCATGTGTATGTGGGTTTTTTGTTGGTTTTGTTGCCATTGAAGACCACCCTTATTCCATAGTGATCTGATAGGAGGCATGAGATTATTTCTATCTTCTTATATCTGTTGAGGTCTGATTTGTGACCAATTATATGGTCAATTTTTGAGAAGGTACCACGAGATGCTGAGAAGAAGGTGTATTCTTTAGCTCTAGGATGAAATGTTCTATATATATCTGTTAGTTCCAGTTGGTCCAAGGCTTCAGGTAGATTCACTGTGTCCCTGTTTAGTTTCTGCTTTCCTGAATGATCCATTTCAGAGAGCGGGGTGTTGAAGTCACACACTATTATTGTGTGCGGTGTGATGTGTGCTTTGAGTTTTAGTAAAGTTTCTTTTACGAATGAGGTTGCCCTTGCATTTGGAGCATAGATATTCAGAATTGAGAGTTCTTGATGGTGGATTTTTCCCTTGATCAGTATGTACTGTCCTTCTGTGTCTTTTTTGATGACTTTAGGTTGAAAATCAATTTTATCTGATATTAGGATGGCTACTCCACCTCGTTTCTTGGGGCCATTTGCTTGTAAAATTGTTTTCCAGCCTTTTACTCTGAGGTAGTGTTTGTCTTTGACACTGAGGTGCATTTCCTGCATGCAGCAAAATGCTGGGTCCTGTTTACGTATCCAGTCTGCTAGTCTATGTCTTTTTATTGGGGAATTGAGACCATTGATTTTAAGAGAGATTAAGGCATAGTAATTATTGCCACCTGCCATTCTTGATGCTATCTTTATGTTTGAGAGGTTATCTTTTGGGTTTGAAGCAAGAAGATTACTATCTCAATTTTTCCAGGGTGTTGTTTCTCTCCCTGTATTGGCGGTTTCCACCTATTATCCTTTGCAGGGCTGGATTTGTGGAAAGATATTGTGAAAATTTGGTTTTATCATGGAATATCTTGGTCTCTCCATCTATGGTGATTGAGAGTTTTGCTGGGTAGAGTAGTCTAGGCTGGCATTTGTGCTCTCTTAGTGTCTGCATGAGATCTGCTCAGGATCTTCTGGCTTTCATAGTCTCTGGTGAGAAGTCTGATGTGATTCGGATAGGTCTTCCTTTGTATGTTACTTGGCCCTTTTCTCTTACTGCTTTTAATATTCTTTCTTTGTTTAGTATATTTGGTGTTTTGATTATTATGTGACGGGAGGTATTTCTGTTCTGGTCCAGTCTGTTTGGAGTTCTGTAGGCTTCTTGTACGTTCATCGGCATCTCTCTCTTTAGGTTAGGGAAGTTTTCCTCCATAATTTTGTTGAAGATGTTTACTGGCCCTTTAAGTTGCAAATCTTCACTCTCATCTATACCTATAATCCTTAGGTTTGGTCTTCTCATTGTGTCCTGGATTTCCTGGATGTTTTGGGTTACACGTTTTTTGCATTTTGCATTTTCTTTGACTGTTGAGTCGATGCTTTCTATGGAATCTTCAGCACCTGAGATTCTTTCTTCCATCTCTTGTATTCTATTGTTGATGTTTGCATCTATGACTCCTGATTTCTTCCCAAGGTTTTCTATCTCCAAAGTTGTCTCCCTTTGTGATTTCTTAGTTGTTTCTACTTCCTTTTTCAGATCCTGTATGGATTTACTGAGATCCTTCACTTGTTTGTTTGTATTTTCCTGTATTTCTTTAATGTATTTTTGCATTACCTCTTTCAGGATTTCTGCCTGTTGACCCAAGTTCTCCTGTATTTCTCTAAGCGATTTTTGTGTTTCCTCCTCATGGGATTCCATCTGTTGATCCATCGTCTCCTGCATTTCTTTAAGCAGTTCTCGTGTTTCCTTCGTACGGGCATCTATCCGTTGATTCATTTCTTTAAGCAATTTTTGTGTTGCCTCCCTATGGGCATCCATCTGTTGACCCATATTCTTCTGCATTTCTTTATGCAATTTTTGTGATTCCTTTGAAAGTGCATCTACCCATTGATTCATTTCTTTAAGCGATTTTTGTGTTGTCTCCTTGTGGGCCTCCATCTTTTGATCCATGTTCTCCTGCATTTCTCTAAGCGATTTTTGTGTTTCCTTTGTAAGGGCTTCTAACCGTTGATTCATGGTCTCCTGCAGTTCTTTATGAGATTTATTTGTGTCCTTCTTGTGATCCTCTAATAGCATCATGAGAAGTGATTTTAAATCCAGATCTCGTCTTTTGGGTGTGGTGGGGTATCCAGGACTTGTTGCTGTTGGAGAGTTGGGTTCGGATGGTGCCATATTACTTTGATTTCTGTTAGTAACGTTCCTACATTTGCCTTTTGCCATCTGGTTATCTCTGGTGTTAGTTGGTCCTGCTGTCACTGGCTGTTGGTTGGACCTCCTGTGAGCCTGCAAAGCTATTTCTGCCCCTCCTGGATTACCAGGATTCCCCTGGCACAGATTTCTGGGGCCTGCCCTGCTCCTGAGTGACTTTGGAGCCCTGATGTGTCTTGCCCCAAGAGATGTTATATTGGGGAGTCCCTGCACATCCAAAGGCTCAGCGTAGTGGATTCCCGGAGCAGAGGTCGCCAAAGGGAGGCAGTAAGGCTCCTGCCCTGTGCAGGGGTGTGTGATCTCTCCCAGAGGGAGGGGAGGGGGCGTCTCTCTGCCAGGCAGAAGTCCCACAGCAGAGCTGGCGTGCTGGTTACTGAAGATCTGCCCAGCTCTTGGGAACAGGGTACACACAAGCCACCTGAGACCCAAGCGATATTATGCCTGTCTGTCTCAGAGCCTGGCAGTCCCAACCCCCTGGCCACTGGAGCAAAGATGGCGGAGTGCACTCTGCACTCTCTTGGCGGCGCAGGTCACCCTGCAGAGGGGATGGCCCACAGCAGAGCTGGCGCCCAGACGACCACAGTGCTGTCCCGTTCTTGGGAGCAGATGGAAGCCCCAACAGGCCATGTCCCAAGCGATGTTATATTGGGGAAAACCTGGGTACCTGTCTCCTCAGTGCAGTCTACCGGAACAGAGGTCACCAAAGGGAAGCTGGTAGGCTCCTTTCCTGTAGTTTTAGGCAAGATTTACATGTAAAGGCTTTACCATTGTTTACATTCACGGGGTTTCTCACCAGTATGAGTTCTTTAATGACTTTTAAATTTATAATGATATGTAAATACTTTACCACATTGATTACACTGATAAATCTTTTCTCCTGTGATAGTTTTCATGTAATTGATAGTTATAGCAACACAGAAAGGCTTTTCCATAATGTTAACATTCATAGGCTTTTATTTCAAATTATTTATTTCATGTAAATGATGGATATATTTCTTTGCAAAGGCTTTACCACAATGTTTATATGCATGTGGTATATGCTCAATATGATTTCCTTCATGCCTTAGAACACAATGTAACTTCTGAAAGTTTTCCCACATTGTTTATACACAAATGAATTGACTTCTAAATAAATTCTTTCAAATTGAGTATAAGTTTTAGATGCAAAATTGTTTACATTCATAAGGCTTCTCGCCAGTATGAGTCCTTTCATGCCTTAGAAGACATGTGGGATTTATAAAAGCTTTATCACATTGTTTACACATAAAATGTTTTACTTCTGTATGAATCCTTTTGTATAATTAAAAGTAAGCTTTACGGGACTGGAGAGATGGCTCAGCGGGTAAGAGCACCAACTGCTCTTCCAAAGGTCATGAGTTCAAATCCCAGCACCCACATGGTGGCTCATAGCCATCCATAAAGAGATCTGTTGCCCTCTTCTGGTGTCTAAAGACAGCTACAGTATACTTACATATAATAAATAAATAAATAAATAAATAAATCTTTAAAAAAAATAAAATGAACTCCTCAAAGGAGTTGTAAAAAAAAAAAAAAGTAAGCTTTACACACAAAGGTTTTATCACAAAATTTGCATTCACACAGTTTCTCTCCAGGGTGAGTTCTTTCATGTCTCTGACCTAAATTGGCACATATAAATGCTATACCACAATGATTACACTGATAATTTTTTTTCCTATTTGAAGTTTTTCATAAATTTGAGAGAAAAAAGATTTGATATGTAAGGGATTTAGTACATTATATTCACAGATATTTCCTTCTATATAAGGTCTTTGGTGTAATTATAAATACTCATAGAGTTACTCTTCATTTTGAGTACTTTGGTCTGTTTGAAGATAACTTCTGTTTCTTCTAAAACTTTGGCAAGGTTCTTCAATATTGTGGTCTTCCTATCCATATCTGTGTTGTTCATTCCAAGCTTGCCAATTGTTCTCTCACAGATCTGGGCAGCAGCAATCACGGCTTAGCACATATGCCCACTCATGCCTCCCTCAGCCAAGGAACTAAAAGAGCAGATTGGATACTCAATCCTATTCCATTGATCAATGTATCTATTTTTTTCTTCAAATAGCATGCTGTTTTATTATTGTAGCTAAATATTGAGCTAGAAATCAAAATGTTGACAGCTCCAACAGTAATTTTATTACCCAGATTAATTTTGACTTTTCTGAACCTCTGTGTTTCCATATGAAATTTAAGCTATTTTTCACATTTCTAAGAAGAATTTCATTAGACTTTCTATGTGATTGTATTAAATCTGTGTATTGAGGTATTATGGCAATTTTCTGGTATACCTACGATGGAACTTAGTGTGAAGTTCCTCTACTATATGACCCACTTGTACAATTCCTGGGTATATATCCAAATGACTCTATATCTTACCACACAGATACTTGCTCATCCATGTCCACTGCTGTTTTAGTCATAATATTCAAAAGTGAAAACATCCTACATGCCCATCAAATAATTGATCAGTAATGAATCACAAATACCACATATTCTCTCACACATATGTATTTGTTAATTTTTGAATATGTATGCTTAAATTGGAGTATCTGTGGAAATTTGAAAACAATAAGGGACATGTGTAGGGTATATTTAAAGGGCACTGGTGAGAATGTGAAAGGATGGGGTAAAAAAATAATGAAATAGGAAAGACTAAGTTGGGTTAAGGATGTAACATTCATGTAGAATACAGAGTATAACACCACACACCTTTGAAAATTCTACATAAAATATATTTTAGAGGCTTCCTAAAGTAAGTACAAAACCAAACATAAAAATAACTTTTAATGGAATAACACCCTAGTGGGAAGACAACATTTCCCAGAATTCATAGACACGCTTGCTCACATTTCTCAGGCTATTGTTATTGTTCTTGGTTTCCCTCAAGAAGATGATGTTAAGACTCTATTGACAAAGACATCACATATTTGATTCTTGGGGAATCAATGTGGTACTGACTTGAAAACCCCACCCCCATTTCTGTCTTTCTTAGTTCCAAAAGGTGTCATAGCCAACATAGGACTAGCTAATAACTAGCAGGTGATCTTTTGAGATGGCCCACCTTGGATTTTAAAAGTCCACTATGGATTTTCTCCAATAGGCAAAGCCCAGTAGAAAATCATTTTAGGAAATATTTCAGTTATTAGTATGTTTTTCCTGTTATTATTAAATATATAACAATCACTAGGTATTATCCCACTCTTTTGAGCAGATTTCTGCAAAACAACAAAGATGTACTGTCTTATAGTGGTTTTATATAGACAAATAGATAACTTCTTAAATTCTAATGATGATTCTGTAAGAATTCCTAAAATTACATCAGTATGTATTAAGCTTTTTTTAGTAGAACTGCTATTAGGTTCTCTCTGATAATCATAACTGCAATGAGAACTCTGCCAGTCTCCAACTGTCACCAGTTAATTGCTTCTGAGATAGTAAGCAGGTGTTCTACTACTCGGTGTGCATTCCAAAAGGTTGTAAAACAATTACCCAAAGGTAATAACAAAGGAACTAACGATTTACCATAGGTGCTAGGATAGAAGATAAAATATTGACTGGTTTTATCTATACAAATCTGCACTAATAACTTAGGTATAGTTTTTAATTCCTCATGAACTTTGGAGCTGTGACAGATGATGAGTGTTTAGCCAGATAATTACTCCTAATGAATATGTATGTAAACATTCTCTGTTGTACACTTCTTATTCAATTTATAATTTGAATTTATATGTAAACTTGTGATGAACTTTTTACCATGTGACCATTTATTCTGAAAGATGTATAAGTGCTGAAGACAAAGAACTCTCTCTCTCTCTCTCTCTCTCTCTCTCTCTCTCTCTCTCTCACACACACACACACACACACACACACACACACACACACACACACACACACACCTTATCCCCGTTTTCCTTATTCAAGTCCCCATTTTCTAAGAGAACTTTCATAGGAAAGTTTTTACAACTTAGAAATAAAGACTGAAATCACTTTTCAAAGTGCCACTTTTCTCCCCTGAGACTTCAACAAGCAGCCTGAAAGTTAGAGCCTTGCAATTCCTGCAGAAGCTACTTTTCTTAGTCTCCTGCTGTTTTAGGATAAGGTACTAAACAGTTTCTCACCTCAGAGGAACTCAAAAAGTAGGTTAGCTACTGGAGCAAAGTGACTTAGAATTGAGATAGGAAAGCATTTTATTACTCCACAGCAACCCTAAATTTCTCTTAAGACTAAGTTTTACCCCTGCCAACATTTCCCCCTCTGCTACCTCAAGAAAAAGCAAACAAGAAAGAAGACCCTCCAGTTCCCCCCCCCGGCAAAAAAAATTTATTTACAAACTGGGAGATAAAAGTAATCATCAATTTTATCCAGATATGAAGCATAGTAACAATTGACCTGTCAGCGTAGGTCCATTGGTGCAAGAATGGCACAAATGTTATGGAAGTAACCTTTTCCTTTGTTTGGATTTAAAGCCAACATGAAACTCTTGCCTGGCACTGTGAAATCACTCAAACCCAAGACTAAATAAGTTATAACTCTTTGTTGAAAGTCTTGTAGAATTCAGCACTAAAACCATCAGGCCCTTGGCTCTTTTGGTTCGAAGACTTTTAATGACTGCGTCTACTTTAAGTGTTATAAGACTGTTTAAATAGTTATGTGCTCTTGATTTAACTGTAGTAAGTGGTATCTGTCTAGAAAAACAATCCATCTTGTTTAGATTTTCCAATTTTGTGGGTTACAGGCTTTTGAAGTAAGACTGAATGGTTTTTTGAATTTCCTCAGTGCTGTTATGTCTTGCTTTTCATTTTTGATTTTATTAATTTGGATACTGACGGTGCTTTTCTGTTAGTTTAGCTAAAGTTTTGTCTATTTTGTTGATTTTCTCAAAGAAACAGCTCTTGGTTTTGTTGATTCTTTGTGTTGTTATTTTCATTTCTAATTGATTAATTTTAGCCCTAAGTTTGACTACTCTCTGTTGCCTTGTCCTCTTGGATGTGTTTGCTACTTTTTGTGCTAGAATTTCAGGTGTGCTATGAAGGTGCTAGGATGAAATCTCTCCAATTTCTTTACAAAGGCATTTAGTGCTGTGAACTTTCCTCTTAGTTTTTCTTTGTGTCCCATTGAGTATATGTTGCATGCCTTTGTTTTCAATGAATTCTATAGTCTTTAATTTCTTGATTTCTTCCCTGACCAAGTGATAATTGAGTAGAGTTGTTCAGTTTCTATAAGTATGTGAGCTTTCTAGTGTTTCTGTTGTTGTTGAAGTCCAGCCTTAATTCATGGTAATCTGATAAATTGCAAGGAGTTATATCAGTCTTCTTGCATTTGTTGAGATTTGCTTTGTACCTGATTATCTGGTCAATTTGGGGGTGGGACACGAGGTGCAGAAAAAATAAAGGGTATATTCTTTTCCTTTAGTGTGAAAGGATCTGTAGATGTCTGTTACATACATTTCGTTCATGACATCTTTTAGTTTCATTATTTCTCTCTTAGTTTCTGTTTTCATGACCTTTAGTGAAAGTGGGGCATTGAAGTCCTCCACTATTATTTTATGATGTTTGATGTGTGATTTGAGCTTTAGTAATATCTCTTTTACAAACGTGCATTCCCTTCCATTTGAAGCATATATGTTCAGAATTGAGACATCATCTTGGTGGATTACTTCTTTGATGAGTATGAAGTGTCTTTCCTGTCTCTTTTGATTAATTTTGGTTGAAAGTCTATTTTATTAGATATTAGAATAGCTACTCCAGCTTCCTTTTTGGGTCTGTTTCCTTGGAAAAAATTTTTCCAGCAATTTACTCTGAGGTAATGTTTATTTCTATTTCTGATATTTGTTTCTTGTATGCAACAGAATGATAGATCATGTTTTTGCATCTATACTGTTAGCATATGACTTTTTATTGAGGAATTGAGTTCATTGATTTGATCATTTGTATATATACAGCCCAGAGAGTAGTACTATTAGAATGTGTACCCTTTTTGAAGTAGGTGTATCACTGTGGGTGTAGTCTTTAAGATCCTCACCCTAGTTGTCTGGAAGCCAATATTTTCCTAGCAGCCTCTAGACAAAGATGTAGAACTATCAGCTCCTCCTGCACCATGCCTCCCTGGCTGCTACTATACTCTCACCTTGATGATAATAGAATGAAACTCTGAACCTGCAAGCCAGCCCCAATAAAATATCATTCTTATAAGAGTTGCCTTGGTCATGGTATCTGTTCATAGCAGTAAAACCTTAACTAAGACAGAAGTTGGTTCTAGAAGTAGGGAATTGCTATGATAAGCCTAACGAGGTTTTGTTTAGAAGAATGGGAATCTTGAGACTTTGGATTTGGAAAGTGGTGGAATGCTTTAAATGAAGCTTAATGGACCATCCTAGTATGGGCCATGGAAGACTTTGTTGCTGAGAGTAATTTTAACTATGTAGGCCTGGCCCAAGAGGTTTCAGTGGAGAAGAATTTCAGTATGTGGCATAGAGACTATTTTAGTGGTATTTCAGTGAAAGATGTGGCTGCTTTTTGCCATTGGCCAAAGAGTGTGTCTGAAGCTAAGATGAAGAAATTTATATTAGTTGTTTGAAGAGAGAAGTCTCAAACAGCCTGGTATAAATTCTGTCATGTGGTTAATAAAGTTCACTCTTATGAAGAGCATTTTAATGAAAAGGAGCAAGCGGAGAAAGGAAAAATGCAAAATAAATGGTTTAAGTAGTAAAGAAGCACCAGGAAGTAGAACGGAGATAAATCCTATGTTCTAGGAGATAACAGATTAAGGGAGTAGGACTTTGGTGCAAGATAGTACCCAGGGAAGTACAGATCCAGGCATGGTAGTACACATCTTTAATCCCAGGAAATCCCATGGGGATCTCTTGAGTTTAAAGTCAATCTCCAGAGCAAGATCTAAGACAGGCAAGCTTAGGCAGTGAAGGATTTGGGAAGCAGAAAACTAGTGATAGTGTAATAAAAACAAGAGGGTCATGTTCCAGCACCTGCAACCAACAGAACCCAACAGTTTTGGCCATGTGGCTCTGGCTTTAGAGTGAATAACAGAAGGGACTAATGGGACAATTGATACTGGTTTGCTGGAGCTAAGAAATTAGTGGTGATTAAGAAGAGACCAGCATCACTGAGGTGAATTCTTCTGTGAAGTGTTTTCTGAGAGCACAAAGAAACCATTCCAGAGATAGCCAAGATTCTACTTAGTGCTGAAGTTGTACTTCGTACTGTGTAAGAATCATCCAGGTGGTCCTGGTTTCAGAGGTATGAAGAGATCTTGGAGAGCAGCTGAGGCTTGGCCCTATGAGAGGTAAGCAAAGGCCATTGGTGAAGGTATAGTCTCAGTTGCAATTGATGGCCCAGGACTGAAGGTATCATGCAAAGAGGTTGTGGTTTGGTACCTTGAAGAGAGCCTATGAGAGACTATTGGTGAAGCCCTCATTTTGATGGCATTGATCTTAGTTTTTCTCCATTTAGAATGATCCATCTCTTATACAGTCACCAAACCCAGACACTATTTCAGATGCCAACAAGTACTTGTTGACAGGAGCCTGATATAACTGTCTCCTGAGAGGCTCTGCCAGAACCTGACAAATACAGAGGCAGACGCTCAAAGCCAAACATTGAACTGAGCATGGGGTCCCCAGTGGAGGAGGTAGAGAAAGAACTAAAGGATCTGAAGGGGTTTACCACCCCATAGGCAGAACAAGAATATCAACCAACCCCCAGAGCTCCCAGGGACTAAACCCCAACCAGAGAGCACACATAGAGGGACCCATGGTTCCAGGCGCATATGTATCAGAGGATGGCCTTGTCGGACATCAATGGGCAGAGAGGCCCTTGGTCTTGGGAAGGCTCCATGCTCCATAATAAAACCAAATTTACACAATATCCTTCCACAAACCTGGCCCTGAAAAGGATAATAGGTGGAAACCGCCAATACAAGGAGAGAAACTACACCCTGGAAAAAAAATGAGATAGTAACCTTCTTTCATCAAACCCAAAAGTAGATAACGACTCAAATCTAAAGATAGCATCAAGAATAGCAGGTAGCAATAATCACTATTCCTTAATCTCTCTTAATATCAATGGTCTCAATACCCCAAGAAAAAGACATAGACTAACAGATTGGATACGTAAACAGGACCCAGCATTTGGCTGCATGCAGAAAATGCACTCCAGTGTCAAAGACAAACACTACCTCAGGGTAAAAGGCTGGAAAACAATCTTACAAGCAAATGGTCCCAGGAAACGAGCCGGAGTAGCAATCCTAATATCAGATAAAATTGACTTTCAACCTAAAGTCATCAAAAAAGACACAGAAGGACACTCATCAAAGGAAAAATCCACCAAGAAGAACTCTCAATTTTGAACATCTATGCTCCAAATGCAAGGGCACCCTCATTCGTAAAAGAAACTTTACTAAAGCTCAAAGCACACATCGCACCTCACACAATGATAGTGGGTGACTTCAACACCCTGCTCTCAGAAATGGATCCTTCAGGAAAGCAGAAACTAAATAGGGACAAAGTGAAACTAATTGAAGCCTTGGACCAAAGGGATCTGATAGATATATATAAAACATTTCGTCCTAAAGCAAAAGAATATTCCTTCTTCTCAGGACCTCATGGTATGTTCTCCAAAATCAACCATATAATTGGTCACAAAACAGACCTCAACAGATATAAAAAGATCAAACTAATCGCATGGCTCCTATCAGATCACTATGGAATAAGGGTGGTCTTCAATGACAACAAAAACAACACAATGCCCACACACACACACATGGAAGCTGAACAATGCTCTACTCAATGATACCGTGATCAAGGAAGAAATAAAGAAAGAAATCAAAGACTTTTTAAAATTTAATGAAAATGAAGGCACAACGTACCCTAATTTGTGGGACACAATGAAAGCGATGCTAAGGAGGAAAATTCATAGCCCTGAGTGCCTCCAAAAAGAAACAGGAGAGAGAACACACTAGCAGCTTAATGGCACACCTAAAAGCCCTGGAACAGAAAGAAGCAAATACACCCAAGAAGACTAGAAGGTAGGAAATCATCAAACTCAGGGCTGAAATCAATCAAGTTGAAACAAATAAAACCATACAAAGAACCAACAAAACTAGGAGTTGGTTCTTTGAGAAAATCAACAAGATAGATAAGCCCTTAGCCAGACTAGCCAGAAGGCACAGAGACAGTATCCAAATTAACAAAATCAGAAATGAAAAGGGAGAGATAACAACAAAAACTGAGGAAATTCAAAAAATCATCAGATCCTACTACAAAAGCCTGTATTCAACACAAGTAGAAAATCTCGAGGAAATGGACAATTTCCTAGACAGATAACAAATGCCAAAATTAAATCAGGATCAAATAGACCATTTAAACCATCCTATAAGCCCTGAAGAAATAGAAGTGGTCATTGGAAGTCTTCCAACCAAAAAAAAGCACAGATCCAGATGGTTTTAGTGCAGAATTCTCTCAGACCTTCAAAGAAGACCTAACACCAATACTCTTCAAACTATTCCACAAAATAGAAACAGAAGGAACACTACCCAACTCATTTTATGAAGCCACAATTACGCTAATACCAAAAGCACACAAAGATCCAACAAAGAAAGAGAATCTCAGACCAATTTCTCTTATGAATATCGATGCAAAAGTACTCAATAAAATTCTTGCCAACCGAATCCAAGAACACATCAAAATGATCATTCACCACGGTCAAGTAGGCTTCATCCCAGGGATGCAGGGATGGTACAATATAAGGAAGTCCATCAATGTAATCCACTACATAAACAATCTCAAAGAAAAAAACACATGGTCATTTAATTAGATGCATAGAAAGCATTTGACAAAATTCAGCATCCTTTCATGCTAAAGGTTTTGGAAAGATCAGGAATTCGAGGCCCATATCTAAACATAGTAAAAGCAATATACAGCAAACTGGTAGCCAGCATCAATCTAAATGGAGAGAAACTTGAAGCAATCCCACTAAAATCAGGGACTAGACAAGGCTGCCCTCTCTCTCCATATCTTTTCAATATAGTACTTGAAGTTCTAGCTAGAGCAATTAGACAACAAAAAGAGGTCAAAGGGATGCAAATTGGAAAGGAAGAAATCAAACTATCACTATTTACAGATGATATGATAGTATACTAAAGCGACCCAAAGAACTCCACCAGAGAACTCCTACAGCTGACAAACAACTTAAGCAAAGTGGCCGAATATAAAATCAACTCAAGCAAATCAGTAGCCTTCCTATAGTCAAAGGATAAGCAGGCTGACAAAGAAATAAGAAAAATGATACCCTTCATGATAGCCACAAACAATATAAAGTATGTAGGTGTGACTCTAAGCAAACAAGTGAAAGATCTGTATGACAAGAACTTCAAGTCTCTGAAGAAACAAATTGAAGAAGACCTCAGAAGATGGAAAAATCTTCCATGTTCATGGATTGACAGGATTAATATAGTAAAAATGACCATCCTGCCAAAAGCAATATACAGAATCAATGCAATCCCCATCAAAATCCCTACTCAATTCTTCATAGAGTTAGAAAGAGCAATTTAAAAACTCATCAGGAATAACAGAAAATCCAGGATAGCTAAAACTATTCTCAACAGTAAAAGAACTTCTGGATCAGTATCCCGGATCTCAAGCTGTACTACAGAGCAATAGTGTTAAGAACTGCATGGTATTGGTACAGTGACAGGCATGTAGATCAATGGAACAGAATTGAAGACCCAGAAATGAATCCACACTCCTATGGTCACTTGATCTTTGACAAAGAAGCTAAAACCATCCAGTGGAAAAAAGATAGCCTTTTCAACAAATGGTTCTGGTTTAACTGGAGGTCAGCATGCAGAAGAATGCAAATCGATCCATTCTTATCTCCTTGTACTAAGCTCAAATCCAAGTGGATCAAGGACCTCCACATAAAATCAGACACACTGAATCTAATAGAAAGGAAACTAGGGAAGAACCTTGAATATGTGGGCACAGGGGAAACTTTCCTGAACAGAAAACCAGTAGCTTATTCTCTAAGATCAAGAACTGACAAATGGCACTTTATAAAATTGCAAAGTTTCTGTAAGGCAAAGGACACTGTCAAAAGGACAAAGCAGCAGCCAACAAACTGGAAAAAAATCTTTACCAACCCTACATCCAACAGAGAGCTAATATCCAATATATAAAAAGAACTCAAGAAGTTAGACTCTAGAGAATCAAATAACCCTATTAAAAATGGGGTACAGAGCTAAACAAAGAGTTCTCACCTGAAGAATATCTAATAGCTGAGAAACACCTAAAGAAATGTTCAACATCCTTAGTTATTAGGGAAATGCAAATCAAAACAACCCTGAGATTCCTCCTCTTACCAGTCAGAATGGCTAAAATCAAAAACACAGGAGACAGCAGTTTTTGGCAAGGATGTGGAGAAAGAGAAGCACTCCTCCACTGCTGGTGGGATTGCAAGCTGGTACAACCACTCTGGAAAGCAGTCTGGCAGTTCCTCAGAATACTGAGCAGGACACTGCCGGAGGATCCTGTTATACCACTCCTGGGCATATACCCAGAGGCTTCCCCTGCAGGCAATAAGGACACATGCTCCACTATGTTCATAGCAGCTTTATTTATAATAGCCAGAAGCTGGAAAGAACCCAGATGTCCCTCAACGGAGGAATGGATTCAGATGTGGTATATTTACACAATGGAATACTATTGTGCAATTAAAAACAATGAATTCACGAAATTCTTAGGCAAATGGTCAGAACTTGAAAATATCATCCTTAGTGAGGTAACCCAATCACAAAAGAACACACATGGTATGCAGTCACTGATAAGGGGATATTAACCCAGAATCTCAGAACACCCAAGACACAATTCACATACCAATAGATTTCCAAGAAGATGGAAGGAGAGACCCGTTGTTCTTGATAGACTGGATGTAGGGGAATACCAGGCAGAGAAGTGAGAGTGGGTTGAATGGGGAACAGGGGGAGGGAAGAGGGCTTATGGGACTTTTGGGGAGGGAGGAACCGGGAAATGGGAAATCATTGGGAATGTAAATAAAAATAATATAGAAAATAAAAAAATAAAATAAAAATAAAAAATAAAATAGAATGATGTTTCCTATAGGTTTGCTATATACACCTTTTATCATGATGATATATTCTGCCTCCAGTCATAATCTCTCTAGGACTTTTAACTTGAAGATATGTTGGATTTTGTCAAAGGTCTATTCTGTATCTATTAAGACAATAATTGGATTTTCTTATTACCTCAATTTATGTGGTTTATTACATTTATCAACTTACATATGTTGAAATACCCCTACATCTCCAGAAAAAAATAACAGCCTGATTGTGGTGTATAATCTTTTTTTACATGTGCTAGTATTCAGTTTGAAAGCATATTATTGAGGATTTTTCACATTTGTGCATAGGAATATTGCTCTATAAGGGTTTTTTTTGATATGTTTTTAGTGAATCTCTACCTGGTTTTGATATTAGAGTGGTACTTGCTTCGTAGGAGATTGGAAGTGTGCCTTCTGTTTTTGTTTTTTTGTTTTTTTAAACAATATAAGTACTGATTATAGTTCTTTAAGAGACTATTAGAATTTTGCAGCAGGGAACCAGACATCTCCATAGCCTTCTCTGCTTAGCCCACCAGGAGAGAGTGATCTCGCAGCAGCAATTTCACTTCTGAGTGTGGAGGTGATATCTCCACCTTCTCTCTGGAGGGGTACAGCTAGAAGCATACAAGGCATATCATCAGTGGAGCTGCTGGGACAGGAGTCTTTCCTTCCAGTTGCTATTTGCTTCAGGGAGCCAGACAGCTCCATAGACTTATGTGCACAGACCCTGCCAGAAGAGAGTTGGTTTTCCAAGTGTACAGACATAGTCTTACAGGCCCATAGGAAGGACAAGCTCCTGCTAGAGACGGCAAGACCAACTAACACCAGAGATAACCACATGGCGAAAGGCAAGCACAAGAACCCTACCAACAGAAACCAAGGCTACTTGGCAATATCACCATCCAGTTCTCCCACCAAAGCAAGTCCCAGATACCACAACACACTGGAAAAGCAAGAGTTGGATTTAAAGTCTCATCTCACGATGCTGGTAGAGGACATCAAGAAGGACATAAATAACTCCCTTAAAGAAATACAGGAGAACATGGGTCAAAAGGTAAAAGCCCTTAAAGAGGAAACACAAAAATTCCTGAAAGAAATTCAGGAGAGCATGGGTGAACAGGTAGAGGCCCTTAAAGAGGAAACACAAAAATCCCTTAATGAATTACAGGAAAACACAAACAAACAAGTGAAGGAACTGAACAAAACCATCCAGGATCTAAAAAATGGAAGTAGAAACAATAAAGAAATCACAAAGCAAGACATCTCTGGAGATAGAAAATCTTGGAAAGAAATCAGGAGTCATAGATGCAAGCATCAACAACAGAATACAAGAGATAGAAGAAAGAATCTCAGAGGCTGAAGATAACATGGAAAACATTGACTCAACAGTTAAAGAAAATGCAAAATGCAAAAAGGTCCTGAGCCAAAACATCCAGGACACAATGAGAAGACCAAACCTAAAGATTATAGGTATAGAAGAGAGCAAAGATTTCCAACTTAAAGGGCCAGTAAATATCTTTGACAAAATTATAGAAGAAAACTTCCCTAGCCTAAAGAAAGAGATGCCCAGGAGCATACAAGAAGCCTATAGAACTCCAAACAGACTAGACCAGACCAGAAAGTCCTCCTGGCACATAATAATCAAAACACCAAATGCACTAAACAAAGACAGAATATTAAAAGCAGTAATGGAAAAAGGTCAAGTAACTTATAAAGGTAGACCTATCAGAATTACACCAGTCTTCTCACCTTAGACGATGAAAGCTAGGAGATCCTGGGCAGATCTCATACAGACCCTAAGAGAACACAAATGCTAGCCCAAAATACTATACTCAGCAAAACTCTCAATTACCATAGATGGAGAAACCAAGATATTCCATGATAAAACCAAATTTACACAATATCTTTCCACAAATCCAGCCCTACAAAGGATAATAGGTGAAAAATGCCAACATGAGGAGGGAAACTACACCCTAGAAAAAGCAAGAAAGGAATCTTTTTCTGACAAACCCAAAAGAAAGTAACCACACAAACATAAAAAGAACATCAAAAATAACAGGAAGCAACAATCACTATTCCTTAATATCTCATAACATCAATGGACTCAATTCCCCAACAAAAAACAGACTAACAGAAATATTTTCCATGTAAATCTTCAATTTTATCAGAAAATGTTTTTATTTCTACTTTCAATCAATTTAAGAATATTTTTATGCCTACCATCTTATCTTTATAATTTTTTATGAAATAGTTTTAACATGTTTTTCTATATATTTCCTGTGTTTTATCAGAAATATTTTCCTTATAGATCTTCAATTTTATCAGAAAATGTTTATAATTCCACTTTCAATCAACTTAGGAATAATTTATGCCTACCATTTTATCTGTATAATTTTTCCATGAAATTCTCAATCTTAACGTGTTTTTCTATATATTTCTTCAATTGTATCAGAGATATTTTCCATGTATATTTACACAGTGGAATACTACTCAGCAATTAAAAACAATGAATTCATTAAATTCTTAGGCAAATGGGGAACAGGGGGAGGGAAGAGGGCTTATTGGACTTTCGGGGAGGTGGGAACCAGGAAAGGGGAAATCATTTGGAATGTAAATAAAGAATATAGAAAATAAAAAAAGAGAGACTATTAAAATTCTATTATGAATCTATCTGATCCAAGACTTTTTGTAGTCAGAATGCTTGTTATTACTGTTTTAACCTCTATTTTTTAACATAATATTTTTATTGAGTCTTTGTGAATTTCACATCATAAGCTCACTTGCCAGTCCTTTCATGTCTATCTCCCTACTTTTGTGGCCTCCTCCAAAAAATAAAAAATAAACATGAATAATTGTAACTTTAGTTTTTTCAAACCTTATTTTTAATGATAGTTCTTAAGTGCTTTAACCTCCCTTGTAGCCCACCACCCACCAGAGGTAGTGGCAAAGAAAGGATATGGATAAGTAGACCTGTTTACAAAGGTTCACTGGAGCAACTCCCACCTATGTTGTCTGGAAATCAGCCGTTTAGTTTGTAAGTTAGCAGGCAGTGGCAGCTCGTTCCACTAGCAAACACTTCACGGACCCACCAGCCATCCAGTTCGGTAGAGTCAGGTTAGCAACAGTGGTGACACAACCTAGCAGAGACAGCCAGGCCTCAGCCTCTGCTCAAGTCAGGAGAAGAGACCAAGAGCAACACCAGGAAAAGTTCTCAGATGTGCCTCTCTCAGGGAAGTTAAGATCAGCAAAGACTAAAGACCCACAAGTGTTTCACAGCTAGCTCTATCAGCAAGCCAAACTCTCACTCCTTCGCTCTATCAGGTACTATTTATACCATCCAAACATTACTTGTCCACTACGTGTCTTGCCTCAGCAAGGATCTTGCCCCAGCATGTGGATCCAATTGTCTGCAGAGTCCTGACAAATGGAATTCAACTACATACTGTAAGGCAGACCAATACATATGTGTTGTTAGCAAAGAATCCCTCATCATGTGTTCTTTCACATGTTTGCTTTAGCAGAACATCCTCTCTCCTCTGTCCGCTTTAGTGAATCATTCCTTCCCGAGTCACCTGTGTCCAGTTCAAGAAAATGGTCCTTCACATGTGTGCCCCAGCAAAACACCATCCAATACAACTGACTCTCCAAAGAACTCTTAAGTTTCTACTTCAAATAATTTTTTTAAAATATAGAAAAGAAAACTCCAATGTCTGTTATTTGTATACTCACTGGAGCATGGTCAAACTTTCAGTAGCCTGCCCTTAAACAAAACTGAGTCCTGCCCCTCCTATACTCCCACCAGAAGTCATCAATTGTGGAGAGCTACATTTTACCATCCTTATCACACTTTTCATGCAGGGTGATAACTAGGGATCCATTTGCACTCTTCTATATGCAGACATCCAGTTAGACCAGCACCATTTGTTAAAGATGCTTTCTTTCTTCCATTGTTTGGTTTTGACTTCTTTGTCATAAATCAAGTTTCCATTGGTGTGTAGGTTTATTTCAGGATCTTCAATTTGATTCCATTGATCAATCTGTCTATTCCTATACCAATGTCATGAAGTTTTTATTACTATTACTCTGTAGTACAGCTTGAAGTCAGGGATGATGATTCCTCCAGAAGTTCTTTTATAGTGCAAAATTGATTTACCCATCATGGGTTTTTTGTTTTTCCAGGTGAAGATGAGAATTGTGCTGTCAAGGTCTGTAAAGAACTATGTTGGAATTTTGATGGGAATTGCATTAAATCTGTAAATTGCTTTTCGAAAGATGGAAAATTTCACTGTGTTAATCCTACCTATCCATGAGTTTGGGAAATCTCATTCTGTCTTTTGATATCTTCCTCAGTTTCTTCAGTAACTTGAAGTTCTTGTCATATACATCTTTCATTACCTTGTTTAGAGTTACACAAACATATTTTATATTAATTGTAGTTATTATAAGGGTTGTTCATTACCTAATTACTTTCTTAATCCATTTATCATTTGTGTAAAAGTGGGATACTGATTTTTTTGAGTTTCTGAAGTTGCTTATCAGCTGTAGTTGTGATCCAGTAGAATTTTGGGGGTCACACATGTATATTTTCATATCATGTGCAAATTAGGATACTTTCACTTATTCCTTTCAAATTAGTATCCCTGTTTTTCTCCTTTAGTTGTCTTATTCCTCTATATAGAAATTCAAATACTATATTGAATAGACAGGGAGAGTGTACACAGCCTTGTCTTGTCCCTAGTTTTAGTGGAATTGCTTTAAGTTTCTCTCCATTTAATTTGATGGATTCCTCCAGAAGTTCTTTATTGTGCAAGATTATTTTACCCATCATTTCTGTCATTATGTTTAGGTATGCACCTTGTATCCCTGATATAAAACTTTTAACATGAAGGGTGTTAGGTTGTGTCAAAGACTTTTTCAGAATCTAATGAGATAATCATGTAATTCTTTTTCTTACAGTTTGTTCATATAGTGGATTACACTGAAGGATTTTTATGTATGCATTCCTGAGATGAAGCCTACTTGATCATGGTGGATGATGTTTTTGATGTGTTTCTGGATTTTGTTTGCAAGTATTTAATTGAGTATTTTTGCATCAATGTTCATAAGAGTGATTGGTCTATAATTCTCTTTGTTGTGTCTTTGTGTGATTTAGCTATCAGAGTGACTGTGGCCTCATAGAATGAGTTTGGTAACATTTCTTCTGTTTCCACTTTGGGATAGTTTGAAGTATATTGGTATTATCTCTGCTTTGAAGGTCTGGTAGAATTCTACACTAAAACTATCTGTCCTTGGACTTAAGGGAGTTGGGAATAATGACAGTTTCTATTTACTTAGAGGTTATACAGTTGTTAGATACTTAACTGATCTTGATTTAAATTTGGTGAGTGATATCTCTCTAGAAAACCATCCATTTTGTTTAAATTTTGAATTTTGTGGGTACAGGCTTTCAAAGTAAGACCTAATGATTCTTTGAATTCCCTCAGTGTCTACTGCTATGTTTCCCTCTCTATTTCTGATTTTGTTTATTTGGATAATGTCTCTTTGTCTTTTGGTTAATTTGGCTAAGGGTTTGCCTATCTTGATTTTCTCAATGAATCTGCTCTTGGTTTCCTTGGTTTTTTGGTAATGTTTTCTTTGTCTCTCATGGATTGATTTCTGCCCTGATTTTGATTATTTCCTGCCTTCTACCCCTCTTTGGTGTGCTTTCTTATTTTTTTCTAGAACTTTCAGGTGTACTTTCAAATTACTGGTATGAGAACTTTCTAATTTCTTTATGGAGACAATTAATGCTATGAACTTTCCTCTTAGTGGTGCTTTCATTGTGTCCCATAAATTTGGCTATGTTGTGCCTTCATTTTCATTGAATTATGGAAAACCTTTAATTTCTTTCTATATTTCCTCCCTGACACAGAGATCATTGAGTAGAGGGTTGTTCAGTTTCCATGAATATGTAGGCTTTTTTCTATTTCTGTTGCTGATGATATCCAGCTTTTATCCATGGTGGTCTGGTAAGATACAAGCATAATTTCAATATTTTGTACCTGGTGAGGCTTGCTTGTGCCTGACTATGTGGTCATTTTTGGAGAAGGACCCAGGAGGTACTGAGAAGAAGGTACTTTTGTGTGTGTGTTTGTGTGAAATATCCTGTAGCTGTCTATTAGACTCTTTTGATCATAATGTCAGTTAGTTTCATTACTTCTCTGTTTAGTTTTTGTCTGGATGACCTGTCAATTGGTGAGAGTGGAATGGTGAAGTCTCCCACTATTAATGTGATAAAGGAGATAAAGGAGAAAATGTATGATAAAGGAGAAAATTACAATAATTGTAGTTAATGTAATACAACTTAACTTTCTGTGACATAGATAGCAAAAATAGTACTCATTATCCTTACTATCATAAATGATATTTACAAAATCTGAAATGAAATGCCAGTTTGGCATTTACCATTTAAAGAAAGAATAGGACAGGCCACTCCAAATAACCCCTTCTACTAGAAATGATCCTGGAACTTGGTATGCTTTAACAATATGGCTCCTGATAGGTCACCAGGTTCCAATGGATGGTTCCACATCCAGAATTATATGGATAGCATACTTACTAATTTTCTTTAAATTAATTCATTTTGTTTATAATAGAAGACACAAATTAAGAAAAGGAAATGGTAGTGAGGTAGATCAAGGACAAGCTAAGGGGAGAAGTTGGTGATAATATGGTCAAACTATACTGAAAGAAATTCCCAAAGGACTGATAAGCATGCTTTAAAATAGTTCTCTAGCTGGGCAGTGGTGGCACATGCCTTTAATCCCAGCATGTGGGAAGCAGAGGCAGGAGGATTTCTGAATTCAAGGCCAGCCTGGTTTACAGAGTGAGTTCCAGGACAGCCAGGGCTACACAGAGAAACCCTGACTCAAAGGGGGGAAAATTACTTAAAAAAAAGAAGAATAGTTCTCTAAATAACATCTTTTCACTAATGGTATCTAGAATAAAGAAAAGGAGGGTGTGGTTCAGCATTCCTCCCCACTATTGGGGTGTGGGACATACTGCTTGGGCAGGAAAATTCAGAGGAGTGCTTGACTGCAGCTCCTTGTACCTCAGCTGTCAGGTGCTGGACTTTAGGGAAGTGCTCAGGGGTGGGAGAATACAGTCTAAGATAGGGGAGACTTGGGGTTTCCTGACCCCCAGGCACCCAGTCACCACTGAGGTGGTACACATAAGAATCAGCAATGAAGGCTTGGGGGTTCATGGGCCTATGACAAGGTCAGGGCCATTGGGGGCCTGTGGGCTGAGGACAGCAACTAGCCCAGAACCAGGGAAAATGGGAACTCTGGCTTAGCTCATTGTTGATTATCTTTAGTTTGGTGGTGATTGTCTGGAAATGCAGAGAGGCCTTCTGTAGGAGACTTCGGCTGCAACTTTGTAGACAAAGGCCTTCTCTGTGCTCCTTATGGTGGTTCTTGGTGAAAGAAACAGTCAATGTTTATCCATACCATTCGATGGTTTATCATGGAAAATGGATGCATACCAACTTCTCAGAGTGAACCAGAGATTAAATATGTATTGCAGTGAGAGATATCTGGGAAGGGAAGCTTATTGGCTAAATCCTCAGGGCCTCTAGGTATTTCATTAGCATGGGAAACTCTGTTTTGAGCTTCACGACTGAAGTAGGAGGGTGGACACATGTTTCAGGCCAGGAATCTGGCAGGGAGTAGGGAGGCACCTACCATCTCACGTGTATACCCAAGTGCCAGGGTCTCAGACCCACTCTGCCTTATCAAGCTTCCTGGCATGGTTCATTGCCCCACAGGAGGACACTTTGCCTCAACTATTTCAATGGGCTTCTAAAGTGAAGGACTGAATTAGACTGAAATACTGGATATGTCTGATGACCATGTACATTTCTCACTAGATATGGATCAGTATGTGAAGTGCCCAGATCATCTGCATTCCAATAGCCAGCTTTTAAAATGTCTGCTTAAAAAAATAACTGCTTTAAAAAGTCCGTCACTTTCATAGCTTATGAAGACCCTCTGGAAAGGCTTTGGCTGGCACAACCCTGAGTTTCACTGTTCTCACAGCTGCTGTTCCTGGTTTCCTTATGAAGCACCAAGACATTCCAATAGCCAAGGCCAATAAACTGGATCCCAATTATGTCCTGTTCATCTCCCTCATCATGCCTTTCATCTGCTTCTTTTTTTTTCATTAACCACCCCAACATATCAATCTGCATCCTACAGAAGACCATATTTGCAGCTATGTTAACTATATTGTCCAAAACCATAACTATGGTACTTGCCTTTAAGGCTACTGTTCCAGGAAGAAGAATGAGGCAATGAGGCAATTGTTGGTCTCGGGAACACTTAAGTGCATGACTCCTATATGCTCCCTCATCCATATCACTTTATATGCAGTCTATATGGGACTTCTTCTCCCTTTATTGACATAGATACACACTCTGAGCATGACCACACATCATACTGTGTGACAAAGGTTCCATCACAGACTTCTACTGTATCCTGGGATACCTGGTGTCCCTTACCCTTGAGAGTGTCTCTGTGGTTTTACTGATCAGAACTTTGCCTGACACTTTCAATTAAACCAAGATTCCGACATTAAGCATGTTAGAGTTCTGTGGTATATGGTTCACTTTCCTCAATGTCTTGCACACCAAAAGAAAAGTTCATGGTGACCACAGAAGTATCCTACATCTTGGCCTCCAGTGAAGTGTACTAAAGTCTTTCTTTTTCCCTAAGTACTATATAATTTTAAGTCAGGAATTCTTTGCCTGAACTCAAAGATAAAACACATACTAGAAGAAATAGAGCATATTCATATTAAACTTTTGTGTTTCCTAAACTACATGGAGTATCTAAAGCAAATATGTACCACTTTTCAATTTAGATAATATATCTCAATATAGAATTTACTTCAATGTACAATTATAACCTCTTTCTTTAATGGTAACATAAACACTACCACCTGTATCTGTCAATTTTACATAAAATTTCATCAGGACCATTTTTTGTTCTTCTCATTTTAATCTTCAGTCATTCATATACATCCTTCTGATTAATTATGAATATACTATACAATTTTATCTTGACTTTTCACCATTCAAATCATTTTTACATTTTTGTAACAAATTACATCCTGTAGCTCACTGTTTATGATTTTTTTAAGTTTTTACTGATTATTTGTGAGTTTCAGATCGTGCACCCAATACCACTCATCTCCCCATCCCTTCATATCTGCCCTCTTCCCTTGCAACCTGTCTCCAAAATTAAAAAGATAATAATACAAACAAAAAATTTAAACAAAATAAAGCATAGAACCCACAGTATACCCTTCTGTCCTATATCTTCCCTTGCAATGACCATTACAATGAGTCATTGGTTTGGTTCAAGGCCTGTGGCACCATCAATATTGGAACATCACCAGGACTTCTATGGGTTACCCTGTTGTTGTCATGTGTCATGGAGATACTGCAGTTTTTGATCACTGGACCACCCCTTTCACATGCCCCAACAGTTCATAGATGATATAGATTTGGTGGAGGAACAACTCAAAAGCTCTGGATCTGGGCCTGAGATCTGGAACTGATCAGCTCTCTGCACCACCGGGGTGAACTCGCCACTCCTCCAGCTAGGCCACCCAGTGCTGCCATCAACTAGAGGCAGGGTCAGCTCTTCTGCTCTCTTGCCCTCAGGGCCAGTTCACTTGCACCCATACCTCCAGAGTCAGCTCCAGTAAAAGCATGAAGCCCAATCTCCTGAGTGCTGCATCTGGCAAGGAGCTAGATCAGCCTCCCTATTCTCACACCCTCCATACTCTCTGGGCTGGGTCACCCATGCATTTGCCATAAGCACCAGATCCATTTTGCTGCCCAGGAGAGGCACAGAGCCAATTCTCTGAAGTTCTACAGATAGTGAGAGACAAGGATAGCTCTCCAGCTCTCAAGACCCCACAGTCAGTTCTCTCGACTATCAGGTGGCAAGTGGCAAAGGCATTAGCTCTGCACCTGCACAAGCTCACAGCAGTGAAGACCAGTATTCCCACACTCTCACCCTTGGGGGCTGGCTTGCCTGTGCTTCCACCACCAGGGCCACCTCTGCTGTGCTGTTCAGGCCAGGTACAAAGCCTGCTTTTCCAAGTGCTGCAGCCAGCAAGAGGCGGGGCCAGCTCTTCAACTCTCATGACCCACGGACAGCTTTCCCAACTGGACTGCAGGAAATGTCAAGGGGTATGGGGGGCAGGCATCACCTCTCCACCCAACCACACCACAGCAGACAAGGCAGGGTCAGCTCTCCAACAATAACGTCCTTGATGCCAGGTCACCTGCACCTTCAACACCAAAGCCAGCTCCACTATGCTGCCCAGGAAAAGTGCAGAGCCAGCTCTCCCAAGTGCTGCCACTGGTAAAAAATAGGGCCAGATCTCCAGAGCACTGCAGCCAGTGAGGGGTGGGGCAAGTTCTACATAGCCACTGGACATCCACATGGTCACTGGTAGCTGCCCAGACCAAGGATGTCCCCATGATCTCTAGCGGTAATGTGAGCCACAGACATCAATACCAACCACTGTCATTGCACAGCAGGCATGGCATTCACTGGCAGCAGGGGTTGGGACTTTACCATGTCCTCAGGTGGTGAGCTGGCTACTCATAACAGGCTATTCTTCTACACCCTTGGTCTTCAGTTCCATCTCTCTGCTTAATATTCAAACCGTTCCACTTCTCTTTCTTTCCCATATATCCACCACATACTTGCACACTGTAGTGGTCTCCTGCTGCTGGCCAGCCACTCAGCTATCTGTTCTCTCTCTCTCTCTCTCTCTCTCTCTCTCTCTCTCTCTCTCTCTCTCTCTCTCTCTCTCTCTCTCTGTGTGTGTGTGTGTGTGTGTGTGTGTGTGTGTGTGACTGGCAGGACCTATAGGTATTTACAGGTCTGTGAGCATCACATAAACACACATACATAAACACATACACACACACACACACACCATCCTTTGGCATGTAGCATGACAATTTGCATGTCTATGGCTGACTTCAGCCTTTTTTATTGGTTATTTTATTTACATTTCAAATATTATCCCCCTTCCCAGTTTCCCCTCCACCAGTCCACTATTCCTTCCTTCCTCCCCTTGCCTCTATGAGGGTGCTCCCTCACCTATCCACCCACTTCTGCCTCAGTGGCCTACCATTCCCCTATCCTGGGTCATCAAGCCTCCATAGGACCAAGGAGCTCTCCTCCCAGTGATGCCAGATAAGGCAATCCTCTGCTACATGTCCAGCTGGAGCCATGGGTACCCTCTGTGTACTCTTTGGTTGGTGATTTAGTCCCTGGGAGTTTTGGGGCATCTGGTTGGTTGATACTGTTGCTCTTCCTATGACACTGCAAACTCCTTCAGCTCCAACAGTCCTTGTCCTAACTTCTTCATTGGGGTCCTCAAGCTCAGTCCAATTTTTGGCTGTGTACATCCACATCAGTATTGGTTCAGCTCTGGCAGAGCCTCTCAGGGGACAGCTATACCGAGCTCCTGTCAATAAGCACTTCTAGGCATCAGCAATAGTGTCTGGGTTTGGTGTCAGAAAATGGGATGGATCCCTAAGTGGGGCAGTCTCTGGATGGTCTTTCCTTCAGTTTCGGCTCCACTCTTTGTCCCTGCATTTCTTTTTGACAGGAGGAATTTTGAATTAATATTTTTAGCTGGGTGGGTGGCCCCATCCCTCAACTGGGGGCCTTGCCTATCCACAGGATATGGTCTCTACAGTTTCTATCTCCCCTTTGTTGGGTATTTTGGCTAGCGTCCTCCCTGTTGGGTCCCTGGCATCTGGAACTTTCTAGTGGCTACATCCAGTTTTCCCTCCCCCCACTGCTACACACCTACTTTCAAATTACTGACCCTCTGTACTTCTCCCATATCTGAACTGCCCCCCTTTTTCCCCTCCCCCTCCTCTTTCCCTCCCAGATCCCTCCCTCCCTCTACTTCCCAGAGATTATTCTCATCCCCCTACTGAGTAGTATTGTAGCATCCACACTTTGGTGTAATCTTCTTTCTTCTTGGTTTCATATGGTCTGTGAGTTGTATCGTGGGTATTCAGAATAGCCTTTTATTTTTTTTATTTCCTTTTTGTTATTAGATATATTCTTTTTTATTATTATTATTATTTTTTTTAATTTACATTCCAAATCATTTCCCCTTTCCCGTTTCCTCCCTCCCCGAAAGTCCCATAAGCCCCCTTCCCTCCTTCTTTTCTCTATTCAACCCCCTCTCGTTACTCTGTCCTGGCGTTCCCCTACATCCAGTCTTTCCAGGACCAGGGGTCTCTCCTTCCATCTTCTTAGAAATCTATTGATATGCGGATTGTGTCTAGGGTATTCCGAGATTCTGGGTCAATATCCCCTTATCAGTGACTGCATACCATGTGTGTTCTTTTGTGATTGGGTTACCTCACTAAGGATGATATTTTCAAGATTCTTTATTTACATATAGCCTTTTAAATAGATGTACCAGTTGTAATTGGTGGGACAGACTGCCACCTAGTGGCTCTACTTTGCCCAACTCCAAACTAAAGAGAAATTGCTTAGAAGTTAGCAAGAAATTCAACCTGTGCTTATACCTCAGATGTAATCAAAAAGCTGATGAATCGGCGTCTGAGTTGGTTGCAACTTCTGCAGAGTCTAAAAAACAACTATACCACTTGTTTCTCCCCCATCAATCATGAGAATTCGAATTCCTCTGTCTTTCACTGGATCAACATAACCAATTAAGGTTAAATTTCCCTAACTGCAGCCTGAAGAGTTTCATCCTTAATTTGTCTCATCCTAACTTCATGATAAATATGGAATAATTTTTTTCCATGAAAGCCACTCTTATGTGTGTGGTTCAGGAAGCTCTAGAAGATGAAAAGTCAGTTCTTCAACCCTAGTAATACAGAGCTGTGGGTCTGTTGTTGCTAAGGCCTGAACTAGGGCTCCAGTTCTGTCATCAATACTCTCTCTTGCAATAAACTTTACTAATGAAGAGAGGCATGCTTTTTCTCCTCTGTCTTCTTGTCTTTTCTCACAGCTTGCTCAGTTTTAGCAAGCTCTTCCTGTCCTTCTGGCTGACTCTGAGTCAGATTTTAATTTGGGCACAAGTCTACCAATGTAACTACCGACTAAAGCTTGCACACCTTCAGTGGGACAATAAAGAAAGCTAGCAATACTATGTTTGCAGACACTAGGAAAACCTTAGGCACCCAGGTAGGATTAGAAGATTTGTCCCAACATCTAGAGGAGATCCTAAGTCTGGCCTGTCTGTCAAGATGCCAGGGCCAGGATAATTGGATTTCCCTTCTGTCTTAGTTAGGGTTTTATTGCTTTGAAGAGACTCCATGACCAAAATGCTTACATAAGCAAACATTTAACTGGGGCTGGCTTATCATTTCAGTCCATTATCATCATGGTGAGATGCATGGTCATCATGCAGGCAGATTTGGTGCTGGAGGAGCCAAGAGTTCTACCTCTTGATCCAAAGGCAGCTACAAGAAGACTCTCTTCCCCATTAGGCAGAGATTGAGCACTAGGAGACCTCAAAGCCCCACCTCCACAGTGACACACTTCCTCTAACAGGGCCACACCTCCAAATAGTGCCACTTTCTATGGGCCAAGCATATTCAAACCACCATACCTTCCTCAAGTCTAATTTGTCCTGAGAATGTTTATCTTCCTTTGTTTGAGACATTGGTTTTCCTTACAATTGAAATATGAATTGAAATGATTCACTAAAAAGTAGAATGACTCTCCAAATCTGGTGGTCACACTGTATGTGTAATAGGAAAGGCTTTGATTTACCTGATTTCTCTTCTCCTCCTCTTCCTCTTCCTCCTCCTCTTTTTCCTCTTCCTCCTGTTCCTCCTCCTCCTCCTCTCCTCTTCCTCCTCCTCCTCCTCCTCCTCCTCCTCCTCCTCCTCCTCCTCCTCCTCCTCCTCCTCCTCCTTCTTCTTCTTCTTCTTCTTCTTCTTCTTCTTCTTCTTCTTCTTCTTCTTCTTCTTCTTCTTCCTCTTCTTCTTCTTCTTTTTCTTCTCCTTCCTCCTCTTCTTCTTTTTCATTTTTGGTTTTAAATGTCTTTACTAGAACAAAAGCACAGGCTGAAGACTGGAATCTGAGGTCACCCTTTCTCTTGGACAGGCCATGGCATTCTGTCACATCTATGTCAGTCAACTAAAGCTAGAGTTATAAAGTGACAGGCCAGCATCTACAGTGCACTTGCAAGGCTAGAGCTATAGTGGCAAGGTGCATGTGGCTGGCAAGTTGAAATTCAGCAGTGCTCAGTGAGCTCCAGGATGCTCATCTGTTTATAGGCATGCACTTTTAAAACCCAACTCTTCAGTCCCTTTTAAACAGAGACAGAATGATAGAAACCCACCACTATGACTTCCAGAATGGGCTAGCTTATGTTATGAGAGTAACTTTTTGGGCCTAGGAAAATTGCTGTATTAACACAACCTGGATTAATTTATAAAGTGTGATTCTAAATCAAACATATTCACAGAAAGGAAGGTTCACTAGGAGCTGCCAGGCAGACTGTCTTTCTTAGTGACCTGTCTGATGACTGCTATTGTATTTAGCTTTTTTCAAAAAAAATGGGCTGAATTTTAAAATACAGCACTTGAGAGTTAATATATCGGGAGAGTTAATATTTGTGCAAGTGCAGAAGACACTCACTGAACTCAGTTGTATTCAACAGTCTACACAGCACAAGTGGGTGGGCACATTGTGCTCAGCATGCTGGAGGGAGAACATGGCATTACAGAAGGAACACAGTGGTATGTGGGCAGCCGAATCTGCCTTTGTAGGATCATGTTGCCAAGGTGTCCAATATCCAACTAAATATAAATAATCCACTTGACTATTCTAACCAGACACATAATGGGACAATGCCCTTGTTCCCTTTAGCCAGTGGGTGGCATGAGGTGGCACACGGAGTCCCCACCACCTTGGTTTCCCAGGACGCAGCTGTCTAGAAGCCTATCTTGACCCTAGTCATGGAGTAGCTCAGCTTGGCCTCCTTGTCTTTATTATTATTATTATTATTATTATTATTATTATTATTATTATTATATATTTTCTTTATTTACATTTCAAATGTTATCCCCTTTCCTTGTTTCCTCTCAGAAAACTCTGTATCCCATTTCCCCTCCCCCTGCTCACTAATCTATCCATTCCTGCTTCCCAGTCTTGGCATTCCCCTACACTGGGGCAGCAAGCCTTCACAGGACCAAGGGCCTCTCCTCTCATTGATGTCTAATAAGGCTATCCTCTGTTGCACATGCGGCTGGAGCCATGGGTCCCTCCATGTGTACTCTTTGGTTAGTGGTTAGGTCCCTGGGAGCTCTGGGGATACTGGTTGGTTCATATTGTTGTTCCTCCTATGGGGCTGCAAACCCCTTCAGCTCCTTGAGTTCTTTCTCTAGCTCCTCCATTGGGAAACCTGTGCTCAGTTCAATGGTTGACTGAGAGCATCCACCTCTGTATTTGTCAGGTACTGGCACAGCCTCTCAGGAGACAGCTATATCAGGCTCCTGTCAGCAAGCACTTGTTGGCATCCATAATAGTGTCTTGGTTTAGGACATCAGTCCCACTTAGGTCTCAATGAGGAGGGAGAGCTCCAGCACCAGCATGTTACTTGCCTGTCCTGGCAGTGGGCTTTCTTTCTGGGCTTTCTTGACAGCTTGGATTAGGAGAGTCTTGAACCTTTCCAACTTTATTTTTTTTTCTTTGAAGACGAGTACTTCTTTGTATAAATGGAAATATTTATATAAATATTTTTAAGGATTTTTCCCTAAATACTACTTTATTTTTCTATCTTTATAGGAAAATGGATACATTTTTTCCCTGATGGCCACTGGCCCAGTGTCAGCCCGGCTGCTCCCAGCCCCATCTATTCTTTATCTGCAAGGCAAACATTTCTTTTCTTTTTTTTTTCATATTAAACATATTTGACATTCTTTATTGAAACACAGTAAGTACAAAACTTCCTAGGGCAGAGAAAATAAAACAACACGAAACTGAAAATCTCTCCTTTGAGGCCACTTTGCAGTTATTTAGAGTGAGCTATTTTCTTCCAGCCTTCTTTAGTAGATAGAATTATGACAGAGGATAAACATTAACTCCGTAATTTTTTACGTTCCATTTATTCTGTGCTACTTGGATAGCACCTATATCTCAAACCTTCATACCCTTATCAGTATATATGCAAACTACAGTAGCAGTCTAATAGGCAAGATGCTACTACAAAGGTTTTCTTGTATGTGAAAAAAGCTCCAGGAAGCATGACTTGAAGTTCTTTTCAACAAAAGCATTTGCTGATGACTTACCAATTACTTTCGTGACTTTTTAATAAAGTGTGAAATGCTATTTTGACTGTTGTGTCAATAAAGAATTCATACCATGTATTTCACAGCAGCCTTTATATATTGAGTAGCTATAACTGTAACTCTGAATCAACTAGAGAAGTAGGAAATGAAGTTAACCAGTACTATGTAATCATATAACTCTGAAAAATATATTCTAATTTTGGACTGGGACAAGAGGTTTGTTGAAGAACTTCTGTCATTAAGCTGTTTCTCATTTGAAAAGAATTTCTATGAGTATCTGTAATAACCACAACAAAATATAAAAAGGAACACCCCTTAGTTTGGGTTAAAAACAACAAAGATACTACTATGTGTTTTGGCTATTTCCAAACTGAAATGTAAGCTTAGGCTCAAATATATGTAGCAATTGAAGTTGTATTTAACGTAGTGTATGGAGCATGTTTATGCCTTTAAGATGTGTGGTGATTTGTGATTCTGTTTTGCTTTTATTTGATGTCACCCTTTTTTTTCCTTTCTTTTTTTTAAATTTTTTATTAGATATCTTCTTTATTTACATTTCAAATGATTTCCTCTTTCTGGGTTCCCCCCCCAAAAAAAATCCCATAAGCCATCTCCCCTCCCCCTGTTCCCCAATCAACCCTCTCCCACTTCCCTCTCCTGGTATTCCCCTATACTGCTGCATGGAGCCTTTCCAGGACCAAGGGCCTCTCCTCCCTTTGATGTCCAACAAGGCCATCCTCTGCTGCCTATGTGACTGGAGCCATGGGTAACTCCATGTGTACTCTCTGGTAGATGGTTTTGTCCCTGGGAGTTCTGGGGGTACTGGGTGGCTCATATCATTGTTCCTCCTATGAAACTGCAAACTCCTTCAGCTCCTTGGGTCCTTTCTCTAGCTCCCCCATTGGGAACCCTGTTCTCGGTTCAATGGCTGGCTGAGAGTGTCCCCCTCTGTATTTGTCATGCACTAGCAGAGCCTCCCAGGTGACAGCCATATCCAGCTCCGGTCAGCAAGTACTTGTGGGCATCAATATTGTGGGCATCGATAATAGTGTCTGGGTTTTGTAACTGTATATGGGATGGGTCCCTAGGTGTTGCAGTCTCTGGATGGTCTTTCCCTCAGTCTCTGCTCCATACTTTGTCTATGTATCTCCTTCTGTGGGTATTTTGTTTCCCCCTCTAAGAAGGACCAGAGCATTCACACTTTGTTCTTCCTTCTTCTTGGGCATCTTTTGATATGTGAATTGTGTCCTGGGTATTCCAAGTTTCTGGGCTATCCCCAACAGAGTTCTTTTCTTAGGATTCATCGCTATAGTTTTTTCAGAGATTCAATGGCTTGTTTAACACTTTTTGTTTGCTTTAACTAGCCCTTATCTGATATTCAAGAACTTGGCTTAAATTGAACTAACCACAAAATCATTTCCTTTTGACTCCCAAAAATAGACTTTGAAACAGAATCCAAAGTACTTTAAATGCATAATATATGAATGCTCACTTTTTTGGGGGAGAGGGGATTCTTTTTTTATTGAATATAATCTTCATTTACATTTCAAATGCTAAAACATTTCCTGGTTTCCCCAACCCCTCCTCCCACCCCTTGCCTCCAAGTATATGCCTCTCCACCCGACCCACTCCCACCTCCTGCCCCCTCGATTTCCCTTTGTTGGGACATCTATTGAGCCTTCACCAGACTAAGGACCACTCCTCCCACTGATGCCCGACAAGGCATTCCTCTACCACATTTTTGACTGGAACCATGTGCACCCCTTGGTTGATGGTTTAGACCCTGGGAGTCCTGGGACGTCTGGGTGGCCAACATTGTTGTTCTTCCCATGGGGCTGTAAACTCCTTCAGCTCCTCCGGACTGCCCTCCAACTGCTTGGTTGGGGACCCCACACCCAGTCCAATGGTTGGCTGCTAGCATCTGCCTCTGTATGTGTAAGGCTCTGACAGGGCCTCTCCAAAGACAACCATGAATGCTCACTTTTTTATACATACCTTGGGAGTAGAATCAAAATTCCAATATATAAGTCATGCTTGGAGAGTATCAGTGCTTATTGGAATGTGCTTCACTTTTTTTTTACTTGAATGAAAACCCCGTGCACATTGATATGTGTGTCCATGAAGGCTGGAAGAAGGTGTCAAATCCCCTGGAACTGAACTTAAAAGCTATTGTGAGCTGTCCAACATCTCCTACGACCTTCACGGTTCTAAAATCAGTTGGTCATAAGATGTAATAAATCCCCTTGAATTTAGGAGAGCAATCTGTGGGAGCTATTTGCTAATTTAAAAACCTGTAAATGCACAGGTTTCTCTCCCACGGTCAGTAGATAACAACGACAGCTCTCACAATTCTTAGTCCCATGTGTATTCTTTATAGATTCCTAAAGAAAAGCTTACAATGAGCATTTACTATTGAATCTGATCATAAGATAGATTGTGTGTTAACTACTTCTACTAGAAAATACAATGGGAGTCCTGGCCATGGCAGCCTTGTTTTGGAAAACCAATTGTCCACAATAAAACATATTAAGAGAATTTATGATCACTAAGCCTGCTCTATGAAGGATAAATCAAAAGAAAATACCACAAAGCAACAAAATAACAGGAATTAATATATATCTTTCAATAATAACTTGAGATTTATTTTTAGATAGCCTGCAGCCAAAGTTGCTGCTGTCTTCAGCAATAGAATCTAACCAGTTAGCCATGGTCAGATGGCCAAGAGCATCAGCAATAGCTTTTTGTTTTGTGTCCTTCTGCGGAAGGTTTCCTGTGTCTTTTGGATACAGTATTGTCCACCCAGCCAAAACATTTCTTATCACACTCCTTCTTACATTTTAATTTTCTGAACTTTAGCAAATAAGTAAAAACGTCATACACCTAACTTAACCAGACCTAAAGTCCATATAACTTAATGAACTTATACACACTTAGAATTGACATTCTAAATGGAAGCTGTGAAAATTCACATTAAACTTTACACTTTCGTGTGGAATATATATTATGCACTTATCCACTGCTGAAATCTCTTGCCCCTCCATGCCTGAACATTCCCACCCCTAGTTATCCCCCTTTCTTCTTTCATTTCCCTATGTTTTTCTATATCCCCTCTCTTAATAGGCCCATGCTCAGTGTCTTATTTCTAATTTCCTGACTTCCTCACCTGTGCCAAGTAAAACATACAAAAGATTCAAAGCTAAGGTCCACACATGGGAGAGAGAACATGCATCATTTGTCTTTCTGGGCCTGAGTGTCTCTCTCTCTTAGTATAACTCTTGCAATTCTGTCCATTTACCTACAAATTTCATGATTGCATTTTTTTTCAGCTGAGTAATAGTCCCTTCTGTGTACATACCTCCATTTTCCTCAAGAGTTCCACAGCTGATGAACATCAAATTTGATTTCATTTCCAAACTGTTATGAATAAAACAGCAGTGAATACAGATGTGCAAATATCTCTGTGATAAGAAATACAGTCTTTTCAGTATACGTCTAGCAGCACTAAAACTGGGTTATATAGTAGGACTATTAGAGTTGGGATTTGTTGTTAATTTATTTGTTTTTTGAGGGAAATTTTTCTGGCTTTGTTTTTGGAACTCTCTATAGTGATTTCTGAGGTACCTGTAATAGTTTACACCACCAACAGTATATAAGAATAAATCAAATAAATTCAAGAACACATTAAGATCGCAAACCATGAAAGGCAGTTTTTTTCCAAAGGGTCTAAAGTTTAATCAAAATCTGCAAATCAGCATATGTAAATCATTACTTCAAAACAGAGGCCATGAGCAGAGCTGCTGGGAGAGGAGTCTTCCCTTCTGGCCGCCATTTGCAGCAGAAATCCAGACAGCTCCATAACCTGCACAGCCTGCCAGAAGAGAGTGATCTCCCAGCAGCGATTTCACTTCTGAGTGTGGAGGTGAGATCTCCACCTTCTCTCTGGAAGGGAACAGATAGGAGCGCACAGGGCATACTATCAGTGGAGCTGCTGGGACAGGAGTCTTCCCTTCCGGCCACCATTTGCAGCAGGGAACCAGGCAGCTCCACAGCCTTCTGTGCACACACCCTGCCAGAAGAGAGTTGGTCTCCCAGGAGTACAGACACAGGCTTACAGGCCCATAGGAGGGACAAGCTCCTGCTAGAGATGGCAAGACAAACTAACACCAGAGATAACCACATGGCAAAAGGCAAGCGCAAGAACCTTATCAACAGAAACCAAGGCTACTTGGCAACATCAGAGCTCAGTACTCCCACCAAAGCAAGTCCCAGATACCACAACACACCGGAAAAGCAAGAGTTGGATTTAAAGTCTCATCTCATGTTGCTGATAGAGGACATCAAGAAGGACACAAATAACTCCCTTAAAGAAATACAGGAGAACATGGGTCAAATGGTAAAAGCCCTTAAAGAAGAAACACAAAAATCCCTAAAAGAAATACAGGAGAACATGGGTCAACAGGTAGAGGCCCTTAAAAAGGAAACACAAAAGTCCTTTAAAGAATTACAGGAAAACACAAACAAACTAGTGAAGGAACTAAACAAAACCATCCAGGATCTAAAAAATGGAAGTAGAAACAATAAAGAAATCACAAAGTGAGACATCTCTGGAGATAGAAAATCTTGGAAAGAATTCAGGAGTCATAGATGCAAACATCAACAACAGAATACAAGAAATAGAAGAGAGAATTTCAGGTGCTGAAGATACCATAGAAAACATTGATTCAACAATCAAAAAACAAGCAAAATGCAAAAAACTCCTGAACCAAAACATCCAGGAAATCCAGGACACAATGAGAAGACCAAACCTAAAGATTATAGGTATAGAAGAGAGCAAAGATTTCCAACTTAAAGGGCCAGTAAATATCTTTGACAAAATTATAGAAGAAAACTTCCCTAGCCTAAAGAAAGAGATGCCCATGAGCATACAAGAAGCCTATAGAACTCCAAACAGACTAGACCAGACCAGAAAGTCTGCCCGACACACAATAATCAAAACACCAAATGCACTAAACAAAGAAAGAATATTAAAAGCAGTAAGGGAAAAATGTCAAGTAACTTATAAAGACAGGTCTATCAGAATTACACCAGACACCAGCTTTCCTTCCGCGACCTCTGTTCCCGCAGACTGCACAGAAGAGACAGGTACCCAGGCTCTCTCTCCCCAATATAACATCACTTGGGACAAGGCCTGTTGGGGCTTCCGTCTGCGCCCGAGAACGGGCCAGCGCTGTGGTCGTCTGGGTGCCAGATCGGCAGCCCATCGCATCTGCAGGGTGAGCGGCGCCACGGAGAGTGCCCTCCACCATCTTTGCTCCAGTGACTGGGAGGTTGGGACAGCCAGGTTCTGAGACAGACAGGCTTAATATCGCTTGGGTCTCGGGCGGCTTGTTTGTATGTGGCTCCCAAGTGCTGGGCTGATCTGCAGTAACCAGCGTGCCAGCTCTGCTGTGGGACTTCTGCCTGGCAGAGGGACCCCGCACTGGGCGGGAGCCTACCAGCTTTCCTTCCGCGACCTCTGTTCCCACAGACCGCACTGAAGAGACAGGTACCCAGGCTCTCTCTCCCCAATATAACATCACTTGGGACACGGCCTGTTGGGGCTTCCGTCTGTGCCCGAGAACGGGTCAGCGCTGTGGTCGTCTAGGTGCCAGATCGGCAGGCCATCGCATCTGCAGGGTGAGCAGCGCCACGGAGAATGTGCAGATTGCACTCCGCCATCTTTGCTCCAGTGACTGGGAAGTTGGGACAGCCAGGTTCTGAGACAGACAGGCTTAATATCGCTTGGGTCTCGGGCGGCTTGTGTGTGTGCAGCTCCCAAGTGCTGGGCTGATCTGCAGTAACCAGCGCGCTAGCTCTGCTGTGGCGCTAGTTCTGCCTGGCAGAGGGACGCCCCCTCCCCCCCAGGAGAGATCACACACCCCTGCACAGGGCAGGAGCCTACCAGCCTCCCTTTGGTGACCTCTGCTCCAGGAATCCACTAGGCTGAGCCTTTGGATGTGCAAGGCCTCCCCAATATAAGATCACTTGGGGCAAGGCACATTAGGGCTCCAAAGTCACTCAGGAGCAGGCAGGCCCCAGAAATCGGTGCCAGGGGAATCCTGGTAATCCAGGGGGGGCAGAAATAGCTTTGCAGGCTCACATGAGGTCCAACCAACAGCCAGTGGCAGCAGGACCAACTAACATCAGAGGTATCCCGATGGCAAAAGGCAAACGTAGGAATGTTACTAACAGAAATCAAAGTAATGTGGGACCATCCGAACCCAACTCTCCAACAGCAGCAAATCCTGGATACCCCACCACACCCGAAAGACAAGATCTGGATTTAAAATCACTTCTCATGATGCTATTAGAGGATCACAAGAAGGACACAAATAAATCTCATAAAGAGTTACAGGAGACCATGAATCAGCAGTTAGAAGCCCTTACAAAGGAAACACAAAAATCGCTTAGAGAAATGCAGGAGAACATGGATCAAAAGATGGAGGTGCACAAGGAGACAACACAAAAATCGCTTAACGAGATGAATCAACAGGTAGATGCACTCACAAAGGAATCACAAAATTTGCATAAAGAAATGCAGAAGAATATGGGTCAACAGACAGATGCCCATAAGGAGGCAACACAAAAATTGCTTAAAGAAATGAATCAATGGTTAGTTGCCCTTACAAAGGAAACACGAGAACTGCTTAAAGAAATGCAGGAGACAATGGATCAACAGATGGAATCCCATGAGGAGGAAACACAAAAATCACTCAGAGAAATGCAGGAGAACGTGGGTCATCAGGAAGAAATCCTGAAAGAGGCAATGCAAAAATACCTTAAAGAAATACAGGAAAATACAAACAAACAAGTGAAGGATCTCAGCAAATCCATCCAGGAATTAAAAAAGGAAGTAGAAACAACTAAGAAATCTCAAAGGGAGACAACTTTGGAGATAGAAAACCTTGGGAAGAAATCAGGAGTCATAGATGCAAACATCAACAATAGAATACAAGAGATGGAAGAAAGAATCTCAGGTGCTGAAGATTCCATAGAAAGCATCGACTCAACAGCCAAAGAAAATGCAAAATGCAAAAAACGTGTAACCCAAAACATCCAGGAAATCCAGGACACAATGAGAAGACCAAACCTAAGGATTATAGGTATAGATGAGAGTGAAGATTTGCAACTTAAAGGGCCAGTAAACATCTTCAACAAAATTATGGAGGAAAACTTCCCTAACTTAAAGAGAGAGATGCCAATGAACGTACAAGAAGCCTACAGAACTCCAAACAGACTGGACCAGAACAGAAATACCTCCCGTCACATAATAATCAAAACACCGAATGTTCTAAACAAAGAAAGAATACTAAAAGCAGTAAGAGAAAAGGGCCAAGTAACATACAAAGGAAGACCTATCCGAATCACATCAGACTTCTCACCAGAGACTATGAAAGCCAGAAGATCCTGGGCAGATCTCATGCAGACACTAAGACAGCACAAATGCCAGCTTAGACTACTATACCCAGCAAAACTCTCAATCACCATAGATGGAGAGACCAAGATATTCCATGATAAAACCAAATTTTCACAATATCTTTCCACAAATCCAGCCCTGCAACGGATAATAGGTGGAAACCTCCAATACAGGGAGAGAAACAACACCCTGAAAAAAATGAGATAATAACCTTCTTGAATCAAACCCAAAAGTAGATAACCACTCAAACATAAAGATAGCGTCAAGAATGGCAGATGGCAATAATCACTATGCCTTAATCTCTCTTAATATCAAGGGTCTCAATTCCCCAATTAAAAGACATAGACTAGCAGACTGGATACGTAAACAGGACCCAGCATTTTGCTGCATGCAGGAAACGCACCTCAGTGTCAAAGACAAACACTACCTCAGGGTAAAAGGCTGGAAAACAATTTTACAAGCAAATGGCCCCAAGAAACGAGGTGGAGTAGCCATCCTAATATCAGATAAAATTGATTTTCAACCTAAAGTCATCAAAAAAGACACAGAAGGACACTACATACTGATCAAGGGAAAAATCCACCATCAAGAACTCTCAATTCTGAATATCTATGCTCCAAATGCAAGGGCACCCTCATTCGTAAAAGAAACTTTACTAAAACTCAAAGCACACATCGCACCTCACACAATAATAGTGGGTGACTTCAACACCCCGCTCTCTGAAATGGATCGTTCAGGAAAGCAGAAACTAAACAGGGACAAAGTGAATCTAATTGAAGCCTTGGACCAAATGGAACTAACTGATATATATAGAACATTTCATCCTAGAGTTAAGAATACACCTTCTCCTCAGTTCCTCACGGTACCTTCTCCAAAATTGACCATATAATTGGTCACAAATCAGACCTCAACAGATATAAGAAGATAGAAATAATCCCATGCCTCCTATCAGATCACTATGGAATAAGGGTGGTCTTCAATGGCAACAAAAACAAAAGAAAACCCACGTACACATGGAGGCTGAACAATGATAACTCAATGATAACTTGGTCAAGGTGGAAATAAAGAAAGAAATCAAAGACTTTTTGAAAGTTAATGAAAATGAAGGCACAACATACCCTAATTTATGGGACACAATGAAAGCAGTGCTAAGAGGAAAATTCATAGCCCTGAGTGCAGCCAAAAAGAAACGGGAGACAGCATACACTAACAGCTTAATGGCACACCTGAAAGCCCTGGAACAAAAAGAAGCAAATACACCAAAGAGGAGTAGAAGGCAGGAAATCATCAAACTCAGGGCTGAAATCAATCAAGTAGAAACAAATAAAACCATACAAAGAATCAACAAAACGAGGAGTTGGTTCTTTGAGAAAATCAACAAGATAGATAAGCCCTTAGCCAGACTAACCAGAGGGCACAGAGATAGTATCCAAATTAATAAAATCAGAAACGAAAAGGGAGAGATAACAACAGAAACTGAGGAAATTCAAAAAATCATCAGATCCTACTACAAAAATCTGTATTCAACACAAGTAGAAAATCTTGAGGAAATGGACAATTTCCTTGACAGATACCAAGTACCAAAATTAAATCAGGATCAAATAGACCATCTGAACCGTCCTATAACCCCTTGTTGTCATTGGAAGTCTTCCAACCAAAAAAAGCACAGGTCCAGATGGTTTTAGTGCAGAATTCTATCAGACCTTCAAAGAAGACCTAACACCAATACTCTTCAAACTGTTCCACAAAATAGAAACAGAAGGAACACTACCCAACTCGTTCTATGAAGCCACAATTACACTAATACCAAAAGCACACAAAGATCCGACAAAGAAAGAGAATCTCAGGCCAATCTCTCTTATGAATATCAATGCAAAAATACTCAATAAAATTCTTGCCAACCGAATCCAAGAACACATCAAAACGATCATTCACCACGATCAAGTAGGCTTCATCCCAGGGATGCAGGGATGGTTCAATATAAGGAAATCCATCAATGTAATCCACTACATAAACAATCTCAAAGAAAAAAACCACATGGTCATCTCATTAGATGCTGAGAAAGCATTTGACAACATTCAGCATCCTTTCATGCTAAAGGTCTTGGAAAGATCAGGAATTCAAGGCCCATATCTAAACATAGTAAAAGCAATTTACAGCAAACCGGTAGCCAGCATCAATCTAAATGGAGAGAAACTTGAAGCAATCCCACTAAAAACAGGGACTGGACAAGGCTGCCCTCTCTCTCCATATCTTTTCAATATAGTACTTGAAGTTCTAGCTAGAGCAATTAGACAACAAAAAGAGGTCAAAGGGATACAAATTGGAAAGGAAGAAGTCAAACTATCACTATTTGCAGACGATATGATAGTATACATAAGCGACCCAAAGAACTCCACCAGAGAACTCCTACAGCTGATAAACGACTTCAGCAAAGTGGCCGGATATAAAATCAACTCAAGCAAGTCAGAAGCCTTCCTATACTCAAAGGAGAAGCAGGCTGAGAAAGAAGTAAGAGAAATAATACCCTTCACGATAGCCACAAACCATATTAATTATCTTGGCGTGACTCTAACCAAACAAGTGAAAGATCTGTATGACAAGAACTTCAAGTCTCTGAAGAAAGAAATTGAAGAAGACCTCAGAAGATGGAAAAATCTGCCATGCTCATGGATTGGCAGGATTAATATAGTAAAAATGAGCATCTTACCAAAAGTAATACACAGATTCAATGCAATCCCCATCAAAATCCTAACTCAATTCTTCATAGAGTTAGAAAGAGCAATTCAAAAATTCATCTGGAATAACAGAAAACCCAGAATAGCTAAAAGTATTCTCAAGAGTAAAAGAACCTCTGGGGGAATCAGTATCCCGGACCTCAAGCTGTACTACAGAGCAATAGTGTTAAAAACCGCATGGTATTGGTACAGTAACAGACATGTAGATCAATGGAACAGAATTGAAGACCCAGAAATGAATCCACACTCCTATGGTCACTTGATCTTTGACAAAGGAGCTAAAACCATCCAGTGGAAAAAAGATAGCCTTTTCAACAAATGGTGCTGGCTCAGCTGGAGGTCAACATGCAGAAGAATGCAAATTGACCCATTCTTATCTCCTTTCACTAAGCTCAATTCTAAGTGGATCAAAGATCTCCACATAAAACCAGACACACTGAAACTAATAGAAGGGAAACTAGGGAAGAACCTTGAACATATGGGCACAGGGGAGAATTTCCTGAACAGAACTCCAATAGATTATGCTCTAAGATCAAGAATAGACAAATGGGACCTCATTAAATTGCAAAGTTTTTGCAAGGCAAAAGACACTGTCAAAAAGACAAAGCGGCAACCAACTAACTGGGAAATGATCTTTACCAACCTTACATCCGACAGAGGGCTAATATCCAAGATATACAAAGAACTCAAGAAGTTAAACTCCAGAGAGGCAAGTAACCCTATTAAAAAATGGGGTACAGAGCTAAACAAAGAGTTCTCACCTGAAGAATACCTAATGGCTGAGAAGCACCTAAAGAGATGTTCATCATCCTTAGTCATTAGGGAAATGCAAATCAAAACAACCCTGAGATTCCATCTCACACCAGTCAGGATGGCTAAGATCAAAAACACAGGAGACAGCAGTTGTTGGCGAGGATGTGGAGAAAGAGGAACACTCCTCCACTGCTGGTGGAATTGCAGGCTGGTACAACCACTCTGGAAAGCAGTCTGGCAGTTCCTCAGAAAACTGGGCATGACACTCCCGGAGGATCCGGCTATACCACTCCTGGGCATATACCCAGAGGCTTTATCTGCATGCAATAAGGACACATGCTCCACTATGTTCATAGCAGCCTTATTTATAATAGCCAGAAGCTGGAAAGAACCCAGATGTCCCTCAACGGAGGAATGGATTCAGAAGATGTGGTATATCTACACAATGGAATACTACTCTGCAATTAAAAACAATGAATTAACGAAATTCCTAGGCAAATGGTCAGATCTTGAAAATATCATCCTTAGTGAGGTAACCCAATCACAAAAGAACACACATGGTATGCAGTCACTGATAAGGGGATATTGACCCAGAACCTCGGAATACCCTAGACACAATCCGCATATCAATAGATTTCTAAGAAGATGGAAGGAGAGACCCCTGGTCCTGGAAAGACTGGATGTAGGGGAATGCCAGGACAGAGTAACGAGAGGGGTTTGAATGGAGAAAAGAGGGAGGGAAGGGGGCTTATGGGACTTTTGGGGAGAGAGGAAACGGGAAAGGGGAAGTGATTTGGAATGTAAATTAAAAAAATAAAATAAAATAAATAATAAAAAGAAAAAAAGAATTACACCAGACTTCTCACCTGAGACGATGAAAGCTAGAAGATCCTGGGCAGATTTCATACAGACCCTAAGAGAACACAAATGCCAGTCCAAGCTACTATACCCAGCAAAACTCTCAATAGCCATAGATGGAGAAACCAAGGTTTTCCATGATAAAACCAAATTTACACAATATCTTTCCACAAATCTAGCCCTACAAAGGATAATAGATGGAAAACACCAACACAAGGAGGGAAACTACACCTTAGAAAAAGCAAGAAAGTAATCTTCTTCCAACAAACCCAAAAGAAAGTAACCACACAAACATACAAAGAACATCAAAAATAACAGGAAGCAACAATCACTATTCCTTAATGTCTTTTAACATCAATGGACTCAATTCCCCAACAAAAAGCATAGACTAACAGAAATATTTTCCATGTAAATCTTCAATTTTATCAGAAAATGTTTGTAATTCCTCTTTCAATCAATTTAGTAATATTTTTATGTCTACCATTTTATCTGTATTATTTTCCATGATAATCTTCAATTTTAACATTTTTTCTACGTATTTCTTCAATTTTATCAGAAATATTTTCCATGTACATCTTCAATTTTATCAGAAAGTATTTATAATTCCACTTTCAATCAACTTAGAAATATTTTATACCTACCATTTTATCTGTAATTTTCCATGATAGTCTTTAATTTTAACATGTTATTTTATATTTTTCTACATTTTATCAGAAATATTTTCCATGTAAATCTTCAATTCTATCATAAAATGTCTCTACTTCCTTTTTCAATTAATTTAGCAATGTTTTAAGGTCTACCATTTTACTGTTTAATTTTCCATGAAAACTGTCAATCTTAATGTGTTTTACTATATATTTCTTCAATTTTTGTCAGAAATATTTTCCTTGTAGACCTTCAATTTTATCAGAAAATGTTTATAATTCCACTTTCAATCAACTTAGAAATATTTTATGCCTACCATTTTATCTGTAATTTTCCATGATAGTCTTCAATTTTAACATGTTATTTTATATTTTTCTACAATTTTATTGGAAATATTTTCCATGTAAATCATCAGTTCTATCATAAAATGTTTCTACTTCCTTTTTCAATTAATTTAGCAATGTTTTAAGGTCTACCATTTTACTCTTTAATTTTCCATGAAAACTGTCAATCTTAATGTATTTTACTATATATTTCTTCAATTTTTGTCAGAAATATTTTCCATGTAAATCTTCAATTTTATCATAAAATGTTTTTACTTCCTTTTTCTTTTTTTAATTTAGCAATGTTTTTTATGTCTACCATTTTACTCTTTAATTTTCCACGAAAGTTGTCAATCTTAATGTTTTTTTCTATATATTTCTTCAATTTTTTCAGAAACATTTTCCATGTAAATCTTCAATTTTATCATAAAATATTTTTACTTCCTGCTGCAATAAATAAATAAATAAATAAATAATACAAAACAGAAGCGATATATCAAAGCAGGAAAGACCTTCAATAAACTTCACTGCCCCTTCATAATGAAAAAAACTTAAATTATGAACAGGAGGAATAGTTGCATGGAATATAATAAAAACTACATGTGACTCACCAATAGCAAACATTATTCTAAGTGGGGGGAAAACTTCAAGCATTTTCTCAAATTCTGGAATGAAACAAATAATCCTACTCTCTCTGCTTTGTTTTATTTAATTTTTTTTTAATTTTTGAGACTTCCATACATGAATACTATATTTCCATCATCTGCATCCTTCTCTCCCCACAGCTCCTCCCATGTACACACACACACACGCACACACACACACACACACTTGTTTCTCTCTCTCTCTCTCTCTCTCTCTCTCTCTCTCTCTCTCTCTCTCTCTCTCTCTCTCTCTCTCTCTCTCTCTCTCAATTCACCAGGCCTCCTTACTCCCTGGGGCCTCAAGTCTCTTGAGGGTTAGACCCATCTTTTCCCATTGAAGAGTGATCAGGCAGTCCTCTGCTATATAATTGTCAGGGGACTTGGACCAGCTCCTGTATGCTGCCTGTTTAGTGACTCAGTATCTGAGAGGTCTGGGGGTCTAGGTTAGTTGAGACTGCTGGTCTTCCTATGGGGTTGCCCTCTTCCCCAGCTTCTTCCAGCCTTTCCCTAATTCAACCACAGGGGTCCCCAACTTTAGTCCATTAGTTGAGTGTAAATATGTGCATCTGTCTCAGTCAGCTGCTTGTTGGGTCTCTCAGAGGACAACCCTGCTAGGCTCCCGTCTGCAAGCATACTATGGTGTGATATGAGACAGCATCAATAATAATGCCAGGCCTTGGAGCCTCCTCTGGAGATGGATCCCAAATTGGAATGGTCATTAGGCTGTCTTTCCTTCAGTCTCTTCTCCATTTTTGTCCCTGAAGTTCTTTTAGAAAGGAACAATTCTGGATCAGAGTTTTGACTGTGGGAAGGAAACCCCATCCCTCCACTTGATACCCTGTCTTTCTATTATTTCCCTCTCCCTGCTGTTGGGCATTACATCTAAGGTCTGTCTCCCTTTGAGGCCTTAGAGTATCTGGAACTTGCTAGAATATTTCCATTCATTTACCTGGCCTCAGGGCTTCTCTTCTGTCTCCCCCACCCCCATACTTGATCAGGTTTCTCTTTTCCCTTTCCCCTCCCCTGTCCCACCAAGGTCTCTCCCTCCCTCTGTCTCCCAAGTGGGATTGAAACATCCTTACTTGGGCCCTTCAGCTTATTAACTTTCTTAAGTTCCGTGGATTGTATCCAAGGTATTCTGTACTTTTTTGGCTAATATCCTCTTATTAGTGTGTACATGCCATGCATGTCCTTTTGAGTCTCAGTTACCTCACTCAGGATGATATTTACTAGTTCCATCCATTTGCCTGAAAAACTCACAATGTCCTTGTTCTTAATAGCTGAATAGCATTCCAATGTGTAAATGAACCACATTTTCTGTATCCATTCTTTGTTGGTAGGAAATTTGGGTTGTTTCCCACTTCTGACTATTACAAATAAGGCCACTATGAACATAGTAGAGCAGGTGTCCCTGTGGTATGGTGGGACAACCAGCAATGGAGGAGTGTTCCTCTTTCTCCACATCCTCACCACCGTGTACTTTCACCTGAGTTTTTTTTTTAAATTGGTTATTTTATTTATTTACATTTGAACTGTTATCTCCTTCCTGGTTTCCCCTTTACAAACCCCTATCCCCTCCCCTATTTCCCCTTCTTCTATGAGGGAGCTCCCCAACCCATTCCTGCCTCACAGCCCTAGCATTCCCATACTTTGGGGCATCACAGATTCCTCACAGGACCTAGGGCCTCCCCTTTCATTGATGCCAGATAAGACATAAGCATCTGGAGCCATGGGTCCCTTCATGTGTACTCTTTGGTTAGTGGTTTAGTCGCTGGGAGCTCTGGGGGTTCTGGTTGGTTGATAATGTTGTTGTTCTTCTTCCTATAGGATTTCAAACCCCTTCACCTCCTTCAGTCCTTTCCCTAACTCCTCCATTGGGGTCCCCTTGCTCAGTCTGATGGTTGGCTGCAAGCATCCAAATCTGTATTGGTCAGGCTCTGGCAGAGCCTCTCAGGGGAAAGCCATACCAGGCTCCTATTAGCCAAAAGCAATCTACAGACTCAATGCAATCCTCATCAAAATTTGAACTCAGTTCTTCACAGAGACAGAAAGAGCAATTCTCCAATTCATCTGGAATAACAAAACAAAACAAAACAAAACCAAGATAGTTCTCAAGAATAAGAGAACCTCGGGGGGAATCACCATCCCTGACCTCAAGCCGTACTACAGAGCAATACTGATTAAAAAAAAAAAACAGCATGGTATTATTGGTACAGAGACAGCAAGGTAGATCAATGGCATAAAACTGAAGATCCAGAATTAAACCCACACACCTATTGTCACCTGATCTTTGACAAAGAAACCAAAGCCATCCAGTGGAAAAAAGACGGCATTTTCAACAAATGGTGCTGGTTCAACTGGCGGTCAGCATGTAGAAGAATGTAAGTTGATCCATTCTTATCTCCTTGTACAAAGCTCAAGTCCAAATGGATCAAGGACCTCCACATAAAACCAGATACACTGAACCTAATAGAAGAGAAAGTGTGAAGGATCCTCGAACACATTGGAACAGGGGGAAATTTCCTGAACAGAACTCTACATACTGAATGCCAGTTAGACTAGCACTGTTTATTGACGATACTTTCCTTTTTTCATTGTATGTTTTTGGCTTGTCAACAATCAAGTGTCTATAAGTATGTGGGTTTATTTCTGTGTCTTATTCTATTCCATTGATTAACCTGTCTGTCTCTTTACTATCCATTAACATAATCCACTATATAAACAAACTCAAAGGAAAATAATCACATGATCATCTCATTAGATGATGAAAAAGCATTTGCAAAATACAACACCTCTTCATGTTTTTTTTAATTTACATTCCAAATCATTTCCCCTTTCCCGTTTCCTCCCTCCCCGAAAGTCCCATAAGCCCCCTTCCCTCCCTCTTTTCTCCATTCAACCCCCTCTCGTTACTCTGTCCTGGCGTTCCCCTACACCCAGTCTTTCCAGGACCAGGGGTCTCTCCTTCCATCTTCTTAGAAATCTATTGATATGCGGATTGTGTCTAGGGTATTCCGAGGTTCTGGGTCAATATCCCCTTATCAGTGAATGCATACCATGTGTGTTCTTTTGTGATTGGGTTACCTCACTAAAGATGATATTTTCAAGATCTGACCATTTGCCTAGGAATTTCGTTAATTCATTGTTTTTAATTGCAGAGTAGTATTCCATTGTGTAGATATACCACATCTTCTGAATCCATTCCTCCGTTGAGTGACATCTGGGTTCTTTCCAGCTTCTGGCTATTATAAATAAGGCTGCTATGAACATAGTGGAGCATGTGTCCTTATTACATGCAGGTAAAGCCTCTTGGTATATGCCCAGGAGTGGTATAGCCGGATCCTCCGGGAGTGTCATGCCCAGTGTTCTGAGGAACTGCCAGACTGCTTTCCAGAGTGGTTGTACCAGTTTGCAATTCCACCAGCAGTGGAGGAGTGTTCCTCTTTCTCCACATCCTCGCCAACAACTGCTGTCTCCTGTGTTTTTGATCTTAGCCATCCTGACTGGTGTGAGATGGAATCTCAGGGTTGTTTTGATTTGCATTTCCCTAATGACTAAGGATGATGAACATCTCTTTAGGTGCTTCTCAGCCATTAGATATTCTTCAGGTGAGAACTCTTTGTGTAGCTCTGTACCCCATTTTTTAATAGGGTTACTTGCCTCTCTGGAGTTTAACTTCTTGAGTTCTTTGTATATCTTGGATATTAGCCCTCTGTCGGATGTAAGGTTGGTAAAGATCATTTCCCAGTTAGTTGGTTGCCGCTTTGTCTTTTTGACAGTGTCTTTTGCCTTGCAAAAACTTTGTAATTTAATGAGGTCCCATTTGTCTATTCTTGATCTTAGAGCATAAGCTATTGGAGTTCTGTTCAGGAAATTCTCCCCTGTGCCCATATGTTTAAGGTTCTTCCCTAGTTTACCTTCTATTAGTTTCAGTGAGTCTGGTTTTATGTGGAGATCTTTGATCCACAAACTCAAAGGAAAAAAATCACATGATCATCTCATTAGATGATGAAAAAGCATTTGCAAAATACAACACCTCTTCATGTTAAAATATTGGAGAGAGCAGGAATTCAAGGCTCATACTTAAACATAACAAAAGCAATATACAGCAAACCAATATCAAATCAAATGGAGAGATATTTGAAGCAATCAGGGACAAGACAAGGCTTCCCATTCTCCCCAAATCTATTCAATATAGTACTCAAAGTTCTAGTTAAAGCAATAAGACAACAAAAGGAGATCAAAGGAATATAAATTAAAAAAAAGAAGTCAAGTTATCACTATTTGCAGATGATATGATAAGCAGATGATACATAAGTGACCCAAAAAAAAATCTACCAGAGAACTTCTATAGCTGACAAACAACTTTAGCAAAGGGACTGGATATAAAATTTACTCAAACAAATCAGTAGCCTTCCTTTATTCAAATGATAAATGGGCTGATAAAGAAAATAGGGAAACAACACCCTTCACAATAGTCACAAATAATAGAAGAAATCTTGGTGTAACTATAATCAAACAAGTGAAAGTTCTGTATGACAAGAACTTCAAGTCTCTCAAGAAAGAAATTGAAGAAGACCTCAGAAAATGGAGCGATCTCCCACACTCATGGATTGGTAAGATTAATCAATAGCTATAGTAAAAGTGGCCATACGAACAAAAGCAATCTACAGATTTAATGCGATCTCCATCAAAATTCCAACACAATTCTTCACAGATGTGGAAAGAGCAATTATCAATTTCATATGGAAAAACAAAAAAAAAACAGGATAGCAAAAACAATTCTTAACATTAAAAGAAGTTCTGGGGAAATCACCATCCCTGTCTCCAAGCTGCACTACAGACCAATAGTGATAAAAACTGCATGGTATTGGTACAGAGACCTCTTCTTTTTTTTTTTTTTTAAATTTTCTAAGTTTTTTTATTTACATTCCAAATCATTTCCCCTTTCCCGTTTCCTCCCTCCCCAAAAGTCCAATAAGCCCCTTTCCCTCCCTCTTTTCCCCATTTAACCCCCTCTCGCTTCTCTGTCCTGGCATTCCCCTATATCCAGTCTTTCCAGGACCAGGGGTCTCTCCTTCCATCTTCATGGAAATCTATTGATATGCGAATTGTGTCTAGGGTATTCCGAGATTCTGGGTTAATATCCCCTTATCAGTGACTGCATACTATATGTGTTCTTTTGTGATTGGGTTACCTCACTAAGGATGATATTTTCAAGTTCTGACCATTTGCCTAGGAATTTCGTGAGATCATTGTTTTTAATTGCAGAGTAGTATTCCATTGTGTAGATATACCACATCTTCTGAATCCATTCCTCCGTTGAGGGACATCTGAGTTCTTTCCAGCTTCTGGCTATTATAAATAAGGTTGCTATGAACATAGTGGAGCATGTGTCCTTATTGCATGCAGGTAAAGCCTCTGGGTATATGCCCAGGAGTGGTATAGCCGGATCCTCTGGGAGTGTCGTGCCAGTTTTCTGAGGAACCGCCAGACTGCTTTCCAGAGTGGTTGTACCAGCTTGCAATCCCACCAGCAGTGGAGGAGTGTTCCTCTTTCTCCACATCCTAGCCAACAACTGCTGTCTCCTGTGTTTTTGATCTTAGCCATTCTGACTGGTGTGAGATGGAATCTCAGGGTTGTTTTGATTTGCATTTCCCTAATGACTAAGGATGATGAACATCTCTTTAGGTGCTTCTCAGCCATTAGAGACCTCTTCTTTAACACACACACCCCAACCCTTACCAGCTCAACATCTTAGCTCTAGATTAGTGTCTGAATACTAAATGAGTTGGCCACTGAGTGGAGCCCTAGGATTTTTCCAAGACAGATAGACTAGCCTGTTGTTCTGTACTGAACTTGCTGTTTTTCTATTTAACTCCCCAGTTTGATCTTTCTAGCTTTGCAGGAAAGGAGGGATCAGCCTGATTTAAAATGCCTTGAAATTTCTGCCTAATAAAGTAAAAAAGAAGTCTGGGGTTCCTGATATGATTTTTCTGATGTCTATAGATGTTATTTGACTTATAAAATGTGCACCCAAAAAAACCCTATAATAAGTAGGGGGGTTTTCGGAGAGGAAAACGGGAAAGAGGATAACATTTGAAATGTAAATAAAGAAAATATCTAATAAAAAATGTGCATCCAAGATGGCCTGGCCTTAACTCTCAAGATCTAGCTCAGCATAATTGCAAATGTATCCATTATCCCAGACCAAAAGAGAGTAGGGTTTCCAGAAGCTCCCTGTGTTATCTCCCATGCTCATTATAATTAATACACTAATAATGGCCTTTTAATGTCCTCTAATAGACCAATTACTGTATAGTCTCAATATGTCCTTCCCACTGTAATTTTCTACATTAGGGACTTAGTAGGAACAGCAGAGTTCCATCTCATCAGGTCCAAAGGAATCTCCACTTTCCCACATTCTAAAAGGCAAAAGGGACAAATGGTGATCTGTGGTGCGTAGTAGCACACCAAAGCTTCTGCTGGCTCCAGGCTCCTTCAGTATCACAAGTACACATTTCAAAGCCCATGCTTCTTCTCACCTTCTCCAAAACTCCCTTTAGTTCACATGCTTCCACGCCGTCAGCTACTCATTCTCCTTATAAGCCTGATACTTTAGCTATGGCTCTCTCTCTCTCTCTCTCCCATGTACAATAAAAAACCTTCCCTTTATCCAAACCATGAAGTGTTCATATCACCAGTTTCACACATCTAAAACACTACAATGAATCCTGGGCGAGTTGTAGTGGGTTACAGACTTGTGTGTGCAGCCAATGACTACAATAATATGGATGCCTAGTCATGTAGGATCAAAGGTCCCAGTGAGCCCTTTGAATTCCCTAATGTAAGTGGAATACCCAGAAACCTAGTTTATACTGCATTTGGAATGATATGAAGAAAAGGGTTATTGTTGTTTGAATTAGAAATGACCTCCATAGGCACACATATTTGAACACTTGGTCTCTGGTTGTTTGCAACTGCAAAGGAAGGGAAACTACCATTACCACAAATATAGTAGAGATAAGTACTATGGAGGAGGAAATGATGAATGACCAGCTTGAGGGTGAACTATTTTCTTCTTAAGACAAATCTCTGAAGTTAACATTTGCTGGCCTTTTATGTAACATTTATATTTGGCATATACTACACATTAAGATACTTGTTAACACACAATTCTGCCTTCCCAGATAGAGTAGAAAACCCTTGAGGACCAGGGCCTTATCCCTGCAGACCTAAAATAGTATCTAGAATGAAATAATAGTTCAGAAAATGCCTGAGGTAGAGGCATGAGAACCAAGAATCTGAGGAAAGCCTGAAATCCAAATAAATCAGATCTTATTTTTAAAAAGAAAGTAAAGGGGGGGAGGAAAGAAAGAGAGAGAGAGAGAGAGGGAGAAAGGGAGGGAGGGAGAGAAGGAGGGAGGGAGGGGAAGAAAATATTTATCAACCCATAGGAAGAAAAACAATATCAATCAACCAGACCCCCCCCAGAGTTCCCAGGAACTAAACCACCAACCAAAGAGTACAGATAGAGGGTCTCATGGCTCCAGCCACATATGTAGCAGAGGATGGCATTGTTGGGCATCAATGGGAGGAGAGGCCCTAGGTTCTGGGAAGGCTCCATGCCCCAGTGTAGGGAAATGCCAGGGCAGAAAGGTGGGAGTGGGTGGGCAGATAAGTGGGTGAGCATCCTCATAGAAGCAGGGAAAGGGAGGATGGGATACAGTTTCTAAAGGGAAAACTGGGAAAGGGGATAACATTTTAAATGTAAATAAATAAAATATCCAATAAAAATATCAAATATTCAATGAGCAAGAAGCATATCTTGGACTAATAAATTTGCCTTCCTTGCTTAAACACAGTAGTTACGTTCCTACTAACCATCTCCTGTGTGGCAAGAGATGTCCTTAAAGCCCACACACAAATAGATGATTTTTCTCGAGTTGGACTGGGTTTATATCAGCTGGAAGCCCCACTAAGAGGAAAGTTGGAGCACACTCTTCACCCTGATGGACTTAGAGCAAAGCAGATGCAAAAACAGTGGAAAGGATCATGTTTTAACACAACTCATGGGGATGCTGAACAGAGGCAGGGATATTCTGAAAGGAGTAGGTTCCCTCTCAAATAAGTGCTTACAGAGAAGACAAGGATTCTCTGGGAATCTCTGGCTGGTGGTGCACTGAGATGGACACATGGTATTTAAAGTTGAATGACATCATGATTCAATCTGAAATGAGGTCCGTGTGTGTGCGTGTGTGTGTTTGTGTGTGTGTGTGTGTCCATGTAACAGCTAAGTAGAAATAAGTGGAATTTCAACTAGCAAACATTATAGAATTGTGTAAGTATGAATTCAATAATAATTTGAATAATAATCAGGCTGTGCTCCCAAGCCAGAGAGTCTAAGAGAAGTGCATTAAGTCTAAGCAATGCCACAGTCTACAGCTTCCTCTGTTCCTCATTCCTTAATCTCAGCTGTCCCCACATTTAAGATAAGCCACCTTCTCATTGTTGCACTAAACTGAAATGCTTGAATAAACAATAATCTCATAATGCTGGCATGTCTTTTGTCTGCAGATATAAGTTGTGAAGGGATTATATCTGAATGTACTTTTGGTTCCTAAACATCCAAAAAATTCCATTTTAGAAAAAATGAAAAATTAAAGCAGCAAAGTAGACAATAAGTTAAGTCTGCTCCTCTCACTCTATCTACTGATTTTATAGGTCATAGCATTATATTGGAAGAAACAGAAGTAGGGCTAAGACTGCAGAATATTGTGTTGGGAGTTCAATTTTTAATTGATATTATCTGCACTGATTATGAAATGAGTCAGTAACATATAGATATTGAAGGGTCCTCAGAGTTGGCACAAAACACACTCAGACACCAAATTCTCAGCACAAAGGAGATTTATTTATTCCACAAAGATAAGTGGGCTGCCTCTGGATTCCACAAAGACAACAGGAGGTGGCTATGCAGGAGTGGTTTTTTAGGAGAAACTAGGATGAGTTGGTTAATTCCAATTGGACATATTGGTCATCATAGCCAAATATGTATTTTGATAGCTGGACCATGGTGGTCAGACTCAGGAATAAGGAAGTCTAGTGGTTTAACAAAGGGAGATGGGGTGGGCAGGACCTGTAGGCACATGTTTGGGCCTGTTAGAGCCCTTTATTCCCAACCTTTTGTTTTATGTTTGGGTCACTGTGTATTGTTCTTCTGGCTATTTCCTGTTGTTCAGGTGAAAAGATCAAGGACAAGAATTATTAGTCTAAAGAGATTGAAGGTGGGTCTAGTGAAGGAGGAGGAAGGAAGAATAAATGGCTCAAGAGGAAAGAATAAACTTCAATGAGCTCTGGGTTGAGGAGTTGGAAGGACTCACAGACTTGTAATTGCCTCATACAGACTCAATTATGGAGTCCAAAAGCATCAAAGTCCTAAGCTATGAGGACATAGTGACCCAAGGTGCCACCTGCCATAATTGTTCCAATTAAGACAGTGATCAGACACACACCCACCAAAATAGGAAGGAAGGCAGTCTCTGGGAGGACATGCTCTTGAGAGAGGAAATAAAAACACACACAGAAAAATGTAGATTGGCTAAATAGGGTCAATTAAAGGATGACTGCCACCAGAAAACAGGGTCCAGTTGCATTGGGGAAGAATATAATTTGAGAGATTTCCATTACACCAGAATTGCCTTTTCTGGGTAACCAGATGAACTCTATAATCTTTTCCCAACAAACCCAAAAGAAAGTAACCACACAAACATAAAAAGAACATCAAAAATAACAGGAAGCAACAATCACTATTCCTTAATGTCTTTTAGCATCAATGGACTCAATTCCCCCAACAAAAAACATAGACTAACAGAAATATTTTCCATGTAAATCTTCAATTTTATCAGAAAATGTTTGTGACTCTTCTTTCAATTTTGTAATGCTTTTTGTGTCTACCATTTTGACTGTATTATTTTCCATGATAATCTTTAATTTTAATATTTTTTCTGTGTATTTCTTTGATTTTGTCGGAGGTGTTTTTCATGTAGATCTTTGGTTTAATGGGGCGGGGGGGTAGTTCCACTTTCAATCAATTTAGGAATGTTTTTGTGCCTACCATCTTAATGGTATAATTGTCCATGATAATCTTCAATTTTAATGTTTTTCTGTATTTTTCTTCAATTATGTCAGAAGTATTTTCCATATGGACTTTCAGTTTTATCAGACAATGTCTATAATTTTACTTTCATTCAACTTAGGAACATTTTTATAACTTCCATTTTATCTGTATAATTTTCCATGTAATAGTCAGTTTTAACATGCTTTTCTATATATTTCTTGAATTTTTTCAGGAATATTTTCCTTGTAGATCTTCAATTTTATCAGAAAGTGTTTATAATTCCACTTTTAAAAAACTTAAGAATATTATTTGCCTACCATTTTATCTTATTTTTCCATGAAATATTCAATCTTAAGGCGTTTTTTATATATTTCTTCAATTTTATCAGAGATATTTTCCATGTTAATCTTCAATTTTATTAGAAAATGATTATAATTTCACTTTCAATCAACTTAGAAATATTTTTATGCCTACCATTTTATCTGTATAATTTTCCATGATAATCTTCTATTTTAATGTTTTTCCATATATTTTTTCAATTTTATCAGAAATATTTTCCATGTAAATCTTCAATTTTATCAGAAAATGTTTATAATTCTACTTTTAATCAACTTAGGAATATTTTAATTCCTATCAATTTATCTTTATAAATTTCTTCAGTTTTATCAGAGATATTTTCCATGTAAATCTTCAATTTTATCAGAAAATGTTTTTATTTCTACTTTCAATCAATTTAGGAATATTTTTATGCCTACCATCTTATCTGTATAGCTTTTCATGAAATAGTCAGTTTTAACGTGTTTTTCTATATATTTCCTGAGTTTTTATCAGAAATATTTTCCTTGTAGATTTTCAATTTTATCAGAAAGTGTTTATAATTCCACTTTCAATCAATGTAGGAATATTTTTATGCCTACTATTTTATCTGTATAATTTTTCCATGAAATACTCAATCTTAATGTGTTTTTCTATATATTTCTTCAATTTTATCAGAGATATTTTCCATGTATATTTGCACAATGGAATACTACTCAGCAATTAAAAACAATGAATTCATGAAATTCTTAGGCAAATGGGGAACAGGGGGAGGGAAGAGGGCTTATGGGACTTTTGGGGAGGGGGGAACTAGGAAAGGGGAAATCATTTGGAATGTAAATAAAGAATATAGAAAATAAAAATAATAAAAAATATATTGTAATTATATTATAATTTCAAAAAGAAATAAAAAGTATGCCAAAGCCTTAAAAAAGACTTGATAAAATTTAAAATTTTCTTAAAAAAATATATGAAGAGTTGGTAATTGAGTTGCCTTTTGTATTTAGAAATTCTCATTCCTTCCAGATAGCCAAGTGTGTTGGCAGGATATGGAAAGCCTATTTGGAGTCTGTGTACACCATTAATGATGTGTTTTGAGCAATATGGAAAGTTCTGGCGAGGGCTACCAGTTGATCCCCACTGGGATCTATACTCACCTTACAATTGATTCCCACCACTCTCTAGTGTGTGGGGATAAGGAAGCCACCTCAATGATGGCACTGTCTGAAACCACTACATACCCTACAATACAGTGACCCTCTGACAGGAATGAAGTGCCATCCATATAGAAAGTCTAGTCAGAAGTAGTTAGAGGACACTCTTATGTAAGAGGGATGTGGGGGAGGGAAGGTCTTCAAGAATCTCAATACAGGAGTAAAGGTGATCTGAGGAATGTTGGAGCAAAAAGATAAGTATGGATGGTTTGAGGGGAAAGCAGATGAAAATGTGAGTGGTGTGTTTTCAATGTGAGTAATTTGGAGTGATAGAAGTCAAAATGGCAGAAAGGATGGGAGTCCTTTGTAAGGACTTGAGAGAGTGGTGGAAATCAATTGGAAGGTGAGAATAAATCCCAGAGATAGGTGGTTTTTGGTTTTGTTTTGTTTTGTTTTTGTATTCAGAGATAAACAGAAAGGTTGTGGTAAGGTCATGTAAATAAAGGACTAGCCTCAGGTGGTATTGTCCAAAGTTTTAGAATGGTACAGTAGGCAACAGAAGCAAAGGACAGTCCAATAAACTATACCAAGATCCCAGGGATATAACCTTGTTCTCTGGAAGTGTAAAGAGAAATAAGTCTACATAGATCTGAGAGGAAAAGAGATATGGTAGAAAGGATAGAATTTTTAAGCTTAAGGAATTATTTATGGACAGGAGGAAGGGACTCATGAGGAAATCCAGAAGTAACTTGATATAGAGGATGTACAAGAAGTGAATATCCAGGAACCCATGAACAGAGGAAAGCAACTTAGATTTCTTGAGGGCTCTCCAGAGATAGGGAATAGGGTCAAGAGGGAAGTGTTTATGGTTGGGGGTAGGAGAGAATCCTAGCTAGGTGACCTGTGGGAAGAGTTGAGCTTTGAAAAATGATAACCAGTAACCCCTAAAGCCAAGGAAATTAAGGAAAGAGGCAGTGTCAAATCGACTGTTGGAGTGGGAATGACTGCAAAAGAGGAGGTCATCTACATACTGAAGCAGGCAGGAAGAAAAAGACAGAAAGCAGTTCAGGTCCATGGTGAGTACCTGGCTAAAGAGATGGAGGCTGACTCTTGAGGACAGTTCAGAAGGTTAGTTGTTGGGACTGGATTGTATCAAGATCTGTCAAAGCAAAAGCAAAAAAATCTTGAGAATGGGTATCTAGGGGTATTTAGGGAAAAAAAAGAGCCTCTTTGAGGTTTAGCACCAAGAAGTAAGTTATGTTGTCATGGATAATAGAAAAGATAGCAGAGAGGGTAGTATAAGGGTTGGGGACCACATGGCAATGGGAACATTAATGGAGTGAAGGTCCTAGACCAAGTGAAAAATTCTCTTAGGATTTTTGACTGCCAATATGGGGATATTGTAGGGTGAAGAGGTGGGACTTAGAAACTTAGATTTGAAAACAAATGAATGATAGGTTTGAGGTCTTTGAGGCCAATTGCGGGTAGGGGATATTAAGGTTTTGAGATGTAGGCAGAACGGTCTTTGACTGTAATTGAAAGGGGTTTGTGATGTAGCAAGGGAAGAAAAGGTGGTATCCCAGGTGGCAGGATTGACTAAACAAGGGAACAAGGGACAAGAGTGGTTTGGGGATTCAGGAGAGGGGGAGGGAGAGAGAGAGAGAGAGAGAGAGAGAGAGAGAGAGAGAGAGAGAGAGAGAGAGAGAGAGAGAGAGAGAGAGAGAGAGAGAGAACAAATAGAGGTCAAAGAAAAGAGGATGGGGAACACAGAGGTGTCTTAGGAGCTGTGGCCAGGGCAGAAGGCATAATAAGTTAAATGAGGAGTTTTGAGGGGTCTGGAAATGTGGCTATGTTCTCCAGCTAAGGGGAAGGGATATGAAAGAGGGAAAGGGGATGAATGGACCCCCAGAATTCCATCAGGACTGAGAAAGTGACCCCAGTATAAAGGAGGAATGTGATGAAGCAACCTGACAGAAGTGAGACCCTAGGTTCCTGGAGATTAATGGACGTGGCCAGAGCGTGTCAGTCCTCAGTTGCTAGGCCCAAAAGGTCCAAGAAGAATTCAGGAAGGCTGGATGGACCCCAGGGAAGTTGTGATGTCCAGTCTGATGTCCATGATCCTGTTCTTGACATTTAGAAATAGGACAGGTAGGCCTTCAAGGATTTAGGCAGGTGCAGGCACAGTGACCTTCCTTGCCACACTTGAAGCAGGGACCTAGTGGCTCCTTCAGGAAATTCATTAGAGATACTGATCCAAAAGTTTGTACTTGTGTTTCTCATTGCACTCATTGATGGTGTTCATAAAAGTTAAAGAGGTCGGGGTTATGTTCTATGGGGGGTTGGTAAGATGGGTGGGGGAAGGGGGTGCTTCAATGGGCCCATGCCAAGGCATCCCTTCCCCCTGAGGGACCAGCCACACAACAGTACAGTATAGAATAGTTTATTCATGGCATGGGGAGGGAAGTTAAGAGAGTAGCAGAGGCAGAGAAAGGCAGAGAGAGGGAGCGAGTAGAGAAGTAGAGGCCGGCCATGACCATGTGGAGAGGGGGTGAGGAAAAGAGGAGAGAAAGGGAGCAAGAGGGCAAGAGGCAAGAGAGAGAGGCAAGAGAGGAAGGAGGGGCCAAGCAGCCACTTTTATAGTGGACCAGTCCTACCTGGCTTTTGCCAGGTAACTGTGGGGTGGAGCTCAGACAGAATGCTAACATTCATCACAATTATGGAAGACCCTAAAAGCCAAGGCCAGAACCTTGGCTTGAGGTGTAAGCAGGCCTTGGTCCAGTCATTTGAATTTGACCCTTATGTCTGAGTAGAACTGGGCAAAACAGTAGGTCATAAAATGTTGTTGGTCAACTAGGGTCTCCAGGTCTATGTTTGTATGATGAAGCAGGGACTGTGTGGTGCATGTGAGGAAATGAGAGGGGTTTTCAGGCTTGCCTTAATCACCTCTTAGACTTTTGAAAGTTAATTGGTTTAAGGGTTGTTCCTCTTAGGCCAGAGAGGAAACAAGTAATAAACCAGTCCCTGGCCTGATTCTCAATGAGGATCTATGTTAGATCTATCTATGCTGCAGCTCTGGCATGGTGGGTCCTGTGTGTTTGGTGTATTTGATATGCATAGTCACAGGCCTTTTTCCATACGTGTCTTCATTCCCTCAGGAAGGAGGTTATTGGAAAGGAGCATACAGTGGTCATGAAAGATATGTCACAAGATTGTGTTAGGTATCTGAATTGTTTGATAAAGGTGGTAAGGTCTGTGGTAAAGGAAACCAGACATTTTTTTTGAGCCTATTAACAGGATTTTTGGATGTTTAACAACAGACACCAGATTTTGGAGGGGAATCCACTAACAATGCCAAACTCAAACAGAATATGCCTACTGACCATCCGAGGGAGTCTGCCAAAACCAATAAAGTTTGTGGCAGGGTGTAGTCTTTCCAATCCCACAAGACAGAGCAGGAACAACAGAACAGAGCAGGAATGCTCAATGATCTATCAAAACTCAATAACCTAGGGAATGTTTGGGACAGCAAGGAATGGGGAATAAGGAGATGGGGCAACAGAAGGACCAGAAGGGAGGGCAGAGCTACTGGCCAAACTTAGTCACATCACCAAAATGAAAGGACCTCCAACTCTGCACAAAACACACCCATATACCAAATCCTCACTCCAAAGGAGATTTATTTACCCTGGAAGGATCATTGGGCTGTCTCTGCACCCCACAAAGACAGCATCAGGAAACACTACAGGAGTGGTTTTCAAGAAGAAGAGGGGGAAGGTCACGCTAAGATGAGTTAGTTAGTTCTGACTGGACATGTTGGGCAGGGTAGCCAAATAAAGTTTAATAGCTAAACATTGGTGGCCAGACTCATAAATGAGGAAGTGGCCAAATAAGAATGTCTATTTAACTGATGCAGGAATGGGGTAGGGGCCAGAGCAAGACCTGCTGGCGCCATGTTCAGGCTGTTAGAGTCCTTTAGATATGATTAAGCAACTTAAAAATCAGTTCTTAAATTTTAAGACATTTTAACTTCAGATTACACATTTGTTGTTTCTTTATAATCATCTAAATTTAGTCAAAATATAAGACTTTGAAGGCAAATCTGAGGCAGACTATTACCTACCAGTGGTACCCTTAGTTTGTTTTGGTTCAGCTCTTTGCTTATACATAACAAAGAAAGAACAGCATGTGTAGAGATCCAGAAGTAAATAAAGCAGAGGCAGGAAGCATATCCCGGATGAATAGAATGCAGACTATGGAGTAGAAAAGTAGAACAATGTGAAAATGAGAAGCAGGGCCAAGGTCAGGGGCAGCCTGCTTTGGAGTCTTTACTTCATCAGCACAGGAGAGATTTACTAAAGATATAAACAGAGGAAGGCCTTATCAATATGATATTATTATTATCATTATCATTATTATTATTGAATATTTTTATAATCCAATCCTTATCCCCCTCCCAGTCGGCCCTCCGACCAGTCCTCATCCCATTCTTCCTCCCCGATCTCCAATATGTCACCCCCCTTCCACCTCCACCCTACCAGACCTCCCCAAACCCTGGGGCCTCAAGTCTCATGAGGGTTAGGTGTATCTTCTCTCACTGAGGTCAGACCAGCAATCCTCTGCTGTATATGTGTTGGGGACCTCATATCAGCTAGTGTGTGCTGCCTAGTTGGTGGCTCAGCATCTGAGAGATCTCAGGTTCAGGTTAGTTCAGACTGCTGATCTTCCTATGGGATGCCCTCCTGTTCAGTTTTTCCAGCTTTTCTCTAATTCAACCACAGAGTCTCCAGCTTCTGTTCATTGGTTGTGTGTAAATATCTGCATTTGAGTCTTTCAACTGCTTGTTGGGCCTCTCAGAGGGCAGCTCCTGTCTGTAAGCACACCATAGCATCAGTAATAGTGTCAGGCCTTGGAGCCTCCCCTTGAGCTGGATACCAATTTGGGCTGGTCGCTGAACCTCCTTTCCCTCAGTCTCTTCTCCATTTTTGTCCCTGCAGTTCTGTTAGACAGGAACAATTCTGGGTCAGAGTTTTTGACTGTGGGATCGCAACCTCATCTCTCTACTTGATGCCCTATCTTTTTACTGGTGATGGACTCTACAAGTTCCCACTGTTGGGCATTTCATCTAAAGTCACTCCCTTTGAGTAGTGAACTTCTGTCACAGCTCAGGTCTCGAGTACATTATAGAGGATCTGCCACTTCTTACCTCCTGAGGTTGCCTGTTTCCATTCTTTCTACTGGCCCTCAAGGCTTCACCCTATTCCCCACCCCAATAACCTATCCTGTTCCCCTTTTCCCCTCCCTGTCCCCTCTCCCAACCAGGTTCCTCTCTCCTTCTGTCCCCCATGATTGCTTTCTTCTTCCACCCAAGTGGGATTGAAGCATCCTCACTTGGCCCCTTCAGCTTGTTAAGAAGTTTAAGTTGTGTGGATTGTATCCTGGGTGTTCTGTACATTTTTGGCTAATATCCACTTACTAGTGACACCACAACATGCATGGCTTTTGGGTCTGAGTTACGTTATTCGGGATGATATATTCTAGTTCCATCCATTTGCCTGCAAAACTCATGATGTCCTCGTTCTTAATAGCTGAGTAGTATTCCATTGTGTAAATGAACCACATTTTCTGAATCCATTCTTCCTTTGTGGGAAATCTGGTTGTTTCCAACTTCTGACTATTAAAAGTAAGGCAATTATGAACATAGTGGAGCACATGTCCCAATGGCATGGTGGGGCATCTTTTGGGTATATGCCCGGACTTGTATAGCAGGGTCTTCAGGTAAATCTATTTCCAATTTTACGAGGATCCTCCAGATTGATTTCCAGAGTGGCTGTACCAGTTTGCAGTTCCACCAACAATGGAGGACTGTTCCTCTTTCTCCACATCCTCACCAACATCTGCTATCGCCTGAGATTTTGATCTTTGCTATTCTGAGTGGTATAAGGTGGAATCTCAAGGTCATTTTGATTTGCATTTCCCTGATCACTAAGGACTTTGAATATTTCTTTAACTGCTTCTTGGCCATTTGAGATTCCTCTGTTGTGAATTCTGATTAGTTCCATACCATATTTTTTGATTAAGTTGTTCGGTTCTCTCAAGGTTAGCTTCTTGAGTTCTTTATATGTTTTGGATATTATCCCTCTGTCAGATGTGGGGTTGGTGAAGATTTTTTCCCAATCTGTAGGTCACTGATTTGTCCTATTGACAGTGTCCTTTGCCCTACAGAGGCTTTTCCGTTTCATGAGGTCCCATTTATAAATTCTTGATCTTAGACTCTGATCCATTGGAGTTCTGTTTAGGAAATTTCCCCCATGCCAATGAGTTCGAGCCTCTTTCCCACTTTCTCTTCTATTAGATTCAGTGTATCTGGTTATATGTGGAGGCCCTTGATCCACTTGGACTTGAGCTTTGTACATCACCCATTTAGCACAGACTAGTAGACGACTTGTCCTTGGGAAGTGGAAATGGAGCTACCTTATGAATTTATTGGGGTAAATTGAACAATAGATGCACATGGACACATTAAAATCTTATCAGGAAAACTACACCCAAGAACTTACTGAACGTAGCAGAACAAGGAAAGGGTGTAACTCCCTCATTTGGACCCTATACTAAATAAGAGACATAGCAATGTTTATAGACCCACTGACCTGTTATCTTACAACCCAGTGTGTGTACCAAGAACCAGCAAGCAGAGAAGTTCCATTTGTCCTAGGGAGCTTCAGCCTGGCTTGGTCCCTACTGATGACAGGGCCTATTCAACTGTCACCTGCCCATCTTCCTGTTCTCCCATCTACACCTGTCATCCATCCATTTGCCCATTCCTTCACCTGGATCTACACTAAGCTTTTTCACCTCTGCAGCTAGACACACCTCTAAGCATCATTCTCAAATCCATGACCCACAGTGGCCTGACTCACAACGGTAGCTTCCTCTCTTCAACACAGTCCAGGTCCCTCATGTGTCTCTATTGTCTTCCCAGCCTTGGTTTCTCAAAATTCTTTGAAACCCCTTGCCTATTCAACCCTTTGTAATTATTCTATGGCCTATACATAGAAAAGAAATTTTGTGTGTGTTGTGTACTATGTGAACTGAGATTTAATATTATTAAGAGTGGAATAAAAGAACTGTGTTCAGTTCAGCCAGGTTTACCAAGGAAAGCAGAAATATCTTCCAAATAAAACCTCTATATCTGCCATTAAAACCTCTATACTTTGTGAATTTGTTGTAATGATATTAATAATAAACTCTGACAATGTATAAAACACAAACATGTCCATTCATGTTTCTGACATAGGAAACCCAGGACAATACGGCTGCTATTCCAGTGTGCCTGGTTTCCCATCCTTAGAAAAACAAAAACAGAAAACAAAAAGAAACAAAAGCAAAACGGATAAGCAATCTGCTCCTTTCAGAGACTATAAGGATAACCATGAACCCTAAGTCAGTACAGGAAAAATAAAAGTGTACATCCTATTTCTCTTTCCACAACTCTTTTTTTCCTTATGAATGTTGTTTCAACACTTACTTGTTTTAAAAAAAAATGCATGTCCCAGTGATTTGAGATGGCTTTAAATCCATTTTGTGCTTTCTCTTCTAGACTACAGTCCATTTGTGTATTAAAGTATCAGTACCGCCTTGCAAATCAGGCTTTACAGTCTGATTTAATATCTGGAAGTCATAATCTCCACCTATGTTCTTTATTTTTAGTGCTTTTTTTAAAATTTTCAAATGCTTGAATTCCCATATGAATTCACTGTTAACGTGGGTCTACAAAACTTTCACATTACCTTATAAAATTTTAGAATCCAGCTGGTTATTTAAAAGATTAAGACCTTTATAGGCTGAAAATAAACTCTTAATCCACTGTGGAGTTCCTGGTTGTTCATATAGGGGTAAATGTAGTGCTCTTCTCTATATGTACTACAGTGTTGTTACCATACTCTCCCAACACAGAAGTATCGCAGGGTCTACACTTCCCAATCAGCTTTCTGTTAAGACCTCTTACAGGAGAATCAAGTTCTAGTTATTCTACAATATGACTGCCGAACTCTGAGACAATAAAGATCAGGATGACTCAGACATGAATTCTAAGTTCTCCAGAGGTAAGAGAACAACCTCCTCTAGGAAGGGTCTATTATTTCTGTATGTGGTCCATGGGGTCCACCAGCCAAGGTACCCACTCAAATGGAGGAAGGTGCTTTGCAGGTCGAGGGAGTCTTTTGCTCTTTAACCTGTAGGAATTAGTACCTGGTGGCGGCAGGTCTTACTTGCCACCTCATTCTAGCAGTCCTCAAGGGGCCAGCAACAGGTACCTGGGCTGCAGAACCGCTAGCAGTGGTCAGCACCAAAGAACTCAGCGCCCCCTATTGGAGGCAGCGTGTGTCGCAGGCGAGGCTGGGCATCTCCGAGTGCCCCTGAAAGATCTGTTCTCACGGAGTCGAAGGACTCGGCTGAGCGATGGGTATAGATGAGGCAGCATCTGAAGCCCCCATGGCTGGAGGTCCCAAATTCTGAGGCGACTGTTTGAGCCCTATGTGCCTCGTATCACAGAACTACGGCTTTGAAAGTCCAATCACACAGCTTTCTATCTGCGCAGGCGCAGTCCCGGCGCCCCACCGGGTCTCTCAGGCGCGTGCGCATCATCCACTGGGGGTGTGTCCTCCCGTGGCGCTCCAGTCTACAAGGAGACTCACGTTTTCCCCGGAACGCGCAGCCATTTTGAGAGCGCGCTTTTGATCCGAGGGTTCCTCTGGCCACTTGGGGGCGCACACACTTGTAGTCAGCTCCTCTGAGTGCAGTGACCAGTCTCCTGAAGTGGATTTAGTTATCCAGAATGAACTCTTTGTCCCATTAAGAGGAAGTCTTTGTCAGTGCTTTAGATAGAGCACGGTAAATTTAGGTTACATTCAACATCTAGTAGTACCCGAGGGATGAAAAAGATGATTTTCCCCCTCCAAAGCAAGAGAAAATCGGGAAGAGGAAGCATACAAAAACAACAGCCATGTACCCATATGGCTTCTAGAGAAAGACTCATCCTCCCTTAAGAGCTGATCACTAGGAATTTGACTATGCTCCAGAGAGTATAAGAACTCGAAATGGACTTGCTTTTTTCTTTGTTTTTTCCTTTCTTTCTTTTTTTTTTTTGGAGGGGCATCAGAGGGGGAAGGGAAACAAACATGAGAGAACTGGGAGGTGAGCATAATCAGGGTACATGATATGAGATTTCCAAATAATCTACTCTTTTTTAAAAAAAAATGTTAAATCACAAGTATTGGAAAGAATGTTAAGAAACTAAAACACTCATACCTATTGGAGCATAAAATGATTCATTTGTAAAAATATTTCAATAGTTGCTCAAACTGTTAAATACGGAGTTGCTAGGTGACCTAGTAAATCATAAACACTATTAACCTAACAAAACTGAACACATGTTCACAAAAACACTTGCATGTGAGTGTTGAGAGCAACAGCATCTACAGTCTAGTTACAGATAAATGTCCAAACAAAAGGGGGTATATCTATACACTGGGATATTAAGCTACATAAAAGGAATGAACTACTGGCATATGGTATAATGTGAATGGACCTTGAAAATAATATAGTAAGCCAGGTATGATGACACACACATATAATTACAGAATTCCGAGGGCTGAAATGGAGGATCACTAGATAAAGGCCAGCCTGGACTACATAGCTAGAACCTGCTTCACCCCCACCCCTGCAAAAAAAAAAATCAGTAAACAAAACCTGAAAATAAGTGAGCGAGAAAAAGGTAGGAAGGATGGGAGAATGGGAATCGGGCAGCAATGGTTCTAAGAGAGTGGCATTGCTTCGATGATGTCTTTGATGTACACACATCTCTCTTAGCGCTATGATATTGTCTCTCATACATATAAACAATCAGCTAGGGGTTTTTTGACAAGTCAAAATAGAATACAAGCAGGAGCAAAATAAGGGAATTCCATTATGAATTATTAACATGACTACAACAAGGTAAGTAGCAAAGAACACAACTGATTTAAGCAACCTCGGTAAACATTATTTTGATTGTATATGATACATGCTAAATAGAAAATCATATGTAGATATTGTGCTCTAGTTGGTATGTTTGTTTTTCACAGGAGTATAAATTAGCAACTGTGAAAGAATTTTGTCTGTATTTTATGACTGAAAAAATAAGCACATTCATTGTGAATAATGACAGGTTTGTTCCATGTTGGAAAAAGAGCTACAAAAATAGATATGGAGGTAGAGATAAGCTAACACACACAAACTTGTGCTCACCGTGAGAGGACTTGGAACAATGACAATCCAGTCAATACAACGAGGTGTAGCATCTAGATCTTAGTTCCAAAATGTCATTGTACATTCAAAAACAAAACAAACAACCCCCCAAGAAAAACAAAAACAAACCCCAGGGTTTCTTGAAGAAAGTGTTCATTCAGAATTTGAGGCTGGGAAAAGAAAAGAAGAACTTTAAATAATCCATGGAGACACAAAGAATGTTTTAAAGGGAAGGAGTCCAGGAGCCAGCTTGGGAGTTCCATGCTGGGGAAATTTTGAGCAAGATAATAATGATAATCTTACTTTATAGCCCATACAATCAAGTATATATTCATTAATCAACATTGAGAGGAGTAAGTGTAGGGGGCCATGAATCACTGAAGAATGTTACCCCAGACTCAATGGTATACAAAAGGAAAGAGCATTTATTCTGCAAAAATCCAGCATGCAAGGGTCTACAATTCATAAAAATGTTAACCTTGAGGTTAACATTTAAAGGCTCAATTTAAAGCTGATTAGGGGAATTCCAGGGAGAGGTAGGTGACCTTTATCCCAATTGGTTGACTATAACTCTAGGGGTATGGGTAACTCTGGAATTGACTAGAGTTCTGGGGGCTTTCCAAAATTGTTACTGGGGGGCTGGAGACTTTACAAGAACCCTTGCTGACTAACCTTGGCAGGGAAGTTTCTGATTGGCTGCTCATGGGCTGTGGTTTTTTTAAGAACTGGTCGGCTCAGTTCTGCGAAACAGAAACTTAGGTCTGGTCTCCTGAACGGGCATCTTGCAGCCTCTCGTGGAGTCAGCCCGGCTCTCATTCTCTCCTTGAATAATGGCCTAACTTGAATCCTTAGGATATTTCTATGGGCTGGTACTGCTGCTTGAGAATCACCAGTTGAATTCTCAATCATCAGTGGAAATCTGTTGCTTAACACACCTGACTAAAGTATTAATAATGCATGCACCTCAAGTCAAAGCCAAAAGAAGAGGAGGAGGCCCTGGTAAGGCTGAAATCAGGGTGGTTAACCAAGGATAACAGGTGAAGATGAACTCATACTAAACCTGAGACTGCTTTATTTCATTTTTTTTTTTTTTTTTTTTTTTTTTTTGGTTTTTCGAGACAGAGTTTCTCTGTGTAGTTCCTGGCCCTCCTGGAACTCACTTTGTAGACCAGTCTGGCCTCGAACTCAGAAATCCTCCTGCCTCTGCCTCCCAAGTGCTGAGATTAAAGGCATGCACCACCACTGCCAGGCGACTGCTTTATTTCTATTTGTCTAATTGGTAATCTCTTTCTGACTAAGGCCATAGATTCTTTGACCACCTCTGAGTGATCAATATTGAAACAACATACTTCATGCTAGTCAGAGTCCACCTTGCAGGAAGAACAGTAGGTCTAGGCTGCCTCTTTTCTGTAGGGCTACTTCTGGCACTGAGGAAAGGGAATCCCGCAGGGCTGTGATGAACTTTTCCATCTCCTGTAAATCTGCATCTACAACCATCTATAGAACCTTGTAAGTTTTATCCTGGAGTACTAGGGCTGAGGCCCTTACACTGGCAGTTCCAGCCATCCCCATGCCGAACAGGGAACATAGTAACAGCAGAAATGGCCACCCTCTTTACTCCATTGTTTTGAGGTGCCAGCTGGTTGAGGACATCTTGCCCTGTGTAGTCAACCACATGAGAGACAAGCTGTACCAGAACACAAATCTTGAATCAGATTTAGAACCAGGGTAGTATGCATGGGTTGAGCCCTGAAGTGCAAGCCCTCTTCAGATACTGGGGGCAACCAGTAGCCTGCCATGGTAGGGGTTACAGTACAATTCCAGAGGTGGGAATCGTCTGAGGGTGCTTTATTTTTAATACAGAGTCCTTGTCTCATTATTGATTATAGGGTCAGCTTTCCTCTAATTGTTGCCATCTACATTGGCTACTATCTGTGTGCTCTGTGACCAATCCCCAGGGACTGCTATTCTTTCATAGTAAGGGGACTGAGTAGCTAAGCATAATCAACAGTCCTGAGTTAAATCTGGACAGGATGAATTAAGGACTTGGAGAGTGCCTTCTAATAGGATTCTGACTCAGGCAATGGAGTTGGACATTGCTGGAGCAAGAGGGTGGTGAGTACTGGTGCAGGGGAGAGGACAGGTGGGAGCAGAGATTTGGAAGATGGTTGGTCTGGCTTGGCTAACACCTTGTTGAGGCCTAAGGGGAGCTTGGGCCAGGTTGGCTCAATAGTTGGATAGTGAATATCCTAGATTATGGTTTTTCCATCCATACCAGCGGTAAAGGCGTAAGCCCCAGATTTTTCCCATTTTCCATCCTATAGTCTGTTTTCCTTTTTCAGTAAACTTTATAATAATACACTTATTGTTGTTGGCAAGCTTTGTCCTTGCTCCTTTCCAATTTACTGTGATTAAATCTGAGATGATGGGGGTGAGGAGAATCCACCATTTATAGCAGGTGAATTCATATCCCCAAACAACACAAAAGTAATCAGAGGACCCTCCACACTTACCTTTCTGGGCCTTGGTGCAGCCGTGGCCTGAGTAAACATAGAATGAGTCATTTTTGGTCCAATTGTGCAATTCCAAGCCCCCAAACCCAGAGAAATCATCCAGTCATAGCTGCAGATCAGGAAACTAGGTTCCTTCTGGCACTAGTTTGGAGACTAGGTGAATTATTTCACCTCCTCTGACATCTATGAGTATCCAAGTTAGACTGCAGGGTTGGTGGAGAGTGCAGCAGGCAGGCGAGATCAGGGGTGCTGAAGTTGTGGCTTAATTGGATCAACAAGATGTAGGTATCCCTTCCATTGTTCTTGTGGTGGACCATCTGGAAGTCTCTCACTGCTGGACCTCGACTACTGCATTGTCTCTCTTCTGGCGGGCTTAACATGGGAGTGGTGTATCCAAATCCAGATCCCAATCACCTTTACAGCCATTGGCATTGTCAGGATCACGGTGTGAGGTCCTTTCCAGCAGGGTTCCAGAGTCTTATGTGTATGTCTATTAATCAAGACTTTGTCACCTAGTTCAAAGCAATGGGGATAAGGAGAGGTACAGATTCATAAATCTAGCAGATGGTAGACTGGAGTTGCTTCTGGACTCTGTGGACAGCCTTCAAAGACTCCAAGAACTTGTGTTGGTCATATTCGGCTAGAACATCAGTTTGGAGGTTAGGCAGCATGGGAGAGGGTCTGTCATATAGGATATCAAAGGAGTGAGACCCAAAGTATAGCAGGTGTTCCTACCCCTATATGAGACATAAGGTAGGAGAGACACCCAGTCACTGCCAGTTCCAAGGTTTAATTTGGTTAAGGCCTCCTTCAGAATTCGATTTATTCTCTCTACCTGTCCTGAACTCTGGGGTCTGTATGCACAATACAGTTTGCAATGGATCCCTAAGACATGTACTAAAGTCTGATTTACCTGAGAAATGAATGCTAGTCCATTGTTAGACCCAAGCAGGGTAAGTAGTCCATACCTAGGTATGATGTCTTTCAGAATCTTCTTTGCCACTGCGTTGGCAGTCTCCTTTGTTTCTACCCATCCTGAAAAGGTATCTATAAAAACTAGCAGGTATTTATATCCACATGTTCCTGACTTCACTTTAGGATCTAATTCTGATTCCTGGGGTTCCTTGATGGGGGCCTGGGGTAGATTCACAACTGGCAGGTGAGACAATGCAAAATTACCTGATCAATCAAGGCTCCTAAATAAAATGTTTTGTACTTTACCCCTCAAAGCAATTCCTTTAATTTTTGGTGACCCATGTAGGAGGCCTGATAAATTTAATGGATGAGTTGCTTAGCAAACTCCTTAGGTAGGATAGTACAGCCTTCGGAAGTATGCAATTATCCATCTCTTCTGTAGATTCCCATGCATTCGGCCTCATCTTGTGTGTCCTCAGCAGCATATTTGGGGAATGACCAGACACGCAGGAGGAGGTAGGTAGCAGGATGACCAGGGTGTGGGCAGTGGAAACCTGGGTGGCCTCCCTTGCAGCTTTATCAACTAGTTGCTTTCCTCAGGCTATTTCTGCCCTTTTTTTCTTGCCCTTTTTTTTCTTGCCCTTTTTTATGCCATGGGTAATAAATTATAGACACCTCGAGGGGGAACCATAATGCCTCTAGTAAAGAATGTATTTCATTCTTATTTTTTATGTTTTTTTTTCCTTCAACAGTCAGCAGTCCCCTCTCTTGGAATATGGACCCATGCACATGAGCTGTAGCAAAGATATATCTGCTATCAGTGTAAATGTTGGCTATGGCCCCCTTCACCAGTTTTAAAGCCTGGGTCAGAATTTTTAGTTCAGCTTGCTGTGCTGAAGTTCCTGGCAGCGAAGTAATTGCACAAGTGACAGAGTCTAAGTCTACCATGGCCACCCCAGAATACTTGGTTCTGTTCTGGTTGAAACTGTTCCCATCCATGAGGTAGACGGACTCAGCATCTGGCCACAGTATGTCAGTTAGGTCTGGTCTAATGTTTGGAACATGCCCCAAAACTATAGAGCAATAATTGCTGTGCCTCAGGATGGGTTCAGTAGCAGGGTGGCTGTGTTTAGGGAAGATGATGAATTATATTTTATATGAGGGGGATTCAAAAACAGAGCCTGGAAGTGCACCAGTCTAGCACTGGACAGCCATCAGCTGGGTGGATTCTTGAGGGTCCCCTCTATAGCATGGGGAGTCATGACAAGTTCCTGCCTCATGGTTATTTTGTTTGTATCCTTGACCAGCAAGGCAATAGCAGGATGATCTAGAGACAGGCTGACCATTCCTGGACCACCAGATTCAGATTTTTAGATAAGTGGTCCATGGGTCTTTTCCATGGGCCCAACGTTTGGGTGAGCACTCCTTTTGCTATTCCCTTTCTTTCATCCACATATAGGTAGAAAGGTTTGTAAATGTCCAGGAAGGCCAGGGCTGGCACCTCCAATAAGGCTTTTCTTAGGGTCTTGAAACCCATGTGAATCTCAGAGGTCCATTCTATCTTATGTTCTTGGCCCCTGGTAGTCTCATATAATGGCATTGCTTTCTCAGTGAACCCTGGCACCCAGAGTCTGCAATATCTACTGGATCCCAAAAATTCTCCTATTTGCCTCTGGGTTGGTAGAACTGGGATGCTGAGGATGGGTTGCTTCTGGGTGTCCAACAGCATGCATAGTCCCCCCTACCCCACACCTTGAGTATGTACCCCAGATAAGTGACTTCAAGTTGGCAAAGTATGGCCTTCTTAGCAGACACTCAGTAACCCAGCTCTTATAGAAGGTCTTGTGTGGCCTCCTGGCATGTCTCCAGGTCGGTGGCCACAATCAGGAGGTCATCTATGTACTAGAGTAAAGTTATTTGAGGGAGGGCCCACTGGTCCTCACCCAAGTCCTCATGCAGTGCCTTGTCAAAGACTGTGGGTGAGTTCTTGAATCCTTGAGGCAGATGTGTCCAAGTCAGTTGTCCATTGAAGCCTCTCTCCAAATCTTTCCATTTGAAGGCAAATAGGTACTGACTTTGGGGTGCCAGATGCAAGATGAAGAAAGCATTCTTCAGGTTGAATAGAGTGTACACAGTGTGTTTGGGAGGAAAGTTTCTCACCAAGGTGTAGAGGTTTGAAACTGTGGGGTAAATGTCCTCTACCCACGTTTTTACTTCCCTGGAATCCTGCACAGGTCAATAGTCACAGGAATGAGGCTTCTTAACTGGAAGGGGAAAGTGTTCCATACCAATTGGCAAGGAATCAGAATCCCTGCTTCCCAGAGCCAGTTGATATGTGGGGTGATGCTCGTTCTAGCTTCCCTGGGCATTGGATATTACCTGATTCAGATTAGGATGGCCCCAGGCCTTAGCTGGATTAGAATTGGGACTGAATGACAGGTGTGTCCTATTGGTTTCTTTTCTGCCCACATCTTGGGGACTTCTTCCAGAAACCCCTAGAGCAACAGGCTCAAAGATGGGGCTGGCTGTGGGAACAATTTCTATTCCTCTTCTAGGTCCAAGGCCAGGACATGAATGGGGCCATTCTTATCCAACTTTTTCACTACCTCTGGGCCAAAATGGATTTGGGTTCTGACTATGTTGAGATCTTTTCCCTGCAGGGAGTATGAACATCCAGGGATGACAATAAATGAGTGGGTTATGTTGGTATCAGGACCCCCGAAACCTGTGACATCACATAGACAACAGCAAGACCTGCACACCTGTTGCCAAAACATCTTTCTCTTTTTATGATCACAACAGGTTATCTGTCCCCTTCTGAAGTTCACCTTATTCAGGTGGCCTACGGATAGGGCTTGGTGCCTATTGTCTCTTGCACCTGTGTTTTCTGTTCTGACAGTGGCCCCAGTGGTTGTTTCAAAGCAGGGTGTTGTGACCCCCATGTCTACTAGAAACTCTATGAGCTTCCTCTACATGTTTAGGGTTACCCTAGGGCTCATGGAGGGGGGTGTTGAGCCCTGAATCCCTCAGTCATCTAGTTCTTCCAATTGCAGAAGTTTTGAGCCCTTTCTTGAATTTTTCTTCAGGCACTCATTTTTCCAATGGCCTTTTTATTTGCAATAGGCACATTGGTCCCTCTGTAACTGAGGGTGGATTTCTCCTTTTGTGGGGACTGGCTTACCTCTGCCCCTTCTATGAGCCAGGCTTTTCGGCTTTCTTTCATCGGGACAGCCATGATACATAGTGGCAAGCAGCACTTTGCCAATTCTCTGGTCTGTCAATCCTCAAGGGTCTCTCCATTGTTGAAAACCTTCTCAGCTATAGCTACTAATTCAGTCAGTTGCTTACCATCTATGCACTAAAGTTTCTGACAGGTGTCATGGGCAGCTTGGTTAACAAAAGCCACAGTCACGGCAATTGGTTCTCTGGCCTCTGAGTCAAAAGGGGATAGGCCCTGTAGGCTTTAAAAAGCCTCTCTAGCTATTCTCTGGGGCTCTTATTCTTTCCCCGCATCACATGGCTTACCTTGGTTAAATTTGTGGGCCACCTGGAGGCCTCCCAGAGGCCCCTCATCAGAATCTGGCAGTAGACCCAAAGGGTCTCCTTACCTTCAGCCAAGTTCTAATTTCTGTCAGACCAAGTCAAAGGGAAGGCCACATCAATATCAGCCTGGAGATGGGTAGGCAGCCCATTTGCTCCCAGAACCAATTTCCAGGTGGCTCCAAGATCTGTTCCATTTCTTCAGTAGTGAAGAATTCCTGAAGCTGTTGTTGGCAATTGTCCCAGGTGGTCTGGTGAGTCAGCATGATTGACTCTAAGAGAGCTATGAGAGCTGATGACCTCTCTGAAAATGGGGGATTCTGCAACTTCAAATTGTTTGTCATTACTGGCAAATGGCAAACCTGCCATAAATCATCTTCCTTGGGTCTCTAGGGTTCTCGTTGATCAGAGGGATAGGGCTATAGTAGAGTCAGCCTTCTGGGAAGTACAGGTCCTAGTGTGAGTTGGACTCCAAATGGAATCAGGGGTTTCCTCCCTTTCTGCCTGCACCGGCTAGGCAGGAGCAACAGCTGCAGGGGCAGGAACAAAGGAAGAGGCCAGAAATCCTCCTTGGGGGCAGAGGGAAGAAGCAAGGCGGGTGGCCAAGGCTGGCCCTCCCTCACCGGAAGGAGGGTTGGAAGTGGCACAGCTGATGACATAAAGGGTTTTAGTCAGGCAGACTTCTCCACCAGGTATTGCCACATGGTAATATATGACACCCAGTGGGGGCCCTGTGGTCTCATAGACTATAAGTCTTCACCCTGCAAATAGTGGGGAGATAGAAAGTTCTCTCCTTGGGCCATTATCTTGAAGGTGGGCTATTCATTCCTGCAAAAAGGTTAATTTGCCGGGATGAACCACCAGACTCGAGTCTTCTGTTACTCAGTAGAAGTCATTGAAATGGTTCAATATGAACCCCAAGGGTATGGTCTGTATCTGACCCATTTTTGGACTCAAAAAATAATTCATACAGGAGGACCAAAAGCCTGAAGAGAATATGCACAAACAAAGAAAGACCTTCCAGGGAAAACAAAAAGACTGTCTCAAACAGTCCTCCCTGTGCACTGGAGACCCAGAGACCCACACCCAGTTCAGAAATCAGATGAGACCTACCAAATTCTTCCTTTCCTGGTAGGGGGTTGGATAGGTCCTCTTTAGCCCCAGGCTAGGTGACAAAATATGCATCTACTTTGTCCTCCTTAGCCTCCAGATTAAACCAAAAACTGAAACACAGAGACTGACCAGACACTCAGGCACAAACTTACCAATTAGAAAAACATTCAACTATTTGGATTAGGCCCCAAATGTTAAGGGTCCATGAATCACTAAAGCGTTAACACCCCAGACTCAAATAGTATGCAAAAGCTAAGACTGCTTATTCTGCAGAAATCCAGCATGCAGGGATCTACCATTCATAAAAATGGTAACCTTGAGGTGAGCTCTGTAGGCTCAATTTAAAGCTAATTAGGGGAGTTCCAGGAGGAGGTAGGTGACCTTTATCCTGATTGGCTCTATCTCTACGGGTGTGGGTAACTCTGGGATTGGCTAGGATTCTGGGGGCTTTCCTGAATCATTGCTGGGAGCATGGGGACTGTCCACAGTCATTGCTGACTAACTATTCTTAGCTCAGGCCAGATGACAGGGCTGTGTTTTTTCCTGGACTGGTTTGTTCAGTTCTGGGAAACAGAAACATAGGTCTAGTTTCCTGAACTGGCCACTTGCAGCCTGTTATAGAGTTGGGGATGAACTTTAGGGTTATTATTTTAAGATTAAAAAAAAGAATTAGGAACTAGATAGAATCACACTGACTTTCTCCTTGTCAGGTACTATGCTATAAACTTGATACATTCATCAAAAGAAATTATGGGTATGATGTTCAATGCCTATCATCCCAGCATGTAGGAAGCAGAGACAGAAGGATTACCACCAATTCCATGACAGCCTAAGCTACACAGTAGGACCTTGCCAGTCTCAGGGGAAATGTCTATTAATTAAGTATAATATTACAGTGTTGTTTTAGAAGAAGAAAGAGTACAGATTGGCGATTAATGTTTGGAGATTACAAATATAATGCCCAATTACTTGGAGACTGGATATCTTGTAAAAGCTGATGGAAATCTTATGTTCATATTTGGATAGTGAGTTGGATGTGGCCATTTGTGTGGTTCAGAGGAGTACTACCTAGAGATATAAACTGGAAGGACATAAGCAGGTAGTTGACCCATAAGGTCCTAGTACTGAATGATTAATCTAGAATATGAGTATAAATAAGAAAGATGAAAAAGCCATGGACTAGCCAAACCAGTCCAAATTTTAGAGTTAGGAAGCGTCATCCAAGAGGAGGCAAAGCCCATGAAGCCTCGAAAATGCTGTCTGTGGTCATAAGGCCTATGAATCCCCAGAAACATGTCAATACTGTGGAAAGATGATTTAGCCATGCTCCATCCCAATACTGTGGCCCTAATAACATTTAGCAGAAAGAACCAGAGGGATTTGGCAATGATAATGGCAATATGCTACAGAGCAATGTATCCAGTTAGCAACTTTCTATACTCTCAGTTCCCTTTATTCATGCAGTGAGGTCAGTTTGAGTTGGAGGGGCCATCTTACAACAGGATACATGCAAAGAACGGGATGGACATGATGGTGAAGGAATCTGAGGAGACTCACCTGACCACTATTGATGGGAAAGTCAGTTCCAGCAGCTGCCATTCACACAGCTCCAAGTGTTACAAGGGTACGGAAAGAAAGAGACATCTGAACACAACAAGCAGGTAGGAAGAGGCACAGTGCTGTGGGAGAAGATCCTCTAGAGCAAGAACCAACTTGAGCTCAGTGAGGCTCAAGGCTACCTCTGACCTCTTCACCCAACTCTGATTGTGGTCAGGTTCTTATTGACGGTGGAAAAAAAAAGGAAAGTGTGGGGCCTGGCACAAGGGTGGGGGTGGGGAGTGGGGACGGGGGTGGGGGTAGGGGTTGGGGGGGTGGGGGTGAGGGGGTGAAGGTGGGGGAAGGGGCACGCGCCAGGCCGGGCTGGCTAACGGGCCAAGGCAGCGTGCATATGCAGAGGACAACAGGAGGACACGGATCCCGCGTGGGGTTTTGGGGGAAGCAGGCAAGATGCACGTGTGCCTCAGCACAATGGGGAGCGGACAGTCACACTGGCGGCCAGTCTCTGCACATGGGCGTGCGCGCAGGCAGGCATGCACAGAAATGTCACGCAGAAGGCCGGGCCATTCTGGTGTGGATTTCTCTGCCTGTTACCTGTGCTCACAGACTGTCTGCGTGGCTGAATCTCTGATGGCGCGTAGCATCTAGCTCCGTATGGCGAGTTTAAAAAGAGGCGGCCCAAAGGAGCTAAAACCATCCAGTGGAAAAAAGATAGCCTTTTCAACAAATGGTGCTGGCTCAGCTGGAGGTCAACATGCAGAAGAATGCAAATTGACCCATCCTTATCTCCTTGCACTAAGCTCAATTCTAAGTGGATCAAAGATCTCCACATAAAACCAGACACACTGAAACTAATAGAAGGGAAACTAGGGAAGAACCTTGAACATATGGGCACAAGGGAGAATTTCCTGAACAGAACTCCAATAGCTTATACTCTAAGATCAAGAATAGACAAATGGGACCTCATTAAATTACAAAGTTTTTGCAAGGCAAAAGACACCGTCAAAAAGACAAAGCGGCAACCAACTAACTGGGAAATGATCTTTACCAACCTTACATCCGACAGAGGGCTAATATCCAAGATATACAAAGAACTCAAGAAGTTAAACTCCAGAGAGGCAAGTAACCCTATTAAAAAATGGGGTACAGAGCTCCACAAAGAGTTCTCACCTGAAGAATATCTAATGGCTGAGAAGCACCTAAAGAGATGTTCATCATCCTTAGTCATTAGGGAAATGCAAATCAAAACAACCCTGAGATTCCATCTCACACCAGTCAGGATGGCTAAGATCAAAAACACAGGAGACAGCAGTTGTTGGCGAGGATGTGGAGAAAGAGGAACACTCCTCCACTGCTGGTGGAATTGCAGGCTGGTACAACCACTCTGGAAAGCAGTCTGGCGGCTCCTCAGAAAACTGGGCATGACACTTCCGGAGGATCCGGCTATACCACTCCTGGGCATATACCCAGAGACTTTACCTGCATGCAATAAGGACACATGCTCCACTATATTCATAGCAGCCTTATTTATAATAGCCAGAAGCTGGAAAGAACCCAGATGTCCCTCAACGGAGGAATGGATTCAGAAGATGTGGTATATTTACACAATGGAATACTACTCTGCAATTAAAAACAATGAATTCACGAAATTCCTAGGCAAATGGTCAGAACTTGAAAATATCATCCTTAGTGAGGTAACCCAATCACAAAAGATCACACATGGTATGCAGTCACTGATAAGGGGATATTGACCCAGAATCTCAGAATACCCTAGACACAATCAGCATATCAATAGATTTCTAAAAAGATGGAAGGAGAGACCCCTGGTCCTGGAAAGACTGGATGTAGGGGAACGCCAGGACAGAGTAATGAGAGGGGGTTGAACGGAGAAAAGAGGGCGGGAAGGGGGCTTATGGGACTTTCGGGGAGGGAGGAAACGGGAAAGGGGAAGTGATCTGGAATGTAAATTAAAAAAATAAAATAAAATAAAATAAAAAACTAAAAAAAAAATAAATAAATAAATAAATAAAAAAAAAAAAAGAGGCGGCCCATAGCTTTGGTGTTTTATTATTAAGAAAATAGAAAGAGAAAAGAGATAAAAAGACAAAGGAAGAGGAGAAAATAGATAAGAAAAGCCATGACCACGTGGAAAGGGGAGAAAATGGAGAGACAGAGAGATAGACAAAGAAGAGGGCCGGGGGAGAACAAGTGGGGGGAGGGGAGAGAGAGAGAGAGAGAGAGAGAGAGAGCGCACACACGCACACGCACACGCACACGCGCGCGCGCTGAGAGGTGCTATTTATAGTGAGTTGGGTGGTCAGGTAACCCGAGAGGCAGGGAGAGTGTGGCTGCAGGCCTGTGACTGCCGAGGTGAAGTCAGGCTAGAAACTGGGGCGTGGCCACAAGTCTCATTAAGGTCCCACAACTGACTATAAGCCTGTGTCTTCAACAGCAACATGGTAATAGTACCCACTTCAGTTGACTGTAATGAGGATGAGAGGAAAGATTATGTATCAAAAGCTCTGAGTATGTGTAAGGCCCAGAGTCCAAAATAAAATAATATAGTGAAAAGATTCCTAGCACACAAAGAACAACCCATAATATGACACTCTCATCCATGCTGTTACTAAAAACATGGTGTTCTGTTTCATCAAGCCTCACATTCCAAAAAAAAACAAAAAAACAAAAAATAAAAAAAAAATCAAGCTTACAGGCTTAAGAGTGGCTCAGCATTAGATCATTTACATATTAATGTCCAAAGTACCTAGAGCTTCTGGCTGCTGGAACAGAAAGGAGGAAATCTTTTACTGCCTACCACAAAGGATTGTATTAGGCACCACTATAGCAAAAGACAGAACAATCAAAGAAACAAAACAGCAGATTTAACCATAGTTTTACATGACACAGGAACATTCAGGTTGAAAACACAAGGACCCAGAGTGAACTTGATACTTAGGTTCAACCAAGAATGCACAGCCATGTAGAAACATATTAAAAAAGGATGTGATCTAATTGTAACACACTGAGGGGGAGTGTTAGACTCTAGACTCTTCCCTGGTGACTCCGCAGCTTTCCTTCCTTCCAGGTATGCAACAGAATCTTCTTGAACGGGAGTCCTGTGACTCACAATCAAATGAGGTGAGTCACAGAATTCATGGATAACTTAAAAAAAAAAACAGAGGAAAGTTAGAATGGGGTTTAATAGCTGAATCTGGGCAAAGGAGATCCTGTTTTCTACACCTTGGAGAAAATGGACTCTCCTACCTATAATCTAAGGTTTAAGTGAAGTGTGAGCTATAGGAGATACTGTTGTCAGACTCAAACTGCTAATGAGGACTCCACTCCAGAGTATTACTTTCTGAGCTCCTACACTGTATAGAAGTCCAAGATATGAGTTGGAGGGTAGGAAACTACACATACAGGACACTGGGAATACAGCAAGCATAGGCCTCGGTAGAGTGACAGACCTTGGTCCCTGGGTAGTCTACACTAACTGCAATAACAATACAGAATAACGCTTGTTTGATGCATAAGCCTGTAAAAAAGAATGTGCAATGAACATACAGAAAAAGCCACCTTGAAGATCAACACCTCTCTCACCAATACTTGTCTTCTGTATTACCTTGGCCTCTTTGAAATTCTATACAGCCTCAAGAACTTAAAAGACAAATCACAGAACAAATATCTAGAATTTATCCATTAAAATGGTGGCAAATTCTATAATTCTGTAAGGTCAAGTTCCATCATCAAAGTTGTTTAAAAGAAGAAGGAATGTATATTGCAATAGTTCTCATGGGAGCAGGCCCTTTCTGGTCAGTAGTATTCCTTAAGGATGAAGGCATTTCCAGATCTGTCCTGTGACTTTCAGCAAAGGCAGCCAGCCAAATTTAAACTCAGACTTCATTCCAAATTCATTTTTTATTAATTATTTTATTTGTTTACATTTCAAATGTTGTCCCCCTTCCTGGTCTCCCCTCCACAAATTCCTCCATCCTTTCCCTCTCCCCTTTGCCTCTAAGAGGGTGCTCCCCTACCCACCTACCCACTTCTGCCTCACCTCTCTAGCATCCCCCTTCTCTGGGACATCAAGCCTCCACAGGACCAAGCAGTTCCCCTCCCACTGATGCCAGATAAGGCAGTCCTCTACTACATATATATGTAGCGGGACCCATGGACTGACCCATATATATTCTTTGGTTGGTGATTTAGTCCCTTGGAACTCTGAGGGGTCTGGTGAGTTGATATTGCTGTTCTTCCTATAGGGTTGCAATCTCCTTCAGCTCCTTCAGTCAGTCCTTCCATTGTGGTCCCTGGGCTCAGTCCAATGGTTGTCTCTGAGTATCTGCATCTGTCTTAAGTCAGATGTTGGCAGAGCTTCTCAGAGTACAGCCATACCAGGCTCCTGTCTGTAAGCACATCTTGATATCAGCAATATTCTCGGGGTTTGGTGTCTGTAGATGGAATGTATCCCACAGTGGGGCAGTCTCCGGATGGCCTTTCCTTCAATATCTGCTCCATTTTTGTCCCTGCATTTCCTTTAGACAGGAACAATTCTGGGTTAAAGATTTTGAGATGGGGGGTGGTTCTATACCTCAACTGGAGCCATGTCTATCTACTAGAGGTGGTCTCTTCACAGGAGGCCTGTGATTGGACAGGAAAAAGGAAGGTGGAGCTAAGAGTTGCAGGGACAGAAAGTGTCTCAGAGAGGAGAGAGAATGGAGGTCAACGTGGTAATTTCATGAGGTTAGAATAATTGGGATAAAGATTTTATCATTATTAATTGGCTCACAAGTTATTGTATTGGCATCTTATAAATTGTGATTTTACTGATACATAAATATGATTGGTTAACTACAAGCTTTATGAGTCTTGATTTTACTGGGTTACTGGGTATTGTGATATGCAACTTAGAGATTAGCAGTTCCATTTAGTTACTAGAATGTGGAATCACTGTCTACATGGGTTTATGGTTGAGGACGAACTAGCAGCTCCAGGGTCAAGCAGGGGCTAGCTCGGGAGAGTAGCTCAGCGAGAACACACCAGTGCTGGCACAGTTCATTTTTTAACATTTCCCACAACACCCTTCTAAGTGGAAATGAAGCATCCACACTTTGGCCTTCCTTCCTGTTAAGCTTCATATGGTCTTTGAGTTATATCATGGTTATTCTGAGTTTTGGGCTAATATTTTTTCCCGAACAAGAAGAGATGTAAGTCACGAGACAGTCTCTATGCTTTCCCTTTTTTTCTGCTCAGGTTGTATTCATGATTATTCTAGACTCATTTGGGGCAGAATTGCATGAAAAATACTTAGTTTGAGGTACACACATAGTTTTAACTTCTTAGCATCATTATGTTTCATAATTAATACTTCCATCATAATTCAGACAACTCACATTTCAGTTGTTTGGTGCCTACAAATAACTTGCAATGGAACAGCAAGCAAAACTTAAAGGGTAAGATCTCTATATTTTTTTCTAAACATGAAAATATATATTTATATTTATAAGGTATCAAGAATTATGAGGACTCACTGAAAATCCAAATGAATTCATTGCATTTGAGCCTATGGAGAAAAAAAAGAAAAAGAAAATGTTTGTTCCTAATGTAATTCATTGTTTTAAAGACTAGATATTATAAAGTGATAACCTAGATGGGTACATGTACTTGCCTGGCATATGGAAGGTCATGGGATTGATCCCCAGTGCTGTAAGAATAGTAGTAATAAATAATAAGAAACATATTATATTAATTTACCATTAATAACTATAAAATGTCTCTGCTGGAAATTACTTTCAAAGGGGAGCACAGTGGTTCATGCCTATAAGTCCAAAATTTGGTAGTCTAAGGTAGGAGGAGTAACATAAATTTGAGGCTTGTCTAAGCTGTTACTCAAAAGAAAAAAAAACTAAAATAAAGGTATGGAGAGATGGAAGCAATTAAGAATGCTTTGCTATACAATTATGGTTCAGACACTATCATACACATAACAGGCCAGACATTCTGAAAAAAATTAATTAATTAAAAAATAAAATGAATTAAAAAATTTAAAAATGGACCTCAGAAAAACCTGTATGAATATGGAATTCTTTTTTTAAAAAAATGTCAAAAACTAAAAGAACCATAGACTAAGAAAGCAACTTACCATGAAGCAGTCCCCTCAAATGTAAAAGGAAATCAAGCCGCTAAGAGTTAAAGAGGGGGAAGGCCACTAAAAAGAGAAACTTAATCACCAGCAGGTAAATGGGGAAGGCTTATCATGAGCAATTAAACACATTTCAGGGAATCACTGCTTTTAATCACCCTTGTTTTAAATTTATTAAACACTAAAAGTTATATTTAGTTAGTATTGGGATGTTAAGGCTGTGACACTATTATATCAATACAACCTGTTTTTGTAAGCAATGCATTCCAATACATGAGAGCAGTGCAAATTTTCTCATACCTTGTAAACCCACATGAAACACAATCTCCAGAACCAGTAGAAAAAAGGTAGAGAGGGAAGACAGAGGAAAGGAGAGAGGAGGGAAGGGGGGGGGAGAAACAAACATACTGTACTCATATGTCCTGCTTTATCAAAAAATTGTTCTAACAGGGAAAAAGGAGAAACAGATCCAATGTTAACAGCTGAGAACCAGTTAGGTAAATTATACTACATTAGCTTATTCTATAGGCATTAGAAAGGTGGAGAAATGAGCATCTCTGTGTGCTACAGGAAGGAATGTAAACTGGTATACCTCCCATGAGAAACCTTGGCAATTCCTCAAAAGGCTAAGTAAGGAATTCCCAGAACACATAGAACCACTCAGAGGTGTCAGAGAAAGAAATGACATACATCCCAAGACATACTTCACTGTTGTAAAACTTATTTTGAGCAACAATCACTGGAAGAACTAACCTCAGAAAGAGTCACTTGGACTGCCTTCCTACACGTAGAGAGACAAATGAATCTCTCACTTTTCGGTGGCTTTTATTAGTGTATATTAACTGTACAGAATAATGGGTTTCATTCTGACAATCTCACATATGCATATAATGTGTGTCAACTATAGTACACCTCAGTATCCTCTCTTTCCTCATTTCCATGTTTCCCTTCTATACCTCTTCTCCCTCCCTGGCCCCCACCTCAATTCCACATGAGTGAAAATAAATGACACTTATCTGTCTGAGTCTGGCTTCTATTGTTTAACTTGGTAGTCTACAGTTCTATTTATTTTCCTACAAATATCACGAGCTTGTTCTTCTTTAAATTGCAGTCACTCTTTGGGAATGAACATCTTTCACATACCAGGGCATCATGACAGTTTTGGTTACCAAAACATGGCATGGGCTGGCATGGGCCTAAACATATTCTGAGGTATCCTTGTCATTTGCCAGCTTTCACACCCTATCACCACCTCTAGTCTCTTTGTTAATACCTACAACTTCCACTCCATTCTGGAGACTTTAGTGTTCTATAAGTCCTGCATGTATAAATTGTTATTTGTCTAAAAATAATACAAAACCATTATGGTTTGGTCATTTCCTCAAATTTTACTTGTGATGATTACCATATGCACAGAAATTTAATAACCTTTATTATTTTCTCTTGCAAGGAGTCTCCTGTACTGTTTGGGTTCCTAGATTCAGCAAGGGATACAAATAAGCAACACAGAGAATAAAGGGTGTATCTCTTTTCCTTGCAGCTTATGCCCAAATAACTGTATTCAAAGCCGTACAGGAGTGCTTGCGGCAATATTATAATACCTACGCTGTTCCTCAACAGATGAATGCACAGGTTATTTATGGAATACCATTCTGCCATAAAAGGAGTGAAGGACTGACAAAACTACAGTGTAGATGAGCCTGGAACAATATGCTGAGTGAAAGAAGACTGAAGCTTGCAGAAAAAGTCATATATGTTTTTTAAATAAAAATAGGAAAACATATGAATTTGGGAATGAGGACATAGCTCAGCAGTTAAGAGCACTGGCTACTCTTCCAGAGGACTTGAGTTCAAGTCCTAGAAACCAGGCAGCTCACAACTGTCTGTAACTCCATCCAGTCCCAGGGAATCTACCACTTTCATCAGGCTTCTGTAGGCACTGCATACATGGTGAGCATATATGCAGACAAAACACTCATCTGCATTAAATTAATCTTTTTCCAACATAATATTTTTATTAATTATTTAGGAATTTCATACAATTCACCTCAATCACAGTTCCCACTCCTCCCATGTCTACCCTCCCACCCTTGTACTCCCCGCCTCCCAAAGTACAATTTCTGTTGCCCATACACTCATTGGAGCATGGTCAAATTGCCAGTGGCCAGCCGCTAAAAGAAAACTTGAGACCTGCTCCACGCAGTCCACACCAGAAGCCATCGACGGTGAAGAGCGACACTTCAGCATTTTTATCACAACGTTTAAGGACTCTCTTCAGTAATTCCTGTCTGGACTGTTTCTTTTTGAGGTAGAAAGGGAGGTGATCACGGAAGCCTTCAATGTCTCTCATTCTCAGTTATGATTCGTTAGTCATTAATACCACTGTAAAAGAAGCTTGCTTATCTGTAGCAACATTAACTTCCAATCCACATTGTTTCCAGCAGCAGCACAGATTGTGGACATCAACCTGGTCCCTGCTGGCAGCACAGATCACAAATAGCAACATGCCCTTGTTGGCAGCCTCAACCATGAACATCACCATGGTCTCCAGCTACGGAACGGATCACAGACATCATAGAGGCACATGGACTATGGATAACGATATAGCTTCCATTGGCAGCATGGATCAACATATCCTCTGTGAATTAATTGTCTTTAGAAGGGTATTTTTTTAAATAGGTAAATTTCTAAAGGTAACAGAAGCACCACTGTCACAGGTTGAGTAGAACAGCTGCTTAATGAATAGATCTGTGTAACTCCAAATGCCATTGTTCTCATCATAATGCTCATTTTTCTATTAGTGATTTTCACCTCAAATGACTCTACAAACAGCCCCCAGGCAAACAAGATTAATGGAAGTTTTGAATGTCAACTAGAAAGCATGGTAACAAAGATCCAGGATCTGTCAAATACTGGGAAGACCCCCTGGATAGTATGGCATTCTATGGCGAGGGAAGAGCAAATAACTCCTTTGGATATTACCTACTGTTTACTCTGAGATTTCTGACAGGAAAAAAAGTTTGGCTTTAAGCCTGACTTATTTGTACTCTTAAATTTGATAAATTATCCAGTGCCTGGATCAGAAATCATGGACTGAGAAAAGGTAATTGCCTGAGAGTCAGAGAACTAAGACTCAGTCCTCGCCAAATCCTTCCCTTACTAAACTCATGACCTGGGCCATGGCTTTAGGCATAAAGGGAAATGTCAGGATGTAAAATGGGGTACAGGCTGCTCACTATATTCCTCTTCCAGACTAAAGAGGGGCTTAGTTTCCCATCCATCTCTTTACCCAGAAAGTGCATAACTTTTAAGTATACAGTTGTCCCTGAAAAGCAAAGTTGTCATTTTCTCCATTTGACAGAAATTCTGAGAAAAGCCTGACAGATGCTGGATTCAGTGCCTAAGGAGTGTTGAGACTTTGAGTGGATTTCCATTTCTAAACCTGAGTTCCAAGCAACAAAGACAACTACAAATACTTGGACATCAATTCTCTACCTCAGCTTGCATTTCTGAACTGTTACCCTAGAGCAAAGAGGATTGGGGCGATACTCTGGTGGCCATGAAGACCTATCATCCATATTGCAGAGGGTAGGCAGTTAATGGTCCCTACTGCTAGGCTCAGAATCTACCATAGACTTTGCCCTAAAGTCCATCTCCCAGAGGATTCCCTAGTAATAACAGCATGGCATCAACTGCTAAACTGCTTTTGAACATATCAACCTCCTTTCACAGGTATAATAGTAATGACTGTCATGACAGAATCTGGAATCAGTTAGGAGACAAACCTCCAGGTATTTTAAGAGGGATTAATCAGATTAGTTTAACCTCTGGGGATGTCTATAAGGGACCACTTTGATTAGACCCATTGAAGTGAAAACATCCATTTCTGGGACTTGGGTGGTAGATTGCATAAAAATTTGGAAGCTAGCTAAAATTTAAGCATTCGTCATTTTCTGCTTCCTAACTGTACTGGCTGGTTTTGTGTGTCAACTTGACACAGGCTGGAGTTACCACAGAGAAAGGAGCTTCAGTTGAGGAAGTGCCTCCATGAGATCCAGCTGTAAGGCATTTTCTCAGTTGCCTCAGTTGGTGATCAAGGGGGGTAGGGCACATTGTGGGTGGTGCCATCTCTGAAATGGTGGTCTTGGGTTCTATAACGGAGCAAACTGAGCAAGGCAGTGGAAGCAAACCAGTAAGGAACATCCCTCCATTGCCTCTGCATCAGCTACTGCTTCCTGACCTGCTTGAGTTCCAGTTCTGACCTCCTTTAGTGATGAACAGCAATGTGGAAATGAATAAACCCTTTCTTCCTCAACTTGCTTCTTGGTCATGATGTTTTGTGCAGGTATAGAAACGCTGACTAAGACATTAACTGAAGCTACAATCTAGTTAGTTTCTACAAGCTCCTACTGCTAGGAATTCACTACCATGATGGACTGCATCCTTGACCTGAGAGCCAAAATAAACTTTCTTGTAAATTGTTTTTGTCAGAATGTTTTATCGAAACAACAGGAAAGTAATTAAGACAATAGATAGCTGATTCAAAAACTGGCCTAGAGTGGGAACTTCCTTACACTGCTCTGTACCCAAGACTCCCTCTATCCCACCTGGCCTCCTTCTCTCCATTCTTCACCAAGGTCAGTCCTGTGCTGCCCTCTGGCTCTTCACCAACCTCTTCTGCCTCCCTCCCTCCCATTCTGCTCCTGGTGATTTCTTCAGAACCTATCTAGTAGCTTCGTGGCATTTTCTTTTCTGAACATCATAACTGACATGTGGATTATATGGAGGAAAATATACATGTGATTATATGACTAAGCTACTGCTCTAGGGTTTCCTCTGGAAAGTATCCCCCCCTCAACCCCACCTAGCTAGATTAGTCCACAAAGACATAAGACCAAGATTTGCTTTCTGGCCTTAAATTATCTTTGAGCAGATAAGAGTCAGCAAAAGGATTAGAGGGGGGGTTGGTTTTTCTTCCCGCATTATATTCCATGTGCTGAGCAATTCTTGAAGCATGAGTCTTGAGATTTGCAATTAAGCATCTGAGCTCAAGCATATTCTCTCTCTCTCTCTCTCTCTCTCTCCCCCCCCCATAGTTTATTTTAAAGTTCTTAAATATTATCTGGGTGTCGTGGCATACATCTGAAATTCTCAGACTCTGGAGGCAGAGAGCAGGGATCAGGAGTTTCAGACATCTTCAGCTTCATAACAAAGTTGACGACAGCCTAAGCTAAATGATACTGTCTCAAAAATAAATAAGAAATAATTAATTAAAATAATTCTTAAATATTGTGAGCTCATTCCGTTTACTTTGAGAAGTTTCCAAATAATCACTTTTTAAAGAAAAAAATGCGTTTAAAAAGACAAAAGCCTCTATTTCCCATCTCCAAATTATTTTTGTGTATAAAGTGCAAAAAAGCAAAGCAGGTGGGGTCTAGAGACGGGTGTGGTCAGGTATAGTGACACACTCCTTTAATCCCAACACTTAGGAGGCAGAGGCAGGCAGATCTCTATAAATTCAAGGCCAGTGTGGTCTACATAGTGAGTTCCAGGCCAGCCAAAGCAATATAGTGAGGCCCTCTCAAACAAAGAAACAGAGATAATCGCTGAATCACAAGCTAAGGCCATTCAATAATTTTGAGGATCTAGGAGACACACATGTGACTCTGACCTATATAGCTGAAGGGCAAGTTGATTGGGAAGGGGGTGATAACAGGAATGAGTCATCAAATCTCTTCATAATTATCAAGTTCCTATGGTAGATGGGGGTGGCGTGAGTTTAGTGATATAACCCTTGCTTAGAATACCCTGGGTTCTATCTCTAACTCTATGAAAAGAAAAAGTAATGATAACCTGACCAAAGATTTCTCCATGTTGCATCATCCTGAAGTATCTATACAGAAGCATGAAGTCATGGTAGGACTGAAGGAATTGCTCTTATCTGTCGTGAGAACAAATATATGCACCATCCTTGTGAAAAACATGAGTTTGCAACTTCTTCCACGTGTGAATGCTTTGCACTTCTCTGTCACCACTGATGTCATATACCAATCACCAGTCTTGCATAAATGGCCACCTCGACACACACATTCCATTTAGCCATTGATTGTAACTAAGTACCTGCTCAGAATTCAAGGACAATTGTGTACTTTCCTACTAGCTGACATCTGGGCAGGATTCTATAGGGCAGGCTGATGCCTGGTTCCTGATTCCTAGAATTCAGCTGAAATGACTCACACAGCCGGGTCTCTGTTAGCTCTGACCGGTGAATGGAGAATAACCACTAACCAAGAGGACACTCTCTTGGAGAGTGAGAAGGCAGAACCCTGAGGACATTCTGACCAATGAGAGCAAGGACTACTGATACAACTTCCCTTGCCTCAAAGAAGCTGAAATCTGCTAGGCTTTTTGCTGTTTCACTTGAGATAATTCCAGGGGAACTCTCACCTTCTTCTGGTCTATCTTCTCATAACTACTTCCCTATTTCACATCCCAATCAGGGCAAATTTTCTATAGAAAAGAGTGTTCTCCACTGCTGACACATGTAAAAAGAACAGGCATGGGAAAATGCACAAGAAGCCATCTCCCTTAGTCCTGTGGGACCAAGATTGTCAAGAAAACCATCGAAAAATGAAGCCAGAGATCCAGTATGACAAAACTCCTTAAGGGAGCTTGATTTCTACCTAAGGAGACTAATCTCCAAAATATATTATGTGCATAACAAGCAAGCTGGAGTCTTTCTGATGTCCTACTGTGTTCAAAAGCAGAGCTTAAGAGAGTACTGGCAAACTGGGAGGTGATATCACACACCTTTAATCCAGCACTGGGAGGCAGAGGAAGGAAAATCTCTGAGTTTGAGGCCAGCCTCATCTACAAGACTGAGTTCAAAGGGACTCACAGAGAAACCCTGTTTAGAAAAATAAAAAGGGAGGTGGGGTACTGGCAGGGCTGGAAAGATGGTTCTGAGGTACTTGGCTGCTCTTCCAGGGGACTTATGTTCATTTCCCAACACCTATAGGGTAGTTCACAACTATCCAAAGGTTCAGACATTAGATCCCAGGATCTAATGCCCTCTTCTACACCCTGAGAGCACTAGGCATGCAGGTAATTCACAGTCAATCAAAAACACATGTACACATATAATAATAGTATTACTATTATTATTAATATATGAATAAATATATGTAATATTGTGTATTAATTATTTTATAATTATTATTTTAATAGGGTTAAGGAGAGTTATGACCTAATTGAGCAGAGGGGCACTGGAGGAAGGCAAGATGGAAGCCATCTTTCCTTTTTATCATGTCATCATCACACGTTCTGCTCCCAACTCAAGAACCTCTAAAGGCCTCAGTTTCTGAGAAGGGGAGCCCAGGCCCATTAAAGGCTCTTCAGGCTCTGATTCAGTCCCTACTCCTTCAGGTGTGCCTAAGCTCAGTTCTGCCCACTTCCCAGCAGCACCCTCCTAGACACTGCCACACAGATTCTTCCTGTTTTCTACCTAAAGCTTTCTCTTTTGTTTCAGTATTTCCAAATCTCCGCTCTTAGTTCGTGGTTGAGCAAACCCTTCCCTCTTCCCACAAGTGAGGTACGTCCTCTTCCTCTGTACTAGATGAGAATGAATGGCTGTGGCCTGAAAGTGCCACTCACGTCCCTCACTAAAGCTTCTGTACTTCATCCTAGGAGGAACTATCTCACTGACCTTGGACTCCTGCAGAAGGCTAAGCACAGACTGGTCCAGCAAAGACGAGATAATGCTGAGTCAGATTTCATTAGGATTGTTGCCAATCATTCTAGTTTACTTCTTGCTTCATAATCGGGCTGACACTGTGGCCAAAACATGTTAGCTTTTCTGTTAACTTTTACTTAAAAAGCAAAAACAAGATTTCCTTCTTTCCCAAAATGTCGTATCAAGGAACATACAGGAGGAAAATCTGTCTGACAAGGACCTTTTAAATGATTGGGGCACAGGAAATTGAACTTTCCGGTGCCCTGAATACTAAAGAAGCAGAAGTATTTGGTGAGAGCAAGTGAAACCTTGCCCCTCAGGTGCAATTCTTAGCAGAAGTCAAGGCCTCAGAGCACATCAGAGAACTAACAGATGCTCATTGAGCCAACTGCCCAGTCAACTTGACTGAATGCTTCCCACATGCAGGGCACAGACTGAGCCAGGCTCCAGAAAGAATCTGTGGGCCAGGATATTGTTTCACCAATAGAATGCTCCACTGGAAACCAATGGAAACTTTCAACTGCAGAATATTAATTTCTGTAGTACAAATGGTATGAGTAATAGCTCAGAGGAGGATGTCATCCTGGACAAAGAGCAGTTGTTGAAGCTTGCTTCTGGTGAGCCGAAATGTGGACTCCAACTGGGGATGAACTGAGCAGCTTCAGGTCACAGCAACCATGAGTACTGACATAGAAGCTTGGGACTGACTGAGGAGCTCAAGTGTGGACTCCAGTGTCGATGCATTTCAAGAACGACACAGAATTCAGACTGTAACAGGTTTAAGTACTAGCTTTGAAGGTTAAAACTGACTAAAAGATGATGAAAGCATCTGAGGGTTTAAAACTGGATAATTCCAAGGCAAGATATTCATTTTACAATGGATAGGTTGTATACCACTTGGAGTGGATTTCATTTCTTGTTGCTTTGACCAAATAAGTGACAGGAAGCAATTTGGGGAGAAAATGTTGATTCAGGCTTACAATTCCAGGGAGATATACTCCATCACATTGAGAAAGTTATGGCTGCAGGAACAGGAGGTAAGTTAGTCACACTGCATCTACAATCAGCAAGCAAGTGAACAAAACATGGCAGAGGAAACCTCAAGGGCCACCCAGCAGTGACCCACTTACTCCAGTAAGGCCTCACCTCCTAAAAGTTCCATAATCTTTTCAAACAGAGCCACCAGCTGGGGACCCAAGTTTTCAAAAACATAAGTGTATGGGAGACATTTCACATTCAAACCACAGCACTAGAGAAACTAGAATCAGGAATAACAATTGTTTTAATCTATATTATTGGGATATAATTTCCAAAGCTAAAATCCAGTGAAGGGTATGTACCCTACAAGGAGCTTTGACAAATGCAAACACACATTTAAACATCCTTACCAAAATACAAATTATTTCCACCTCCCCCAAAAAAATGTTCTCTTGTACCCCTTTATAGTCAGTCTTTCCCATTCCCTGACCATAAGCAACTTCTGATCTTCCAAGGACTATATATCAGCGTTTCCTATACTAGAATTCAATATAAAGGAAACTCACCAGCATGACTCTTCTCACTTTTGCTTAGCATAGGTTTTGAGATCCATCCATGCCTCTGCTTATATCTGTGTATCTCTTTATAATTGATGGTATCTCTTATTGAATGGACCTTCCACAGTTTATTTATTCATTCTCCACTGATAAGATTGGGATTGTCCACAACTTGATTATTTAGGTGCTATGTATATAAATACCTGACAAGAAACACATTACAGAAGAGGCTTTCTTTTTTTTCTCATTGTTTCAAAAAGCATGATCCAGTGAGGACAGGAAGGCATGACACCACTCCATGGTGGCAGGAGCATGAGGCAGATTTTTGTCCATATCTCAGAGTACCAGGAAACAAAGACCAGATAAAAAGCAGGGCCAGTCTACAACCTTTAAGACCCTTAGAGATCCACTTTTCTGCACTAGGCCCTTCCTCCCAAAGGTTCCACAACCCACAAAACAGCTCCACCAACTAGGGACTATGTATTCAAATGCATGGTTTGTGGGGCATGTTTTACATACAAACTGTAGCAGCTATGCTACAATGATACTGCTTGACGGTTTCCTCGGACCCGAACACCAATGCTTCAGTGTCATGCCTACCAGTTTGCTTCAGGCTCCAGAGTTGTGGGTCAGCTCGCCTTGCTAATATTCCACATGCCTCTCACTCCTATGGCACTAGCATCCTGCCAAGGGCATGCTTCATTCATGGAGACATCAAAGACAGAAGATCAAAAGCTCAATGACAGAATCTCACTCAGGTCTCCAACTGAATCCCAACCACTAATATCCACCTTGCATGAAGTTACAGGATCAAACTAGGCAAAAGAGGAATGTATTTTTGTTGAATAACCCAAATTATTATGCTAGTCACCAAGAAAGTCCCTCCCTTGGTAAATAAAGAATGGGTCTTCCATGTCTGGCTACTGTGAGCATATCTACTCTTTGTCTTCTCTGCACTTTCCCTTTATTTAGACATAGCACTTATGTTTTTGTGACAAAACTCCCATTCACTAATTCCAGCAATAGAGCTCTCACTCCTCATCAAAGGAGCTTCTTTTAGCAGTAGATGGAAAAACTATTACAGAAAATCCACAAATGGCCAAAATGCAGAGAATAGCTGATTTTAATGTTATATAAGTACTGGCAGACATGAGGCTTACATTGAGACACTGCCTGACTAATATCTGAACACCTGTCATGCACACCAAAGGTGTGAAAAGTAAACACGATATATGTGCTTTAGGCTAAGAGGAGCTCTCAACAGAAGCTTGCCTTGAGGTTAGAGGCATGATTCACACCTTGAGGTATTACATGACAAACAGATGTACTAGGATTGGGTGTCAGCAAAGCTTTTCAAGTAGAAGAGTTATTTGACTTTTGTGGCAAAATATACAAATTACAAAATTTATCACTTTAGTGAGTTAGCGTGTAATTCAGCAATGGAGTGTTTGCCTGTCATGTGTGAGAGCCCAGGGTTGATTCCCTGACCCCAGTGCTACACCCCTGTAGCCATTTTCATGGCACTGAGTAAACACACACATTGTTGTGCAACAACCACCATCATCTCTTCCCAGAACATTCTATCATGCTAGACTGAAATTCTGTGCCTCTTAAATAAAAATCCACACACTGCCTGCACTGGTCCCCTGTAACCATGCTTTTGTTTTATGTCTCTAGGTTCTACTATTTCAGGTACTTCCTATACATGGAATAATAAACTTCTTGCTTCTCTGTTTGGTGAATTTCACCTACCATAATGTTGTCCAGAGCTATGTACATTGTGGTATGTCTTTTTAAGGCTAGTTGAGTACTGGCACAGAGATATACCAGTTTCTGTCACCCATTGTCTTCTCATGTATGCTTGGGTTGCCTCTGCATCAGGCTGTTATGTGCAAGCACTGGGCACATCTCTGCCTTCATTTTCATTGGCAAGTGTGAGTCCAGGCCTCTACTCTCAACTATTTCATACACAGCTTTTGATTCTTTTGAGCAATTATCTAGCAACTGAATTATGGGATCATACCCATTTTAATTTAAGAAGGATATTTCACTGGAAGAGAAGTCTAACCTTTTAGAGGAGGAAACTATGCTTTAATGAGTTCCTCTATGCAAACCTTAGGTATGAAAAATAAATTGGATTATACCTATTGAATTTCTGAAGTGGCCTATGTATAAAAACAGCCAGTGTTGATGTGTTGAAAGAAGTGCTTGTTTGATGTACAGGAACCCCAGCATATTTCTCTCTCTCTCTCTCTCTCTCTCTCTCTCTCTCTCTCTCTCTCTCTCTCTCTCTCTCTCTCTCTCTCTCTCTCTCTCCCTCTCTCTCTCTCTCTCTCTCTCTCTGTCATAGAGACTATTTGTAATTTTGCTGATATCTCAAAGTGAAAAAGACAAATAGAGAGAAGGTTTACCTTAAACATAAGAGATAGACTTCAATCTGAGAGTGTAATAGGGGAAATGTACTTTACTGGCTTCTTTGAAGCTATATCCAAACAAATCCGGAGTGGAAAGTAAGGTTATATTCCTCTGCATCTCTGGGAATCAGTGTGGTGGCCCAGTTCCTTCATCTTTGCAGGTAGTCTGGCTGATAATGACATCATTATTTGCAAATTTGCTGACATCAATCTTGACTACTCAAGAGTAGGGGAGGTCCACAGCTAGTTTAATTGGGCCTCAAAATAAGGACTAAACATTTGGTCACTACTAGGTAGATTTTAAAAAATCAAATTAGAAGATGTCAATTTCATTTCTAGAAAATTGACTTTAAAGTCTTCAGTATATCACCTAATAAAGCCCCCTCTCAATTTGTGTGTGTGTGTGTGTGTGTGTGTGTGTGTGTGTGTGTGTGTGTGTGTGTGTACCACATGTGTATGGGTACTACAAGAGGCCAGAAGAGGATATTGGATCCCATGTAGCTTGGCCTTGGCAGGCCATTGGATCCCATGTAGCTGCCTTGGGCAGGAGAAGTCCAGAAGCATGAGCTGGTGGTTCTGTCTAGCCCCAGTGCAGTAACCTGAGAACACAGGCATGCGGCAACTCCAAATTCTGTCCGAGCATTACTTCTTTGATGCTTACTTTAGATTTCTGTAAGGGCTTTGCAGCCTTCTAAGTCATGTTAAGAGTTGCTTAAGATCTAGAAAAAAAATATAAAAGGTGGGAGAGAACAAAAGAATGGGTCAACATGTTGGCAATTGATGAAGGAGGTGAGGTGCCCAGGAGCTGATACACTTCTATTTTGAGTATGTTACAATTTTTCCATAAGTCTTTTTTTAAAAAATCCCCAAAGATACAAAATCTTCTATGAATTCAAATACCTCTAGAGGCTTTGTTTGCCAGTGCCACTGAGAACTTGTCGCTTCCAAGGGAAAGCCCCTCTCTTTGTGATCTTTGATGTCCCTACTCCATCCTCATAACAGATTCAACACCCACGCTGTTCTAAAACCTTAGGTTTTAGAAGCTTCTTTTAGAACCTACCTTTCTTTCTCAGACTCTAGCTATTAACAAAACTCAGTCAGGTCACAGAGTTCCAACAGTTGCCTTGCTAGCAACTACAAAAGGTTTCTCACAGTGAGCAAAGCCCCATCTGTGGAACCCTACAGGAGCCACCCTTGCCACCTTAATGCAGAGGATTTAAAGGTCAAAGGCTGATATTCTTCTTTCTCCTGCCCTGAAACCTCTTCTCTCATCCCCTCACCTCCTCCTTTTATTAGATATTTTCTTTATTTACATTAAAAATGTTATCCCCTTTCCTTGTTTCCCCTCCAAAAACTCCCTATCCCATCCCACCCCCCCACCCCCGCTCACTAACCCACACATTCCCACTTCTCTGTCCTGCCATTCTTCTACATGAGGGCAATGAGCCTTCACAGGTCCAAGGGCCTCTTCTCTCATTAACGTCCTACAAGGCCATCCTCTGCTACACATGCAGCTGGAGCCAGGGGTCCCTCCATGTCTATTCTTTGGTTGGTGATTAAGTCCCTGGGAGCTCTAGGGGTACTGGTTGGTTCATATTGGTATTCCTCCTATGGGGTCACAAACCCCTTAAGCTCCTTGGTTTCTCTAGCTCCTCCATTGGGGACCCTGTGCTCAGTTCAATGGTTGGCTCAGAGCATCCACCTCTGTATGTCAGGCACTGGCAGAGTCTCTCAGGAGACAGCTATATCAGGCTCCTGTCAGCAAGCACTTGTTGGCATCCACAATAGTGTCTGGGTTTGGTAACTGTATATGGGATGGATCGCCAAGTGGAGCAGTCTCTGGATGGCCTTTTCTTCAGTCTCTGCTCCATACTTTGTCTCTATATTTCCTCCCATGGGTGCTTTGTTCCCACTTCTAAGAAGGACCAAAGTATTCACACTTTGGTCTTCCTTCTTCTTGAGCTTCATGTGGCCTGTGAATTGTATCTTGGATATTCTAAGCTTTTAAGCTAATATCCACTTATCAGTGAGTGCATACCATGTATGTTCTTTTGAGATTGGATTACCTCACTCAGGATGATATTTTCTAGTTCCATCCATTTGCCTAAGAATTTCATGAATTCATTGTTTTTAAAAGCTGAGAAATACTCCATTGTATAAATGTACCACATTTTCTGTATCCATTCCTCTGTCGAGGGACATCTGGGTTCTTTCCAGCTTCTGGCTATTATAAATAAGGCTGCTATAAACATAGTGGAGCATGTGTCCTTATTACATATTGGGACATCTTCTGGGTATATGCCCAGGAGTGGTATAGCTGAGTCCTCAGGTAGTACTATGTCCAATTTTCTGAGGAACCACCAAACTGATTTCCAGAGTAGTTTTACCAGTTTGCAATCCCACTAGCAATGGAGGAGTGTTCCTCTTTCTCCATATCCTCTCCAGCATCTGCTGTCACCTGGGTTTTTGATCTTTGGCCAAGCTGACTGCTGTGAGGTAGAATCTCAAGATTGATTTGATTTGCATTTCCCTGATGACTATGTAACTATGGATGTTGAACATCTCTTTAGGTGCTTCTCAGCCATTCAGTATTCCTCAACTGAGAATTCTTTGTTTAGCCCTGTATCCCATTTTTAATAGGGTTATTTGGTTCTCTGGAGTCTAATTTATGAGTCATCTCCTCCTTCTTAATTTTCAGATAGGGTTCTCTAGCTGTCCTTAAAATGCCTTTATAGCTGAAAATTACCTCAAACTTCTGATCCTCCTGCTTCTACCTCCTGAATGATATTACATATGCTACCATAGTTGATTTACATAGTGCTGGATATCAAATTCAGGGCTTCTGATATACCAGGCAAGCATACTATGAACTAGTCCACATCCCAGATTTTCCCATTCCATTAGAAGGATTATGCTGTCATATGTGGGATCTCAGGCAGAAGTGAAGGGGCCCAAGATAGTGGCTCCAGGTTGGCAAAGTACCAGGCAGGTCCTCATATTCTAAGAGCAGCTCCTTGGGCACAGTCCACACTTAAGCCCTAAGCAAATCTCCTCGTAAGTAACAGCAATTGTCTCTGATTTCTGACTGAGGGTCCCACGTGACCTTTTGTCCCTGCTGACATGACTTCCCTGTCTTATTGAACTGTACTCTCTGAGCAAAATAAACCTTTCCTTCCTCAATCGACCTTTAACAAGTATTTTGGCACAACACTGAGAAAAAAATCTAAACAGAGTCACTTCAGGCCTTTTTAGAGTGATGCATTAATTTTTTTCTTTTGAGGGAGGCGGTGTTTGTTTGGTTTTTCGAGTTTCTCCAAGTAGCCTTGGCTGTCCTGGAACTCACTCTGTAGACCAGACTGGCATGAGACTCAGAGATCCACCTGCCTCTGCCTTCTGAGTGCTGTGACTAAAGTCATGAACTAACATACCAGGTGCTTTTCCCCCCTATTTAGTGAAGAATATTTTATTTTGTTTTACTAAATAGCATTAGCTCTTTGGAGGGAAGAATGAACAAATACCTATTCATTCCAAACAGGGCATCAACAGACCAAAGAAATTATTCCATTCAAGCCTAGCTGGATTAGCCAATGAGCTAACTGGGGGTACTTACAGGGTGAGGGAATTATCTACAGCAGTGGTTCTCAACCTGTGAGTCTTGACACTCTCAGGGCAGGGGATACATCAGATATCCTGCATCATAGATATTTGCATTACAATTCATAACAGTAACAAGTTATGTAATAGCAAAGAAATTAATTTTATGGTTGGGGTCGTCACAATGTGAGGAAGATCACAGCATTAGGGAAGGTAATAACCACTGATCTATAGATCTATAGAAAATCTAATAACCTATCAACGGCTATACAGGTTTATACATCCTCAAGGAAAGGTATGGTCCTATTAAGACCTCCTTGTCCTCATGAAGAAAGGTTAGTGGGTCCAATGTTTTGTGTAGATAATCACAGATGCTCTGACATCAAGACTCCAGTACCCATGCTTAGAGAACAAAGTTTCACAGCACAGAGTTTTAATTTTAGCTTTTAAGCAAAAATAACTCCTTAGAGCTGGATAGCTCAGCTTTTCTTTTGTACAGGAAGAGGACAGAAAGTGAGTTTAGGGAAAGGGAAGGGAAGGTGTTAGAATAAATTGCAGTTCATCATCTCAAATTATGTACATATAGACTAATCCAGGAAGGGAAAAAAAAAGTTGAGGGCCAGTCTAACAGCCCTTCACGGGTACCATCTCGTGTTCTCAAGTGGAACTGCATTAGAAGAGTGCAACCTTTTTAGAACAGGGTCCTCCTTTTCAGTATGAATTCTTGAACGCCGGACTGGGAAATGCTTGAGGCCAACACCAAATACTTGGTTGGGAACAAAAATCCAGAGACCTCTCACAACTCTTCTCTGGAAACACCTGCAGGTCCGTGAGGATGTTCATCATCCTTAGTCATTAGGGAAATGCAAATCAAAACAACCCTGAGATTCCATCTCACACCAGTCAGGATGGCTAAGATCAAAAACACAGGAGACAGCAGTTGTTGGCTAGGATGTGGAGAAAGAGGAACACTCCTCCACTGCTGGTGGGATTGTAAGCTGGTACAACCACTCTGGAAAGAAGTCTGGCGGTTCCTCAGAAAACTGGGCATGACACTCCCAGAGGATCCGGTTATACCACTCCTGGGCATATACCCAGAGGCTTTACCTGCATGCAATAAGGACACATGCTCCACTATGTTCATAGCAGCCTTATTTATAATAGCCAGAAGCTGGAAAGAACCCAGATGTCCCTCAACGGAGGAATGGATTCAGAAGATGTGGTATATCTACACAATGGAATACTACTCTGCAATTAAAAACAATGAATTCACGAAATTCCTAGGCAAATGGTCAGAACTTGAAAATATCATCCTTAGTAAGGTAACCCAATCACAAAAGAACACGCATGGTATGCAGTCACTGATAAGGGGATATTGACCCAGAATCTCGGAATACCCTAGACACAATTCTCATATCAATAGATTTCCAAGAAGATGGAAGGAGAGACCCCTGGTCCTGGAAAGACTGCATGTAGGGGAATGTCAGGACAGAGAAGCGAGAGGGGGTTGAATGGGGAACAGAGGGAGGGAAGGGGGCTTATGGGACTTTCGGGGAGGGAGGAAACGGGAAAGGGGAAATGATTTTGAATGTAAATAAAAAAACTTAGAAAATAAGATAAAATTAAAAAAGAAAACAAAAAACAAATGTCCTCTGTCATAAGGAGCTCTTTCACTGGAGTTTGGGAAGGGACGGTACAGCCCTTGAATTACTCCCTCTAGTGAAGGAGACAGGAAAATGCCTGAAAATCCTATCCGCGCGTGCCAAGTTAGCTGATAGCCAGGAACACCGAGCGAGTTGGAAAGCTTCCCGGACAAGATTACAGGGAGCTGACGCTTCAGCATGTGTAGGAGTTTGCCAGGCTGGAAGCGGGCACAGATAAATGATTTAGGCGTACGGATGAGGGAGGAAAGCAAACAGAATCTGGGAAGAACCGCCCTGTTTCAAGTTGAGCAGAATGTAATCAACAAGCAGCCGGAAAGGGAGGGGGTGGAAGATGAGCAGGGCAGGTTACTGAGGGTCAGTCAAAGGCTCAGTAAGCCCCAGCCTGTGAGCCCTGGGACTTGAGGCAAGGCACGTCTGGTCTTTAGAAAGAACTGCCTGGCCTCGCTTGGCTCACCTCTGGCATACTTCTAAACTTTTGTTTCTGTTTTCTTAATAAACTATCCTTTGTTCCTACTGGGAAAAAAAGTGGAAAGAAGAGGAAGAAGGAAGGGAATGGGAGACAGAGAGAATGGGAGTGGGGAAGAATGAGAAGAAGGAGGGAGAATGGGAAATGAACAAGAAAACAATCTGCCCACAATAACCAGTGGCCCAGGAATGGGGGAACCTCAGAAGTAAGTGGGTGAGAGACACAATGGCTCAGGTAAGAAACTGTAGAGGGGCATTCATGTAGGAGAGGATCCTGCAGTTTGAGATGCATTCGTTCCAGGGAGCCAGGGCAGTGGGGCAGGAGCATGGACAAGGTTTTCGCTGGAGGTAAGGAGTCATGAATATATTTATGGCCCTGAATATATATGACGTTGAACTCAGTCCTGAAGGGTAGGGGTAAAAGGTAGTAGATGGGCATTGGACAATCCTAACCCAAATCCTAGATTTTGACTTTAAGCTTCTAACAGTGGACTCTGCAATACCATGAAGAAGTGCCAAGGAGGTTATAAAAGCCAGGTGCAGACGTAACCTACGCTTGTAAGGGTACTAAGACTTTACATTGAACTCTAGAACTTTCTAAATGTGACTTGCCTGTGAATGAGTCACTGTGTAAAGAGTTGAGTAGTAGTTTTCTTTTCCCGTGTTCTATTCCACGTCTGAACATCTTGATATCTTACCCTTAGAGGTACGGAACTTTCTGGATGTCAAAGCAAAGGAGAGTTCAGTGTTAGAGTAGACACTGGGACATCTCTAGGAACCAGACAAATAATCAGTGGATAACCATCAAAAGCAATGTTATCACTATGGGAAGTTTTTGTTTGTTTATTTAACAGATTATCAATTAAATGTCATTTCTATAACAAAACTTCCATTCTTGTTTCCTTATTTAGTTTTTTTTAAAAAAAAACTCATTGATCATCATAAAAAAACAGAATGAGAATTTATGCTAAACCCTAGCAAAAAATAAATAAAAACTTCACCCATGGACATGTAAGTAAATAAAATATTAATAACTTTTACTCTTCTACCTATCTCATTCAGAGATGTATTTCCAATAAATATGCATTTTATAGTAAGGTTTGAAGATATTTATATTATTTTCTATGCTAAGAACAATTGTAATAAATCAAAAAATTATTTATTGTGATTGTGTATGTGTGTGTACACATGGAGGTGAGAGTATAAACCGTGGGAGTTAGTTCTCTCCTTTATGTGAATTCTGAGAATAGAACTCAGATCATCAGGCTTGTAAGGCAAGGGGTTTTACCTGCTGAGCCTTGATATTGGCCCCCAAAGAAATGTTTATCTTAGTTACAGTTATAGGAAATGTAGATAGATGCCAAGCATTTCAAGGATTTACTTGTGAGCCCACATCCTCAGGGTATCAGACCAAACCTGAGGGTGACTCAGACTTGGTATGACTGGCTAGGCGGGGAAGAGGGCTAGGGAAGCATTACCAGAGTTCTGAGAAGCCAGCTGCCTGTTTATACTGGACAGAAGCAGCATTATCCCTGAACTGCATCTGCTATCCTAAGGCAGACAGTCTGCATACAGCAAGTTTTCCCAACTTCCCTGTTCCACCCCAACCCACCTCAGGACAGAGAGCAGAGGCTCAGAGCATCAGTGAGTCAGCCCCAGGCACAGGACAGGAGCTGTGGTGTTCTCTCCCCTACCATGGATTGACTCTCTCTCCTTATGTCTCCACATTATTGAGGACAGGACTATTACCCCAAACAGACTGCTGTCTTCTTTTGTCAGGCTCTTCACTGGCCTGACAGTTGAGAGTGTGGGTTTCTGGCTTTTTCCAGTTCTTCTTTCTGCCCCGACCTCTCATTCTTAGCCTTTTTACTTCACTTTTCATAATAGCAGATGAGTCTTTCGTTCAGTCGCTATTTGCCCTGGGGTGGGGGTGGGGCTCCCAAATCTAAAACACTAGGCCAGATCTAGAGCCAGGACTATCCATGCGGTCTCTATGGCAACCAACCTACCCTCTGCTGGGATATTACTGGGGTTGAGTTTCACACATAGCATTGTGGTAATGGGGCAGCCTTAGTGTGCTCAGGACTGTAGGTCTTAGAAAATACAAAGTTAGGCATTGTCTAGTTAGTTGGCAACATCTACTCTCAAGAGTACTTTTTGTCTGTCTGGTTTTTGGTCTCTTGAAACATCATCTCCTATAGTCCAGTCTAGCCTTGCACTGGCTATGTAACTGACAATGTCCTTAAACTCCTGCTGCTCCTGCTTCCCAAGGGATGACATACTCAGCACAAGATTAACTTTGATCATTTAAAAGTTTTACTTCCTTTGTAAATTCATTATAAATTAGTGTTTGTCCACCCGGCTTTTGCCTCTGTCAAATAATCACTTTGCTATGTCACTACCACTGTTGGAGAAAGACTCATGTCCTAGAAACAATTCATCTTCTTATGGGCTTTTAAAGACAGGGTCTTGAGTAGCCCAGCCTGGCTACTTACTGTATCCCTGAGAATGACCTTAAACTGATCCTCCTATCACCTCTACTTTCTGAGTTTTAAACTTACAAGAATGTATTACCAATTTTATGAAGTCCTGGTGATCACACCTGGGGCTCTGAGAATGGTGGGTGTATCCTACCAACTGAGCTACGTTTTCAGTCAGCATTCTTCTTTTTCCCGGTACTTTGTATGTCTTTTTTTTTTTCTGTAATTCTATAAGGATATGAGCCTTTTTTCTGGGGGTACTGCTAAACAATAATGTGCAGCAGGTGTTCCCACAATCCAGACTTCTTCAGTGGGTGTGTGCAGTGCTTCCCTCTGACCCAAACTAAGATGCACCGGAAGGAAGACACAGAACACCTCTGACTACTCTGCCATCTTTCCAGCTGCCTGGTGCACACAGTGCCCGAGAGGGCTCCTTAGGCAGTACAGACAGCCTGGCTCCAGGCTTGTTTTCAGCACCATTACCAAGGCTAGGTCACGGCTGGCAAAGGACCCAACAATTATGGTCATTATCAAGATGAGGCAATCTCACAGGTAAGACAGGTTCCAGCTGCTTCAAAATATAGAAATGTCAGATTGTTTACAGAGGTTTCTCCTAGCTTTGTGATGACAGTGTCAAACAAGATGACAAATGCCTTTGGCAGTCCAGGTGGCTTTTTTTTTAATCCCTCCTCCCTCTCCACACCCTTGCTTCCTAACTCTTTACAACTAAGTTCTTAGACTGGCTGGCAATCTTGGAAAACCTCCTCCTACTCAGTAAGAAGATAAAATAAAAACAAAGTAAGAAAAACAAATATCCCTCAAACATGCTGACAGGTGAGCTAATGCAGGAACCCGTAACAGGAGGCAGGAAGTAGCCGTTTGTCTTTTGGGTCCATAAGCCACAGCGCTCCTCCTTCGCAGTACTGCTTTGGTCTGAGGATGGCTCTCTGGCTTCAGTGTGCAGGCTTTTCTCTACACTATGCTCCAAGAGACAGGCAATTAACCACTGAAAACAGGGACCTCAGTAATAAGGCTCCTTAGCTCTTGGTCCCTGGGTTACAGAGACATGGATCCCTTTGTGTCTGTTTCTCTGTCCTGATGGCCTGCGTGGCTTTCTGGGTAGAGCTAGTCTGACCTTCCCATTCAGGTGTGATCCACTGGTACAGAATTCTTTGTTTCTAATAAGTTCTCCTTGGCAATACATGATGTCCAGAGCTGATCTCTGCTTTTAGTTTTCATCCTAACTGAATTTCAAACAGAAATTGGGAACTGAGATGATGACCCAGCAGGCAAAGGTGTTTGGTGACTGGTGACAGGTGCAAAAGCCTGAGACCCCATATAGTGGAAAGAGAGAATCAACTCTGGCAAGTTGTGCTCTAGGCTCCACATGCATAGCATGATACACACACACACACAAACACACACACACTAATGAAAAGCAAAAAATGGGTCATTTTCACTGTAGTTAACACCACCATCCCACTGCATGTTGAGATACCATATTCTGTCGTATTTTATCTTCAACCACGTTCTTTGCAATACACTCCATTCCTGCTCTGGAAATCAGGCTATTGGTGTGGCATGGGTAAACTAATCTGAAATATTGAGAAAACCATGTTACTATATGGATGTGGATGTGTGAAGCCTGTTCCTGTCATTCCATTCATCCCAGAGGCCCACCACTCATCTGAAGTTACCCACAGATACACACTTGGAAACATCGTCTCAGGTTTCACAGCCCGGTATCCAGTAAGCCTATCTAATTGCAGACTCTGTGCTCCTGACCTGCTCCACTTAGTTAGAGTGAATTGCTTCCGACTCAATCATGTCACAAGAAAACCAGAGGTGGTGGTTACTTTACCTTCCTAATTTGATGCACTAATGCATTTTGAATAACAGTGGGCAAAAATGGCTCCTAGGTAGTTCAAATAAAACTCAGTCGAATATAATCAGCAAAAAGAATATACTTCAAAACTATTAAATTTTTAAAAATTGACCACATGTAAAAGTTAAGGATCTTCCATTTAAGATAAATCTTAAAAACATATGAGTTAGGATAGCTTTGGGGGTCTTGCTTAAATCTCACCAAAGTGATTTCCATTTAAAGTTCAAGCAAGTTGTATCAACTCTTTGACTTACTAATGTTTCCCATGGTTCATTGTTCTCATTTTGAGCCCTTGAGGCTTCAGCCCAGTTAAAGTGTTTTTTAACCTTAGATCACTGAAGAGAACTTACTAATGATATGCAATCAGTTTCCAGTTCCTAAGGGTCTAGTCTCTCTGTTATCATCAGCAGTGTGGCTGCAAATGTTTCAACACACCTGTTCTGTGATGAAGAAGCAGCCAGACCCCATTTGACACTCTAAAGATAAATAAGCTCAAAAGGTACCCATTTTTCTTATAGCTTAAGAGTTAACAGAGTTGGGGGTGTAGATCACTGGTATTTGCTTAACCCTCATGAAGCTCTGAGGTTGAGCCTTGGCACACTCAAAACAAGATAAAAAGAGTTTTGTTTCCTCCACTGATCTTTTGAAATATGTTCACTAGGCCCCATGTTTTCAGTTTTTATAAAGAGAAGCTGGGAGCTTAGCTCATTAGGTGCAGCACTTACTTAACAAGAACTAACTCCTGAGTTGTATTTCCAACTTCATTAAAAACTGGTTCATTCTTGGCTGCCTGTTGACTTTGAGGCCAACCTGGGGCTATATGAGACCCAATCTCCAAGGAAAAAAAAAAGCTTTAAAAACTCTATAAAATGTAACCAGCAACTTAGCAACTTAACATATTGAAATGAAAATACAAAATCTATCTGGCATCCACTTGCTCCTCCCAGCTTTCAATCTCAAGTAGTGAGTAATGGGTTGAAAGGCTCCAAGAAAGTCTCCCATAACTGGAGAACAAAACAAAGACAAGGGGCCAAAATGCCATTTATGAGCTGGGCATACAGGAGGCAAGAGACACTGGGGTGCTATGTCCAGGACTGAGGGAGGGCCCTAATAGGCAAAGGAATATTCCTATCCTGAATTCTTTATTTCTGGAGCACAGATATCCAGATTCTCATTTTTTTTTATCTTACAAGGACCTTAGAGTTCATAAAAGAAAGAATGTGTTCACTTTAACAACAGCAAAAAAAAAAACAACAACAACTAGTCCATTTCATAATCTATAAATGAAAACAAAAGAACAACGGGGTTCATAAAAAATTAAATATTCACAGAAACCTGTCAAAAGGACAAGAAAAAAAAACCTAAATGAGACAGAAAATGATGGCACACACGACAAAGGATTTGAGCCTAGAATATATAATGAACTCTTAAAATTCAGTAACAACATAAACCAAACCTACAAATGGGCAAAGGATTTCAATGCCATTTTAAATCCTATCATGAAATAAGGCAATTTACAAAGCTTACCATCATGAATATACAGGGAAACATTAATTAAAAACTCACGACTCAAGAAAATGGAGCAACTGGAACTGTCAACTGTACTTACAGAAAGTAGAGTAACATGGTCACTTTGGAAGAATCCAGGGGTTGTCATCAATATAAATATAAAACTCCCCATATAGTTCACAAATCTAGGATCAGCACTGTATTCAAGGTAAATATAGTCTTTCTAAGGAAGTATACTCAAATTTCATAGCAGGTTCGTTCACAATAACTCAAAGCTAAAAAGAAGCTAAATGCCTGTCAAAGTGGAACCTTAATCTGTAAGGAAGGAATTGTTAAGATAGGAGACAGCATGGGAAACTGTAAACCATTACACCAAGTAAAAGAAGCCAGACACAAAACCAGTCTGTGCCTCATAATCTGTTTATGTGAAATTCTTGAGCAGGCAAAGCCAGTCTTAGAAGGGCAGAAAAAAGGAATCAGCAGCTTCCAGGGCTACAGTCTGGAAAGTGCTACACAGAGTGGGAGGGGAATGTTCAGGGGGGAAGAATATCCTTTATCTTCAATGTGCTGACTTGTGGCTATAGATGGGGATTTCAACTGCAAAATCTCATCAAACTGAAAACAGCCCCCAAATCCCTCATCAGATGGTGCATTTAAAATGGGTATAAACTTTACTCCAATAAAATTATTTTTTAAAACAACCAGCCCCTTTGTTTTGCAATAGAAAAAAATAGTTATTTACATTTTGAGAATGGGACAACTTGGTACCGAGAGGAAGGGGCGGGGTGTAGCAGTGATACAGTATTTGCATAGCATATGAAAAACCCTGTAGAAACAAGAAAAGACTGTGAAAAGAGTTACCCATCTCATTTTAAAATAGACTTTATTCTTCAGAGTAGCTGTGGGTTAACTGAGCATGAAATGCAGATCTTTCCCCCCACCCCATCAGCACCCATCATGACACATTCCACTTGTGAGAATTCATGAATCAGAATGGAAACATCACTGTCACCTGAAGTCCACAGTTCACATCAAGTCCTGGTACTGGACACTTTATGGGTTTGTACAGATATACAGTGACACGTACCTAGACCATTAGGACATCACTCAGAGTGTTCTCACTGCTCTAAAATCCCTCTGTACTTCATTCTCTCATCCATCTCTATCCACCCCTTACAACTCCAACCTCCCAGCAGCCATTGATGCATGGTTTCCCTTCAAGGTTCATGGAGTTGAAATTGTACAACCTGCACAGTATGCAAACTGGATTCTTTCAATTAGTCACAGTTAAGTTGCCTCATTTTTCATCAGCTGGTAGAACTTTTTTTAATTGTTTAAGTGTCAACTTATCTAGATGTGCTACAGTTATCATTTATCCATTTACTATTTGCATTTACCTACTTCTTAGTCTTATTGCTGTGACAAAATATCTCACAAAAGCAACTTAAAGGAGGGTTTATGTTCACTCTCTTCTTAAGGATAAAGTGCATGGAGGTGGGAAAGACCTGATGGCAGGAGTATTGGGTAGCTGAATTCATTGTCTGCAGTATGGAAGCAAAGAGATGGGAATGTAGATCTCCTGTTTCTCTCCTTAACTCAGCTAGAAACTGAGTCAATGAAAAGGTACTGTCCATATTCAGAGTGGGTATCCCTTCCTTAATTAAAGCTCCCTGAAAACACCTTCTTGGAATGCTCAGGGGTATGTCTCCTGGATGATGTTAACTCCCACCAAGCAGAAAATGACAATGAACTATCACTTTTATTCAAAGGTATCTTGGCTGTTTCAAAGTTATGGCCATATGAATAAGGCTGCAAGTACTCATGAGCAGATTTTTGTGATTTGTTGTTTGGGGACTTGTTTACTTTTTCCTGATGCTGGGGACAAAGTCACACCCTCACAAATGGTAGGCAAGCAAGCTACTACACCGGAGCCCAATTGTGAAGAGTTTTGTGTTGACATAGTTTTTAATCAAGTTGGATAAATATCTAAAAGTATGGGGATCTCCTGTGATTGAATCTAACAGTGTTAGTCACCAGACCTACCTACTCAAAGTCTACAGAAATTCTTCAATTGTGGCTCTAATTTTCCTACTTTTGTATTGTATCCTATGATAAGTACCTGGTCTTGGAGTGATTGTGGCAATAAGTAGAAGAGGCCAGGAAAGAAGAGAGTTGAAAATCTAGGTTCTGGATTGATGGCTTGTATTTATATAACTCTGAGAGAGCAGTAGCTCCAGACCCAGCAAAGCTTCAATTTGTCTATCAGAATGCAGAAATCAAAAGAGCATGACTAAAAACAAGGGGTGAGGCTCAGTGTTTAAGCTATAATATTCCCCAAGAGGGTAATCGTGTGTGTGACACGGACACACACACACACATTTACACACACACACACACACACATTTACACACACACACAGTATTCTACTATACTCAACCAAAGAACTTGAAATCAGAGTAAATGGCCATTGAGTCAACAATAGTGAAAGAGATGCTCAAACACAAGCCTCTACTTTCCAGGAGCAAAGTAGACAGTTCTCCCCTTTTTTCTTCCTCCCAGGGTTATTAGGAACAGCATCCACCTATAAAATCCAGTTAACTCCCAGCAGCTGGACTTCTTCATGCATCAGAAAAGAGTGAGTATTGCTCTGGCACCAGAATAGTGGTATATCCTGATCCCAGTAGAGGGCAGCAAGCCAGCTACTACTATGATATGAGTTACCAGCAAGAGCCCAGCTACAGATATGAGGTATTAGTCAGATTTCTCAGCTATAGACCACAGGATCTGCCCCAGCTAGTATAAACAGAAAGGTGTCTATTAAGGGTTAAAGACAGATCACAGAATCATTGATGGCACAAAGGAAATAAACTCTGGCAGGAGCCTCCCAGAAGGACTCTCAAAACCACAACAGAGACCTATGTATTAAAGTCATCTCCTGCTTCTATGTGATCAGGAAGCTTCAGAAGCAGGAAGCAGCCATCCCTGTCACCTACTGGAAGCCATCTCTTAAATCAGGAAGTCACTGGCAACCTCCAATTTTACACAATCCTATTATCTTTTGCTCTACAAAATTCACTATTACATTCAAAACAAATACACATACATGCACGCACACACACACACACACACACAATTTATAGAAAATAATTCACATCTTCTCTAGCAATACAGAAATCTGAAAATAGCATTTATAACTATCACCTCTTAGAATAGAAGGTAAACATACCATTCTATATGTCCTCTATTTTTACTGGTCCCTCAACAACCAGAACATGTTTATGATTTTGTTTTTGTGTTTTGAGACAAGGTCTCACTACATAGGCCTGGTTGGCCTAGAACTCACATATTTCTGCCTGCCTCTGCCTCCCAAGTGCTGTAACTAAAAGCATATACCAGTTCACCTAACCTGTTTATGTTAGTTTGGTTTTATTTTTTATTTATTTATTATTAATATTTTTGGTCTTTCAAGACAGAGTATCTCATGTAGTCCTGGCTATCTTGGAACTTGATCTGAGACCAAGCTGGTCTCAAACCCAGAGATTCATCTGTCTCTGCCTCCTGTGGGCTGGGATAAAAGGCATGTGCTTCTGCTGCTGCTGCTGCTACCACCACTTGTTTGTTTGTTCGTTTCTTTTTAAAACATTGTGAATTGCTGAAATTTCTGTTTATAAAACTCTGTGGCTATAGCAATAGCTTACAGTACCCCAGCCGAGAGGCTTCATAAGTATGTCTATTTTTCTCTATTACTCAGAAAAGTGTAATATTTCTTTTTCTTCCATCTCTGTTTTAAGAATGCTTTCTCTTGTGTTTTGGGGATAACTTACTGGCTCTCTGAAGTCCCCTTCTCTACCCTGTGAAGTTTATCTACCATATGCTTTAACTCACCATGGCATTATTTCTTCTTTTGCTTCCTTAATATAATATTTTATTAATTTTTAGAGAATTTCATACAATGTTTTTTGTTCACATTCACCTCCAACTCTTCCCTCAACTCCTCCAAGCAGGAATTATATACCATCCTTCCACCTTCCCACTGAGAGGCTAGAAGTTAGACAGATTCCCTGATAGGCAGACAGATAGGGAATTGAGCCTATGGCTAGGTAATAAAGATGGCAACATTCCAAGATGTCTAGCTTCCTCCTCACCCTACTGACTTGCAACAAAGCTGGACAGCTATAACAAAGGCTTGGTAGGCTTGTCTCCCACCAGCAGGCACCCTGCTGATGGACTGGCTCAACAAGTTTCAGGCCTGCTCAGGACATGCCACACAAGTCCTGGCTATTCAACTACCCTAGTTCAATTTGTGTTGCCCATATACTTATCATGAGTGTGAGGCTATTCACTGGAGGATGATTAACCTACCAATGACACAACCTAAAAGAACTATTGATAGTTGATAGCTAGGGGTCTGGGATCATGATCTAAAAATGTCGAACGGGCTTGTGCAGGCAAAACACCTGCTATGATTTCATAAGTGCAGAAGTCCTAATGTGTTCAAAGACACTGTTTCACTCTGGTCCTTACTGACCTCTGGCTATTATATCTTTCTGTACCCTCTTATAAGATAGTCCATGAGCCTTGGTGGGAGAGTGGGAGTGGGCAAAAATGTCCCATTTGCAGCTGAGTCCGGGAATGACTTTTTTTTCTCCTACTGTCCATTGTCCTCTGAGCAGCTGCTGTGATCAACAGCTTGCTTACCCTGGGATTTTTCTTTTAAACTCTTATGAAATTGTCCTTGACTAAAAAAAACAAATAAAGCAAAGCACCATGGCCCTGCTTGCCATGATCCAACTTTTCAGAGACTCAAGACCTCTGTAAGGAAAGTGAAAGATCGCTCTGCTTACTTAACTATGGGCATACACTCATGGCATCTTAGGCTATAGTACAAAGTGTTTTTCCTAGCTTCAACAGATTTCAAGATGTACCCATTTTACCTAGAGCACCACAGTTCCCAGCTATAGCAAACCATTATTCTCAAGCAGGCCAGCTCAGTAGATTTAGCTAGTCTGACTTTTTCTGTTCCGTAAAATTCATTAAGCATTTCTTATAATCTATAAGATATATGGGTGAATAATATCTTATTGACAGAGATAAAGACTTTGGGTTTATAACCAAGATCACTGAGTTCAAGTCCTAACCTTGGTAATTTATATAGGTAATTTTGATCAACTAATTCACTTTACTCCTTGAGATATTAGTTTTCTCACTGCTAAAGCAATCCTGCTGTTAAACAAGTCAGTCAACTCTCCATGTCTATGCATTCCACATTTACTGACTTAATCAACCACAGACTTAAAATATTAGAAAAATGTGTAAGTCTGATACGGTGATACATGCCTATAATCCCAGCACTGAGAAGGATAAGGCAAGAGGATTACAGTGAGTGGCCAAATTGGTTACGTAGAAAGGTCATGTCTCCAGAAACTAAAATAAATAAAAGTAGCAAACATGTACAGATTTCTTATCTTGCCACTACATCATATATAGTATTACGAGTAATCTAGAGATAACTTGTAATAACAGAATATAGGAGGATGTGCATAAGCCAAATACAAAGACAATACAGTTTTATATAAGGAACTGAATATCTACAGATCTGGTCAATTTTAGAAATCCCAAATCCAGACTCCCAAGGATACTGAGGAAAGACTACATTACACAAAACTAGCAAGAAAAGTAAAGGCAACATACATTGAAATATTGTATAAACTGGACCTGTAGCACAAGCCTGGAGTTCTAGCTACCAAGTAATCTGTGGTAGGATGATTCTAAATTGTGATAGCTAATCTTGGTTGTCTATTTGGCATACCTTGGAAGAAGGAACGTCAGTTGAAGAATTATCTCCATCAGACTGGCCTGTAGGCATATCCATGAGGCATTTTCTTGATTGCAAATTGATAGAGTAGAGTCCAGTCCACTGTGGGCATTATCATCCATAGATGGGTGGGCCTGGTCTAAGATAAGATAAATAAGAAAAGTAGCTGAACATAATTTTCAGAGGAAGTCAGTGAGCAGTGTTCCTTTGTGGTGTTAGTTTCCTCCATAATCTCTGTGGACTAGATCTCCTAAGCCCTGTTCCTGTCTGTCCAATTTTTTATGTTTTTTTATTGGGTATTTTCTTTATTTACATTTCAAATGTTGTCCCCTTTCCCAGTTTCCCCCTTCCTGGAAACACTCTATTCCATCCTCCCTCCCCCTGCTTCAATGAGGGTATGCCTCCACCCACCCAGTCCTACCTCCCCACCCTCAATTCCTCTACACTGGGGCATCAATTGAGCCTTCATAGGAACAAGGACCTCACCTCCCATTGATGCATGACAAGGCCATCCTCTGCTACATATGCAGCTGGAGCCATGTGTACTCATTGGTTGGTAGATTAGTCCCTGGGAGCTCTGGGCATCTGGTTGGTGGATATTGTTGTTCTTTCTATGGGGTTGTTAACCCCTTCAGCTCCTTTCTCCTACTCCTCCATTAGGGACTCCACCCTCAGTCCAATGGTTGGATTCGAGCATCCGTCGCTGTATTTGTAAGGCTCTGGCAGGGCCTCTCAGGAGACAGCTATATTTCTTGGCATCCACAATAGTGTTGGGGTTTGGTGACTGTATATGGGATGAATCCCCAGGTGGGACAGTATCTGGATGGCCTTTCCTTCAGTTACTGCTCTACACTTTATCTCCATATTTGCTCCTGTGAGAATTTTGTTTACCTTTCTAAGAAGGACTGAAGCACCCATACTTGGTCTTACTACTTCTTGAGCTTCATGTGGTCTGTGAATTGTATCTTGGGCATTCCAAGCTTTTAGGCTACTATCCACTTATTAGTGAGTGCATACCATGTATGTTCTTTTGAGATTGGGTTACCTCACTCAGGATGATATTTTCTAGTTCCATCCATTTGCCTAAGAATTTCATGAATTCATCGTTTTTAATAGCTGAGTAGTACTCCATTGTGTAAATGTACCACATTTTCTGTATCCATTCCTCTGTTGAAGGACATCTGAGTTTTTTCCAGCTTCTGGTTATTATAAATAAGGCTGCTATGAGCATGTGTCCTTGTTATATGTTGCAAAAACTTTTGGGTATATGCCAAGAAGTGGTAAAGCTGGGTCTGCAAGTAATACTATGTCCAATTTTCTGAGGAACCTCCAGACTGATTTCCAGAGTGGTTTTATCAGCTTGCAATCCCACCAACAATGCAGGAGTGTTCATTTTTCTCCACATCCTCTCCAGCATCTGCTGTCACCTGAGTTTTTGATGTTAGACATTCTGACTGCTGCGAGGTGGAATCTCAGGGTTGTTTTGATTTGCATTTCCCTGATGACTAAGGATGTTGAACATTTCTTTAGGTGTTTCTCAGTCATTCGATATTCCTCAGTTGAAAATTCTTTGTTTAGCTCTGTTCCCCATTTTTAATAGGATGATTTGATTCTCTGCAGTCTAACTTCTTGAGTTCTTTGTATACATTAGATATTAGTCCTCTATTGGATGTAGGGTTAGTAAAGATCTTTTCCCAATCTGTTGGTTGCCATTTTGTCCTATTGACAGTGTCCTTTCCTTTACAGAAGCTGTGCAACTTTATGAGGTCCCATTTGTCAACCCTTGATTTTAGAGCATAAGCCATTGGTATTCTGTTCAGGAACTTTTCCCCTGTGCCCATGTGTTCAAGGATCTTTCCCATTCTCTCCTCTATAAGTTTCAGTGTATCTGGTTTTATGTGGATGTTCTTGATCCACTTTGACTTGAGCTTTGTACAAGGAGATAAGAATAGATCAATTTGCATTTTTCTACATGTTAACTGCCAGTTGAACCAGCACAATTTGTTAAAAATGCTGTCTTTTTTTTCCACTGGATGGTTTTTGCTCCTTTGTCAAATATCAAGTGACCATATATGTGGGGTTCATTTCTGGGTCTTCAGTTCTATGCCATTGATCTTCCTGCCTGTCTCTGTACCAATAACATACAGTTCTTATTACTATTGCTCTGTAATACAGCTTGATGTCAGGGGTGGTGATTCCCCCAGAAGTTCTTTTATTGTTGAGAACAGTTTTCACTATCCTGGGGTTTTTGTTATTCCAAATGAATGTGCAAATTGCTCTAACTCTATGAAGAATTGTGTTGGATTTTTTATTGGGATTGCATTGAATCTGTAGATTGCTTTCGGCAAGATGGCTATTTTTACTATATTAATCCTGCATATCCACGAGCATGGGAGATCTTTCCATTTTCTGAGTTCTTCAATTTCTTTCTTCGAGACTTGAAGTTCTTGTCATACAGATCTTCCACTTGCTTGGTTAGGTCACACCAAGGTATGTAATATTATTTGTGACTATTGTGAAGAGTGCTGTTTTCCTAATTTCTTTATCACTCTGTTGATCCTTTGAATAGAGGAAGGCTACTGATTTGTTTGAGTCAATTTTATGTCTAGTCACTTTGCTGAAGTCGTTTACCAGCTTTAGGTTCTCTGGTGGAATTTTTGTGGTCACTTAAGTTTACTATCATATCATCTGCAAATAGTGATAGTTTGATTTCTTCCTTTCCAATTTGTATCTATTTGATCTCCTTTTGTTGTCTGAATGTTCTAGCTAGAACTTCAAGTACTATATTGAATAGATACAAAGGAAGAGGGCAGCCTTGTCTAGTCCCTGATTTTAGTGGGATTGCTTCAAGTTTCTCTCCATTTAGTTTGATGTTGGCTACTGGCTTGCTGTATATTGCTTTTACTATGTTTAGGTATGGGTCTTGACTTCTTGATCTTTCCAAGACTTTTAACATGAAAGGATGCTGAATTTTGTCAAATGCTTTTTCAGCTTCTAATGAAATGATTGTGTGGAATTTTTCTTTGAGTTTATGTGGTGGATTACATTGATGGATTTCCATATACTGAACCATCCCTGCATCCCTGGGATGAAGCCTACTTGATCGTGGTGAATGATCATTTTGATATGTTCTTGGATTCAGCTGGCAAGAATTTTATTCAGTATTTTTGCATCAATATTCATAAGGGAAATTGTTCTGAAGTTCTTTTTTTTCTTTGGTCTTCCTTTGTTTTAGGTATACGTGTAATTATGGGCTCATAGAATGAACTGGGTAGTGTTCCTTCTGTTTCTGTTCTGTGGAATAGTTTGAAGAGTATTGGTATTGGGTCTTCTTTGAAGGTCTGATAGAATTCTCCACTAAACCCAAAACCCATCTGGTCCTGGGCTTTTTTTGGTTGTGAAACTATTAATGACTGCTTCTATTTCTTTAGGCATTATGGGACTGCTTAGATCCTTTGTCTGATCCTGTTTTAACTTTGGTACCTTGTATCTGTCTAGAAAATTATCCATTTTATCCATATTTTTCAATTTTGTTGAGTATAAGGTATTATAGTGGGAACTGATGATTTTTTGAATTTCACAGTTTCTGTTGCTATGTCTCCCTTTTCATTTCTGATTTTATTAAGTTGGATACTGTCTCTGTGCCCTCTGGTTAGTTTGGCTAAGGGTTTATATATCTTGTTGGTTTTCTCAAAGAACCAACTCCTGGTTTTGTTGATCTTTGTATAGTTCTTTTCATTTCTATTTACTTGATTTCAGCCCTGAGTTTGATTACCCATCTTGGGTGAATTTGCTTCTTTTTGTCTAGAGCTTTCAGGTGTGCTGTCAAGCTGCTAGTGTAAGCTCTCTCCAGTTTCTTTCTTTTTTAAGATTTATTTATTTATTATATGTAAGTATGCTGTAGCTGTCTTCAGATATTTTTAATTCTTGCTCTGGCCCTGCTCGCTCGCTGTAGCTATCTTCAGATATCCCAGAAGAGGGCATCAGATTTCATTATGGATGGTTGTGAGCCATCATGTGGTTGCTGGAATTTGAATTCACAACCTTCATAAGAGCAGTAGGCACTCTTAACCGCTGAGCCATCTCTCCAGGCTCCTCTCTCCAGTTTCTTTTTGGAGGCACTTAGAACTATGAGTTTTCCTCTTATCACTGCTTTCACTGTGTCCCATAAGTTTGGTATGATGTGTCTTCATTTTCATTAAATTCTAAAAAAGTCATTAGTTTCTTTCTTTATTTCTTCCTTGACCAAGTTATCATTGAGTAGAGTGTTGGTCAGCTTCCATGTGTATGTGTGCTTTCCATTGTTTTTGTTGGTATTGAACACCAGCCTTAGTCTGTGGTGATCTAATAGGATGCATGGGGTTATTTCAATCTTCTATCTTCTTCTTCTCTTAGTTCTATCTTCTTATATCTGTTGAGGCCTGTTTTGTGAGCAACTATATGGTCAATTTTGGAGAAGGTACCGTGAGGTGCTGAGAAGAAGGTATATTCTTTTGCTTTAGGAAAAGAATAAATATAAATATCTATAAATATCTGTTAAATGTCATAAAGACCCTAAGAGAAAGCAAATGCCAGCCCAGGCTACTATACCCAGCAAAACTCTCAATTACCATAGATATAGAAAACAAGATATTCCATGACAGAAACAAATTTACACAATATCTTTCCACAAATCCAGCACTATAAAGCATAATAGATGGAAAACACCAACACAAGAAAGGAAACTACACCCTAGAAAAAGCAAGAAAGTAATCCTACAACAAACCCAAAAGAAGATAGCCACACAAACATAATTCCATTTCTAATAACAAAAATAACAGCAAGCAACAATCACTTTTCCTTAATATCTCTTAATATCAATGGACTCAATTCCCCAATAAAAAGATATAGACTAACAGACTGGATACATAAACAGGACTTGCTGCATATAGGAAATGGACCTCAGTGACATAGACAGACACTACCTCAGAGTAAAAGGTTAGAAAACAATTCTCCAAGCAAATGGTCCCAAGAAATAAGCTGGAGTAGCCATTTTAATATCTAATAAAATCAACTTTCAACCAAAAGTTATCAAAGGAGATAAGGAAGGTCACTTCATATTGGTCAAAGGAAAAATCTACCAAGATGAACTCTCAATTCTGAACATCTATGCTCCAAATGTAAGGGCACCCACACAATAATAGTGGGAGACTTCAATACCCCACTCTCAGCAATGGATAGATCAGGGAAACAGAAACTAAACAGAGACACAGTGAGCCTATTGATTCTTTATGTCATTCATTTCCAAACCAAAGTCAGAAGGAAAATCAACTAAATGACACAGGTGTAACCAGGCACCCAAACCTTGGAGTTGGGAAAATTTATTAGCCTTGAATGTTTAGCCTTATGGTAAGATATAAGCAATGTCAGATCAGTTTAGGGGAGGAATTAAATGCTAGATGCATTTTTGGGCCACAGTAATAACAACAGATGCAATGAATAAGGGACCATTAAGCCATAATGTCAGATATTACTGTGCTAATTCCAAACATCTACAATTAGACTATGATGTGGTCCACCACAACAAAAAACAATTTAAAATTTCACTTCTTTGCTCCAACAGAGACTTCAGATTCACAGGGTCATCTTTTTTATTCTATACCTTCATATTTCGCTTTCTTATTTTCAGTCTTCTAACCTTCAATGAGAACCCTAATTAACATTCATTCCTTTCTTTCTTTTACTCCTGAAGCAGGCCATATCCTGCAACCACAGACCAAATCAGGCAGACTGTCTCCTGCTAAACCTTCCTTGGCTCCCTCTTGTCCACTGTGGCCTATTCCCTAATCCTTGACTAGCTCTGCCTTGATACTAGATCAGTCTTTTAGCTGGCCTTCATTCTGCCCTTGCTCTAGTACACACATCCTTCATCTCTCTATCCACGTATCCACCCATTCATCTATGCACACAATCAGCTATCTCTGCACCCAGCCAGCCAGCTAGCCAGTCAGTCAGCAAACCACCCACCCAGCCAGCAACACTGTCCACTCATTCAACTTATGTTATTGAATGCATTGCTCTGTGCTAGACAGCATAAATACTATAATAAATGAGTCCCTGGCAGACATGATGGACACTGGTAAAACAGTTCCTCTTATAAATACGTAATCAAAGATGCTGTGCAAGAAAATTACAGGGTGCTATGAAAGCATCACAATGGGGCCCTGCATTGGTGAAGAGGCCAGGGAAGCTTTCCCTAAAGAGATGACCTTTGAGGAGGGTTAAAGGATGAAGGAAACAACCTAACCTAGGTGGATAGGGCTAAGCTAACCAAAGGAACCAGTGAGTATGGATGTTGTCAGATAGGAAGAAGCAGAATACATTTTGGAAATCATAAGTTTGGTATAACAGAGGAGCCTATCCTTCATATTATAATGCCAGGACAGCATGCCTGGCATTCAATAAGGGTTCCAATAGTTACTAAAGAAGAAAATGGATGGATAGGTGGATGGATGTTAGAACTATATGAGCAAAAGGATAAAGCTGTAATTCATGGAACAACCTACAACTGAGAAGCAGAGCTGCAGCCTCCCTGTTCATCTGCCACCTTTAATCTGCTAACCTTACAGCCACTTATGCCACACAGGCACTTATCACATTGTATATAATTGACTGGTTATTGTCTCCTCTTCCTCCATAATGAGTGTTTATAGGCCCTTGTCTTGTTTACTGAGAAGCCCAGCACCTAGCCTACTGCCTCTACAGAGGAAGTATTGCATATAAACATTTAATGAGTTGGTAGGCATCAAAGTCAGGAGGGCAGGAGAGGGTGGAGTTGAGAGTGAGTAAGAGGAGTCAGCTGCCAGCACAGGAGGGGCTGAAAGCCAAGTGGAGCACACACATGCCAGTAGCATTCAGCATTCACATCTGGAGACAGGCCCAGAGCCTGCAGGTGAGCACGGAAGCAGGTGCACAGGACTCAAGGAGGAGCCACAGGGTGGATCCATGTCATCCAGGTTACGGCATCCTTCTGGCTGCTCTACAGGACCTGGTTTATAGCTTTCAGGTTATACTACAGCCTTCAGGAGGCCTTGCCATTGAGATTTAACTTTCTGCACAGACAGAGGGGAATGGAAGAGATTGTGTATGTACACACATCTATATGCAGACCAAATTCCCCCCCAACGCCCATGTATGAATGTCCAGAGCTGCTACTGCCCAGCCAGGTGACTGACCTGTTGGAGGAGTGAGCAAGTATGGACTAGAGAAGCCTGAGTCCTGGAGCAGTGGCCTGTCTACCTGGATGGAGACTCCCCCACTCCTCAGACAAATTGAACCTTGCTGGGAAAGATAGCAACACTGGGTACCACAGATGGTTGTGAGTTGTCTGAATGCTTCCTGTTGGGTTGCTGGAAACCAGACTCCCTATGCTGCCTATTCTGGTTCTCTTTCTCTTTCTCTCTCTCTCTCTCTCTCTCTCTCTCTCTCTCTCTCTCTCTCTCTCTCTCTCTCTCTCCCTCCCTCCCTCCCTCCCTCCCTCCCTCCCTCCCTCCCTCCCTCTTTTGAATTAATGGCGTTGAAAATTACCGGTCCCACCTATTTCATTCTGCCCCTTTGGCTCCTTGTTTCTGCAAAAACTACCCTGACGCTTCATGTGCTATTTAGTATTTAGTAAGAGTCTGGAGTATGTCTTCTAGTTGTTTGGTTGCTTGTATTATTTATTTATACAGGGTTTCACTACTTATCCCAGGCTGGCTTGAAACTCACAATCTGTCTGCCTTAGCATCCCTTGAGGCTGAGTTTATAGATATGATCCACTGTACCTTGCCTGTACTATTTAATCTTAATGTTTTCCTTAAATGTATTTCCTCATAGATGAAAATGACTAATGAACCAGAATTTGAGGTATGTAGGTCAGAGATGCTGCTAATTAATTGCTTCCGAAATGCCCAGCCATGTGGTCCTCCAGAGGAGCTAGACACAAATACCAACTTGGCCTCATATACATGGATGATGACGCCCTAGGGCTTCATATTGACACCATCAATAGCTCTCTTTACACATGGCCACTCTACTCTTGTCAAGGCTCTCAATCCTTGAACTTCATCCTTTCATTCTACAGAGGTTTCTAGGGATAGTGATAAAAACCAAGCCAGTCCCAGGTAAACCAAGACAGTTGGTCAAACTCAAGTCTGTTCTTTTGAAGGTGTTCGGCTGGTGCTGCTTCTATTTAAATGCTAAATAAAATGGCTCCCAAGATCTAGCTGTCCCCAGATGAGCAGATCTCATATACACCAAATGATACTATGCAAACCTTGCTCCCAATTTAAAACTATTGGTTAAATAAAACTGGTGACATTCAATTACTGTGGGACTACAGAGAGGTGGAGTTCAAGTTATTCAGTTGGGAGTCGTAGGTAGGCACTGAGGAGGAGGTTGGGAGGGAGAAGGAGCACAGAGAAAAGATGGGAGAACAGGAGGTGTCCAGGAGTCATGATTTACTAACAGCACCTGTCAGAATGATATGTCTCCCCAGGACACCAGACTGCTGGAGCATAAATGACCCAGAGAATTTCAAACAGCAAGTATTAGAGGAGCAGAGATGAGCCAACAGATAGATTAGCATTAAGAGATTTTGATAAGGTGTAAACCCCCAGTAATTATGCAAAGCCTAAATATTATAGTTTGAGTCTCATTTATTTAAAGTTTGATGGGGATAAGTTTAATAAATATTATTTTACATTCTTTGTTGCAACATGTTCAAGAATAGGCAGTTTGGACCTGTCAGAGAGGGAGAGACAGGATCTACTGCACAAAGGAACTGGCTCTTCAATCAGGCACTCAGTCCACCCCTATATCCAGGCCAGGCCACTCATACCTTGGGACCTGCTGACTCAGCCATACCTGGGCTGCCAAGTTAGTCATCCTGCCAACAACAGGAAAGGCAGCTTTGAGCTCTGGAGAGTGGAGACAGACTGGCTACTCTGGTTTATTCCTGAGTGTTCCACCATAGCAGAGACCATTGCAGTCAAGCTCAGTAAGTGAGCGAGCTATGACCCTAGTTTCTTTCTCTCTAGTAAGAGGCTTGGAGTAAATCCTTGAACCATGGCCTCACATATCATTTTCCTCATTTCTCCTTTCCTGCCATTAAGCCTCATGACAATCCTCTTTCATCCCTACCTCAAGGGTCAGTCTAGGGATTCCTTGTTGCCTAAAACCTTCCTCACTCTTGGCTTCAGGATCTGCTTCCAGGCTGTGCATGCCTAGGAAATCTTCATGTTGACTTCTCTGAATCTCTGAGCTGGCATCATCTGTAGAATTCTATCCCAACGCCCACCCAGCTACATCCTCAGGGTCAGTCAGTTAGCCAAGTCAAAAGGTGAAAATGAGGCCTCAAGGGAAGGGCTAATATTTCCTCTTCCTAATTAATACATTTACCACTAGCTAGCTGCCCCACCCCACACAATCTCTCTCTCCTTCTCCTTCTCTCTCTCTCTCTCTCTCTCTCTCTCTCTCTCTCTCTCTCTCTCTCTCTCTCTCTCTGAGGGTGCAAAATGTTTGGAACCTCTTGGCCTGTGCTGCTACTGCCCAGCCAGGTGACTGGCCTATTGGAGGAGTGAGCAAGTATGTACTAGAGAAGCCTGAGCCCTGGAGCAGTGGCCTGTCCACCTGGATGGAGACCCTCCACCCCAGACAAACTGAACCTTGCTGGGAAAGATAGCAACACTGGGTACCACAGATGGTTGTGATTTGTCTGAATGCTTCCATTCAGACAAATAATAGAACCCTGTATGGTAACTTAGTACCCAAGATATACTAGGGACTCTTACTAAATACTTACTAAATAGCAGGAGCTGTTTGTAGCCTCACAACTTCAAAGCTGGAAGGAACTGGGTGGGTCACTGAACCCTGCTTCTCAGTTGTATGGGAATCTTGCTGTACTGTACTATGCACACCAAAGGGCTTCAGCTTTTGCTCACCTCTGCCTGGATGAGTGTTCCTTTCTTTTCCCCTGGCTAGCTGATACTTGGAAAAACCTCCAGCATCTCATATCCATCTCTTTGAAGGTGACAGATCTTTGTGGTATGTGTTGTGTGATCCAATGCTTGATTCTGACAAGCCTTACCCTATTGGTACCACTAAGAGTTGGGGTGACATCTCCTTCCCATGATGCAACCATCTCCAACTATACCAATCAGGATCCCAGCATGGTTCACTCAAGATAAGACAATATGAGGTAGGGTCTTAATTACAGTTTTATTGCTATGAAGAGACACCATAACCAAAGCATCTTAGAAAGGAACACATTTAATTAAAGGCTTGCTTACAGTTTTAAAGGGTGAGTCCATGATCATAGCTGGAAGGATGGTTGTAGGCACAGTGCTAGAGGCATAGCTGAGAGCTTATATCTGATCCACAAGCACTTGACAGAAAAGGGGGGGGGGACTTGGCCTAGTTTAGGTTTCTTGAAACTCCACCCCCACAACACATCTCCAACAAGCCCATACCTCCTAATCTTCCTAAATAGTCCATCAACTAGAAAACAAACAGTCAAATATATGAGTTTATGTGGACATTCTCATTCAAACCACCACAGGCAGATATATTTTCAAAAGGAATACTGGTCAAGTTGAGGGAAGGCCATAATGAAAGCTCAGCTACCTTCCTGAAGTAGCAGTGGTCCTTGGTATGAAACTAGAGAAGGAGGCTGGTTACACAGTCTAGAAAGTGGGTTAGCGGGCTGGAGATGGGCTATTAGTACCATCCAGGGGCTTTCAAATATTCTCTTTCTCTCATTTTCTCTCTCTCATTTTCTCTCTCTCTCTCTCTCTCTCTCTCTCTCTCTCTCTCTCTCTCTCATTTTCTCTCTCTCTCTCTCTCTCTCTCTCTCTCTCTCTCTCATTTTCTCTCTCTCTCTCTCTCTCTCTCTCATTTTCTCCCTCTCTCTCTTCCTCTCTCTCTCTCCTCTCTCTCTCTCTCTCTCTCTCTCTCTCTCTCTCTCTCTCTCTCTCTCTCCCCTCCAACCCTACCTCCCAGAATCAGAAGACAATGAATCTCAGCAGGTAAGGCCTTTCCAGTAGAATTTTCTAGACCAATTGTACACCAGGGGCTGTGCTCCAGGAGCTATGGAGCAGGGAGATTGAATTTTTGTCATTAGATCTAAAAGCTGAGTGTGTGGGGGGGGGGGGAAGCAAGTGAGAATTGTGAGCATTTATGATTCCTAATGTGACTGACTAGTGCAGAAAGCCTGGAAGGAAGGTCCAGAAGGGTCCTTGCCTATGAGAATACTGCCTGGGGCTTACTACAGTTGGCCTTCAGCTGTGGTCTAGCTGTCTAGCTGTGTAGCTCTCCAGGATTTCTTTGCTGCCCCAGGCTGAGGACCCATTTCCTCATAGAAAGAACCTGTCTGACTGGACTCTCCACATCAAAGGAGATGATGATTCTGAGCTGCTGAAGTTTCTTTGAGCCTGGAGCCTTGTTTAAGAGGTCTATACACTGTCTAATCAGCAACTCAAGCCCCACAGGTCTCAAAGTAGAAGGTGCATAAAAATCCCCCAGGGATCTTGTTAAAATGAGAGTACTGATTCAGCTGGTCCTGGCAGACTAGGAGATCCTGTTTCCAACAAACTCCTTGATGGTACTGATGCTTCCTGGCCACAAGCCGTACAAGCAGCAAGGCTTTTACATAGCAGTTCTCCAACTAGAATCTGAACCACTTGGAGCTTTAAAGGAGTGAAATGCAACTAGTGTAGGATACTAGGCCAAGTAATAGCTAACAAACGTTTGATAGAAGTCTTTGCAGGAACTCTTCTCCTTTGGTATCCATTGATATCCTCCTTCCCTCCTTTCTTCCTGTCTTCATGACAGCACAAGGAGAACTGGCCCACAAACTTGGACCAAAGTTGCTTTTCACATGCTTGCTCACTGATGACTAAGGTTCTCAAGTACCATGCTATGATGGGCAAAGACAGTGGGAAGGGTGAAAATGAAAGGAAGAAGCCAAGAGGTGGGTGGCAAGGCATCCAATATCCTCTTCCACATCACTGAACTCTAGGCAGGATACATAGAAAGAACTTTAGGGCTCTTTTCAAGCTTCTGCTCAACAAGGCCAGAGCATCACTGCCCTGAACAACCTTCTGGGATGTGACAAACAACCTTAGTCTGGGACTTGGTTCAATCCAAGGCTTTTGCTGGGGGACTTAACTCGATTTCATGGATCCCCCACAATACTTCTTATCATCCTCTAATTCTGGTTTCCCTCCTCCAAAGGTCCAGCTTAATGTTGACACTGGTAGTCCCTATTACCTAGAGCAGAGTTGACATGCAATAGTCCATAGGCCAGACTCATTCAGCTACTACTAAAAGCATGGGCATGAGGAAATATAATTTCACATTCTATTATTTTGAACCTCAAATGTTGTCCTTAATTTATTATGTCCTTTGTAGCTTTGTTAGCATTGTTATTATATTATTAGAATTAGTATTATTACTATTATTATTACTATGTTGTAGCATTTAAACTCATGCTTTTTATTTGCAAGTCTAACAACAAATGGTAGTCGTGTGTGTGTGTGTGTGTGTGTGTGTGTGTGTGTGTGTGTGTGTAAAGGTCAGAGGTTGATGCTGGGTATCTTCCCCAATTTTTCAATTGTTTTGAGATAGTGTTTCTCAAGAACTGGGAACTTTCTGATTCTGCTAGATTGGCTAGTTAAAAAGACCGGGGAATGCCGGGCGGTGGTGGCGCACGCCTTTAATCCCAGCACTTGGGAGGCAGAGGCAGGCGGATTTCTGAGTTCGAGGCCAGCCTGGTCTACAGAGTGAGTTCCAGGACAGCCAAGGCTACACAGAGAAACCCGGTCTCGAAAAACCAAAAAAAAAAAAAAAACAAAACAAAAAGACCAGGGACTTTCTTGTCTCACCTCCCAACACTGGAATTTCAGGAGCGTGATACTAGAGCTTAAGTTTTTTTTTTAAAGTGTGTGTGTGTACATACTAGGAATTGAACACAGGTCTTCATGCACACTAAGCAGATGATCTACCATTGATCTAGTCTCTTTTACTTTTTCAAACAAATAAATCTTTTTTCTTTTTTTTTAAAGATTTATTTATTTATTATATCTATGTACACTGTAGTTGTCTTCAGACATACCAGAAGGGTGTCAGATCTCATTGCAGATGGTTGTGAGCCATCTCAATGAACTCAGGACCTTTGAAAGAGCAGTCAGTGCTCTTAACCGCTGAGTCATCCCTCTAGCCCCTGATCTATTCTCCTAGCTACTGAAAATATTTCTTTCTTTAAAAAAAGTCATTGAGGAACTGAGGGGATGGCTCAGTGCATAGATTGTTTGCTCTACAAGCTTCAGAACCTGATGTGCTATCTCCAGCACTCAGATAAAAAAGCTGGACAGCCTGGAATGGTGACACACCTTTAATTCCAGCACTTAGGAAGCAGAGGTACATGGATCTCTGTACATTTAAGGCTAGTCTCGTCTAGTTTCAGGGTGGCCAGGGCTACATAGAAGGACCCAAGTCCTGTCTCAAAAAAAACAAAACAAAACAAAACAAAGGGTTAGTGTGACTTCATGTACTTCTAACCCCAACACTGGAGGGTAAAAGAACTTGGATCCTAAAAGCCCTCTGGCTAGCCAACATAGCCCAAACAGGAGGCTTCGAGTTCTGTGAGAGACCCTGACTTAAGGTGATAAAGCAGAGAATAATAGAGAAAGAGAAAGAAAGCTTGTATTTGGCTTCCACATGTGCATTTATAGGTATTTGCACTTGTATATACTCACATGTAACATACATGTATATACACACACAAACAAATAAGCAAACAAATAAAACTTTGTACATTAAAAAAAAAGGCATTGTTGGTAGCTGCCCCTTGAGAAGCTCACAACTATATTGAGGTATGTGCCATTCTTACCTTAAGCCATTCTCGCTCACACTAATAATGCCCATGTTAAAAACTATGCTGTGGTCTTTGCTTGATAAATTCTAAGTCGGCTTCATAAAAAAAAAAAAAAAAGAAGGGCAGTGTTATAGCAGCTTTAAATACTATCAGAACAGTCTTCTAGTTTTGGAGGAGAGACATGCATACTGTTCTTCTAGTTCCACTTTCCTGACTAACCAGCAAGGCTGAATAAGCTTACAACTTGTTTTGCCAACTTCTTTCTTTTGGACCCATGCCTCACACATACTAAACCAACTGTTTTGGTTGCTCATCAACTATTTATTTATGATCTTATTCATTTATCTATTGTAAAAGACAAGCAAATTTTAGCTATGACTGAGCTGAATAAAACTGATAAGCACTGTTCCATTGCCCCACCGGTGCTAAGCACTTTGTAGAGATTGTTCACACTTAATCAACCAAGGGAAGAAGATATCCCTATCTGTACTTTAAAGATAAGGAACTCAGAGAACTAAAATCACTTAGATTCACCTGGGAAGTTAAAAGACCCACAATGTGAGCCTAGCCCTAGCGTCCACTACTCTAACAACTTAGCAACACTGTTACAAGGATCTTATAATTTGAATTCTCTGAAGTTCATTGGCTGACTCATTCGTTTAGCAAATATTGAAGACCCATGGGGGCAAGCACCTATCTGCCTGGTGTCCAGGGTAAGGGTGAGGTTGCCAGGGAGACAGTGATAAACTCTCCCCATGGTGCTGAGCAGAAGCTGTGCTTCAGACTGATAAGGGACACCAGACTAGGGGAGTGAACTACCAGTGGATCATGGGAGCAGTAGATGAATGGAGAGGACTGCTAATACATGCTGTGGCTTTCATAGGACAATGTCCCCAACCTTCTGTGAGCCAGTGGAGTTAGATGTGAGAACAACCAAGCCAACTTCATACACACACACACACACACACACACACACACACACACACACACACATATCCTAGAGACTTTTCTATAGACTATGCCCAACTGGAGGGCAAAGGTCATGAATGTTCATTGAAGAACTCCATGTGGCTCAGCCTTTCAGAGAAGTTTTAGGGGAAAAGGGCATGGAAAAGTTACCTAAAGAGATGATCAGAAAACAATAGAAAATGCTGTCTTTTGCACATCAGCACTAGGTTCACAGCTGGGTATCTACATATCTTTCTTAATGTAAAGTAGCATTCATCAGCTTGAGACTTGGCCAAAGCAGGTCACCAATATACATCTGTAGGAGACAAAATGGGTTAGTGGTATCTGAGGTGTCAAATGAGTAAATGAAATAAATGCATTCTTAAATAAGAATTTTATTTTAGAGTAGTTTATATATTGAAATGTACTTTGGAGTTCTCGATTTACAGAAAAAATGATTATATAGAGTTCTCATTTAACCTATTATTAGTATCTTGTGGTATATTTGTCACAACTAATGAACCAGCATTGGTACATTATTAACTGGAGTTACACATTATTCAGATTTCCTCAGTGTCTATGCAACATCCCTCATCTGTTCCCAGGTCTACCCCAAGACACCAAGCTATATTTCACCATCGATGCACCTTCAGGGTCTCCCAGAGGGTAAAGATAATCACTTCCCTTGTCCTAGATGACTTTAACATTTGCCGATATCAGTCAGCAATATAGTAGAACATCTTTTGTTGGGATTTTATTGTTTTCTAGAGATTAGAAGAGGAGGAAGACTATGGGTACAAAGCCATCTCAGAGAACAGACTACCAACTGTGACTTTCCTGATAGACCTTGGTTCATGGGCTTAACTTATGTTATGAAAGGCTGATTTCCCTGAGATCCATATACTGTGTGACATGGCACATGTGAGGATGTGGGAATCCCACTTGATCTTCTTAATGGTCAAATATCTCTATTACTGGTTTGGAATGTTTGCATGGGAGATTTATCCATTTCACATCATTTATTTATTTAATCATTTATTTTTATTAGTATGGACTTGTGGATATTTTCTACTTTGGTTCTAATTCAATTCTATATTATTCACTTTGTTACTCAAATTGTCCTTTTCTTGGCTACTGATAACTCTTTCAGTTAGCCCGGTGTTCCTTCGACACTCCACTAAGATAGGGATTTTGTAAGTAGCTTTACTTTCTGAAAATTCAAGATAATTTACAAGTACTCTGTATACTTCTTGCTTCAAGCTTTAAAGAGCCTTATTTCCTATTCTCTTGCTTCCTTTCTTGGGAAAAGCACTAGAATCTAAGATCTGGGGTTACCTGTCCTAGTGGTTATCAGGGTCTTATGACTTTTAGGTCTTCTCAGGTAAGAAAGCAAGAAAATATGTGCATACTAATGAACATACTCATTACACATATATGTATACACATAAAGATATGTGAATATCCCTATATGTCCATCTGTATTTATATTAGACATAAGTATACATCGAGTCTTGAATTTGAAACTAATCTACTTCCCTATGTATCATTTTAGTCAATCTAACAAGTGCACAGTAGTACCTCATATTATTTTATGCTTACTTATGTGTTTATATGTATGTATACATGTGTTTGAGACAGGATCTCACTCTGTATCCCAGGTTGGCCTCAAACCTGTATCATTCCAGGCAGGAGCCACCATGTCATCTCAGTGATTGCTGTGGTGGAGGCTACAGTAGTTTTGTTCTATTTATTTATATTTAATTTTATATTTTATTGCATTTATTTACTTATTTAGTAGGGCATGCATATGCTACAGGAAGCATGTGGAAGTCTGAAGATAAACTTTCGGGTGTCAGTTCTCTTCTTCCACGCCAAGAGGCACATTGATCTCAATTGTCTGCTTGGTAATAGGTTCCTTTCCCCTCTTTACTCCATAACTCTTGCCTGGTTGCTCTTGGTTTGTTGTTACTGTTTTTCTTTCTAAGACAGTTTCATGTAGCCCAGACCAGCTTAAAATGTAATATGTAGCTAAGGCTGGCCTTGAACTCCTGAGCTTCCTGCCTCTCCTCCCAAGTGCTGCAATGACAGACATGTACTTTGTTATTGTTTTCATTGCTGTTCCCCTAGTGAAATTTTGTGTTGGAAATTCTTTTATATACTTATATGCCACCTGTACACTTTCTTCATAAAGTTTCTATTTGGATATTGGTCCTATTGGGGAAAAATGTAAAATTCAGTTGGACATTCACTTATCATTGATTTATTTGTATATTTGGGAACAAATTGTTTATGAGTGTGTTATGCCAATCTCTTCTACAGATCTGTGGCTTATTTCTTCATTTACAGAGCAAAAGATATTTTAATGAAGTCTAACTTATCTATTTTTATATATGGATTTGCTTCAGGTGTTATATCTAAGTCCACCAGCAAAGTCATCTTTAAATGATTTCTTCTAAGTTTTATTTTTCTTCTAGAAGTTGTATGTAATGGGTTTTATACATAGGTCTATTATCCATTATAAACGAATTTTTGTAAAAAGCATCCGATATGTACCTAGGTCCATTTCCCTGGCAGATTCTCCATTATTCCACCAACATCAGTTAGAACACTCTTCTACCTACACTTAATTACTTTTGCACATTTGTCAAAATAGTTGATTATATTTGTGTGGGCATTGAGATGGCTTTATCAAAGAATATAATAAAAATATTTATAATGTAAACACAAGAATATGATCAGGCTTAGGGCTTGATTTAGACTAACCAGTTAGTATAGTGTTGGTTTTTACTACTTAATGAGTCTATCTCTTTGGCAGTGTTTTCAAATTACAATAAAATAATAAAATAAACCATGATATATATGGGAAATATTTGGCCAGATGCTATAAAACTACAGATAGAAAGGCGAGGGTTAAGAGGACAAGGACTCCACAGGAGGACCAACTGAGTCACCTAACCTGGCCCCTTGGGGCTCCCAGAGCCTGAACCACCAACTGAAGAGCAAGCATAGACTGGACCAAGAACCCCCAGGCACGTGTAACCGAAGTGCAACCTGGTCTTCATGCTGGTTGCCCAACAATTGGAGCAGGGGGCTGTCGCTGAATCTGCCTATGGATCTTGTTCTCCTAACTGGGCTGCCTTATCTGGCCTCAGTGGGAGAGGAAGTATCTGAGAGGAAGTGTCCAGTCCTGCAGTGACTTAATGAGTGGAGTTGACGTTGACAGGAGGGAATACTGGGTTGGGGGAAATAGGGGAAGAATCTTGTGTGACAGAGTACTGGGAAGAGAGGGAGTTAATATTGGTATGTAAAGTGAATTAATTAATTAATTAATTAATAAAAAATTAAGAGCTAACTTATGGAGATAACTACATCAGTTAAGGTGTCTGCTGTGCTGGAGTTCAGACCTTCAGAGTTAGACACACATATCTGTAACCCACGAGCTTGGAGTGGTGACAGGCAGATTCTCTGGAGTTCATTGTCCACCAAGTGCCTCTAATTGGTGACTTCAGGGTTCAGTGTCTCAAAGGTAAGGTAAGAGCAATTGTGGAGAAGCCTCAGGTCAACCTCTGGCAGCCACACACTTATGAGGACATATGTACATCCATACTTAAATGCATACAGACCACACACACACACACACACACACACACACACACACATACATTATGATGATTATTCTTAATTGTCTGCTTGATGAGATCTAGAATCATCTGGAAGTTAGGCAAACCAAGTGGCGTCTTTGTCATGCAGTGGAGTGCTACAGAGATGACAATATCTCAGGTCACCCCTAGTGTCTGCAACTATCTTTTTTTTTTCCAGTAATTTATTTATTTATTCACTTTACATCCCAATTGCAGCCCTCCCACTCCTCCCAGTTCCCCCCTCACGCAGTCCCTCCCTAATCCCCTCCTTTTCTCCTCTGAGAATATGGAGACAAACACACACCCTCCCTGTCCTGGCATATCAAGTCACTGCAGTACTAAGTACACTCTCTCCTACTGAGGCCAGACAAAACAGCCTGGCTAGGGGAATGAGATCCACAGACAGATAACAGATTCAAGGACAGCCCCAATTCCAGTTGTTGTGGGGATCCACATGAAGATCAAGCTGCACATCTGCTACATATGGTCCCCAACTATGTTTTTGAGGCATACAAAGCTAGATATTTTGAAGGTTTTTGTCCAGTGAGATTTGATTCAGGGAGGTACATACTAAAAGAAATACAATTCTGAAAATACAGATGACAGGAAGTTAGTAAAGGAGGAAAAAAAGCCAATGTGAAAGTCAAAGATCTTCATGGGTTTTCACACAGAAGAGACACATTCACAGTCTAAATGATTTTACAGATAAGACTGTAAGAAAAAACTTTTACTTCATCATCTCAAGAGAAGTGATCAGTGGGTACAACCTTTAATACTAGTACTAGGAAGTCCAAGGTAGGCAGATCTCTATGAGTTCAAAACTATCTTGGTGTACACAGCCAGCTCTAGGCCAGCCAATATAGTAAGATCCTGTCCTCCAAAAATGGGGAATGGGGGAATATGTTCTGGTGAAACCTTTAGGAAGAAAGTAAAATTAAGTAGTACAAAAATCAATTGGAAGCCATAAAAAAGTAAAAGAGATAAATAAACACAATAAGATAACAGGAACAGGTAACCTCTAAACCCTGATTAAAACTGATAATAGTCACAACTAGAGAGAAGAACAGCCCCGCATGGGCAGAGTAAGGCCATGTAGTATTGGGGATGATTAACATGACCCCTGGCTGGGCCTGGCTGGTGACTACAGAGGCTCCATGGAGCAACATTTCCTGCCTTTATGTAAATACATCAGACTACTGTCCTTGTTATTAGATCCATTTCTCAACAGCAGACTCATTTAAGCCAAGTTCATAAAACCCGAATTATAAATCTAAGTTCCAATTTATAAATTAAAAATGAGAAATATAACTAAGACTAAAGCAGGGCCAGTCATATTAACTCACAGAAACAAAAGTCTGTTAAATAAATTAGGCATGTAATAACCAGGAGAGCCTTAGAAATTTGAAACTGGACAAACACTCTAGTTAGGCAGTCTAGTGCATTTATCTACTCCAGCACTGACCCTACGAACCCTGAGATGATGCTGAATTGGCTACAACCTTTCTTCCAGTTGACACATGCTGTCTTCAGATATATTGCTGTATTCAAAAAGGACATATTAAGCATAGTGGTACATGCTTATAATCACCACTCTCTAGAGCAGTGGTTCTCAACCTATAGGCCTCAAGCCCTTTGAGGGTGGAATGACCCTTTCTCACAGATCACCTAAAATCATTGGAAAATACAGATATGTACATCATAATTTCTTTTTTTGTTTTCTTGTTGTTGTTTTGTTTTGTTTTTTTTTTTCAAGACAGGGTTTCTCTGTGTAGTTCTGGCTGTCCTGGAACGCACTCTCTAGACCAGGATGGCCTCGAACCCAGAAATCTGTTTACCTCTGCCTCTGCCTCTGCCTCCCAAGTGCTGGGATTAAAGGCATGTTAACAGTAACAAAATTATAGTAATGATGTAGCAATGAAAATAATTTTTTGGTTGAGGGTCACTGCAACATAAGGGACTGTATTAAAGGGTCACCACATTGGGAAAGTTAAGAACCACTGCTCTAGAAGCTAAAGCAAGAAAATTGCTACAATTTCAAACCCAACCCAGGCTATACAAGAACACCTTATCTCAGAAACAAAGTGTATGGCAAGGTTAGGAGACACTGTACTTAGTTATGGAGTCCAAAAATGGGGGTCCAAAGTCCACAGACAAGTTCTTGGTAATTTAGGAATTTCTAACCTAGATGGAAATTTTTTATTTGTGGTTCTTGCCATTATCTGGTAGGTTTGCAGCCAAGTTCTTGGCAGACATTTTTATATCTTAGTGCTGAGAGTCAACTCATACTAGCTCTAGATTGCTTGAGAATACAAAACTACATTAACAATCACGTTTAAAATCTCAGTAATGCTGGTGATGTCTTAGTAAGCATCCGTATTATCAAAATTGATAGCCAGGTGAGGCAACACATATTTCTAACCCTAACACTAGAGAAACTGAGGCAAGAGGATCATAATTCCAAAGTCAGCCTGGACTCATAAGAAGACACTGTCTTAACAACAACAAAAGACATTGCTAAACACAGAAGCTGGGTGTGATGCTTCATACCTGTCAACTAAGCACTCAGGAGTTGGAGGGAGAAGGACCATGAGTTTATGGTCAACTTCAACTATATAGTATGTTTTAGGCAGTCTGGTCTGCATGAAACTCTGTCCCTAATGCCCCAAACCAACCAAAAAGTAAAACACAAGAAACAACAAACAAAATCTATGGAGTAAAAAAATTCTTACCACACCCAAATCAGAGATTGACAAATTTATCATGAATAACATTGGAAACCAATTTTACATGTGGACAGAATAAGTATTGAGGAGACTGACTCTAGGTGTACTAGGAAGGATAGAAATAATAAACACATGAATTTTTAAAATTATCTATGGCCATCTGCATCAGGCCATGAGATTCCTGCAAGTAGTCTCAAAACCCTTCCTAGCCACCTCCAAATTAAAGGGGTGGAGGCAACAAGATAGCAGATAACTCAGTGGGTAAGGGTATTTGCTGTGTGAGGTTGGTGACCTGAGCTCAATCACAGTAACCACACAAAGTGGAAGAAGAGGACCATCTCCTTAAAACTGACCTCTGACCTCCACTTGTTCACAGTGGTCTGTTGTAATAACACATTATTTTTTTTTTTTTTTTGGTTTTTCGAGACAGGGTTTCTCTGTGTAGCCCTGGCTGTCCTGGAACTCACTTTGTAGACCAGGCTGGCCTCGAACTCAGAAATCCTCCTGCCTCTGCCTCCCAAGTGCTGGGATTAAAGGCGTGCGCCACCACCGCCCGGCTCAACACATTATTTTTAAAGAAGGCTAGAGATGTTGCTCAGTAGCAGAGTGTAAGCCTAGCAAAAGTAAAGTCCTACTTAAATCCCAGTACTAGAACAAAATAAGATAAGCATAATGTAAGTGAATTGTTAATAAGAAATATAACATTTGCCGGGCAGTGGTGGTGCACGCCTTTAATCCCAGCACTTGGGAGGCAGAGTCAGGTGGATTTCTGAATTGGAGGCCAGCCTGGTCTATAGAGTGAGTTCCAGGACAGCCAGGGTTATACAGAGAAACCCTGTCTCAAAAAAAACAAAAAAACAAAAAACCAAGAAACAAAAAAAAAAATGTTCTCTTTAATATTTCACTGAATTATTATCAAGGAAATAAAAATGCTTTAGAAATGTTTTATTTAAAAATCTGAATACCTCCTGAGAAAAAGAACAGATTTCTTCTTTTGTTGAGGCTAGTTTCACTATGTATTAGCCCACTCAGCCCTTCAACTCACAATCCTCCTGCCTCAGCCTCCTGGATGCTGGGATTACAGGTATACATCCTCAGGCCTCGCCATATAATAGAAGTTTATTTATTTATTATTTTATTTTATTTTGAGACAGGGTCTCTACATAGCCCTGCCTCTCCTAGCACTCCCTTCATAGATCAGGCTTCCCTAAAATGCAGAGATCTATCGGCCTGTACTCTAGAGTCCTGAGATCACAGAGTGTGCCATCACACCAGCTGACAGAAGGTTCCTTAATGAGTCATTGACATTTTGTTTAAGTATAACTATTTCTCCTTGTTCCCCAATTTTTTTTCAGGAAATGCAATCTCAAAAAACTCAAAATTGTTCTTTGTTTATTTATTTGGGTCCCCTCACCCCCACCCCCGGAAAGAACAACATATGGTCCCATATAGTCCAGGCTGGCTTCAAACTTGCCACATAGCTTCTCCTGAACTTTTTAACTCCATCTCCCAAGTGCCTAGATAACAGGCACATTATATCATTCCTTGCTTTCAAACATTTTTCTGATGTTAACCTAGAAACATAAACAGATCATATATTCACATTAGATATTGAAGGGCAATGGATGGTGATGGTAGAGAGGTATTAAGAACATAATTAAAATGTCATGGGTGATAAAGAGGAAATGGCTGAAGCAGAATACCAAGGCTAGAATACCAAGGTAGCTTAGTTTGAAGTTCATGACAGATAAATGCTAGCATATGCTAAAGACTTTGTCTGAAAGCATGGTAACTGAGACATTTGTTAGTACAGATGACTGGAGACTTGGAAATGGACCAAATCTCTACCATTACTTCACAACCAAAAATTCATCAAACTTCAGAAAGTGATTTCTGCTACATTAGGAAGGTCACAAAAATACTGACAATTTTTATTTAACTTAGTAAGCACTACTGCATAAGAAAAATAAAGTGTGAGGACAATCAGGCTAGAACTGGAAACTTCTGCCCTGCTGGCTAACCCCTATCATGCTGGAAGGTGCTTCGTAGGCTACTTGGGGAGACTTGTCATCAACTGTTTTACTCAGATGTGGACTCAGAGAAGTGCAATTTTACCAACTGACCAAGAAGGTTTTGCCTACTGATGCAATAGTGGGAAGTCTGTTATAGGGGAAACCAAACACTTTCTCCTTGGATTTGATGACCATTCCACAGGAGGGAATCCATGCCTAGTACTGAAGACCTTATAGTGGGGGAGGTCATAAGTATTCATGAGGAAGTTACTGCTGTTGTTTTGTTAAATGGACATGATGTGCCCATCAACTTGCCTTCTAGATAACTGTATTTATGGCCATATAGATTAGGGCTGCCATCGGCTTTGGTCAGAGAAGCTTCATTTAGTAGTGTCAGTGGTAACTGCAGAGACTCATAACTGGACAAAGTGATGATAATAAGTGACTGTTGAAAACTCAGTCATAAATGGGATATCTATATCACCCTGTAATGATTTTAATGAGACATGTCCTGCAAAAGCTCAGATACTTGAACATGTATTCCCTGGTGGGTAGAGTTACTGGTGATGAGCTTTGAGAGATTTTAGCTTCACCCCATTTCCTATTCCATCTCCCTGTTTTGGTTTCTGTTGAGGACGTGATCTCTCAGCTTTCTGTGCCTGCTGTCATGTCAGCTGCTTGCTGCCATGCCTCCCCTATTCTTATGGACTCTCCCTCTAGAAATGTAAGCTGAACTAAACTCTTTCTTCCATAAGTGCCTTTGGACATGGTCTTTTATCACCAGATATCAACAGAAAAGTAATTAATATAGGCCCCTCCAAGGATAGAGAATATCTTGAAAGGATAGGTGAATGAAGGTAAGAGCTGGAGGAAAGGGGAAGAAGGGTGGAAGGCTGACTTCTCGGCACATATGGCTGTTGTACTCTTAAACTCACTAGTGTTGTGATCACCTGGACAAGAGCTGGCCTATCAACGTCCTGTCATGGATTGTGTGAGGGCTCCTGAGGGTTTATATATCATTAATAATTGATGGTACAGGAAAATTTCATTAAAATTTTATTCTATTATTGTGTTTGGGTGCAGGTTCAAGATTGGTGTACATGCATGTGTGCCACTATGCATGCATGAAGATCAGAAGACAACTTTGTGGAGTTGGTTCTCTTCTTCTACCTCTATGTGGGCTCTAGGAATGGAACTCATGTCCTCAGGCTTATACAATAAGAAGCACTTACAGACTGAGGTATTTCACCGGCCCCAGGGCTTGAAGAAACACTTTCTTCAGTGGCATAGCATAGGTGTTCATGCTTCTCATAATGGCTATTCCTGGTTGTCAACTTGACTATATCTGGAATGAACTACAATCCACAATTGAAGAGCTCACCTGTGATCCAGACCTTGAGACTGGAAGACACAAGTTTCCAACCTGGATCTTGGCAGGGAGATCTTGAGGCATAGTAGCTATAAAAAGCTTAGGCCTGGGCAAGGTAGTACACACCTTTAATCCCAGGAAACTGAGGCAAGGAGATCTCTGAGTCCAAGGACAGCCTGAGACAAAGCAAGTTCCAGATCTAGGTGTGGTGGTACATACCTTTAATCTGGGCAACACCTTCTGCTGGAGGCCTATATAAGGACATTGGAAGAAGGAAGACTCACTCTTCTTTGACTGCTTACATTTACTTGCCAGTACATTTATTGGGACCTACAGAAGACCAGCTCAAACAACTAGACTTATGGGACTAAGCAAGTACTAGATTCTTGGATTCTGATCGACAGCTGCTCATGGTTGGGTTAATTAAACTACAGATTCTAAGTCATCACAATAAATTCCCTCAATATAAAAAGACATTCCATAAGTTTTGTGACTCTAGAGAACCCTGACTAATATACTTCTATAACTCACCCTAATGAAACTGATCAGATTACAAAAACCAACAAAAAACTAGCCTGAAAGTAGAAGGGGGTTAGTTGGGGAAAGAAAGGAGGAAATCAATAAGAGTGGGAGGAGGGAGGGCAGCAGGTAATGGAGAGGGTGACGATGACAGCAATAAATTAAACACATGTATGCAAATGTCACAATGAAACCCATTATCATCTATGACTGACATATAAAAGTTTGAAAACAGGTGAAGAACCATAATTTCGTCTACAGAAGTCAAGGAAGTCTTCATCAAGGAGCATGTGTTTACACTGGGTTTAGAGGGAAGCATAGGACTTTAGTGGGAATAAGTAGATGCAAAGCAATAAGTCATAAAAAAAAAAAAAGAGCAGCATCTAGAGTCCGATGAGTGGCAAAGGGTAGGTATGAGCACCTTATTTAAATATATTGCCCTTTCGCTATTTCAAAGCAGTATGTCAACATGGTGGCACTTTAAACCAGAGGCCTTCAAAGTGTGAGCCATAAATACGAGGGGGTGGGGGAAGGTGTCTTTGAAAGATCAAAGTTAGCTGGATAAGGTGGCCCAAGCTTAATTGCAAAACATGGGAGGTAGAGGCATGAAAATCAGCTGTTAAAGGTTAACTGAGGCCAAAATCTATAGTATTTTCTTTTTAAGATTTATTTTATGCATGTAAGTATTTTGCGCCCATGTATGACTATGTACCACATGAATGCCTGGTACCCTCATAGGCCATACCAGGGCATCAGATCCCCTGAACCTGCAATTATGGACAGTTGTGAGCCACTATGTAGATGCTGGGAATAAAGCCAGGATCCTCTGCAAGAGCAACAAGTGTTCTTAATGGTGGAGCCATCTCTCTGACTCCAGAGAAGTCTATTTTTTTTAAAGTTCACAGTTATTTTTATTATAATGTCAAGTCTTTTTTTATTTTTTTGTTCTTTTCATCTCCAGCTATTCAATGGTGATTATCAGAGACTACACAGTATGTGATACCATAAGGGGAAGTACACCAGAAATTACCGGCTGGAGAGAAGCAGGATGGTCACTAGAGCCCAGGAATTCCAGACCAGCCTGGGCAGCAGATAGAGATGGCAGCTCAAAGTTAGTTAATTAATGATGTAAAAGCCAAGCTGTCTTATGTTAAATAGAAAACGGAAGAGAGGCAGAGATGCTCCAACACAATGGCATTCTTCCTATTAACATAGTCTAGAAAGTCACAGTTACTTTTCATTTTAAAATGTACCTTATGTGAACATGTAAATAGGCTATTGATACTTTTAAATTAATTAATATTTGAAGTAGAACTGACAGATATCCATATAAATAAAGCAGGGTTGTTGTTGTTTTTCAGTTCTCAATAATTGTTAAGAATATGAGGGGATTCTGAGAGAGTTAAAGTTTGAGATCTGTGGCAGAAAGCATTAGAGGAATAGAGATTGCAAGGATGGTCAGGAAAATGCTTTAATAAAGGACAGCACAGGCTGAAACTATGCTCTGGGCACATTCCTCCCTTTCTAGCCCCATTTACATTAGAAGTGGCCATGCCCTTGAACTACACTGAACCTGAAGATAAGCAGAATAGATTAACACGCCCACAACTCTGCAAACTCCTGACTTCAAAAGGAGGGGTTCATCTCCCTGCCTCTTGAATCTGGGTCAGTCTTGCGCTTCTGCCATAGATGTTGACTTGTCTGAATTAGAAAAGTCTATATCCCACCTAGAAGCTCTTTAACTTCCTTAGCTGAGGTGGCCCCATAAAATCAGCAAGGACTGGACTGGACCTCCTATTCTTAGAGCAGTGGGCTATGTCTGACATTGAGAGGGCAATGCTGTTTCAACGTCAATCGCTCAGTGGGCATAAGAGAATCAATACCTTTGGTTCGTTAAGAGAAAAAGAAAGACAACAGAGACCCAGAGCTGGTATAAGTCCTTCTTCAGTTGGCCTCCATGGCTCACAACACTTGTTTCCACTTTAGTGAAACCCTTGGTCCTATGCACTTACTCTGATATGTGGGCTCTGTGTTATTAATGCCCTAATAAGATGTGTTAAGGAACAAGTTTCCATTGTTCAACTCATAGTCCTAAGGTCCCAATACCAGCCCTTAAACCTACTCAAGGATTTGAGATGGACCCTTGCTCAATGAGAGGACCTAACTCATTCCATTTTAAAACAAGCAGTCATGTTAGGCTTTTTCCTAGAAAAGACAATTTCCCAGAATAACAGCCCATGCTCCTTAGAAAAACCATAGCAAATCAGCAGCTGCCCAACATCTGGCCAGAGGCTTACAACAGATACAAAAACTCTCGATAAGGTAACCCTCTCTTCCTCAAGGTATGAGCCAATCAAAAGTATACAAATATCTCATACCATAAGCTCAACCAATCCTGATGAAGGTGACCCACAGCAACTGGAAAGTCCCTAACTGACTTTAAAGGGGGCCTGTGAGCTTCTCTCACGATTGCCACTTTGATTGGATGGTTGCACCCCACATGCTGGCGACTTCTGCAGAATAAACACTCTTTGTCTTTGCATACTATTTGAGTCTGGGGTCTTCATAACCTTGAAGATTAGGTATATAACTCCACTGGTAAAGTGCTTACCTAGCATGTACAAAACCCTATGTTTGACCACCAGCATCATATAACTTGGGCATTAGTACCCAGGCTTATAATCCCAGATCAGAATCAGAAGTTCAAGATCATCCTTGGTTACAAGGCCAGCTTGGAATACAAGATGCCTTGTCTCAAAACAAAACAGTCTGACATAATCTAACTTAAAAAGGAGCACGATCTGAAAAGACATTTCTTTGAAGGAGTTAACAAATAATCCATAACTATGTGAAAAAATACTGAGCATTATTACTCACTAGAGAAAGGCAAACAAAGCTACAATAATATGATATCACTTCATACGAATCATGTTGACTAGAAAAGATTACAGAGAGTGTTGGCAAGCATGTGGAGAAACTGAAATTGTTTTGCTGAGGCAAAGTGTAAAGGGGTTTGTGTGAGTGAGGATAAACCAACAAAAAGGTACCTGTGCTGGTTTGAATATGCTTGGCCCAGGGAGTGGCACAATTAAGAGGTTCGGCCTTGTTGGAGAAAGTATGTCATTGTGGGGGTGGGCTTTGAGACCCTTCTCCTAGCTGCCTGAGCCTGGCTCCATCCTTTGAATGGAGATGTAGAACTCTCTGCATCTCCAGCACCATGCCTGCTTAGACGCTGCTGTGCTTCCTGCCATGATGATAATGAACTGAAACTCCGAACCTATAAGTTAACCCCAATTAAATGTTGTCCTTTGTAAGAGTTCCCTTGGTCGTGGTGTCTGTTCACAGCAGTAAAACCCAAACTAAGACAGTGTCCTTGGTGGGTGGAGGCCAAGGTATGCTGCTAAGAGACAAGTCATACAACAAATCTAACACATGAAGTTTATTGGGGGACAGGGGAGTTCAAAAGACCATCTCAGATGGGGACATGAAGGAGAGGGAGAAAGAGAGAATGAACAAGACAGAGAGAGTGCTCTGGGGTGGTCAGGACCTTTTAAGAGCACACTTGTTTTTTTACAACTACTAAGGACAGTGGTAATGTGCCACATCCTGGGATGGTGGGTAATGACATTAGCCCAATGAGTTACTGAAAGGCAGGCTGGCAGAGTGTGCCTGATTTACAGCAGTTTGAAAATCATCCTGGTAGTTCTTAAATGGTTAAAAACAATCTTACCGAAAGAAAGAAAGAAAGGAGGGAGGGAGGGAGGGAGGGAGGGAGGGAAGGAAGGAAGGAAGGAAGGAAGGAAGGAAGGAAGGAAGGAAGGAAGGAAGGAAAGCAGGTAGGCTAACTGCAGATCTTTACTTCTCCCTCAGCTTCCCCTAATCCACTTCCCCAGTCTCATCCCCAGTGCTGCAGCAGACCACGTGCTGCACCCCTCCCCACCTCCAGTTGATCTTTCTCTCCAAATGTTCTTTCCTTGACTCATTGCTTTATCCCAGTCCCCAACTCTGATGGGCATTCCCTGGGAACCATCAGGCAATTCTGGCCAGAGAAACAGGTAGTTAACTACACAGCACACCCAAACTTATGGGACACTATAAAAAGCAAGTTCCTTGGGGGGATGAGGAGGGGGCAGCATTTAGGATAAATAAATAAACAAGTAAATAAACCAAGTTCATAGCACTAAGTGCCTACATCAAAACAAAACAAAACAGAAACAAAACCCTGGAGAGATCTCATACTAGTAATTTAACAGCACACCTGAAATCTCTAGAACAAAAAGAAAAAAATAAAACACTCAAAAAAGATGGTAAGAAATAAACTCAGGGCTAAAATCAAAATTTTGAAAACCTGTACTCCACCAACTTGGGAAATCTAAAAGAAATGGATAATTTTCTAGATATATACCATTAACCAAAGTTAAATCAAGATCAGGTAAGGAATTAAAACAAATGTATAACCCCTAGTGAAAAAGCAGTAATAATTGAAAGCCTCCCAAGCAAAGGAAATCCCTGGGTCAGATGATTTTTTTTTTGTACAGAATTCTATCAAACTTTCAAAAAAGGGCAAACAGCAATACTTCTCAAATTATTCTGCAAAATAGAAACAGAAGAAACATTGCCAAATTCATTTTATGATGTCAGTCACTCTGACCTAAACTATAGATAGACTCAAAAAAGAATTACAGACCAATTTCCCTTATGAATATACATACAAAAATTCTCAATAAAAAGTTGCAAAGTGAATCCAAGAACACATCAAAAAGATCATCTACCATGATGAAGTAAGCTTCATCCCAGTGATGCAGGGATGGTTGAAGATATGGAAGTTGATAAATGTAATCTACCCTATAAACTGACAAAAACACATAAGCATCTCATTATATGCAGAAAAAGCCTTTGACAAAATCCAACATGGCTTCATGATAAAAGTAGAGACTAGAGATACAAGGAACATCCCTCAAAAATAAAGGCAAATTACAGCACAACCATAGCTACCATCAACTTAAATGGAAAGAAACTCAAAACAATTCCACTTATATCAGGAATAAGACAAGTTTGTCCACTCTCTCCACACCTATCCAATATAGCACTTGAAGTCTTAGCTATAGCAATAAGATGACTGCGGGAGATCAAAAGGATATAAGTTGGAAAGAAAGAAGATAAACCATCATTACTTGCAGATGCCATGATGTGCAGATGCCATGATGTGCCTAAGTGACCCTAAAAGTTCCACTGGGGAACTCCTACAGCTAAGAAATACTGTAAGCAAAGTGGCAGCACACAAAATTATCTCAAAAAAACAGTAGTCTTCCTATAAACAAATGACAAACTGACTAAGAAAGAAATCAGGGAACCAACCTTTCACAATAGACTCAAATAATATGAAATATCTTGGGGTAACTCTAAGCAATCAAGTGAAAGGATTATATGATGAAAACTTCTAAGATGTTGAAGAAAATTTTAGAAGACAGAAAGATTTCTAATGTTCATGGAGCAGTAGGACTAATAGAGTTAAATGGCAAGAGCAAGTTCCAGAACACTCAAGGCTACACAGAGAAACCCTGTTTTGAAAAAACAAATTATGTATGTATGTATGTATGTATGTATGTATAGTGAAAATAGTCATCCTACCAAATGCAATTTACAGATTCAATGTAATTATCATCACAATTTCAGCACAATTCTTCACACATCTTGAAAGGACAATTTTCAGCTTCAAGCACAAGAAACCCAGGAAAGGTAAAACAATCCTGAACAATTAAGAAACAGCAAGACAAAAGTATCTCTTATTTCAATTTGTACTACAGAGCACAAAAACAGACACAATGATCGGTAGAATCAAATTGAAGACACAGACATAAATCCATATGCTTATGAACACCTAATTTTTGATAAAGAAACCAGAAATATACAATGGGGAAAAAAAACCAGCTTCAACAATTGGTGGTCAAACTGGATGGCTATATGTAGAAGAATCCAAATAACTCCATACTTATCACCCTGAACAAAACTCAACTCTAAATAGATCAAAGAACTTAACATAAAATCAAATACACTGAACCTGAAGGAAGAGAAAGTGGGGAATAGCTTTGAACAATTAGCACAGGAAATGTCTTTCTGAATAGACCAACATTAGCACAGGCACTAAGATCAACAATTAATGAATGAGACCTCATAAAACTGAAAAGCTTCTGTAAGGCAAAGGATGCTATCAATTGGACAAGGCAATAACCTTGAGAACAGGAAATGATTTTTTTTATCAATCCACATTTGATAGAGTGCTAATATCCAAAATATATAAACAACTCAAGAAACTAGATATCGAGAAAATAAATAACCCAATGAAGTCTGGAGTACAGATCTTAACAGAGAATTCTCAAAAGAGGAAATTCAAATGACTGGGAAACACTTAAAGAAATGTTCAACTTTCTTAGCCACTATGGAAACTCAAATCAAAATTTCTTTGAGATTCCATATTACACCTGTCAGAATAGCAAAGATTAATAAAACAAGTGACAGCTCATGCTGGCAAGGACCTGGTGGGAACCTGTGGACTTTCCTAAAAAAGGTGAAAATAATCTACCTCAAGATTCAACAATACCACTCTTATGTATATACCCAAAGGACCCTACATCCTACTACAGAGATAACTTATCATCCATATTCATTGCTGCTCTATTCATATTAACCAGAAATTTGAAACAACCTCAATATTATTCAACATATGAATGGATAAAGAAAATGTGGTACATTTGCACAATGAAGTATTACTCAGCCTTTACAAAAAAAATGACACCATAAAATCTGCATGTAAATGGAAGAAAGTAGAAAAAAATCATCCAGAGTGAGACAAATATGGCATTTATTCACTTATATGTATATATTAGCTGTTAAGTCAAAGATAACCAAGCTACAATGTATAGAACCAAAGAGGTTAGGTAAAGAATAAGGGACTAAGGAAATAGATATCATCAACAAAGGAAGATAGACTAGATATGGAAAGGGGGCATGGAATGTGAGGATCAAGAGGAGAGGGAAAAGTGGGACAAGGGAGGGAATATGGGGAGCTAAAATGAAGGGATATTTGAGGATAGTATGCAAACCTAGAACAGTATACATTTTCATATATATATATATATATATATATATATACATACATATATGTATATATACACACATACATATATATGATCTAAATGAAATCACTAATTAAAGGGGAGTCTGAGTCCAAACAGGACATCTCTTGTCACCAGATGAAGCTTCTAGTACTAGGATTGGGTTATATCTACTTGAGTTGGTCAAAAGGGTCTCCTGGTAATCCTCATGCAACCCAGAACTACAGGTTGTTCTCTACAAACTTACAGCAAGGCCCCACTGCTAAAGACACCTACACAACTCATTGAGAATGGAGAAATTGAGATGGTGGCTACATAGAGCCTTCATCACTACATGCTTAGCATCTTTAGTACAGAAAGGTACTTTGTACACCACTAAAAGAGAAATGTAAGCACCAAGCTAGCCAAAAACCTCTGATCTACAATGCTGTCTTGCCTGCAAGATATGCTAGGGCAATGGTGGCACAAAGTTTGTGGGAGTAACTGTCTTAGTTAGGCTAGTTTCTACTGCTATGCAAGACACCATGACCATCATGACAGCTCTTACAAAAGAAAATATTTAATGGGGGTGGCTAACAGGTTCAGAGCTTTACTCCATTATCATCGTGGGAGGAAGCATGGTGGCAGGTAAGCAGACATGATACAAGATCCAACAGGAGCTGAGAGTTCTACATCTGGATTGGCAGGCAGCAGGAAGAAAAAGAGAAACTAGGCTTGGCATGAGCATTTGAAACCCCAAAGCCCACCCCACAATGACACTTTCGCCAACAAGGCCATACCTCCTAATAATGCCACTCCCAGGTGACCAAGAATTCAAATATGAGTCTATGGGGGCCATTTTTATTCAAATCACCACAATAACCAACCAATACCTGATTTGACTAAAGTTCCACTCCACAAGATGGAATCCATAACTGACACTGCTTATTTGACCATGAACCTGTGACTAGATAGCCCACAGACCTAGCAAACCCAAATACTACTATTCAAACAAACAAACAAACAACAACAACAAAGTATCAATAAAATGACTCTTAATGACATTCTTCTATATTCACAGATTAGTGCCTTGCTCAGCCACCAGCAGAGAAGCTTCCTGCTATAGCAAATACGGAGACCCACAAACAGACATTATGCACATAATGAAAGAACTTGGAACACTCAGTCAACATGGGATGCCAATGTCTCTCCAAATTCCTCCCTTCAGGGCTCAGGGAATTGTGTGGAAGAAGAGACAGAAAGAATGTAAGAGCCAGAGGGGATGGAGAACACCAAGAAAACAAGGTCCTCTAACTCAGCACAAACAAAGCTCATTTGAACTCACAGTGACTGAGCTGCATGCACAGGTCAGCACTGGCTCCTCTGCATATATATCAGGGCTTCCAATTTAGTGTGTTTATAGGATTCCTGAGTGTGCTAAGGACTGGGTCTCTGATTCTTGCGTCTTTTCTGGACTATTTTCTTTCTGTTTGTTTGTTTGTTTTGCCCAACACCAATTTGTTAGTGTTTATCTTATTTTATTTTATTTTATTATATACTTATTATCCCTTAGAAGCCTGTTTGTTTTCTAATGAGAGACAGAAAGGGATGGATCTGGATGCAAAGGGAGTTAGTAAGTAGGAGTAGTAGAGGGAGGGGAAAACTGTAATTAAAATATATTATTCGAGAAAAAAATCTAGTTTCATAGATAATAAGAAAAAATCTTACCATATGACCCATGAATTTGACTCCTATGCTCAAGAGAAATGTATAGCAGGGCAGTGGAGACATATCTCTTTAATCCCAACATTCTGCAGGCAGAGGCAGGTGGATCTCTGAGTTTGAGGGGAACCTGGTTTCCAGAGCAAGTTCCAGGACAGCCAGGGCTACACGGGGGGAAACCCTGTCTCAAAGGGAGAGAGAACTGGATATATGTTCCCAGTAAAACTTAGAGATATTCTAAGTGGAACTATTTATTTTGATCCTGAACGGAAAAAAGCAACTCAAATGTCCATATGCTGATTAGTAGATAAATAAAAAGTGGTATATCAATACAATGAGATATTACACAGCATTCAAAAGGACATTTGGCACTAATGGACCTTGCAAACATCATCCTGAGTAAAAGCAGCCACACATCATGTTATGATTCTGTTTCTGAAATATCCAGAAAAGTAAAAAAAAAAAATATGGACAGAAAGTAGGTCAGTAATTGACTAAGAATGGAGTATGGGAAATATTTGGAAAGAATGATTACATCACTTTTCATTGCTATGCCCAAAATACATGACACCAAGAGCTCAAGAACAATGCCTTTAATTGACTTCTAGTTTCAGAGGGTTCAGTTCCTGATGTCTTGACCCTGTGAACTGGAACTGAATAACATGGTGGTGGGAAAATGTGCTGGAGCTTCATCCTCAGTGTGGGCACAAATCAGAGAAAGACAAGAAGGGGGATAGAGGGCAGGGTACCCTCAAGGACCTCCCACCTCTTCTACCACTTCTAGCCGGGTCCCTTCACCTAAATATTCCAGAACCTCCCAAAATGGGATTACCAGCTTCGGAGTCTATGAGCCTATGAAGAATACTGTACATCCACATCATAATAGGGAGTGACTCCTAATAGGCATATAATTTCTTTTTCTAGTGGTGTGTGTGTGTGTGTGTGTGTGTGTGTGTGTGTGTGTGTGAATGTTTCAGAACTGATTGTGGTGATATCTGTAAAATTACAAATGTGTCAAAAAGTGTTGGGTCATATCTTTTAAGCTAGCGAATTGTATTAAATCTCAATGAAATAATTAAAATGAAAATGAAAACGGGGGAGTTTCTAACAATAATTTTCATCTCTATTAGGTAAAGTTGGCACAAGTTGGGAAGTGGAGGGAAAACTAAAACGATGATAACGGCGTCGCTGTGATGAGAACCTCCTGAGCACTCTGGTCTGGTCCTGGAAAGAGGATGGGAAGGAAGGGGTAATACAAAAAGGCTGCTATGATCTGGGCACTGACCGTGTGTGTGCTTGATGCAACAGGTATATTGTTTACTAGTATGTCGGGATGATGTAAGTGTGTACTGATCGCTACCTCTGTCTCCTCTTCCATGTGCAAATCATAGAGGGGTGTGCTTTTCTTATTCCTAGATCTCAACACCCATGACAAGTCAGAAGAAAGCCACATGTAATGGTCACTTTTAATCTTCCCAACAAAGAGCAGTGGTTACCCAGTCTGTCACTTCTCAGTCTCTCAGAATGGATTTGGAATAGTCCTATAAAGCCAGTTTCTGAAAATTCATAACAAATCTACATGATTAATAACTATGTTAGACGCCAGTGTCAGTTCAATGACTAACCTGACAAGATCTGGAATAAAGACACACAAGATTTCAAAGGGAAAAAGTCCTTAGAAACATGCTCAAAGACAGAAGAGATGACTCATCAGGGAAAGACCCTTGCTGCCATGCCAGTTTGAATTTCAGCACCTACATGATGGAACCAGTTCCAGCAAGTTGCTTTCCAATCTCCACACTCCATAAATATATGTAGTTTTGACAATGTTTTTCTCATATCCTTGCCAATTAAGGAAGGTCTTTTGCATATACTATTATATTAAATGCCCCCCAACCCTAACAAGCTTTCATTATCACTCCAATCTGGTTCTGTTTGCACTAAACTATATATCCTAAGATGGCTTCCATGTTGCTAAAACCAACAGTAAGTCCATCTATACTTAGATGATTATTTCTATTGCTCTTACTTGGCTTTGCATGTTTGTTTTGTTTTCTTTTCGAGACAGGGTTTCTCTGTGTAGCCCTGGCTGTCCTGAAACTCACTCTGTAGACCAGGCTGACCTCGAACTCAGAAATCCACCTGCCTCTGCCTCCCAAGTGCTGGGATTAAAGGCGTGTGCCACCACTGCCCAGCTTCTTATTTGCCTTTTAAATCACAAGTTCTTTCACATTTCTGTTTTCCCCTTTGTGTTTGGATTCTTTCTGCTCTTGTCTGTGAACTCTCAAATCCAAGCCTAGGGCTCATGCCTTGCTTTTCTCCAGTCAATTTTCCATATCCCTCTCGTGGCTTAACTATTATGTTCTAATGACTTAGGGACGAGTCTCTCTGACTCGTCTGCAAACCCTAGTGTCAAATATCCAAGTACAGCTCTCACCCTTCTACTTGGAAATGCAATGTCTGCAAAAATCAAAACCTCTGTCTTGCTTTATCTACCTCTCAGTTGCACAAGCCAAAACCCAGTTTCACCCAATTTGTCTCTCTTTTGCTCCACATTCCACATAGAGTGAAAATGTACCATCCTATCAGGAAACATAGTTGTCCCTACCCAAATTTGGTCTCTTCCTGTGGCCACTAGTGTTGCCACCTGGGTGCAAGTCACCATTATCTCTTTCATGGAGTCACACAGAACCTTCCATATAGAGGTTCTTGCCACTAACATTGGTGTTTTTGAGCTACTTTCAACATAGAATTATCCTTTAAAATCTATGGTGTTCCATGTTACTTTTCTGTTTAAAACCCTGTTCTGGTTCATTTAACTTACAGTAAGAGTCACAGTATTTATACTACCTCACAGGTCCACCTGATTCACAACTTCTTCATCTTCCCATATCCCAGGATCCACTAACATAAGCCTTTTCTATGTTTCTGGCTTGAGAACGGTGCTTACAATCCCTCACACTGGAATCCCCACCAGGATAGTTTGACCACTTATTTTATTTAAACTTCCTCTTCCCCATGGGACCTATCCTGACTACTGTGCTTAGTCCAACAGCCTTCAAGCCTCTGTTTATATAGTTACCTTCTCCATCTAGGTCATATATCATCTTATAATTCACAGCATACAGATGTTTGCTATTAGGTTTATTGGCATGCCCTCCATTAGAATTACCTCTATAGAGGAGAGAAATTTTTACTTCACTCAGAAAACTTAGGACCTAGAAAGAATAGAGATGGCTCAATGCAGTAAGTCAAAAAGTGCCTAAGCAACAATTTACACCCTAGACAAAATTCTATATATAGTTTTTATATAATTTTCCTTCCCAATGGCCAGAAACTAGTGAACCCTAAAAGAATTCCAGGCTGGAAAATGACTCCTGACACTTGCAGCATCTTTCAGCTGTTAGGGTCCATCCACCCCTTTTTTTTCCTTCCCGCCTCAGTTCTAAGAAGTTTTCATTTTTTGCTAAAGAAAGTTAACTACTCACTTTAACCTTTTAGGCCTGCCATAATTGAACCCCAAACAGTCCCCAGTCTATTTTATAGCCTTGCCAGTCTTGCCTCCACCATTACAGATCATCTTCTTGGGCAACATCCTCTTGATGTTTTAGCCCACTGTTTCTAAGTGTGTGTGTGTGTGTGTGTGTGTTTGTACATAGCCTTGCCTGTTTTAGACCACTGTTTCCTTTTTTTTTTTTTTTTTTTTTCGAGACAGGGTTTCTCTGTATAGCCCTGGCTGTCCTGGAACTCACTCTGTAGACCAGGCTGGCCTTGAACTCAGAAATCCACCTGCCTCTGCCTCCCAAGTGCTGGGATTAAAGGCGTGTGTCACCACTGCCCGGCTAGACCACTGTTTCTAAGAGTGTGTGTGTGTTGTTTTTGTTTTTGTACAAAGCCTTGCCTGTCTGGGAACTCTGTGTAGATCAGATGGGCCTTGAACTCACAGAGATCAACTTGCTTCTGCCTCCCTAGTGCTGGAATTAATTAGTGGAAAAAAAGGCCTTTTTTCTCCACACCTAAAGATTTATTTGCAAGTGTTTTGACAGTTGTGAGCTACCATGAGGATGCTGGGAACCCAACCTAGGACCACTGCAAGAGCATTAAGTGCTCTTAACTGCTGAACCATTGCTCCAGCCATAAATATAAAATCTGAATGGAAGTTGAATGTGTCTCAAAAACACCTTTAGGCACTGGGTAGGGACCTTCTGTTCTGCTCTGATTTCACACAGCAGGCTTAGCTTTATTTATATCTATTTGGCCCTGGGTTTCACTAATTAGCCCTGGCCAGCCTGGAACTTGCTATATACACCAGGCTGAACTCGAACACACAGAGGTATATTTGTCTTTGTCTGTCCATTCTGGAAGTATAAAGGCCTGGGTCACCGTGGCTGGCCAGACTTAGCTTTGGTGATTTATTTTAGAATATCCTGCTCCAGAAACTTGTCTGTCACCTCACATGAGCATTGTGTTTCTCCCAAGCCCTCTTCAGGAACACATCCTTTCGTTTTCCATGAAGTCATAAGAATTTTTCAAATGCCACTTTTTCCTCAAAGAATTCTACCTGACCTCCATCATGTCCTCTATTCTGTCTATTCTTTATTCTGCATAAAGCAGCCCAAACCACACATGGTCAGCTGTATTCCAATCCTGCGACCATGAGTCCCTATTACTGTAAAAATCGGGCAGTAATTTCTGGGAAATAGGTAAGGGGACACAGTGACCAAGATAAATATTTTAAAACGCCCAAATTAATGCACAACCTCACGACTAACAAAATAACATAATTTCAAATAAAGACAGGACTCTGTTTGGGCTGGGGAAATCTCAGGAAAGCTGCTCTCCACACCATGTTTGCCTGCCCCCCACTTCTCCCGCACGACCTGTGCAGGGCTGCTGGACTAGAATCTACGCTTCCGCGAGAAGGTCCAGGGGGCTTCGCGAGCCCTGGCGTGTAGGTGTGCATTACACAAGCGAGCCCACACACCTCAGGTTCTCTGTAAACCGTGGCTCAGGACAGGGCGGAGTTCAGACCTTGCACTTTGCGCTGGCTCACCAGGTCTCCTAGGGGCCTGGGCAACAGAAGCTCAACCTATGTCTCACAAACCATGCAGGTGGAACACCAACTCTAGCCAAGGGTCGTCTCTCCGTGGGAGGCTGTAGAGCCCGGAGCTACGTCATCAGACACTCCCCCACCCCCCAAGTCTGCACCGGACCCTCCTGCCCCTGAGGCGACAACAGAAAGCTAACCTAGTCCGCAGACCTCCCGGAGGCAGGGGCGTGGCCGAGGGAAGAGCAGCGCCTCCGTGCTACGCCCCTCCGATGCCTTGACCAATAATAGCACTCTCCGAGCTCCGGCCCCGCCCCCACGCCGCCTCCGGCCCGCGGCCCCGCCCGGGCCGGTCATAATTAGGCAGCGGGCTGGGACTGCCGCGTCAGCGCGCGTTAAGAGCCAATCGCGGGCGCTCCCTTGAGGCCGCGTCACAGGCCGAGCAGCCAAACAGAAAAGTTTAATAAACAGCGGACGGAGGGCCGGCGGCGGCGGGCCGGGAGCGAGTGGGGATTCGGCGGCCTCACCTGTCCTCACTCAGCGGCGGCGAGAGGCGGCGGCGGCGGCAGCGCGTCCGGCGGAGAGGGCCGCCGCCAGGTGAGGAGTGCGGGCAGCCGTGGGCGCAGCCTCCGGGCGGCCTGGGATCCGGAAGCGGCGGGCGGCGCAGCAGGTGGCCTCACGGCGGCGAGCGGAGGGCGCGGTCCCCGTGGGGCGCGGTCCCGGGCTCCCCGGGCGCGCGCTGAGCTCGGGGTCGGGGTGGGCGCGCCTGGGGCCAGTCCGGAGCAGCTGTCGCACGCCGGGCTGCGTCCCCTCGTCCCTTTTGTAGGCTGAGGCTAGGGAAAGCTCAGAGAGAGTCTCCGGGATTCCAAGCTCTCTGCTCCTCTGAGAGCCTTTTCAAGTTTCTCACTGTTTGATGCGTAAACAAGCTACTCGGAGTGTGGCGTCTGAAGTCAATTTAACTCTATCAAAGCTCAGTGATTTGCCATCATCACCCAGAATTGTCAGGCGTTTGTGGGAACTGGGGCCTTGGGGTCACCTCCAAGCCATGCATGATAACTAAGCTTGGTAGTAGGCACCTAGTGGCTCCGAAAAACGAAATTAAACGCCACTTTCAAACTATATTCGGAATTTATCTTTTTCCTAATTAAAATGCCACTAAGTATTTTATGGCAATTGCTGTTTTATGTATTATCTCCAGGCCTGCGGGGGCATTTAAATGGAGAAAAAGAGGTTGTCTTAATTTTCCTTTTTTTTTTTTTAACATTTAAAAAACTTGTAAGAGGGGTAGTAAGCACAGATAGGAAAAAAATTCAGGCTTGATTGCTGTATTATTCTGAGTGCAGCCATACTTTCCTGTGTTAGTTAATGTCAGAACTCATGAGTTATATCACAGTTTTTAAAGTAATGGTCAATCACGGGAGAGTATACAACACAGTGTACTATAAAAAGAGAAAAACATAAAGAAAATTTCAGACTCCTCACTCCAAAGCCAGAACTAGAACATTACCCAAACTTGTATGTGCTCCTGAGTTTCTTATCTGGCCTAACCCAGTTTACTGTTTCTTACTGAGGTAAACATTCTAGACTTGGTGGATTTATTTGATCATTCTCTGGCCTTTTTAAAATTAGTTTTGTCACACGCTAATCTCTTCAAACAGTGTCATTTTAGGTTCCTTTCACTTTGAACTTTGGACAGATAGTATATGGTTGTGGTTCATACATTTCATTGTTTTTTAATGCCACGTTCCTCTCTTAACCCCCCGGGGTTTCAATAGTGTTTCTTGTTTTGCTTCTAACAAGTGTACTCTGGGAACTTTTCTTCTTGCAGCTGTTGTTGCACAAGTTGTCTGTCTAAAAGTAAATACCATAGATCCTGGGAGAAAGTTGTAGGCAATCAATAGTAAACTAGAAATGAAAATGTTACGATTCTGCTTCCTTTAATCAGGAAGACTCATTGTTTTTGTGACTGGTTCCTAGTTGCTGTGTTTGCATGAGGAACTAGGCACTATTTGGTACTTTTCAGGGCAAAACCAGCAAGTGGCAGAAAACACTCCACGTTTTGTAAAGCCAGCCTTTCTGTTCTCTGCCACTGCTCCCCTCCCTGCAGTCTCTGGCAGATTACTGAGGAGTCTTCTTTGCCTTAAAACAGTCTTGCAAAAGAAATTTGTAGTAAGCTTTCTCTGCCTAGTTGGAACAGGCTTTGTTGGAAGGAGAGTCTTGTCAGAGGGCAGATCCTTTAAGGGAAACATTAGGACCCGCTTGTCTCTCTGCCACTTTTGAGAAGGCTATGTGAGTGTAGTAAACCATGCATTGAAGTCTTTTTTTAGATTTAAGAATGTTCCAGGGTTTGCTCCAGACAAGTTACAAAGCAGTATTTCCTTAATTTCCCAAAGATGGTGTGTGTTTGTGTTTGCATACGCTTTGAATAACTTGTTAAAAGCATGAGAGAGGAGCTTTTTAATTTTTTTAGATAGCATCTCTCTATAAAGTCTAGAACTCTCTATATAGACCAGGCTGGCCTGGAACTCATAGAGATTCCCCCAGTCACTGCCTCCAATGAAGGATTAAAGGTGTGTGCTACCACATCTGGCTGAGGGGGCATTTTTGATATTTGTAGCTTGCAGATGTTTTATAGAATAGTTGATTTTGCTTTTAAAACTTAGTATTTTATTATAATCGCAGTGGCAGAAAGTTAGGGGATTTCCCCCACAGTTTGAAGATGAGTAGGAACACAAGTACTTCCACAGATAAGCATCATTAATTAACATTTTGTCAAGCATACCTGTGGTCTTCCTGTGTATTTTGTATCTCCTAAGCTATTACATGTTTCTTTAGGATTCAGTCTTGGTACAGATGCTGATTCAAAGCATATGAGCATTCATTTTAAAGTCTTTATATGCTTCTTAAAATTTTTATCAACGTGTGTGTGTGTGTGTTTATGCCACTGTAGTCCCAGAGCTACTACAGAGACTGAGGCACAATATTGTGAGTCCTGGTGTTCTAAGAGTTCTAAATGTGGATAGGCTAGCTCCACTTTCAAAACTTAACTCCAGATGTAATGTCTCAACTCCCTTGTTTTATAGAAGATGATAACAGTAGCCATCTAATTGTTACCCTTCCTTCACATTTTGTTTCCTATAGTCTGCTCTGCCTACTCCAGTGTCTAGAAGATGTTGAAATGTGTGTGCTTTTTTTTTAAAATTCTCTCTCTCTCTCTCTCTCTCTCTGTGTGTGTGTGTGTGTGTAATGTGATGTGAAATGTATGCATATAAGAGGTCAGGACAGCTTTGTGAAGTACTTTCTTGGGATCAGACTCAGATCTCAGGCTTGCACAGCAAGAACTTTTACCCACTTTAGCCATCTTGCCAGCCCTGAATGTGTTTATAGATTATGGTAGTCCTAGGCTCAAAGTCCTTCAGTGATTTTTTTTTTTTTTTTGATTCAAGAGATAAAATTCAGACACAGTTTTACTGTGGTTTATATAACCTACACTGGTTGTACCAGTAGAAATGAATGCAAATTGCAAATCAGAGCCATGTTAATTTAAAATTTTCTTGTGGCCATAGGACAAGGCAGTATTTTCAATATGTAATGAATGTGAGAGATTATTTGTGGGATATTTTGTACTTTTGGAGCTGATGTGTACCTCTACCTGCAGTGTGTCCTAGTTCAGATTGGCCATGATTCAGTGTTTATATTTGTAAGATCTTTTTTTATTCTGCCTTTTATCTGTCTAGGATAGCAGTCTTTTGCTCTGTATTGCAAATATTTTTCCTGGCTCTTCATTTCCCTTGTATTTGCTTACAGGCCTTCCTCCTTCTCTTCTCTCCTAACCCCTGTTTCCCTCATTGAATTTTAAAATGTCTTGGTTAATACTTTTAAAATTTTATTTTGTTTGAAAAAAATAAGTGTGTGTGTGTGTGTGTGTGTGTGTGTGTGTGTGTATATAGGCAGTGAACACTGGTTCCTTGGGGGTCCAGGAATGAGTATTGAACCCCTTGGAGCTGGAGTTATAGTCAAGTTGTAAACTGTATGATGTGGCTGTTCAGATCCAAAATCAGGTCTTCTTCGAGAACAGTATGCATTCCTAGCCACTGACCCATCTCTCCAGCCCAATACGTATATTAAAAGAAGTTATTATTGCATATACGTTGCAAGTGGTTGGTGCATGTGTACGTGCAATGTGTAAAACATTTATGGAGGTCAGAAGATGACTGGATCTGGGGCATCAATCTCAGACTATCAGGCTTAGTAGAGCCAGTTTATGACTTTATTCTGCTCTTATATTAAAGTGATCTCGTTCCCAGTTAATTTTCCATTCTTTTTGAGTATTTTTATTACGATTTTTTTTGGAGGTGGGTGGAGAGGCATGACTGTGCAGGTATCATTGGAGGCCAGAGGCATTACGTTCTCGTAGAGCTGGAGTTACAGGTGGTTATGAGCTGCCCAGTGTATGGCAGAAACTCATGTATGCCAGACACTGTACTCAGACCCCTGTAAGAGCAGCACTAGGTCTTCGCTTCCCAGCTGTCTCTCTAGTACCTCTTTAAAGTTTCATTTTTTATTCATATTTCTGTTGTTCTGAGATGTGTTATCTACATAAATGTAAATTGAAATAACTAGATGTTTAACTAGTTATTAAAAGTCTATCAAAAATATGACTCTGGGGTCAGGCCGCAGAAGTCTGGTGACCAGAGTTCATCATCAGTTTCCATGTAAAGGTAGAAGGAAAGAACTAACACTGTCGAGTTGTCCTCTTACCTCCAGATGTGCCCTCTGGCACATGCAGCCCCAATCCCCACCTCCTTGTGGATACTTTTGGATTTGCACACAAACAAAAGCTTTACATTTATCAACAACACCCCCTACCCCCTTGTTTCTCTATAATAAAAACACCTGTATTTACATGCTAAAATGAATACATACTTGATTTTGTTTATTCAGTACCACTGGTTTGATACTAGTACTACCTCTTGCTCCAAAAACTTGGTCGTTGGGTGTCAGACTCTGGGTCTGACTCAGTGGACAAAGAAAGGCCTTCCCCTGGGCTTGCACTGAGCCCTGTGCTTAGAAAGTTCCTGTACTTGCATTCTCTCCTTTCAACACTCTGAGCACCTGAAACAAACCAGACTTTGTGTTAAGTGTTGAAGGTACTGCTATGACCAGGATGTGTTCCTTGCTTTCCTGGAGTTTGTAAATATAAGAATGGTAGGCAATTAAAGCAACAGACAGGGTACTTTAGATTTTAAAGTGTTTAGAAAGAAAGAAATGATAGGTACTAATTGGGTACCTCTAACTTGTATCGCTATAGAGGAAACAGTTGATCAGTGGTACCAACCTGGCTTTGGTAGTTGTGTAGTTTCACCACCATGATGGAACCTTTTAAAATTCTCCCTTTAAGACATGCTCCCTGCTGTGGAACCCAGGTTGGACTCAAATTTACAATCCCCCTGCCTCATTCTCTTGAGCCCTGGGTATGTGTCATTTTACCTGGCAAAAGTTTTAAAAACTGATGACAACCTTTTTTTTTTTTGCCACCTTGATTCTGCAGTTCTGCCCTAAAGCTTGTCCTGTGGTTCTGACCTGAAACTGAGAAGGAATTAGGAATCCCCAAGGAGAGCAGTGGCTAGTGTAACAGATACAGTATTTGGTTTGACTTAGCACTTGAGGGAAAATTTAGATTGTCAGGAGTCTGCCGGTTGAGGGGTGAATGGGACAAGCTCAGTTCTTATTTTGGAGAACTCCATTAGGCAAGGATATTATTTTGGCCCTGGGTGGTTTTCTTCATCATTTCACTAGTTTTTGTTGTTTGGTTTGGTTTGTTTTCCTACTCAGACCTCTGCCCAGGCAGTCTGTGCTTCTTTGTGATTTTCTTGAGAATTCTTTCCTGTTGAAGGAAATAGGCCTAATCTTTCTGTTGGTTGTGTGGCTTATTCAGAATAGGCATTTCTTTTGAATTCAGTTAGCAATTGGAGTCCATTAATCAAACCTAGTTCCAATGTTTGTTTCTTCTACCAGTGCTGTGCTTGCTGGTCTACTAACTACCAGCCCCTCTGGCTGTTTAAGCAGCTAAAATGACATATATTAAACTGCAGTTCCTCGTTTATATTGATCACATTGTAGATGCGCTCAGTAGCCATTGACTTACATTGGATAGGAGCAATAGGGAATCTTTTGCATTAACAAAAATTAATCTTAATTTATAAGGATGTGACTTATGGCCACATTATTTTAATTAAAATAGCCATGCCTAGCTATTAAAATGTGGCAAATCAGAATTGAAATACAAAATTGACATTTGTTTTCAAACAAGAATGAAAGTTTAAGACAAAATGTGATGGTATGTGATTTTAATCCTCAGCACACAAAGGCATAGGCAGGCAAATCTTTGCAAGGCCAACCTGGTCTACATAGCAAGTTCTAGTACAGCCAGGACTATATAGAGAGACTTGTCTACAAACAAACAAACAAACAAAAAAGTATCTATTGAATAATGATATATTTTACAAATGTAGTTACAATTTTTATATTTCAATCTTTGACTCATAGAAAATTGGAAATGCATGCTCTAGTTAGTTTTATTTGGACATGTTCTCACTCTTGACACAAGTTTCTAAAGAGGTAAAGACTCCTTTCATTTTGTTGATCTTGGCATCCTTAGCAGGCAGTGGTACCCAGGATGATATTCAGATAGTGGTGAGGCAGTAAGTTGACAGACAAGAGACTCCTTTATAAAGATTTATCTTATTGTCTAATTATGTGTATATGTGTTCAGCAGGTGGGGAAGGGGGTTGTAAATGTGTGTGTGCAGGTACCCATGAACTCTGGAAGAGGATGTTAGTTAGCTCCCTTGGAGCTAGAGTTACAGGCATTTGTGAACCACCCAATTGTTGGTACTGGAAACTGAATTTGGATCCTCTCCAGAAGCGGGGTATGTGACAAGAGTCTTGTTTTTTGGTTTTTTTTGTTTGTTTGTTTGTTTTGTTTTTTCGAGACAGGGTTTCTCTGTGTAGCCCTGGCTGTCCTGGAACTCACTTTGTAGACCAGGCTGGCCTCGAACTCAGAAATCCTCCTGCCTCTGCCTCCCAAGTGCTGGGATTAAAGGCGTGCGCCACCACCGCCCAGCCCGTGACAAGAGTCTTATCTGTTCAATTTCTACTTTTCAAAAATGAATTGTAAGATTGTTTTGTTTGTAGTAGTGATTCTGAAAAATAGTCTTTTTGATACCTATCTGATAATTAATCTTTGTCTCTTAATCTTTTACATTTTCTGGTTTAGGCAACCAAGTAGGTACAAGAAAACAAACAGCTTATTTTTCTCCATCTAGAAGTTTCATTTAGACCCATGGAACATTGATTTTGTGCATTCTCCTATTTATTAAATAATGTTTGCCTCTAACCTGGACAGTGCATCTTAATACGTGGAATTATGAATGCTTTTTCTTACATTTTGTCTTATTTTGATTCCCATTTAATTTGTGCTTATTGGTAACCTTGTTTAATCCTTTTACAGACCTAAAACAAAGCAGGTTACTGACTCTTGTTAAAGAGTTCATTTCTCTCAGCTTGGTTTATTCTTTCCTATCTGTAGTTTGCCTTAATTTTCTTAATGTTTCCTTTGTGTGCAGTGTATGGTTGAATGGGCCATGGCCAACCTCTAAGCATATACACTTTGTGCTCTCCTCCACCCCCAGTAAGAAGATAAACCACACCAAGAGTTGCAAATTAAAGCATGTCCCTCACTGCAGGAGGCTGTATGTGTCTGCCAGGGGAGTATGTTTTGAAAATTGTTTTCCTTATCACTTGAACAGTTGATTTCAGGCTCTATTCTCACTGATCCCAGCATGTTACACTTAAGTCAAGGGTGGTCTTTTTTTTTTCCTGACTTTATACATCACCAGCTCTATCCAGAGAGAATGGCAGGATTGCTTTTGTAAGAACAACAATGGATATAATTCTTTTTAGGTTGTTTGTATGTTTGTTTTTGTTTTGTGACAATGTCTCTTGTAATGTAGACAGACCTAACACTATATATAGCCAAAGATGACCATGAACTTCTGATCTTCCTGTTTCTACCTTCTGAGTGGTAGGATTATCAGCAAGCTTTGTCTATAGTGCTGGAAGTCAAATTCCTGTGGTTCTGGGGATTAGACCCAAGGCTTTGTGCATAGTGAACAAGTACTTTCCAACTGTGCTTTTGGGCTCTCTCCACCCCCAGCCCTGTGAGGGATTATTTTCATCAAAAGAAGTCTGACCAAGTTGTTTATTTTGTTAGGTGGTGGCTTATTGTCTTATAGTTTTTTTTCTTGAGCTGGTTAGGTTTAGGAAAATGTCTGGACTCCTATAAAGAATATACAGTATATTCTCTGACTACTTGATGTTTAGAAAATGGCATGGTCACACACAAAGCTTCTCAAGAGCTTCATGCAGACTCTTTGTTCTAACCATGCAATATTGTTGTCAGGTAGTTTAGACTACATAGTTTCTGGGTTTAATATGGCTTCCTTGCACTTGTTTTTGTGACTATCTACTTTTAAACCTAGCATAAAATACATTAATTTTAATCATGTACCTAAAATGGTGATTATCACCTGGATGTTCTTTCTCTCCTTGGTCACCAAGTCTACATTTCTCTTCTATTTTGTTTTTGTGGTTTTGAGATAGTCAAGGCTGGCATTACACTTGTGATTATCCTCTTGCCTCAGCCTCCCTGGTGCTGGGAGTACAGGCATATACCCAGTTAGCTCACATCTCCCTTCGGTTGTCTTGGTAACAGACTAGTGTTGTTAGTATTAGTGCTGTGCTAACATATGATTAGTGTCTTTCTTACAAGCAATTCACTTTGAACTGAAATTGTCCCAGAGCAGTAGTTTGTTTGGTGCTCAAAATTGTCTACTAATTCCATTCTTGCCAGTTTGTAAAAAAATAAATGAATCTTTGTTTATTTTATGTGCTTGTGAGTGTATATCTTACTTTGTACGTGTGGAGGCAGAGTACTACTTGGAGGAGTCAGTTCTTTCCTTCCACTGTGTAGGTCCTGGGGATCAGAAGGGGATTAGACTCTGGTGGTCAGTCTTGAGGGCAGGTGCCTTTATTTGCTGAGTTACTTTACCAATCTCATCCTGCTTGCCAGTTTTTTTTTTTTCTCTCACTTTTAAAAGTTTTGGTCTGTCTTCCTCAGTCTGCACTGTAAATTAAATGTGTTCTTTTTGCTGATTGTTTCTGTACTTCTCTTCCAATGTTGTTTTGCAAGAGTGTCACTCACTAGGAATAAAACCTGAACTTGACTCATGAAGTGCTAGGCATTCAAAGCAATGAGTTGTTGCAAAGGATCTTGGGACTAGGCCTCTGTGAATTGGCTCTTTCAGTGTGTCCACTTAAAGGGCATAATAGAATATGCAGCTGTTTGGGCTTTACCAGGGTATTGCTCCATATTCATGTCTAGTTGCAGTTATGTGAATTTTCAGTTTGTTACAAAGACTTCTTTTTGTATTCAAAACAATTTTGTTGGCTTTCTGTTCTAACATACAATTTTCTGAGGAAAAATTGTCATAGAAGATTTTGAACTTTGAAAACTGCAGATTTAAATTTAAAATTCTTTAATACATAAGCTTATTGAAAACATTTTAAGACCCACTGTTGTAGCAAGCATGGTGTTACTTGTATGCAATCCTGGAAGTCAGGAGATAGTGGTAGGAGGAGGAGTTCAAGGTCAGCTTCACTTCTTCTCATAAAACAAATAAGAAAATCAGAAGAACCCCTTCTAATATGCCTTATTTTTATATTATTTTTGTTTTACCAGCTATAGTTAAAAGTATTGGTAGAAGTGAAAAATGTATTTTACTAAACATCTTAAATGCTAGTTATTGATTCAGGTAATGTCAGAATAAAGTTTGGGCTAAGCTACTAAAATGTAAGTAATTCTAATTAGACCATAAAATACAGCAAATGTAGCCATGTATAAATGACAGTAGGTCTTTTTTCTTTAAAAGTCAGAATCTCTGTAGTGTACCATAATGTACAGCTTCTTGGATAGCTTAAAAGGAACACACATTTCATCTACATTTGGTAATAATAATTTCCTTCCTTCCCAGCACTTGGGAGTCTAAAGCAACCTCCTGCTTAGAAGACAACATAGAGACTTCTGGGCCAGTCTGAACTATATAGTAAGGACTCTGTTCCAAACAAACAAAAATTAACTAAAAACAACACTGGAAAGGGGGTGACGTAAACCTCCCTGAACTTTCTACCTGGGACCCATGGCAGGGGGCTTATCTAGCATGTTTGAAGCTCTGGGTTAGATCTTTAACACTATGAAATAAACAAATTAACTTTGTTCCTGAATGTGCCATTAGACAAATTGTCATGTGTCTTTAGATCTCCTTTTGCCGTGAATAATCAGTTTTAACAGGAAATAGCAGTCTTTTGGGTCACTGAGGACTTTATAGTGTGTTGTGATACCCGAGACTGTGTCAGTGAATTTGAAAGACAGCTTAGAAGTGACTCTTAGCATTTAGGGTTTAGCTTAGATATGAGTGTTTAGCATTTAGGGTTTGTTTTTTAAATGCTGTTTCTTTTTCTTAAGTTAAGGGTCCTCTCACTATGTCTTAGAGAACACACAGTTTGTTCTCAGCAAAATTTTTAGTGGATTTTGTGTAGATCTTTACAATTTTTCAGACAAAATATGAACTCTGTTAAAAGGGAAAATCTGTTTAAAGCATAACTTTATATCCGTGGTTCTGTAAAAATGTCACATTATTTATATTAAGAGTGTGTATCTTACATTGCTTATCCCCAAGTAAATGAAAGTTACTTCTGTGAATTTTCATTGTACTTTAATCCAAACAAAAGAAAGCAAATTGCTTATGATGGGAAAACTGAAACATTACAGCCTGTTTCTTTAAGAAACCAGCTTATCCAGGGGTTTAGTGTGTTTAACCTAACCTGCTAGCGAGGAAAAGTTCTTTAAAATAATGGATATTAGTCGTGTCCAATCACAGTTATCAGCCTCACTAACAGGGAGGAGATTTGACTCTCTGGCCACTAGAATTGCGGGAGGTGGAGCTTGGTATTCAGGTTTGGTTGCTTTGGAGTACAGCTTCAAGTGAAGTTAATCTGAGGTGAAGCAAACAGAAAATTGTGGAGGTTTTGTTGGTAGGATTTTTGTTCTAATCTTTTAATAATCTTATATTTTGTACTTTGGCTCCTTTATGCTTCTGTGTATGCTCGGCTTTGTCACTGTTTCTGTTTTCTGATGCAAACTGAACATTAAAATTAAGCAGGCAAGCAGAACAAAAGGGCTGTTTGAACAGGAAATAGGTGCTCAGAGCATCAAACTTGACTTTATTATTATTTTTAGTTTAAAATGTGAGTGCCAATAAAAACCTTTGAATCAAAATCATCTTCACTAGCAGGCTTTTTTCTTGAATCAGAGGTTGAGGCAGTCATTTGTCAGTTTTTATAAATGACATCCTAAGGAGGTCTATTTGATGTCATTTTCCTTACATCTAAATTGTTAATTTGCTAAAAGAATGAGAAATTTGTTCTTTTTTAAAAAATTGAAATGCCAAGTGTTTTTTTTTTTTACTTAGTGTACCACTCCCCCTTTAACTCCAGTTTATTTTAAATTTAGCAGTATGTTGACATTTTAGAATCTCACAATTTTAGCTTTGTCTGTACAAAAGTCATTGATAGATGCTACATATAGTAAAATAAAACTTTCTTTAGATTTCATTTTTTGAAGGCTGACGGGATTAGTATCCCTTTAAAACAGGAAACGGATAGTGTTTTATTTTAGCAGCTATAGGTGGGCTATCAAAACTTGAAAAAAGTATCTGTGGATCTATTAACCTTTTTTACCTAAATAATTGGAAGCACACCTCAGTATTCTTTTTCCCTTCTTTCTTTTGTTCTTTTCTTTTCTTTTCTTTTCTTTCCTCTTGTGCCCTTTGCTCTCAGAAATCAAGGGATAAAAGTTCCCTTTAATAATCAGCACAGGTGCCAGCCCAGCCGTCCCAGCCAGGGTGTTTGTGTTTGTTATGCTGTTTGTTCCAGATCACTCGAAGTGTTTAAAATCAATGCTTTTCTCCTGTGTCTATTGCTAAAACAATACTGTAGTACAGTCAGGAAGTCACATGTATTTGCACAGTACAGTGCATGGCCTCATTTTCTCTCTACCTCTGTAGCTTATATTCCTGAATTTGACAATAATTGTGAATAATTACGTACTGGACATCTTTTAAAACTGTTTTAGTTCTAATAGCTGTGTAGTCCTCTAGAGTTGGTATGGTGTTGATCTAGTCTTTTGTCTTTTCCTTTAGATTGTTTTTAATTTTTCATTATTTTAAATGGTATTGCAATGACTATATATCTGTGCATACTACAATGCTTTACTTTTTGCAAAATAGTAATTTATTTAGGAAAAAAAAGTCTCCTGTGGAGTAGGCTTACATAGATAATGGATGTCAACACTCACTGGCTAAATTGCTTTCCAGGAAGATTTTGCTTTTTTCTATTGCCGCCCACAGGGCATCTTCAGAGTTCCCTGAGAATAGCCCCTTAATTTTTTGTTATATTGTGCCTTTGGAGCTCTGAGTTGTTGGCTAGTTTTTATCTAAGCAAATAGCCAATTTTAAACTCCATTTTTCAAGATATAGATGAATCTAAACCCATTTTCTTGATATTAAAATTAGCTGAAAGAAATTGGAAACATTTTTACCCACTTTAGTGAGCAATTGTATATCTCTGTTGGTTGTTTTATTTATTTATTATGAGTATTGCTCTCAGCATGTTCAGAGCTTAATATTTTATACTGGCTTTGTTGGTGCCAGTTCTCCTGAGTATGTGCTGCTTCTGTAAACTTATACCAAAAAGACCATTTTCTTCTAAGAAAATATACCAGGAACATTTTTAGAGACGGTCTTGAGGAGAGCAATTGTTACCTGTTTCTGAACTTGTAATAAGTAAATAACCTTTGTCATTATGTTTCTGTACTTGGAGCCTTTAAAAGTACATGTAAGAAGAACTGTACTGTATAGTTCCTGGTTTTAAAATAATGTATCAACACTTACAGCATTTACAGGTTTTTAGTGAAAGGTAAAGAAGATAATCGTGCACACACAGTGGCTTCAGACATGCCTGTGCTTAGGGGCCGGCTTTGTTTTCGAATGGTGCTGATTCTTGCTGTCAGGAGCTGGTCTCTAGGTGTGATAAGTTGTATCTGCTTTAGGAGCTGGTGGACCAATGTTGCAGAATAAAGAAGAAAGTTGTTTTAAGGAAAATTTCAAAATTACTAACTTACTTAATAAAGATAATGGTAGCAGTACTTGAGCACATATATGCTTGACTTAGTCCATTTTATTTTGCATTGTAAATGAACTGATATTTCTGCAAATTTTTCTTACAATTTACTGATGACTTAGTATCATTATTTTCACAGCTGCTAGTGGTATTCTTGTCTTGATGTTTGTTTCCAGAAAGATAGAAGTGTGCTGGTGTGGGGGTGGGGAGTGGGGGACAACTGTCAATGCCAACTTTTTTTGTTATGGTTAGTGAATGATTTTCCCCAGACATTTTTTTTATTTCTTCAGGTTTGCAATAGAAGAAAAAAACTTAAATTTATATTTCTGTCATAAATATTTCTCTTATTCTGAACTAGAGAAAATGTTTGATTTTCTTAAAATTTAACCATACCACATTAAGTAGAGATGAACATAATTATATACATAATAATTTTACTAGCAGCCATTTAAGCACTGCCTCTTGATTACATTTAAATAGTTACAAAGGTAAGGATTTACTTGTTTATGTGCTCTGGGGAACCCTGAAACTTTGAGAAATGATTACTGAATGGCTTCTTAGTTTCTCTCCTGCTCCACTGGTCTCTGGTTGAAAAGTAGGGACTGCCCTCTTCATTCAGTAGCGTCAGAGGAAGAGTAAAATTCTGTGACTACAGAGAAGAGAATTCTTGCCTTGACTTAGTTGTTGGGGAAAGATCTAAAAAGCCAATAGTCATATTTTATTCTTTTAGGGTAGAAGGAAAAATGATTTAAAATGTAATAATTTTTTTCCTCAGTGATATAAGGAAAATTTTTAATGGGTAGTAAGTTAGTAAAATTTGAGGCAACCTAGAAACTTGATAATTATGAGGTTTCTTTGTTAAGTATTGGTTTTAGAGTTTTGAAATGCCTTTCCTGGGTGGCTGTGTTTTAGGAGGTAAGCTTTTTGTTGGTAATATAGGATGCATTTATTTATGAGCTGATAACTGAGTCTCCTTGTTGAATGCGATTTTCTTGTTGTGGATGTATTAGTTCACTTGAAGCAGTTTTGTGGTTAGTGTTTTGGTAGATGAATGCAGATCCATCTGTTCCTCTCTGTACATTTCCCTTCTGCTCTACACAGGTACCTGGATCTATTCCCTTCCTGGATTTTTACCTTCCTCAGTAACATTTAGCACTCTTGACAGCTCTGAAAACCTTCCCATGAGTTTAATGACACTACCTGAGTTATTTGTGAACTTCTGTGTCCTTTGCAAATGTGTCTCTTTGTAACCATCAAAGAGCTTCCTAGGATTCTTAATGTTTTACTCATTCTAGTCCCATGTCTTTTCTGTTATTGGTTCCAAGACTTGAGTCTTCGGATTTCTGAGTTCGAGGCCAGCCTGGTCTACAGAGTGAGTTCCGGGACAGCCAGGGCTATACAAAGAAACCCTGTCTTGAAAAACCCCCAAAACAAACAAACAAACAAACAAAAAACCCCAACAAGACCTGAGTCTTAAAAAACTGTGTGCGTGCCCTTACGTGCATAAGTCTGTATAAAGTACTTCAGGCTCCTTGTCATCCAGCTCACCAAATGTACTACCTACGCTAGATAGAACCTGGACGTCTTTCTGATCATTTGTTTTACCCAGTTAACCGCCAAACTGTAAGCCTGTAGTTATCTCTAGGATTGGTCCACCTATTTTCCTTACCTCTTTTGCACAAGCCACATTGATTTTTGCACAAATTATTAGAACAGCTACCTAGCCTACCTCTACAGCATTCTTTTCAGTTAGAATATACTGTTGACTGTACAATCTTGTCTAGCCAGGGATTTCTTCTTGCCTTTAGAACTATAACTACCTAGGAATAATAATAACGCCAGATAATTCTGGGTTAAACATTCTCTCTGATAGTCTCTAAACAATCTTTAAAGCCATGGATATTAGAAAAGTTAACAATTTTGTCCAAAGTTGCCTTAGTAAGTAGCTTGAACAATGGGATAAAAACCAAAATACTTCCCCACCACTAAGCTGTGTTCTCTTGTTGTTTTGACGTAGGGTCTTACTGTAGCCCAGGGTATCTGTGAACAGTCCTCCTCCCTTGGCCTCCAGAGTGCTTGGAGTTAGAGATGTGAGACACCATGCCCTGCTGAGTATCTCTTTCTAGAGCATGTAAGTGTACTTGTCCAGACGTTTTTCCTCACACAGCTCCACTTTATTCTTTAACTGGCTATTTACAGTTCTACTCTTTAGGAAAGGCTCAAAACATCCCAAGCCTAAAAATGCTTTAAAGAAAACAAACATTTTCAAAAAAAAAAAAAATCTCTGACATTTTTTTGGAGGAACATTTCCAAAAAAAGACATGACACTTTAATATCTCCATGATATAAGACAAAGAAGAAAGAAAGGGAAAAAGAGAGACATAGGAAAGGTGTAAAGATAGTTTTCCATATGTGGCCTGTTTTCAATTTGTAAACTGTTGAATTCCTCACATTTAATAAAGGCTTGAAACCAAGCTATGTTAAAGGAAGATTAGGCAAAGTGTGAAAGCCCTTTATCTAAGCTATGGAATTGCTAATGACTGTTTCTGAAGCTGATAGACTGGGCCTTGTGTAAAGGTTTATCATGCACCCAGGTGTGCATTGTGTCTGCCTGGAAGCACAAGGCAAAAGGCCTTACTGGTAATATGCTGGGTAGATGAGGCTTCCTACCAGTTTTTCTATATCAAATGACATTGCCACAAACAATATCACTTTAAAAAATGGAGGCAAACTCCAAACAAATGGAATAATTTTCATTTCAAATATTTCTTTTCCTTTTACCATACTGTGTCATCTACACTACAATGTATGTATTTAAGGCAAAAGGTCCTTCATTGAGGAACAACAAAAATTAGCTTTTCTTTCCTTCTTAGTTTTGAAAGAAAAGGTGAGTGACTAGTACCTATTTCTTTTAAAGGAAGTGCTTTTTAATTATTATTAGAAATAAAGGTAGTTACAGAAAATGTCCACTATAAAAGCCAAAAGGTATTTGCTTTTACTTCTTAATTTTTTTTGAAACAGAAACTACCATACTGCTCTCCAAAATTTTAAAATAGCATGTTTGCGATCCAAAATAATGTTTAGCTAGTTTGTAATAGTAAAAAATGCAAGATAGCAATATGTTATAACAATATGACATTATTTATGTTGTAATACATTTTGGTGTTATATAATAAAGTAGTATATAATTTGGAAAGAACTTCGTGTAGATAAGTAAAATACAGAACCTTTAGCCAGTTTCTTGAAGTTATAGAATTTTGTAAAAAATATATTTTATAAGGAAAATTATTCTCAGACTATTATTAAAAAGGAAAGCTTAATGCTACTGCCTTGCTTTCCGCTGAGTGATGGGATTGCAAGCTGTCACACTGCTCACCTTAGGTTTTCATACAAACTCAGGTGAGTTTGCAAATTGCTAAGGCTTCCTAAGGAAGCACATGTTTGGTGACTTTGGAAGATACAAATATTTCTCATTCTGTCAATATTATATATACCAAATTATGGCTTTAAGTTACTGCTGCAGCATCTCAGCAGAGAAAGATGGCTTTTAAACCAAGAAGACCAGAAAATTAGAAAACGGGAAATTTGACATGCCTTCACGGTTTGTTATATCAATTTGCCACTGTCCGGTATCTGGGAATCTCCTCTTTCTTACAGTTTGACTTGTAAATCAGATGTTCTATTTCACCTGAAAAAGAGTGACCCTAAATGGATAAAAGAATAGATTGTGTTTTTGGGAAAAAAAAATAGCTTGTTTTAGCTTATCCCATCTGAAGTCCTGTTGATGAGTAGATGCTATCTGTATTACACTGGCCCAGTAGCTTGTCTCACTCAAGCAGTTCCTGGCATGGGACGAGGATCCTGGGGTCTTAGGGTAACGGATGGTATGAGCCATAGTTAGCCATGAGAGCTTCTATGCAGGAAAGTAGTAAAAACAGGATTAGGATTGGTTCAGTGATTGCAACTCCCCTATTGAACACTTGAGCAGACACATTTGTTCTGGTTTTGCATGCTGCCAATCTAACCACAGGGCTTTGGGCCTGCAGGGAAGTTCTCTACCGATAGCTACATGACCAGCCAGCCCCTAAATTTAATTCAATTTTTTTAAATACGTTTACTTTTTTTTTTTAATGAATACACTGTAGCTGTCTTCAGACACACCAGAAGAGGGCATCAGATTGCATTACAGATGGTTGTGAGCCACCATGTGGTTTCTGGGATTTGAACTCAGGACCTCTGGAAGAGCAACCAGTGCTCTTAACTGCTGAGCCATCTCTCTTCCGCCCAATTTAATTTAATTTTATGTGTGTTTTGCCTGCATGTATATGTGATATGTGTGCCTGTTGCCTGAGGAGTTCAGAAAAGGGCATCAGATTCCCTAGAACTAAAGTTGTACCTGAAGCCACCTTGTGAGCGCTGGGAATCCAATCCAGATCAGATCCTCTTTAAGTATTATTAGCATTTAATTGCTAACAGCAAGGGCTGTTAACCACAAAACTTCTCTCTAGCTACTTGCATTAAGTCTTTATGTGTATGGCTTGTTCTTTGTTTTTACAATTGGAATTGCTTGGTCATATGATAACTCAGTGAGAAATTATTAAACTGTTTTTCTTTCACTTGCATTAGTAATTCATTGAAATTGTTTCTCCTCATCAGTACTTGGTATAATCAGATTTAAAATTTTAATCATCCTAGTGGATAGAGAGCAGATAACTCACTGTGATAATTCATCTTTCCTATTAACAATGTTCATAGCAAATGCTAATACCCTACCTCTGGCTGGGTATAGTTTCCTCCTGTCTTTCCAGTTCTTATTTTAACTGAGGCTCAAAACTTCTTGCCTCATCTTTTCCTTTAGCTTCTGATTCCATCTTGAATCCCATTTCTTAACAGTTTTCTTGGTTTGTAAGGCCTGTGACTAGTTCTGCCATCTACTCTGCTTCTAAACCTCAGCTAACAGGAAATTTGCATGTTTATGGTTTTTTACATAGCTATCATTTTTCTGTAATTTTTCAATATTTTACTCAAGGTAAAACTTTCTGTTTTGATTTTATTTCAGACTTTTATGCAGAAGTGTTCAGGATCTCTGCTGGCCCTACTCTGCCCTTATGTTCTATCCTGTTTCAGTTTGGTTTGCTGTGTCATACTCGGTGTGTGTGCACATGGAAATCATTTCTCTGCAAGTTAAGAGACATGTATCCCAAGAACTTTGTGCTTCCTTTGAACAGAATATTCTCTTAGTGAGATTAAGCTATCAAAACCCATGATGATTTTGGTGTTTGTAAATAGTTTTACCTAACCTTGTTTCTACTCAGCTTTGTCAAGTATCCCAACAATATCTTTCATAACTCACTTATTTATTTATTTATTTATTTGCCATGGATCTGAAAGTAGGAGGGAGAAATATTGGAAATAAGAAAGACTCTAAATAGGGGAGTAAGATTTTGGCCAGAGAGAGAAGTGGGAACATTCTGGCCAAAATACATATGTGTATGAAATGGTCAAAGAACAAATAAAAGTTACACCGTGAACTTTATTCACATCTTGTCCTTGGTCCTGCTTTTTCCATCCTACTGTGTGCCTCATTTAAGCTATTGCTGCTATGAAGACTGTGACTATGTCTCTCATTTCATAGTTAATGTCCAGATGACCATGGGATTTTTCTCACCTTTCTGACTCTGACTTCCTAATTCAATACCTGTACCTTATCTTCATCCCTTTTATGATGGGAGATACCCGTTCCTATTGGCTAAGGAAATTACATGTACAATAGGCCAGTGTTATTTAACACTGTAAGTAATAATAGCTTAAATTTAAGTTAATTAAAACTAAGTGAAATTAAAAATCTTCAAAACTCCATTTGGCTTATTGATAACTGTATTTGATAGCATGTGTCTAAGTTCCTTTATTGCCTAACATTTGAAGGATTTTGTAAAAGCTGCATCTTTTTTTTTTTTTTTTTTTTTTTTTTTTTTTTTTTTGTAAAAGTCTTGGGCTTGGGCTTTTTCATCTCTTGTCTTAATGTGTCAAACTGTGTGTGTGTGTGGGTGTGTGTGTGTTTTATGTTTTGGTCAATGAATTACATACATGCTTTCCAAATAGCCTATCTCTTGCCTTAATCACCTTTACATTTAGTTCTGCTTGGTATAAATAGACCTCTCAGATATTCCCAACAGGAAGATATTCAGATTTACAATTTCTTTTCTTCACTTATCATACAGGATGGTGGTAATTCACATTGCCTTTATTCTAAATCACAATACAATAGGAACCATGCAGTACTTATATTTGTCCTCTCATATTTCACATTCAAATATATGTTGAATTGAAATTAGTCTCTATCCCTAGTGGTTTTCTTTGTGTTAATATGCCGTTTGTATAGCTGTGGAAGTGACTAGTCTTCCCTGTAGCTACCCGAGTTCTGCTCTTTACCTAGTCTCCTTTTGACTAATTTGAACTCTAGACACTGATGTCTGGGTAAAGGCTTGAACTGTGTTTTATTACTCTTTTGGTGAGTTAGAATCTAGCCTGTAGGTATTTATACATCAGGAGTAGCAGGCCACTGCAGCTCTGCTTACACTCAGTTGAATCATATCATTTTACTTTCTTAAGCCCAGAATGTCTGTTTTGGTTTAAAATACTAACCAGGCAACATCCATCATAAATAAAATAATCCTTTCCTGCGACATAACAAGTCATTTTCTAAACCTTCCTTGGTTAGGTTTATGGGTTTGTTTGTTCTGTTTTTGTTTTTTCATATTATTGTATTGTTGATTGATAACTTTCTTATCAGAAGATAGTTGTGGCTATTTCTTATTCAAGTTATACAGCTCTGGAACTTTTTTTTGGGGGGGGGTTGCCTGTCTATTAACTGGTAGAGCAAGAATTAGAACCAATGCTTGTGTGCACACCTGCTCTTGGGGTGTGTGTGTGTGTGTGTGTGTCTACAAGCAACCCATGTATGCTTAATATTTGCTCTTGAGTAAAATGTCTCTTGAAATGAATAATTAGTAGGGACCATGATTCATGTATCAAAATCTGTAGTTGCTTGGTTATTTGTATGGAGTCTCTGTGTTCAGATCATTGCATTACCCCTGTAGTGGTTGAACTATTGCTTGAGTTCTACAGCGGTTCAAATGTGAGAAACTTAAGTTACCATACTGAGAAGTGTTAAAATTCTTTAGAAATGAGGGCTTTGTACAAAGTAATTGGGTCACTAAGGTCATAATTAGGTCAAAAGGGAGTGAATTGTTCTGTGGGGGTGAAGTCCTCTGAGGGTGGTAGTTATAAAAGAGCAACCATGGCTTCATAATCTGGCTTCCTGTGTCATCATGTGATTTTTTTCTGCATGGCTCCTGCCAATTGCTGTGCCATCTGCCATGAGGCCTTCACCAGAGGTCAAACCTCTGGGGTCACCCACTCTTGGACTGTTGAACTCAAAACAACAAGCTAAGTAGCCTCTATATAAAGTGTGCATGTATTTTGTTACAGGGACAGAAAACAAACTGCTACAGTGACTTGCTAGCTGAGTGACATGAGCCAGTTCTATGATTTCTCTAATTTCCTCACCTGTGAAGTTTCTACTTCCAAAGGACATTGTGAAGATTAGAGGGGACAATTCAGGCAAAGCATTTCTCATGAAAGTTCTCTTCTTTTCTAATCTTGTCTTGCTATGAGTCCACGGCAACTTCTTTAGTCTGTTCTACTCCATTGTCTTTTTACTGGCAGAGACAATAAGTGAATTTCCAGTAGACAGTTTTGCAGCAAGAACCCAGATGGACAGACATGGAGATACACCTGTAATTTTAGTATTGGTGTTATGTAGTGAGATACCTTCTCTCAAGTTCACACCCCAGCCCCCCCCCAAAAAAAAGAATCTAGAGAAAAGACTTAATAGAGCTGTATTGGAGAGATTTGTTCCCAGCTGCTCGTTAGAACACTGAAACTGGAGCGTGGGAGCGTAATGACAAGTAGCAGGTGAATAGGACATTTGGGGGTTTTTCTGTTTTTGTTTTTTTTTAAGTTCTAGGAACTATATCTCTTTGGACAGCAGAGTCTTGTTTATTTATACAACTGCTTTGCTTATATATATGTTTGTGTAACGTGTGTACTTGGTGTTAAGGTCAGAAAAGGGCGTTGGATCCCCTGGATCTGCCATGTGGGTGCTGAGAATTGTGGCTGAAAGAGTAATATGTATTCTTAACCTCTGAACCATCTCTTCAGTTCTAGACAGTATGTCTTCTTTTTTTTCTTTTAAATTTTTGGAACACTTAGAAATACGTTTTTTTTGTGGTTTTTTTTTTTTTTTTTTTTTTTTTTTGTATTCATAAAATATAAAAACCATGTATTCCTGGAGCAGTACCCACAATTGAAATGCTCCCTTGCTAGACCTGTCAATGGTAGCAAGAGGTAAAGACAGCTCCCTGCTGCCTATAGCAGGCTAGTTTGTTTATTTGTTCGTTTTCTTGGTTTTTGAGGGTTTTTTTGTTGTTTTTCAACAAAATTTTTTTTTTATCAATTATCTTGGGAATTGCATACCATGCACCCTAATCACATTCACTTCCCAGTCCTTTCATATCCTTGTCCTACCTTTATGACCTTCTCCTCGAAAAGTAAACATAAGAAGGGGGAGGTAGTGTCAGTCCAATTTGTGTTCTGTGTATACTCACTGGAGCATGGTCAAAGTTCATCAGACTGCTCCTGTAATAGAACTGAGTCCTTCCCCACCCTGCACCCCTGCCTGATGCTGTCAGTTCTGAGTTCTTTTCATGTACCATTCAGGTAAGGCTGAATCCTTGACTGTAGTAAGAAATTTGAGGATGGACTAATATGAAGCTGATGGAGTTTATTAAAAGATGGTTTTTTTTTTGTTTTTGTTTTTGTTTTTTTAATGTGATTTGAAGCACAGAGAAAGAGCGACACTCAGGGAAAGTATAAATCACACCCAAGTGTATGTATGTATGAGCCTCTCAAGGTAAAGCTGTGCTTTACTGTGGTCACAGTAATCATACATGTGACTCTGAGTTTCAGAGTTGTGGTCTTCAAAGGGTTGCTGAGAAATGGAAATGAGGGGTCAGATGGTGGAGGTGCGCCAGGGCCACTGATCTGATTTTGCTTTTCAGGACCCACATGGTAGAAATCAAACTGACTCCTCTGACTTACATACGAAATAAATATAATACCTACATACAGGAAAATTCCCAAGATAAAAGACAGGATTAGAGTCGATAAGGTCACATTCTAGATCATGAGGATGTTCAGCTATCTTCACTATAAACAAAAGTTAATAGTCTTTGTGAGAGTCCCAGAAAATATCCAAGATTATACCTAGTATCCTAAATTCCCAGACTTTAAGTCTGGCTCTGTGATTACTGCTTTAACATTATTTGAAAATATGTCTGTGAAAAATGCATGTTTGCACAGCAAATTTTGTTCTGTGTGCTGGAATTCTTGATTCTCAGCTGACAATAGACTTCACATAGTCTCTGGAGTGAGGGACTCCTTTTCTTTCCCATATCTTCGTAATTTTCCCTCTCCTTCTGCCCTACCTCAAATGCACCACTGAAAGTTTTTGGGTATCCACTGAAGTATTCTTTGATGTTAGGTTACACTTCAGTAGGTTTTGATTTAGAAGGTGTTCTCATCATATCTCTGACTCCATTTTGCAAGCTGAAGTGAGTTGGGATGATGGTTTACTTGAGTCCAGGAGTTCAAGGATGAGATGGGCAATGTAGTCCCACTGTAGACCCTATTTCAGGGATTGAAGATAGGCTCAGAAAGATTTCACTGTTGAATATTAATGCTGTCCTACGTGTCAGGTGATTTAAAAATAAAAACTTTGGATACTTCCAGGCAAATAGAAAGTAGGTAAGACCCTTAGCTAGCATGTTATACACAGCTCATCATTTGTGTTCTATCTTTTTGGATGTTTGTGGATGGAACCCAGGGACTTGTACATGCTGAGGAAGTACTGTGCTACTGATTCACTTCTCCAGCTGAACTGAGAATTTTTCTAAAATCATGATCTCAAGAAATCTGGTTATTTCATCATGTGTTGGCTAGTTTGTATATCAATTTAACACAAGCTAGAGTCATCTGAGAGGAGGGAGCCTCAATTGAGAAAATAGTTCCTATAAGTTGAGACTATATAGGCAAGCAAGCCTTTAGGACATTTTTTAAATTAGTGATTGTTGTGGGAAGACCTGTCCATTGTGAGTGATGCTACCCTTGCCTGGGTGCTGTAAGAAGCAGGCTGAGAAAGCCATGGAGAGCAAACCTGGGAGCAGCACCCCTCTAGGGCCTCTGTATCAGCGCCTGACTCCTCTTTGAGTTTCTGCCCTAACTTCAATGTTGAATAGTGATGTGAAATCACAAGCCAAATAAACTCTTTCCTCTGCCCCTTGCTTTTGGTCATGGTGTTCATCCCAGTAGTAAAGCCCCAACTGAGATACATTCTTTACATCCTTTACTTGATCTGAAGGTGATTTCTGACTGGGGCAAGCAACCTTCTGATGGACTTCATGGAGTTGATTTTAAAGTTGAGAAAGACAAAAAGCAGGACAAGAAGTAACTTTAAGATAGAAGTTCTCATTTCTGCAAAGTGTGAATGTCTTGAAATAATCTGAGCACAGTCCTTTTGTAACTTTGTTCCGTGAAATTCTGATTCATTATGCCAACCAAAGACACATCTAGGAGAATGGAATACCCATGGAACTCCCAGCCTCAGGCTGCCTACTTGGTGTAGCAGGCTTTTCTGGGCTCTTCTCCCAGTGTGGGAGAAAAGCATGGTCAGAATTCTCACGTGGATCAGATTCTCACTTTGGGAAGTAATTATGACAGAGAGAGTGAATGAAGCTAGGAATTTTTTCTCCCTAAGAGAGGTAGGGGTGTGTGTGGTGTGTGTGTGTGTGTGTGTGTACCAACAACTTTTCTTACTTAACCTTAGAGTGGGACCAAAAGTGGAGTGAAGCCAGAGAGTACTGGCTTTGCTGGTTATGTTACACAATAGGAATTTTCATAAGTGCAGTGAACTAAATATGGACCCAAGACTTAAATGTGGCATGCTGAAAATTGTGATTCTTCAAACTTTAGGTGATTTTGAGAAGTTTTCCAGGTGTCTAGTTATACTACCTTTACAGAGGAGGCTCTCAGAAAGAGTTATTCTATATTTTCACTAAAACTGCTACCTACCTTCTCCTGGGCAGCTGACTTCACAATAGTGCTATTTGCAGGAGACCCATCTCTTTTATAGTCTGTAACAGTTTATTGGAAATCTGTTTACTTGCTCCATCTATTTTGCCCAGGAAACTTAACTTTTGTTTGTTCTTTAAGTCCTTTCATGTGAGGAGAGCATGGTAAACAGAGGAGGCCTAGGTTTTCTCTATACAAACTAAAACTTAGATGGATTGGAAAGTAAAAAGCACTTCCTGCACAAGCAGTAGAAGCAGAAATCTTATGTCTAAGCACAACATAAAATTACAGGGTGCAGCAGGCCACCTGTAGCCTCAGTGTTGTAGAGACAGAGATGTAAGCCCTGAGGTAAGCCGACTAGCCAGGCTACCCAGATAGCCAAGCCCTGGGTTTTGCCTTAATACTAAGATGGAAAATAATCAAAGGATTCATTCATTGTCAGGCTTTGGCCTCCATGTGTGATGTGTACACAAATGCACACATGTATATTCATACCCAAACATGCACATGCACCAACACTTGCACATATACCACATACATACACATCCAAAGGGGTGGGGGTGGGGACTTTGATTTTATTTATTTATTTATTTACAACTTCTGAGTGTCTGTGGAAATGGCTTACACTATTTTGGCACCTTTCTGCTCATCATTGGCTTACATTGACCTTTCTTCCTTTTACAAAGTCATTTGCCATCCTTTTCCCTCATCGTGTACATGAATATATATGTTTATTGAAGACAAAGCTTGTGCTATTATTCTGTGTAGCATGTATGTGGAGATCAAAGGACAGCTTTGTTCTATCCCTCCATCTTTTTTTTTCACATTTATTTTTTTATTAGATATTTTCTTTATTTTCATTTCAAATATTATCCCTTTTCCTCATTCCCCCTCCAAAAACCCCCTATTCGATCCCCCCTCCCCCTGCTCACTAACCTACCCACTCCTGCTTTCCTGTCCTGGCATGCCCCTACACTTGGGCAACTAGCCTTCACAGGACCAAGGGCCTCTCCTCTCCCTGATGTCCAACAAGGCCATCCTCTGCTACATATGCCACTGGAGCCATGGGTCCCTCCATGTGTCCTCTTCGGTTGGTGGTTTTGTCCCTGGGAGCTCTAGGGCACTGGTTGGTTCGTATTTCATATTGTGTTCCTCCTATGGGGCTGCAAACCCCTTCAGCTCCTTGGGTCCTTTCTCTAGCTCCTCCATTGGGAGCCCTGTGCTCAGTCCAGTGGTTGGCAGTGAGCACCTGCCTCTGTATGTCAGGCACTGACGGAGCTGCTCTGGGGATCACAGCCAGGCAGTGCTGTCACTGGCTCTCATACTTTTTTTTTTTTTTTTTGGTCTTGTTACATGAGTTTAAAATGTGTTAGTGTCACATAGTTGTACAAATTAGGTCTCATATGAAAATATAAATTATGGCCATTTTTTTTTTACCTTTTCCTACCTTGATTCTGTAAGTTTTGAAAGCAAACAGTATTGAAATTAGAAGTCCTTGTACCCTTTTTATTTAATGTTACAATAAATGTCTAGCAGTTTAGAACCAAAAGGTAAGAAATTACCATTATAACCGAGCAGGAGAGTACTACTGCATTAGTTCAAGATAGCCCATCTTGATAACTTCTTCATATGTGCTTTAATCTCCACCTCCTTGAATTATTACCTAATTTCCCCTTAAATTTGAGTACTGTTATTTGAGCATTACCATAAAGATTTAGTTATCCTTCTAAATAGTAAGATGGTAATAAATACTACTTAGTCCCTACTAGCTGTTGATAACTAATTAATAACCATAGTTTTCAAGGTAGACTCTTAGGTACCCTCAAACTTGCTGTCTAGCCCAGGAATGACATTGAGTTTTTGGTCCTTCCCCCAGGTACTGGGGTTTCAAGTGTGTGACACTGCTCAGTTTGTGTTTTGCTTGGGGTTGAGCTCAGAGGCTTCATGTCTACTGGTAAGACACTACCATTTGAGCTACATCCCAGCCTCAGCACACTTTGCTATATTTACCTAACCAAAAGCATTTATTAGTACTAAAATTGCAAATACAGGTTTTCTAAAGTTTACAGTGGTATTCCTCCCCATCCCTTTTGCAGAATCTTTTGGGAATGTGATGACTCAAAACTCAAAAAAGAGACAAATCTTAAAAGCTGGCACTAGCTAGGCATGGTAATTGCATCCCTGTCTCAGTACTCTGACGGCTTAGGCACTGGTTTAGTAGTTCAAGACCATCCTATGGTACTTAGTGAGAGATATCAAAAAATAACGATAATTTGGAGTTTACCTGAATCACTAAATGTGGGTTCCTTCCACTCTTTCTTGTGTATTGTTTTTGTTTTTAAAACAGAATTTCATTATGTAGCCTAAGCTGACCATAAACTTTAGGCAACTTCCTGCCTCAGTCTAGCCTCCCTAGTGTGAGCCAACATTCAGCAAAGATCAGTTTTTGTATAAGTATATTTGGTTTACATTTATTTATTACTTTGTGTGTGATGTGCGTAAGGGTGGGTACCCAAATACCATGTGTGTGGAGGGAGAGGAGAGCTCTCGAAAGGTAATCGGTTCTCTCTGTCCACCAAACATGCATCCTCAGGCTTGTACAAGGAATGCTTTTAAACAGTGAACCACTGCTCTATTCTGTATTGTTTCTCAAACTAAGGATTACCAAAGGAATTAGTTCCTGTATTAGTGTTTCTTAAATTAAGATTATAGCAAAGAAGGATATCTTCTGGAGGTGTACACTTTGGCCTGTTGTAGACTGAAATATTTTGAAGTTAACCCCTTTACAATAATTTAAAACCATTTTCATTTTTACTGTAAATATGTATTTATTATGTTCTGTGGTAAACATTACTTTTCCCTTTATGATTCATGAAGAGTCTTAAGCATCCCTGAGCACTAGCTAGGAAGTGCTGGCTTTGTAGTAGATAAGGGATTTATACCTCTGATGCATTTGATTCTGGACTTTGAGACACCCATCTCAAGGTCACATAGCAAAAGATGTTCAGCGATGATTGCAGAAGATTCCTGGTGTTCTAAATTTTATCCCTTGAAACTTCGACTCCCATTCTAATTTAAATAAAAAACTTTGCTTTGACTTTTGTTTTTCACTTATTTATTGGTGGGCAGCTATGTGTAGAGGTCAAGAAACCTTTTGGAAGTTGGTTCTTGTCTACCTTCTTGAATCTGTCTCTCTTGTTTCTGCCATTCTATACTCCAGGCTAGCTGGCCCATAAACTTCAATAGGAGTGCTGGGATTGTAGGTATAGGCTATCATATCCAACTTTTAAATGTGAGTTTCAGGGATTGAACTCAGTTTTTAGACTTGTGCAGCAAACACTTTTACCTACTATTTAATCTTTGGCTCTAGCCAATTTAAAGGTAGGCCTTGGGGACTTTAGCTTCCTTGTATTTAGGCCAATTCTGGAGTCCAGTGGATTTTAACTTTAAGACCAATAAATAGCTATTACTTGAGCCCTGTGCTAGAGAAGTGGAAATTGGGTTCTAGCTGACTTGAGAAAGCCCAGTACCTAGCAGCTCATTTTGTGGCTTTTCAAACCACAAACAAATCAAAAGAGAAAAGTCTAGTTTTGGAGTCACAGAGTTAGACATTTCTGGTCTTCCTACTTCAGGAACTTGAGTTATCAAGGTTAGGGCCATACAGTATAGAGGTCAGGTCAGTTTAGATCGGTCTGATTGACTGTTAAGTAGTTTCAGAATTAATGTGTTTCTACTTTTTCTCCTGGTTAAGGGAAGCTTTGAAATTTGTTAAAAAAACTGGTAAGGACTTCAGCATTAAAAATAGTGAAAATACGCACATTGTGCATTGTAACGGGTTGGGAAGGAGAGACTGTTTTGTCCCTACTTGTAATTTTTGTTGATTTCTTTTCTTAAATAGCTTTTGGGTACCATTAAATTCTTAAAGAGAATATAGTATAGACCAGAAAATCTTGCCAATCAAGGCCTTGTCATCTACTGTACTACATTTAGACTATCATAGTTTAACTTTCTGCTGATTATACTTAATGATCCAGAAGAACGAAAGGAGCTAATTTTGACCAGGTTAGTGTATGCTCTACAGTTACATCATTTCACTGACCATACAAAATGGTGGGAAAAGACGTTGTTAACTTGAGTTTTGTGAGAGTGATTGTGTTTGGTGTAGTTGATGTGTAAAGGGAAAGAATGTAAATTAAGTATTACTCTGTCACACAAGCCCTCCCATGTGTCTGTTAAAACACTTGTTTTAAACTGATAGGCTAGAAGTGCCACACAGTGATGAACAAGACAGACAGTGTAGTCGGTTGAATTGCATAGAGTAGAATACAACCTATCGACTGCTGCCTTCTTTTTGAGAAATGTCTACAATTCTATATTTAGTTTTCTACACATATATTTATCCCACTAGCAGTGCATAGCATTTGTGAGATAACAGTCAGGATGAATGGTTAGAGGGACTTAGAAGTAAAGAAAAGTTTAGTAATTGTTGGAAGCTTTTAAGAAACTCGACCATGGTGTTTAAGAGCTCTGTTACTGCCTTCAGTTGCTGTTAGGTAAGTGGTAGAGTTTAAAATTTATGTGCTGTCCTAACTGGCTAAGACTTAGGTGGGGGCTTATTGTTCATACAGCTGGATTGGTCTTGCAGTTTATTTACTTCAAGACTGCACATCTTACATAATGAGGGATTTGCGTTCAGGAAGGTGATGGACCTGGTGTGTGTGTGTGTATGTATGTATGTATGTGTGTGATATATATATATATATATATATATACACACACACACCATACTAATATTTATAACTTAGAGCTGAGAAGAACTTTTGGACTGGAAGACCTAGTCTTTTAAAAACCAAACTGTTGCGGTATTTTCATATCTCTTGCTTTTAACCATTTACAGTGTTCTGTGTGTAAGTCACATTTTGAACTTTTTAATTAAAAGGCATAAAATAATGAATTTAAGATTCAAACATAATAGTAAAATACAAGATTTCAAAATTCAGTTTGTTTCATATAAAAAGATGGAGTAACCTAATGAAACATGTATCATTACTCCTTTCAAATATATATGCTAAGAAACAACCCCAGTTTTTTTTACTCTGCAATTAAAAACAATGAATTCACGAAATTCCTAGGCAAATGGTCAGAACTTGAAAATATCATCCTTAGTGAGGTAACCCAATCACAAAAGATCACACATGGTATGAAGTCACTGATAAGGGGATATTGACCCAGAATCTCAGAATACCCTAGACACAATCAGCATATCAATAGATTTCTAAAAAGATGGAAGGAGAGACCCCTGGTCCTGGAAAGACTGGATGTAGGGGAACGCCAGGACAGAGTAATGAGAGGGGGTTGAACGGAGAAAAGAGGGAGGGAAGGGGGCTTATGGGACTTTCGGGGAGGGAGGAAACGGGAAAGGGGAAGTGATTTGGAATGTAAATTAAAAAAATAAAATAAAATTAAATTAAAAAAAAAAAAAAAGAAACAACCCCAGTTTCTTTTCTCAAAAAATTGTATTTTGAAATTTGTAATATGAGTACTATATTTACATATTTCCCTCCTTCCTCTGAATTTTCTGCTCCTTTCTCAAATTCATGACTTCTTATTCTTTGATTGTTATTGTTATCTACACCTATATTTATAATTATAACCTGCTGGGTTCCTTTAGTCTTTAACTCCTGTATATGTGTTTTGGACTGATGTGTTGGGAATAGTTCTGCTATCAGAGGCTTGGCCCTTGAGCAGACAGAGTCTCTCTTAGTCCTTAATTACCTATAGCTTTTCGGTTAAGGGTGGGGACTTGTGAGATTTCTCCCATCCACATTGGCAAAATACCCTATTTATAAAGTGTACTATTAAAGAAAAACAATCTTTTCATTTAGAAATGAAAACCTTCTCCTTTAGAAAGTAAAATACTTATTAGTAAAGTCCTATCTCTTCCCAATTTTATATTTTGTTTTTAATTGTAAATTCATAAGAACAAAGCTTGTCATAGCATTAAAATCTTACAAACAGCAATTTATAAGTACACGATTTTATTTTGATAAAAGTATTTCCTTACTAACTATGAACATACTAGTAAAATAATACAGCAACACCAACATTTCTCTTGTGAAGGAGATATATTTTAGTATGGTGATTTGTTTTTGTTTTTTCCCTATTATAAAGTACTTCAGCAAAAAGACTAAGGCTTATGTTAACTGAAAACTTGATTCCTTCACTCCAATTCCTTATTTTAAATAGAAAATTATTAGTTTGCATAGAATTTTGGCTGTTAGAACAAGCCATAGAAGAGCCCTAAATACCTCAGAAGGGTTTTCTTGAGACAGGAGGCAGATGCTTTTTGGAATGAGAGTCTGAAGACATTCCTCAATGAGCTTTATCTCTGAAGTCTACAGAGTAAAGACAGGATTTGGATGTGGGGATGGCTTATTTCTAGGTTGAAGCTCAACCAGCAGGACTCTGTAGCATTCTGCATGCTGTACTTTTAAGCTTTACAGCTCCCTGGGAGACCTTGACCTTCTCCAGGTTGGCTCCCAGCTTGAGCACTGGCCACTCTTGTTAGCCCCAGAGGACATAGTGGCAGAGCTGGAATTTGCCATCCTCTTGCCTTAGCCTCTTAGTGCTTTGGATATACAGGTATAGACCTTTATACCTGGAGAAAGAAACTCCGTGTGTGTGTGTGTGTGTGTGTGTGTGTGTGTGTGTGTGTGTGTGTGTGTGTGTATACACTTGTATTTCTTAAATCTGGTCTTTTGGATTTAAAATAGCTTAAATTTTAGGTTCGAATTGGTCTGGTTTTATTCATGGTGTATTCTGACTCTTTTAAGAGGATATCATCTACCTGCCACATTCAAGGAAGTGATCATTAAATTTAGATCTTAGAGAAAAAATATAAAAGCTGATAGAGAAGTCTGGAGATAGAGGATTTAACCTGCTTTTACTGCCTGGGATAGGAAGAGAAGACAGGGATTGGGATAGGAATGAAAAAGTTTTGCTATTGAGTATTCTGTAAGAACTGGTAATGTTGTATGCAATGGACACATTAGATCACATCAGTCTGTTATAGACCTGCATAAAAGAAGACATAACAAAGCTGTAAAGCAGAGGCCTGAAAGCAGCTGAAGTACTGGTAGATGCTCTTGTCCTAGGTGGCCTGGTGAAAGCTGGATCCAGTTTAGCCCAAGAAGCTGAATGCTTCCCCATTCTTATTAGCCAAGTGAGGTCCAGTACTTGGCTTTCCTTCTGTGAAACAGAGCAGGGTACACAATTTATCATGCTCATGTCTACTGTGTTTGTAGTGAGGTTTTCCAAGTACAGAGACTGCTGTTTTAGGCCTCTTACAGCAAGTTTTAAGGGAAAGGAATTGTGAGCAGTGTGGTCATACATACTGTCTTCGGTGCTGAGGATTGAATCTGCAGTCTGGCAAAGCAGCGCTCTACCACTGGGCTACACCACCCGCTCTACCCTCCTTTCCTTTCACTTTTTCTTTTATGTCACTGAAATGGTTGTGATTTGTCACTGGTGTTTTGATATCAATGACTAACATTCTTTGTCTTCTCCAGATGCAGGATGCTCTGTAGTGAATGTGTGTGTTCCTCAGTCCTTACTGGTATCATACAGCATTGTTTGTTAGGGAAGGTGTATCTTGGTATTTTCCATTGCTGCTCTTGATTGATCATTAGCTGTTGCTTTGGTTCTTTCTGCCTTGCTACCTGGCAAAATCAGAAAGTAGCTGAATTTGGAGTTTTTAGCAAGGAGACATGTTTGTAGATTATGAAAGGCAGTGCACTGGTAGAGAGGTTTATCTAGTGAACCATAGTGAAGTGTGGGGAAGGTTACACCAGTAAAGGAAGGAAGGAAGGAAGAAAGGATATTCCAAATCTGTGCATCATAGCTTGTCATCATTATATGGTGTGTGTCAATAAGCACTCATCTGTGGTGATCTGTCAGATCGTTTGCTGTAATTCACTGTGAATATAGTTATCCTATAGGATAGGACTGGTTTTATTTTACTAGATGCTTGGGATCATTAGAATATCAGCTTCTAATATTTTTAAAATATTCTGAAATTTAAGCTTATAGAAAGTTACCACAACCTTGTCAATAATTACTGTGTGCCACTTAGCAGAGTCTGACCTCCCTTAATATTTTGTCCAAAGTATTTTTGTATTAATCTAGTCAGAATGTTCTTTGATTCTGGTTATTGGTTTTTGTGGTTGTGTATGCTGCACGATTGTGTGTGTGTGTGTGTGTGTGTGTGTACACAAATGTACAAATGTGGAGACCAGGAGACAACTTCAGAAGTCATTTTTTACAAGACATCCACCTTGTCTTCTGAGGCAGGATGTTTTAGGGCCAGCCCAATAGAGTGTTCTACTCTTTCCTGTTATGTATGGTTTGGGGATGGTTGGTTGGTTGGTTGGTTGGTTGGTTGGTTGGCATGGATTATAGGGTCTAACTCAAATCCTGTTCTTGCACAGCAAGTATTTTACCAACAATTAGTGTTTTTCCTGACTTGGGAATTGACTTATGTGCATCATATTGTATTCTTTTACTATGTATTCTTTTAGCATATGAGTATTAGCATAAACACCTAAAACAAGGCTATTGTATTTTATAAGAACTTTACTGTTACCAAATTAAGAAAATATAAAACCAATATTGGTTTTCTCAATACTGTTTATTTTGGGTTTTGGGTTTTCTTGTTGTTGTTTGTTTGTTTGTTTGTTTGCTTACTTGCTTGTTTTATATTTTGTGGGGAACCATGTCTCACTCTTAAGTACAGACTTGCTTGAAACTCATAATTGCACACCTCCATGCAAACAAACAACAAACAAAGTACCCCTAAACCAAAAATAATAGGAAACAGTGGAACACAGTCCTGAGAAGCCAGACAGGAGGACCACTAGGCTTCTCTGGCCAGGCAGCCCCCTTTAATGGGCTGACCCATCAGAGACACCAATGTACCCCAGAAGATAAGGTGGATGCCTTCTAAAGAATGATTTCTGAAATGTCTCCTGGTCTTTCACATATGTCTACATATATATGCACTTGTGCAACCCATACAACCTAGATGCTAGTTGTATAGGTATGGACTTCATATTCCCAGCTCCAGTCAATGTTCATTAGCTTGTCTATTTCAGTCCAGGAAATCTAACCATGTGACATTTTCTGCCACATTTCTTTGTCCTCACTAATGTTCTTAGGGATATTTCCTTAATTTTTATTTGTTTTTACAGACATTGATGTGTTTAAAGTGGGTGGCAAACATTTTGTAGAATATCCATTGGATTGGGCTCATCAGTGTGTTCATGACTGAAGTTAGGAAATATCTCTCTGTGGTATGAGTTTCTCATTGTACCATATCAGGAGGCATGTGTCCACCTGTGTCAGGAATAAATTTTCATTGTCTGATTAGTATGAGATCTGCTGGAGTCCTCTTATTCAAAGTTCTGATAAATCACCTGTGGAGATGCACCTTTATACTTGGTGTATAGCAGCCCTCATGTAACCTTCACCCACTAGCTCTAACCCTCTCTGATAATTTTGTCTGAATCGTTGTAGTGACTCGGGTGATTAGTCTCAAGTCTTTAATTGTGTGAGCTCAAAACTGCAAGAGGGAACCTGTTTCAGCTGCTGTGTTCCTTTGCTTTAAAGAGTTTAGTGTTGGACAAGAAGCTGTCAATCAACTTGTAGTTTGTTTTAAGCACTTTTGCACCCTCTGAGATAAACCTGATCTTTTCCTTTCTTTTTAACAGTACTTCAGTTGTCTTTTTCTCCCCCTTTCTTGAGGTTGCTCCTTTCCGTTTCCCATAGTTGTTATTCCAGAGAGATAGCTTTCTGAATTTATAGCCATCCTGTCATGTTCCTGATAAAGCTAATTTACTTACTAGTGTTGTACTTGACTATATGATACTCAATTCCGAAATAGTTTGCTGTAAATATAGTGGGTCACTGTGGCCTTTCATCTAATCAAACCTGAGGCTCAAGAGTACTGGGTTTAGGAGATAGAGAAAGATCCAGACTCAGTTCCATTCTGCAAAGTGTGTGTAATGTATAAATGCTTGTAGGAAGGAGGGTGGAGTGTATCTACAAAACACTTGTGTAAAAGGTTTTCTAGGAAGTTACAAACTTTGTGAAATGTTGGATTATTTCTTAGATATTTTTTGTTTATATATGTAGATTATAAATGTTTTGAATAAACTCATTTAGTCATTTTTATAGCATATGTGTAATATTTCAGCATTAGATAATGTAAAGTATTTAAAATAATTGTAAAAATTACCAACCTTAAAAGTTATTGCTTGTGTTTTTTTAAATCATCCTGTATCTGTTAAGTATTTATCTTATATTCATGAAATAGTAAAGCTTGTCCTAAACTTTACTATAAAAAATGAGAACAGTATTGAAGCCTGTGTGCATATAGAAGAAAGATATTTTCAAAGACAATTTTATTGAAATTTATTTTACCTAAAGTTTATTGCCAATAAGAAAGAAAAGCAGTGAGCCATCTAAGCCTAAAGTCTGCCCATGTGTGTAACTCTCTGTTAAAGCCAGAGGTTTTTTTTTTTAGTACCGTAATTACTAATTTTTTTATTTTATTTTTTTTTTATTAAATTTACATCCTGGTCACAGCCCCTACCCTTCTCTCTTCCCAGTCCCACCTTTGCAAATCCCTTTACCCATTGCCTCTTACTCTTTACTTTAGAGAAGGGAACCCCGACTTGGGTACCACCCTATCCTGGGACATCTGGTCTCAGCAGGACTGGACATATTCTCTCCCACTGAGGCCCAACCAGGCAATCCAGGTAGGGGAAAGACGATTCAGTGGCAAGGAACTGAGACCCAGACAACCCCAGCTCCACTTGTTCGGGGACGACCTACGTGCAGACCAAGTTACACATTAGCTACAAATGTGCAGGGGGTCTAGGTCCAGCTCCAGCATGTTTCCTGATGGCATGTTCTGTTAGCCCCGCCCCCTTGGTCCCAGGTTAGTTGACTCTGTAGGTCTTCCTCCTTGTGAAGTCCTTGACCCCTCCAGTTTAACCAGTTCTACCTCCTACTCTTCCACAGCCTGATACTTGCTGTGGGTCTCTGCATCTGCCTCCATGCCCTGCTGGATGAAGAGTAAGGCTAGAATTAAAAAAATAAAAAATGGATAAAGATATGGAAAATAATACCACTTAAGAGCATTCTGCTTCAGTTTTCTTACATTCATTTATTTATTGTGGGGAACATGGGTGGAAGAGGGTTACATATGTCACAGCATGCATGTGGAGGTCCAAGGACAACTTGAATCAGTTCTTTCGATCAGTGAGTTCTGGGGATCAAACTCAAGTCTTCAGGCTTGGCTGCAAGAGTACTTAGCCAGATGATTTATCTTACTAGTCCCTGCATCAAATTTTAAAGTAATGCCATTTTTATCTAGGAGAGTAGTTTTTTAAAAATGGAATCTTTTAACTAAAATATTTCTATTTGTTTCTGCAATGCAAGTTGTCATTATGACTGCCTAGGTATACATTAATGAAATGGAGATTTTATCTTAGCTGTAATTACCTCCTAATTTGTAATTATTGTGATTTTCTTGTGTCTAATTTAACAGTTCAGTATGGCTAGGATTGTATTTCTTACAGAAATGCAGTCTTATTTTCCAGGGAAGTCCTCTCCGACCTTATTTGTCCACAGCAGTGGTGGTACTGTAGGACAGGAACTGGGGGCCTGTGCTGCAGGTCTTCATGGCACATGTCAGACAGAAAGGTAGTAACTCCTGCTGTGAGAATAAGACCAGGACTCCTTTGTCATAAGAGCTGTTACAGAGCTGTCCTTGCAGCACTGAAGGCTCTTGACCACTCGTAAAGTTGTGGCAGTTATTCTAAATAAACTGCTGAGCTTCAGAAAAATTGAAGAATACTGAGTTTAACTAACTTTGGGTCCAATGATTATACAAAGTAACTCTCGCTCACATAGCCTATGACCCTGTGTAGAAGAATTGTTAGGTTATGGTTATGTATTAACTACATTCTTTCATTAGAGGTCAACACCCCCTTTTGTGTCTCTGAAATAATGAAAGCATTCCTTTAACTTTTAAATGATTAAAATGTTAATTTACATTATAAGTTTTAACTCTCAACTCTTTCATGTTAAATGTGTTACAGGAATGAATCTGAAGTCTGCTGCAGTAAAACACTGAAGGCTTTAAAATGTTTTCTTGCATAAAAGTCAAACTTTAAGTAGCTGCTTATGAGGATAGGGAAGGCAGGAAGCTAATGTCTGTTTCAAGACACAGGACAGCTGTTTGCTCATCAACCTCAACTGTGTGAGTAGAGATCTAAGCCTGTAACCGTATATAAGTGGACATAAAACTAAAACTTAAAGAAAATCTAAAGTTTGTAAAGATACACCTAAGTCAGCATGAGAAAACTTCAAGGCCTCTTATTTCTGGTGGGTAGGATTTGGGGGACGGAGTGGGTAGTAGGTATTTAGTCATAAGATACTATGAGCAGTAACACGATGCTAGTAACCATACATATTTATCCTTAGTTAAATTAGGAAGGATATTATCCTTAAAAATAAGGAAATTATCCTTAGTTAGCGTTTGCATGATTAATTTTCTTATGAGGAAAAAGGTGATTTTTTTTTTTAGATTACTATTTATTTTACAGTTAATTTCAGCCAAATATAAAATTTATATTAGGAATTAAGTGGTGTTAATATGGAACTTTTTCCTTATAATTTAGTAATATAGAGTATTACCTAAAACTAAAGGAATGCTTATTTCTTTCAGTTTGAAATGTTTTAATGTATTTTATTATTATTAAAGTACTTGGACAAATAAAATTCATAGTAATGGGGGAAAAGGAGTTTTCTCTTTTGCTAGGGGTTATCACCTCAAGAATCCTCTTAGGAAGACACCCTTTTCCTGTTTTTGTTGATGATGGATCTTAGGATGAGGCTCTAATTTGGATTTCCCTCTCTTTAGAAGAATGTGTGGTGTGTGTGAATAGGTTTCTGAAAATATGCAGGGACTGAGCAAGTGGTCAGCCTGTCCACAGACTCAGTGTTTAACTGGGGGTGAGGCAAAGAGCATCAGCAGTTGCTTGCTTAGTGTATTTGTATCTAAGATGAGCCACTTTCTTGTTAATGTCACAAATGGACTATCCTTCAAAGCAGTGAACAAGAAGACCCAGAAAGGAGTGATGAGTGCATAGTGAATATGGATAATTCCTTTGGAAAAAACGAAGGTTTCTGTTTGCTGATTCTCTTTTTTATTGGTTGGTCAGGTGATACACAGGTGTGTGTGTCTGAGAAGCTTCAAAGGAGTGATATTATAATCCCTTGTTTAAGAATGGCAAGCCTCACTGTCCTGGTGCTCTCTGGCCTGTTAAACAGGCTGTTTAACTCTTTAGCTGGTTGTTTGACACTTCACTGGAAAAGCTAAGATAAATTATTTGGTGCTGCATGTTGAAAAAGCACCGGCCAGGGGATCAGGAATCCAACACTTTTTCCTCTCTTTTTAGAGTCAAAAATAAAGAAAATTCAAGGCAAAAGAAGCCTTTGGGGCGAGATCTCTAAAGTCAGACTAGGGAGAAAGGAGAACCAGTAGGAAAGGAAAGCATCATAACTAGAAAGCATGTCGGAACAAAGTAACTAGGTAAATGGGTGGCAGGTTTCCCTCTGGGTTCTGCCACTCTGGAGTGAGTCTCTGTTCCATAGTTCTCTTATCAAGGGTATGCAGGGCAGAGCTAAGGAGCTGTACGGTCTCTTTCAACCAAAGGTCATTGCAGATGATGTGTACATTCTTCTCTATCTCCCCTGCCCTGCCCTTTACCTTACCTTAGGCTTGTTGATCCTGGTCTCTCTTACCCAGACTTATTTTCTTTTGCATTTATTAAGCAGTATGATTACGATGGAGTTCTGGCTACATGTGAACGAGTGGTCATTGTTAAGTGCCAAGACTATAGAGTCAGGCTGTCCTGGTTTCACATCCTAGGTATCACTTTTAATAGCCAGATGATGCTGAGGAATCACTTAACCTCTCCATGCCTCTGTAAAACACAGTGGTAACTTTCCACCTAACACAGTGTTCAGTGATTCACAGCACTTGCAAATGATTTCCATCAATACTATAAAGCTTCTCTTTCTTTGAGAGGAATAATACTAGGAAATACAAATCCCCAAAGTAAAAGTTTAGTTTTCTTTGGTTTTTGTCATGCTGAGGAGTGAACCTGGGATATCATTCATGCTAAGCATGTACTTTTTTTTTTATTTATTTTATTTTATTTTTTTAATTTACATTCCAAATCACTTCCCCTTTCCCGTTTCCTCCCTCCCCGAAAGTCCCATAAGCCCCCTTCCCTCCCTCTTTTCTCCATTCAACCCCCTCTCGTTACTCTGTCCTGGCGTTCCCCTACATCCAGTCTTTCCAGGACCAGGGGTCTCTCCTTCCATCTTTTTAGAAATCTATTGATATGCGGATTGTGTCTAGGGTATTCCGAGGTTCTGGGTCAATATCCCCTTATCAGTGACTGCATACCATGTGTGTTCTTTTGTGATTGGGTTACCTCACTAAGGATGATATTTTCAAGATCTGACCATTTGCCTAGGAATTTCGTGAATTCATTGTTTTTAATTGCAGAGTAGTATTCCATTGTGTAGATATACCACATCTTCTGAATCCATTCCTCCGTTGAGGGACATCTGGGTTCTTTCCAGCTTCTGGCTATTATAAATAAGGCTGCTATGAACATAGTGGAGCATGTGTCCTTATTGCATGCAAGTAAAGTCTCTGGGTATATGCCCAGGAGTGGTATAGCCGGATCCTCCGGGAGTGTCATGCCCAGTTTTCTGAGGAACCGCCAGACTGCTTTCCAGAGTGGTTGTACCAGCCTGCAATTCCACCAGCAGTGGAGGAGTGTTCCTCTTTCTCCACATCCTCGCCAACAACTGCTGTCTCCTGTGTTTTTGATCTTAGCCATCCTGACTGGTGTGAGATGGAATCTCAGGGTTGTTTTGATTTGCATTTCCCTAATGACTAAGGATGATGAACATCTCTTTAGGTGCTTCTCAGCCATTAGATATTCTTCAGGTGAGAACTCTTTGTGTAGCTCTGTACCCCATTTTTTAATAGGGTTACTTGCCTCTCTGGAGTTTAACTTCTTGAATATCGATGCAAAAATACTCAATAAAATTCTTGCCAACCGAATCCAAGAACACATCAAAACGATCATTCACCACGATCAAGTAGGCTTCATCCCAGGGATGCAGGGATGGTTCAATATAAGGAAATCCATCAATGTAATCCACTACATAAACAATCTCAAAGAAAAAAACCACATGGTCATCTCATTAGATGCTGAGAAAGCATTTGACAAAATTCAGCATCCTTTCATGCTAAAGGTCTTGGAAAGATCAGGAATTCAAGGCCCATATCTAAACATAGTAAAAGCAATTTACAGCAAACCGGTAGCCAGCATCAATCTAAATGGAGAGAAACTTGAAGCAATCCCACTAAAATCAGGGACTAGACAAGGCTGCCCTCTCTCTCCATATCTTTTCAATATAGTACTTGAAGTTCTAGCTAGAGCAATTAGACAACAAAAAGAGGTCAAAGGGATACAAATTGGAAAGGAAGAAGTCAAACTATCACTATTTGCAGACGATATGATAGTATACATAAGCGACCCAAAGAAGTCCACCAGAGAACTCCTACAGCTGATAAACGACTTCAGCAAAGTGGCCGGATATAAAATCAACTCAAGCAAGTCAGAAGCCTTCCTATACTCAAAGGATAAGCAGGCTGAGAAAGAAGTAAGAGAAATAATACCCTTCACGATAGCCACAAACCATATTAAGGATCTTGGCGTGACTCTAACCAAACAAGTGAAAGATCTGTATGACAAGAACTTCAAGTCTCTGAAGAAAGAAATTGAAGAAGACCTCAGAAGATGGAAAAATCTGCCATGCTCATGGATTGGCAGGATTAATATAGTAAAAATGAGCATCTTACCAAAAGTAATACACAGATTCAATGCAATCCCCATCAAAATCCTAACTCAATTCTTCATAGAGTTAGAAAGAGCAATTCAAAAATTCATCTGGAATAACAGAAAACCCAGAATAGCTAAAAGTATTCTCAAGAGTAAAAGAACCTCTGGGGGAATCAGTATCCCGGACCTCAAGCTGTACTACAGAGCAATAGTGTTAAAAACTGCATGGTATTGGTACAGTAACAGACATGTAGATCAATGGAACAGAATTGAAGACCCAGAAATGAATCCACACTCCTATGGTCACTTGATCTTTGACAAAGGAGCTAAAACCATCCAGTGGAAAAAAGATAGCCATTTCAACAAATGGTGCTGGCTCAGCTGGAGGTCAACATGCAGAAGAATGCAAATTGACCCATACTTATCTCCTTGCACTAAGCTCAATTCTAAGTGGATCAAAGATCTCCACATAAAACCAGACACACTGAAACTAATAGAAGGGAAACTAGGGAAGAACCTTGAACATATGGGCACAGGGGAGAATTTCCTGAACAGAACTCCAATAGCTTATGCTCTAAGATCAAGAATAGACAAATGGGACCTCATTAAATTACAAAGTTTTTGCAAGGCAAAAGACACTGTCAAAAAGACAAAGCGGCAACCAACTAACTGGGAAATGATCTTTACCAACCTTACATCCGACAGAGGGCTAATATCCAATATATACAAAGCATGTACTTTTTGCAGCTATATTCCCTGCCCCCAAATAATAGACTTTGGAGGTCTGTGTGTATGAAGAGGGGGAAATGTGAATGTGTGTTTCTAGAGATCTAACTCAGGTTGACTGCAGGCTCCTTTACTCATGAGACATCTCTCATTAACCCAATATTAAGAATTCAGAATGATGAACATCTTCAGCTAAGATACCGTAAGAAACACCCCAAGCACAGTGACCTTGATTCATCTATCCTCCCATTCTGAAGTGCTGCCAGTATCCACCCACTTGACACTCTCAAGAGCCACACAAGGATTAGTGACTTACTTTTTCAGACAATGTTGTTGTATAGGGTAACACTGGGTACAGTGTTCATATAAAGTGTGATGTTTATTGATGGTGCCTTTCTGTTTGTCTTGTCTGATATGGGTGCTGGAAACTGAACGTGGTCCTCTGCAAAAGCAGTACACCAATGCTTGTAACTTCTGAGCCATCTCTCCAGCCCTGCAGCAATAGTTTTTAAATATGAAATTGGTAAGAGAGCAAGCATTAGTACAGCTACTGAGGTATGTTAGTGACTGCATTTTGGATTGAAGTTCACCACTCGACTTCTTTGTGTTATGAAAACGGCATCCAGGTTGGGTCTTAGGGACATAGAATAGTGTTTCCAAATGTATTTTAGCCATTTGAACTCCTTTGTTCAAATAAAATCATTCCTAGAAATCAGACATTGTGAAAATAACAAAAAGGAACTGTTGGAGCAGATTTGTGGTGCACTCTGCCCCCCTCAGTATTCTTTTTCTGCACCCTTTTCCTCCAGCTATGTACTTGATGGAACAAAACCTACTTAGATCACATAAACCTGAGGAAGAATTACCTAAGTGAGAAGATTCACAAAAACTATGCACATTTTTGTGTTTTTATTAATTTTTCAATTTGTAACTCTGGCCTCTGAGTAGATGGGCTACTATCTGAAGCTAATGATGATACTATAGACATGAAATTGAAAAAATGATATCAGAAAACAAGCATTGAGTCCTGTGTTTCATTTTATAGATGTTGTTGGCCATATCATATTTTTTTTCTACTTATAGGCTGTATGAAGTCTCCTGTGTTATCTGGGTGAAGGTTAAAGTTTGTTCCTCCTAAGTAATTTGTTTTTCTTTAGAATATTGTGCCTATTAAGTATTCAAATACTCTTATTAGTTTTATTAACTGGTGGGAGGAATAACAACAAGTTTCAAATTAGCATGCAGATCATATTGACTTCATTTTATTTAGTGACAGTGTATTGATTACTTTTCTTATTTCTGTGGGGAGGGGAAAATAATCATGGGCAGCTGTGATTGCTTAACAGGTAAAGACGCTTGCTGCCAAGCCTGACAACCTAAGTTTGATCTCCAGGATTCACATGGTAGAGTGAAAAAACTGATTCCTATGAATGTGTCCTCTGACCTCCACACATGTTCTATTTCGCACGCTACTCTCTCTCAACAAATACATAAATACTGTTCTAGTTAGGGTTACTGTTACTGTGAAGAAACACCATGACCATGGCAGCTCTTACAAAAGGTAGTGTTTAATTGGGGCTTGCTTACATTTGGAGGATTAGTTCATTATTGTCATAGTGGAAGCATGGCAGCATTCAGGCAGACATGGTACTGGAGAGGTAGCTGAGAGTTCTATATCCAGATAGGCAGGCAGCAGGAAGACACATGTTTTTAATGATGAGCCATCTCTCTCTTGTACCTTTTATTTTTTTATAAACTCAATGAGTCTACTTAGTACTGCCTGTGTGTGTGTGTGTGTGTGTGTGTGTGTGTGTGTGTGTGTGTGTGTGTTCTTAGGGGCTACACACATGGGATGAATGGATGTTATGTTTTATAAATTGACAAAACCAACTTAAGGGTCTATTTTGGCTGACAGTACAAGCGTGCAGTTATGACTGCAGGAGTGAAGTGCAGCTGTTGCATTGCTTCCGTAGTAGGTAAGCAGAGAGCCAGTAGTGCTGGTACTCTGGTTTTTTGTTTTGTTTTGTTTTGTTGTTGTTTGTTTGTTTTTGGTTTTGTTTTTTTCCCTTTTTATGCAGTCCAGGATGCCAGCTCATGTGATGGCTCTACTCACTTTCATGGTATGTCTTCCTTCTACTGAAAACACTCTCATAGGTACAATGAGAGATGTATGTATGTATGTTTGTTTGTGTGTGTGTGTGTCCAGGGTGATTCTAAATCTAATCAAGCTAACAATGAGGTTTAACCGCCACAGAAACTATCTCTTACTTTGTTTTTGATAGCCATTTTTATTTACTTTTGATGTCATGCAACATTCATTTTTATCCCTGTGAACTCTCTTCAAAGCAATATGAAATATGTAAGTTAAATGGCAGTATGTAGTGAGCAGTACTTTTTCAATTATAAGTTGAGAGAATTCCCTGTTTCCTGATCATTTTACTGCAGACTCCTCCTTGGCATGGATAATAAGCTTTTCACAGTTTTACCTTATTCTGTTTCTAAAGTTATTTCCAGCATTTGATATTCCAAGTGCATAGATTTCTTTTCTAGGAAAAATGCAGTCATGCATTTATTAGCCATGGACACAGTGAGCATATACTAGTGAAAACTGAGACAGCGATGGGTTGCCAGTCAATATAACCTATGGAACTACTGGCCATTTACTGAGATGCCATTGTGTGGAGTGTGTCTGTACTTGTTTTATCTTTCTGCAATAGTAAATGCTCACTATAAACAATTAGAAAGTTTGTATTAGCAAAATAACTGACACATTATTTTATGAGCTTTAGTTGTAAACCATTCCCTGGTACTGCTGAGAAAGTGGTATCATCTCTGGTAGAGGTGAGGCATTTTCAACTAATTCCTAACAAGTGATCTGTTATGTGGTGAGCAGGCCTTTGAGGTAGTGTCCTTGTTGAACCATGGGCTACAGACAAGTGATCTTGGAGTCAACTGCACCCCTCCCTGGAATTATGAACTGCAGTTTCTGACGTAAAAGTCACCCAATTCTAATAGGAGTTTTGTACTGCTTTCTGTATTTTTCAGTGTGTTTTCATAGCCATCATCTAATGAGCTCTTCCTGAGAATCCTGTGGGGTAGAAAAGGCAGGTATCACACCTACATCTGTGTGGGGGGCTTGGACTAAGCATTAAGAAGACAGTGTCATAATCAAAGCTGGTTTTAGAATTAAGCCAAGCCCATTGTTCTTTTTACTGTGTTGCCTTGTACATAAAGTTGACCCTTTATATATAATTGCTCTGCTGTGAACTGTAGTCAGGTCTCTTTTATGATGTTTGCTATCCCTTACTTCAAGTGGCTGCATCTTCACTGAAAGAAAAATCAGCCTCTGGAATGCCTTGCACCTTGTTTTGCCTGCTTGTTTTGTGCTAGGGATCAAATCCACGACCTTGTGCATGTTAACAGGGACCCTACCACTCTTTTCAGCCATTGATCTTCATTTTGGTCTTAAAAAAACACACAAAACAAAGACTTTGAAGTTAGAATGATTATATTTCTAAATTTTGTTGAGTACTCGCTAGCACTTTGTGGTTTTATAGCTGTTTTATTTTGAAGGTAGATGGCTATGTCTCTGTAGTTAGATAAAAATCAGACATTTGTGTCTGTGTCTTTGTACCTATGGGATTGAAGCCATGCCAACCATATGATCTACCATAGAGCTACTCTCAGCTCCCTACATTGACTCTTGCAAGCAGAATCTGTGGCATAAAACTTCTATTATAGTAACCAGCAGAACAGAAGGCAGCACAGGTCAGAGTATCATCCTTGAATAAAGCTATAACAAAAGAAAAACTGATTTGCTGTCAAGAAGTCTTGCTGTGTTTTTCCTAATAACATTTCTAACCAAAGAAGTTTTGAAAGCATTCATGTATTCATCTGGCTTTTACTTGAGTACATAAGTGCATTGAACCTGAAGCAGGAATTGGCAAACCCTGGCCCACTAACCCAGTCCTTCTCAGTCACCTTTTATTATAAGTACACTTCATTTGTTAACATTTATGTGTGGTTTCTTTTCATTACCAAGGTAGAACTTGAGAGTTCCCATAGAGACTGTGTAACTTACAAAGCCCAATATTTATTATTGGTATTTAGAGGAAAAGTTTGCCAACCCCATTCTAGAGTAATTGAAAATACAACTCTGAGAAGAAAAGAAAATGCTTTGTGTCTTAAATCTGATTTTTCTCTTTTTTTGTCCTCAAAGATAGGTTATTTGTCCATCATTCATCTTTCAGTTGATCCTGAAGGCACTGCTGCTGATTACAGACATCTGTAGCTATAACAATCTGTCTCTGGGTTTGTAGGAATCTGTTTCCTCAGCAAGCAGGCCTGTTCTCTGAAATGAGAGCCCTGAACCTTATCTCTGTCCAAAGGGACTTCCGTTGGTATCATGTGGACAGGAAACTATCATAAAGAAGGCTTTATTCCAGGATATTGTTACCCCAGAAAGGATCAAAGAGGAATGAACTATGGCAGAATCTGCACCAAGATTAAATAAAATTAATAATTTTATTGTTTCATTAGGAACTACTATTTGGGGATCGAGCTCAGTAGTAAAGAGTACTTGCTGCTCTTGCAGAAGACTCAGAGTCAGTTCCTAGCACCCACCTGGCAGCTATCCTAATCACTGTTGTATTGTTATGAAGAGACACTATGACCAAAGCAACACTTAAAAAAATAAAGCATTTCACTGGGAGCTTCCTCACACTTTCCAAGGTTTAATGGATTGTCATGGTGGGGAGCATGGAGGCATAAAGGCATACATGGTACTACAGGCATAGCTGATCCAAATTCTGAGAAAGAGGGATACAGACAGATAGACTGGGCCTCTTGTGAGCTTTCTAACCTTCAAAGACCATCCCCAGTGGCACATTTTTTTCCACCTCCTAATCCTAATCCTTTCAAATAGCATCATTCCCTGGTGCTTAAGCATTCAAATATGAGCCAGTGGGGGTGATTCTCACTTAAACCACCTCAGTGACTCACAGCTATCTTGAACTGTAGTTCCAGGAGATCCAGCATTCTCTTCTGATATCTACTGGCACCAGACATGCATGTGGTATTCAGAATACTTTCAGGAAAAGCACCCATATACGTAAAGTAAATAAGCCTTTAAAAAAAAAAAGAGCAATATACTTTTTTCCCTTTTATTGATTGTTGAGATTATAATTACATCATTTCTGCTTTTCCTTACCTCCCTCAAAACTCCCCTATTCCCCCCTCCTTTCAAATTCATGGTCTCTTCATTAATTGTTATAACATGCATGCACACACACATATTCATATATATTCATTCCTAAATATAACCTCAGTGTATATGATGTTACTTACATGTATGATTTCAGGACTAATCATATGGTATCCAGTAGTCAGTTGGTGTGTTTTGCCCTGGGAAGACTACTAGTCCTTCTGTCACTATTTCTTAGTGACACAAAAGAGCACAAAATAGTTCTTTGTGTAGGATTAAGGCTCTATGGGCTTTCTTCATTCATGTTGGTGATACTTTATGGGTTTAGGTTTTGATATTACTAGGCGACAGGACAACTTCCACGATCCTCTAGGTCTTACAGTCTTTCTGCTTTCTCTTCTACAATACGCCTTGAGCCTTGGGTGCAGGAATGTTTTGTAGATACACCCAGTAGGACTTCCTGACTCTGCATTTTGATTGGTTATGGTTTTCTGTAATGGTTTCCATCTGAGCAACATGCTCACATAGCTACCCATATCTCTAGCCTCTATAAGATTAACTTTTAAGAAGAGATAAAGACCTTCCCAGGAGTTTTAGAGCTAGCCAAGTTGGTAGAGTGATTGCCCGGTAGGCATGAATGAAGCCCAGGGTTCCATTCCCAGCAACAGTTTGTAAGTGGTAGCACATGTAATCCTAGCACTTGGGAGGTAGAGGGTAACAAGATTAAAAATTTAGCCAAATAGGTGATAAAGTGTATAACAACTTCAGACACAATTCAGTGCCATCTCTAAGATGTCAGCCATTTTATCCTCTCTTTTATACTGCCAACTTATATGCCAACAGATTGAAAAAGGCAAGTTCTTTGTTGTTTTATTTTTTGATGCCAGGTCTTATTGTGTAGCACTGGCCATCCTGTAACTTGCTGTCTGATCTTCTTGCCTTAGTCTTCCCAGTATTATAATTCTGTCTCTGTACTTCTGCACTGGGTGCTTTTTTGAAGTGGGGGTTTCATTATATTGTGTAGGGTGGCTTTGAACTTCAGTAGAAGTGATTCTCTTCAGCTTTCCAGTATCTAGAAGTACAGGTACATGATAGGGCTATAAATTGTTATTACCTTAAAAGAAGTTTTGACCTCCTTAAACTCAGAAAGGGTCTCAGGGAATCCCCAGTGCTCCACAGGTAGGCTTTGCATACTTGGTTTAGCCAGTAGCTTGAGAGATTAGGTTGAATCCTAAGTATTTTTATCTATAATAAGATCAGCTCCTTATATAAAAGTCATTGTACAAAATTCTGAGAGGTTTAGAGAAAGGTGTTACTGAACTGAAGAACTTAAACAAGGCAGTCATTCACAAAGGTGGTAAACTAAATTAGAGGTTTACTTAAAGTGGTGTCAGAGATGAAGGTGGTGAAGAGATCTTCTTAAAGGGATGTAAAGAAGGAGATGAAGCCACCTGTGTGCTAAATGGCTACATGGAAGTGGTGGCTGGATGGTTTAGAAGCTCTAAGGTCAAAGAGCAGGAAATAAAAGGGTATGGATCCTGTGTATTACAGACCATACTTCTATATTTTGGGTTTTGTGGGGCGAGGATTTTTTTTTTTTGAGAAACATGAAAATCTACAAATGAGGCAGCCACTGGGGAGCTCCGACTTTTGTGTAAGAGAGGATATTGAGTGACTTTATGTAGGTAAGCATTGACTTATTTTTGAAGACAATTGGTAAGAACCAAGATCTGTTTTGAGAGCATGTAGCTAGCTGTTGACTGGAGCTCTCAACTGCTTACCAATGAGCCTTTCTTTATGATTCAGCAGCCAACTTCCCCAGTAACAAGCATATTGATAAACATCATGACCTACAGCAAGCCAAAAAATGGTCTTTGGGTTAATTATAAATGAGAAAAACATAAATCTTAATCTTGCATTATTCCACATTTTTTAAAAAAAATGTTAAATCCAGATAAATTGCCAGTGAAAGATAAAATAACCAAGTCTAGAAGTATACAATATCTTCATGATCTTGGAATAGGCGGTGGCTTATTAAATAGCACCTAAGTAAGGACATTCTTAACTTAGTATCACTATGATGAGATATCTGATAGAGAAACTTTCAGGAAGAGAATTTATTTTGGCTCACAATTTCAGGGTGCCTCATGGTAGGGAAGTCCATGGGATTAGAAAAGTGAGCTATAGGCCCCCTCATATCACAGTGGACCAGGAAGCAAAAAATATAAGCCTGAAACCAGGGGCTTGGCATCACCTTCAAATTTCTGTCCCCAAGGAACCATTTCTCCAGCTAGACCCTACTTCCTAAAGGTTCTGCAGCCTCCCAATACAGTGTCACTGACCAGGGAACACACATTTAAAGCATCAGCTTATAGAATCAAACTGCACTTAACATAGAAAAGACAAGGCACATAGAGGGGAGAATATATACAAAAAGGTCATACAACAGAAAACAGGCAGTGATGCCCAGTAGCCAGTCAGAACATCCAGTGATGGTGATGCTACAAGGTAGCTCTGAGATAAGACATGGAGGCACAGAGCATTTAAATAGAAGGGTTAATTTCTCAGGGGTTATGAAGCCAGCTAATACAATCCAGGTAGTAAAAAGCAAAGAAAATCATTGTCTTGATTTTAGAGTCCAGAAATCGGAAATGAGGTCGTTGCTGAACATCTCAGAGCTTGCTGTGCCTCTGTCTTTTAAGGCTCACCTTAAAAGATTCTCCTCATTCTTAATCTGTTTCAGAAAATACTTAGAGCTTCAGGGAATAGGGTATGGGCATCTTTGTATTGGACATACAGCCTAATTCAGGAAACAGATAGTATTGAGGATCGGGAAGCTCAGGAATATCCCTGGGCTTTTACTTCCAGGAAAGTGTAAAGATATGTAACTGCTTTGGGAAACTGTTTAGTGGCTGAAGTTGAAAGTCCACATTCCCTATGATACAACATTCCCACTCTTAGGTATGTATTCAGGCTAAGTATGGATACATTTTAGCCAGAAGCTACACAAATAATATTTCCCAACAGCTGTGTTTCTAGAAGTCCTAGACAAGAAAGTTTCAAAATCCCCATCAACATTAGATAGTCCTTTACACCATGGAATATTCTGTATAGGGATAAGAATAAATACACCAAAATTACATTAAGAGCATAGTTGAATTTCACAGTATTAGGTGTTATATAATTCCTTTACAGAAGTTTAAGAGCCAGAAAAGCTACTAAGTATAACATGTATTCGGGCATGAACATACACATACACTGAACACTTCCCCACCTTGCTCCTTACTGTTGGCCTTGAACTTGCAGAGCTGGGAGTAGAGGTATGTGTCATGTCCAGCTACAGGGGCCCCTTTTGATGATATTTATCATCCAAACCTATGGAAACTTCCCTGTAGCAGTAGCTGGGTAAGTGCGGGTTATACTAGGCCACGTCTAACGTTGATGTAATTATATATAGGAATGCTGTGCTTTATATTTGCTAGGAAAATATCCCCAGAGATCTTATCCAGATGCTAGGTAGATTCAATGGCCTTTTTGTTTTTCAGTGCAAGCAACAGCAGGAAAGACAACTCGACCTAGGGACCTGGGAACTTCTATGCAGAGAGTTGTCAAGCCTACAGTACAGTAGGAACTTTAACCTAAGCCCCTGTTCTTTCATTCGATGAGCAGCTTTCTTCCCAAGTACTTTCTGTCAAGGTGTGTTCTCCATTTGATTTGTCACCTTCCTGGATATCCTACAGACTATCTCAACAAATATCTCTCTCCTCCCTCCCTCCCTCCCTCCCTCCCTCCCTCCCTCCCTCCCTCCCTCCCTCTCTCTCTCTCTCTCTCTCTCTCTCTCTCTCTCTCTCCCTCTCTGTGTGTGTGTGTGTGTGTGTGTGTATACACGCACATCACATTCTCTCATTCGCTCTCACATGGATTTGGAGATCCTGATGCTCAGAAATCTGAGAATTACTATGTGTCACAATGGGCATTGGTATTTGGATCACTTACTGTTAAAAATTTGTATAGTAAGGGGTACCTTAGATTCTATTTTGCTATCTCCCGGGATTTTCTTTTTTATGCAATAACAGAGAACTAGCCAGCTGTGGGTGGTTAGCTTTCTAGTGACTAAAGAGAGACAGCTGGGCATGGTGGTGCACACCTTTAATCCCAACACTCAGGCAGAAGGAAATGGATCTTTGTGAGATTAAGGCCAGCCTGGTTTACATACTGAGTTCCAGGCCAGCCAGAGCTACAAAGTAAGACTGTCTCAAAAACCAAAACCAAAAAAATCAGAAAGACAGGAGGAACTTTAGGAGTTTATACTAGAACGATAGCTCACTGTAATTGACATTTTTATTTAATTTGCTACATTATATATGCCCCCCACATGCCTAACTTCTTTTTAAATTACTAGTAATGGTTCCAAATTCAGGTAATCGAATTCAGGTTCAAAAACTCTGATCCAGGTGCTCAAGAGATGACTCTGGTTCAAAAGCCTCCAGTTCGGTTCCTAACACCCATGTGGCAGCTCAAAGCCATCTGTAACCCCAGGCCCAGGGGATCCAATGCCCTTCTGGCCTCTACAAGCACCAGGCACACGTCTTGTGTGTGTGTGTGTGTGTGTGTGTCTGTCTGTCTGTCTGTAATTTTTTTTCTAACTTCTGTCTGTCTGTCTGTAATTTTTTTCTAACTACTGCTAGGAGAGGAAGGGTCCAAAGAGTATGTATATAGCCTCTGGTAAGTTGAGCATGTACCAATGGATGGATGGTCACACATCCAAGATTGTTTGGCCAGCACAAATTGGCATTGATAAGGATGGGGAGTGACTCAGTTGAGTGGGGTGAACTTCAGAAGAGTTGGGAAAGGTGGGTGAATCAAAAAGACTCTGTACAAAATTCTCAAAGAACTTATACACACACACACACACACACATAATTTAATGTGTTGGATAGGTAAAGCATGTATTCTTAGAGCATCAACCCTAGAGTAGGCTAGTGACATGTCCAAACTCTTAAAGGGCAAAGTTGGGAACTGTGCTATTGTAACTTACTCCAAGAGTATTCTCAGTGTTACACAGTACTTTGTGTGGAAAGTAGGCTAAGCTGGGTACATTATGCAGAACATGAATGCTTGGTTGAGATTATATATACATATATATATAATCTGACAAGCAATAAGACTGATGAGCCAGTGGGCAGACATACAGAGGTCATCCTAAAGAGTTAAGCCTGCCTAGAGAGCTTCAATTTTGATTAAGAACATGAGCTCACTCTGTGAGGTCTTCCTATTTTACTTGGAAACCTGAAATTTTTATGTGACATTCACTAAGTTTTGAAGATTAATAGCTAAGTAATTTTAGTATCTGCTGGCCAACCAGACGGGGCTGAGTAAGATTAAATTAGCATTTTACAGGTTTTCTGGACTGACTCCTCACTATAAACTATTTCTTCCTTGTTTCCTTTAGATCAAGGCAAAAACAATAGGGGTGTGTATGCATGCATTTTATAACCAATTTAAGCTGCTAGGCATCTGTTCTGAATAACATTTCCATATTACTTTAATAATAATAAGATGTGGTTAGTCAATAAATATTTCATAAGATTCATATGGGCATAAAAGAGATTTGAACAAGCTTCATATAGCTGGGTTATGAGTTGCTGGGTTGCCTGTGGTAAGATTTAAGCATCCTAAAGAGTGCCACAAGCAGCTTTCTGAGGAATGCAAGAGAGACTGATTTCCTGAAATAGATAGGACTACTGGGCAGAGTGCCACAGCAGACAACATCTGCAGGAAGGGAGAAGCAAGGGCTAGGAACGAGCAGTCTGGATGGCACAAAGGACTGGCCCTTCTACTTCTAGGCACAGCTGGGTTAGATCAGTGCTTGAGCTTTAGCTGTGTGGTTGGCACTGTATGCATCATTTAATGTGTTGGACAGGTAAAGTATGTATTCTTAAAGCATCAACCCTAGAGTAGGCTAGTGACATGTCTAAACTTTTACAAACAAGAAAAGGGCAAAGTTGGGAATTGCACTGTTGCTAACTGACTCCAAGAGTATTCTCATTTTACACGGTATACTTTGTATGGAAAGTAGGCTAAGCTGGGTACATTATGCAGACATGAATGCTTGGTTGAGTACTCTTCAAGGGCAGTTACAATACAAAATCTCAAATTAGATGTGCCAGGAGAACTGAAGTCAGTAGAACTGGAAGCAAAGTAGTAAAACAGAAAAAATTAATACAGCTGTTGTGTGCATAGAACTCAAACTCCAAGCTCCTCATCTCCACTCACTTGAAGGGAGAAAATCAACATTGGAATGGGAAGTAAAATAGCATGAGATTCCCAAATGAAATCACTGGAACTGGTGAGTTCACCATAGGAAATGAAACAAAGGTATGTCCTTAGAATTGTCTCTTGCCTTTGTTCATTGCTGTTCTTTTGTAGGAATTTTAATTTGTAATGAATTTTCTTGCATTCTCAGGTTATTCAATCTTGAATTTTTATATAGATAAGGACTTAATTAGGGAGAAAGACAAAATGGAAAAATTAATTATTTTGAGTACAGTAGGTTGTAGCTAGTTAAAGTTGTATATTATCTAAGACTGAACAATTGAGTAAAGTTTAAGCTGATTTTTAAGTGCAAATAATAAAAATTCATGAATGTCTCAAAATTAGGTTTATTTTAAATACAACAGACTGTCTGTCATCCTTCTAATTGTTTAATATTAAAAGACTGATTTGTGATCTGAAGAGATGGCTCAGCGATTAAGAGCACTGTTCTTCCCAGAGGTCCTGAGTTCAATTCCCAGTAACTACATGGCAGCTCACAACTGTCTATAATGGGATTTGATGCCCTCTTCTGGGCACTCACTGGGTTCTCATAATAACATCTTGGAGAGTTGTTTAGAAATAAATGGCATAAGGACAAAATAACAGTCCCACAGTAAGTTCTGAACAGTTGTGATGCATTAGTGAGCATAGGTTGTGATTTTGACTGTGACAAGTCTGTTCATCAGTTTGGATTCAGTTCATGAGATGTTTTATTACTGTACTGTGCTAGGCAGTGTTCACTTAGGCCTGGCATGTTCACTGCTCTTCTTGGATTTGCAGCTGCGGAGTCCCACGGTGCAGTATGAAGAATTGATCTGCCTTCTTCTCTTCCCTTACCCATTTCACTCCCGGATAGTTTCAGTGCCAGATTTATGCCCTGCAAGTTGTTCACCTACCAGAAAAGGCAGAGGAGTGAGGAGGGGCTGACCTGGGGTTTTTCCACAGTACCCTTGCTGTGCCACTGCCTTCATAGAAATTGTTACTCTTTATGATTTTTTTGATCATTTTGAATCTTTACTAAAGGTACTTTTTTCAGTGTATTGAAAATTAATAAGTATGATTGAATCTCCTGAATTCTGAAAAATTACTCCACTTGCCACTATGCAGGGCAGTTTGGCTTAGGAAATAGCTAGAGTTAGATGGTATTGAGTTTAAATGTTGGTTTTGAAGTTAAATGTGACAGAAAAGTTTGATGATCATATTTTACTTTTATCTGCCTGTTTACCTAAGTATTTATAGAAATACATCCCTCTCTTTTCAGGGTGTTATGGCTGTCAGTTATATGCTTATCTGTATCAGAAGGAAAAACTCCTTTATTATATCTTACTTGAATCTGTTCCTTAGTGGCATGGTATATAGTAGCAGTTTGGACCTGTGTTTTTACACTGCCTTCTCTCTGTTATATATCCCAGGGAATCTTGTTAGGTGCCCTTCCCACCCCCAGGCATAAAGTTTTAAGTCCAAAGATGATGCTATATAAGTCAGTTTTGTGCCTCTTTACACACACACACACACACACACACACACACACACAGTCTTGAAGTGCTATGGCCTGTGTTATGTACATTTTACAGCAATGAATTCTCAGAATGTTGGTTCCAGAATCTTTTTTTTTTTCTTTTTCTTTTTCCTCTGTGGGATGGTTGATCCTGAGCCAGAGTGGGCGGGGGGGGGGGGGGGGGACACTAGTCCCAGACCTTTCCAAATTCACCACATTTCTTTGCCTCGGATTCTTATGTGTCCAAGGAAAGGGAACAAAAAGCATGCCTTTGTAGGAGGATTGGTTCCAGATCTTAATGCTTTCTAAAATATATATCATGAAGAGATTTTGTTTTAAATATTATATTTTAGTGCTATTTAGCATATGACAGCTAAAACTGAGGGGAAATTTTAATACTAACTCATTTTCAATGTTTTAATGGAAAGTGCACCCGCCTCTCCCTACACATTTCTTAGCGATAAAAGGCTTAATAAAACAAGATTTCAGTGGTTGCTCTGAATTTAATATATACAGTGCCATAAAGAAAATCTGGACTCTTATAGTTGAAAAAAGAATGTTTTAATAACCTTTCTAGATGATGGTGTTCTTTAATACTACACCAAAACTTGACAGTGTATAGTTTCTTCAGGGATGATTGCAGCTTAGATTTTGATACCATATAAAACCTCTTTGTCTTGTTGGCATGTCTTTCCATGAATGGTTCTTCTGTTCATGAATGATTTTGTACTGGTACACATGGGGTACTTGATTCACTGACTTAAGGAGGTCTTTAAATGTTGGATCAGTGTCATTCAGTTAATGCCACTAATCTCACTAAAACACTCAAAATATTGGAGACTTGTTTAAGCCCTTTTCTGTCTGAATACTTGAATGGTATCCTTGGTAGTAGCTACTTACAGTTGGTTGTTTGAAGTAACAGGTACACTTACTTTCTTTTTAGAAAATGTCTGCCATATACTCAAGTCTTAATAACCAGTTTATTGAGTCATTCTTTTAAATAAAGTTGTTCATTGAAAAGGTAACCACACCTTTCAGTCACCCCACAATTCAAATAGTTAGACAACCATTTTTTTCTTTAGACATATTTCTCCAAAAGGTAGAAATACTTCATAGGTGACCCTCACCCCAGTTGGTCACACAAAATATTAAAAAGGTGTAGTGGCACACTCTTGTGACTCCAGAAAATCCATTCTCAAAAAAAAAATGTGTGTGCTTGGGCAAGATTTAACAAATAAATTGTTTTCTGCTCTGGGTGTAGCATGATGATGTCTGCTAGTACACTCTGTTCCACTGCTTGTTTGGCCCATTGAAAGGTGCTGGCTGAAACACCACTCACTGCATTTGCACCACTGCAGAAGGATCACTGACAGCATGTGTTGTGTTGTGTTTAGTTGTGTTTAGTTTTAAGGCAGGTAACTTGTTAATCTTTTTTGAGAACAGTGTTGACCTCCATACAAGCTCATGGACTTTTAAAACCACTAGTTTAGAACCTGGACTTTGGTATAGCCAGGCTCTCTGGATGAATCCCCGCTCCATTACTTATCTTAATCATGGTTAGCAGTCATCTTGATTTTTAAAAACTAGGCAAACACAAAGATCATAGGGCTAGGGAGATGGTTCAGTGGATATAAAGTGTTTGATACACAAGCATAAGGATCTGAGTTGAGATCCCCTGCAGTCATATAAAAAGCAAAAACTGAAACAAACATGCATCCTGTGTAATCCCAGTGCTAGGAACATAAAGACAGAAGGATCCCTGGCACTGACCAGCCAGTCAGTCTACCTGTATCAGTAAACTCAAGGCTCGGTGAGCAACGTTTCTAAGTATAGGGTTGAAAGTGACTGAGGAAAATACCCGTTTTAGTTTTAGTCTCTGGCCTCAACATAGTTGTGCATACAGAATGAGCATGCACCTAAACACATATATTAACACATACACACTCAAAAGAGAATAGACTAGTGTCTCTCAGGAACATCTACCTATCAAACTGCTTCTCTACATTATAATTGTCTTTTAATTTGACATATGAGTATACAGGACTGCAGGAGAGAGATGACTGATACAACACGTAATATTCTCTCTGTCTCTCTTCTCCTCTCCCCCTCCCTTCCTCCCCCCCCCCCCCCGTGTCTGTCTCTGTCTCTCCCTCTTCCTCCTCCCCCACCCCCACCCCCACTCCCGTCACTTTGACAAGGATAGGATTCTGAAAGAACCTGTCAGGAAATGAAAAATAAGCTTGTCAGAATCTCAGATTGTATTCCCAGCTAAAGGTGTAAAATAACATCCCTTAACAGTTGAGACCTTTTCTATTATTTACTTTTGTTTTTCTGGTTTTAGGCAGAGACACCCTAGGTAGCCCAGGCTGGCCTGGAACTCCATGTAGTTCAGATCCAGTGACTAGGAATCCACTTGACTCAGCCTTTCAAGTGCTGTCATTACAGGTATGCATTACCTTGTCCACACCCAGCTAGGTCATTCTTTTCTTTCACTTTTTCTTCTTTCATTTGTTTGTCTTGAGACAGGGTCTCACTGTCTACACTGACTGGCTTAGAACTTGCTATGTAGACCAGGCTAGACAGTGTCTCACAGAGATCTGCCTGTTTCTGTCTCTAAGTGCTGTGATTAAAGGAGTGTTCTATCATGGTGATCTGGGACATTACTTTTAATGGTAGATACTAAGTCTGCAGCTTCTTGTAATCCAGACGAAGGGCCTTGTGGTTATTGGTTATTAAACTTGATCCTTCTTTACCCTGACCAATCTTCAAAACATTCAGATGGAGAAAACTAGTTCCTGTGAACAGTGAATGCTTTCCTTAGGTGTTTACCAAGTCAAGGCAATTTCAGTGACAAAGCATTTTCTATTTCGAGTATCCTTTTTTGGTCTGTAATAACCTTCCTTTAGAAGGAGTTCTTTTTAATAAGCCTGCTATTACTGTTTTCTGCCATGGGTTGTTTGTGCCAGGTCACCAGTTGCTTTCTGGAATAAACAGCTTGTGAAATTCTTCCATCTGCTTTGATTGATCATCACCTTGAAGTGGTTCCCAAATACTTCCTGAGTCCCAGCATACAGTGACTAGTGTCTTTGTCCCAGTAGATTTTAATTTTACTCTTTTAAATTATAAATGCTTTAAAAAGTAAACATTTTTCTTAATTAGGCAAATATTATCTTCACAATTGAGAAAAATATTAAAGTCAGGCACGTATCAGAGAAAGCTTAGTATTGCCATTCTTGGATATATTTTCTACTGCTCTTTTATAATTAATAACTGCTCCGATAGCACTATTTAGCAACATATACAGTTTACTGTGTACATTTTCTCCCTGAGAAAGTCATTTAAAATGTTAATGATTTTAGAAATTTTTGTCATTAATATTAGTATTTTATTTTAATGTTGGACATTCAGGGTGTTTTCAGTTTTCCTACATTATAAATATGCAATGAGCCACATCTTCATGTATTCTTTGTTCTTTTTCTGATTATACTATATATATTCTGTAGATTATCAAGCTTAAGAAAAAAAAAGGCTGGTTCAGAGTATTTGTCTTCTACAGGACTCTTGAGGTGAATTGCTAAATTACCTTCCAAAATGATTAAATCCTATTTCTCATTTCACCAACATTCTTCCCAGTTCTCCATATTCCCCAGAACAAAAATTACATTAGGTGGTAATCTTTAAAAATAATATATCACAAGTTAATGCAGACTTGAACAAAACTTTAAATAGCTAGAAATTAAATAGTATACTTATAGCAAAACTTAAAGTGTTGCTCATTGTTTTAAAAGTCCAAACAAAAGTTAATGCTTGGGTGATACAGAGTCTTCAGAAAGAGGTCGCTTCCTCTGGGGGAGTTTTATACTTTCTGAGCCAGCACAGACCTGCATACATAGAGTAACTTGAAGTAGGAGTTCACCAAGTGTCCTTTGCTCTTTACTTCGCCCTCTGTCTAGGAACAGTGTAGCATAGTTAGGGAAAGAGCATATAGATGGTTTTCCCTTCATTATAGAAAGCAGATTTGGATAATGTAACACTGATGTCTTGTGTTGGAATTCTTTACTAATTCTTTGCAAATTTCAGGTGTGCAACAGAAGAACATGGCTCAAGAAACTAATCACAGCCAAGCACCTATGCTTTGCTCCACTGGCTGCGGATTTTATGGAAACCCTCGTACAAATGGCATGTGTTCAGTATGCTATAAAGAACATCTTCAAAGACAGAACAGTAGCAATGGTAGAATAAGCCCACCTGGTAAGTCATCCAGTTGAAGCACAGCAGTGTTCCTGACAGCACATGGGGTATATGCAATGCCTCCTTTCATTTTCTGTCGTATATACAGTGCTACATTCATATCACTAAAGCAAAATTTAAAAAAATAAACAAAACAGGGGATACTAAAGAAGGGAAACCTATATAATATGTTTTGTGGGGAATTGATCTTCCTTGCTTTTATCAGGCTTTGGGCTATTAGAATATTAACCTGCAATGTGGTTGTGTTGCAGCAGCTTCTGTCAGCAGTCTGTCTGAATCCTTACCAGTACAGTGCGCAGATGGCAGTGTCCCAGACGCTCAGTCAGCGCTAGATTCTACGTCTTCATCTATGCAGCCAGGGTAAGGTGACTTTCTGAAAGATAACTGAAACTAAAGCGTATTGATCTTATGATAGTTTGTAAACACTTCACTAAGGAATGCTTTAAAGCTACTGCAGGATTTACTGGCCTAGTATTATATCTGACTGCTTGCTACTCACTAGTTACAAGATGCTTCGTACTGTTCTTTGTTGAAGGAGAACTCTTTCAAGTCTTCAATCCCCTTTTCAGACAGCTTTTTCTTTATTCTTCACACTGCATACTGATCTGCTGCTGAAGTTCCTCTAAAGTTAGTTCTTCACACTGTAGTCCTTGGTCTACAGATATTAGTGCCTTTTGTTTTTATCATGAGGCACTACTAATTTTTCTGTTTTATAATATATTTTTGCTTTTAGCTCTGAAGTTAGAGATAGAGGGATGCATACAGAAATACATGTTTTAACTCCTGAAAGTCATGGTGCATGCCCATACAATCTCAGACTTGAGAAACAGAGGCAAGAAGACTGGGAGTTCAAGGCTAGGCTGAACCATGCAGACAGTTTAAGGCTCCTCTTGTGCAAAGAAGGAAGAAAGAAAGGAAAAAGAAATACTTTTTTCCATCTTATTCTGTTATAAACTAGGCTATTAAGTTTTTTGCATTGTGCTTCCTTTTTAAAAATTCATCATAGATGCTCATTAACAACTTTTTTAATGTTTCTGAAGCAAGGCTGCATCGTGCTAGTTTTCATTTAGAGCATTCATGTGATATTTGGGATGTGTTTTAAAAAAAAAGAATTGTACTGTTGCTTTGGATTCCAAAGAAAGCATCAACTTCTGGCCCTAATCAGCCTGTGGTTTCTAAGCCCCTATGATCATGTTAGGTTACAGGTGTCTCTGTGTTCTACAGGAAGTGGTATTACTGTGTCCTTTTACTTTGTATGGATGTTTAGAAAATGATCTTTTCAAACTGAAATAATGTTGAATGCAACAGCACTGACCTGAAGGAGTCAAGAGGTTCTCTTGAGCCCAGGGCATTAACACTCTCCTGGGCAACAGAACAAGCCCCTATCTCTGAAATTAGAAAACTACTTTTAAAAAACTTTATATTAAAAAAATAAAAATATCTTTTGCTTTTCTAGCCCTGTATCAAATCAGTCACTTTTATCAGAATCTGTAGCACCTTCTCAAGTGGACAGTACATCTGTGGACAAAGCAGTATCCGAGACAGAAGACCTGCAAGGTTTGCATATGATAGCATGCCTTTAACACTTGAGTTCTATAGGCCAGGTATTAGCATAGATGTGGGTATTTAGAACAGTAACCTGCTTATCGTATTTGCTTTGTTAGTTTTGTTATGAGAAACGTATTTTATATTCTCAAATATTTAACTAGAATGTTGAGATCTACTTTCCACTTATAATTAGATCAGAGTAAAGTGATTCAAATCTGATGTAATTAGAAGTGAGCAATAGAAGTATTATACTATTATGTTCCATTGTGTTAGACAGTTAAATACCAAAGGCTCCTCTCCAAGCACCAGGACAAGGTTCCTGGCTTGAAGGAACCTTGCTGATTTTGGTTTTGACTGATTCTCGGAGAAGTTTTTCTTGTTGGTTCTCAGGTGCTTCTCTCTCCATACAGTGCAGTGATCACATCCAGCTCCTTGCACTAGTAGTGTGGCACCCCATGCTCTCATCCTGGTTCCATGGATTCAAGTGACCCAAGAACTCTGAGAAACTTACCTGAAGGCATCTGCAATGGGGACGCATTTAGGCAGTTTCTAATCTCTGCTGGGCTTTGTTATCCTATCAGTCAAGGGAGTGGACTATACAAAGCTAAGTTCAGGGTTGTACATTCCATGGCAGGGCTTAAGGAGGCAGCACACTGACTTCTACATCATGTATGGTTTAGGCATTCTGGTAACAGATGGTATGGAATATTCACCTTGTTTGTTGAATTTTATATTAAACAATATAAATATCCTTTATATCTTACTGGGTCAGTACTGGACCAAATTTACCTATTTTGCAGATTTTGCATCAGGAAGTGAATATACTATGTGACCAACATAAATATTTTAAACTAACCCACATATTGCTATAAATTCATAAAGTATAATTAGTGAACAATATTTTTGTAAATAGAAAAGTTTAAGGAAAGTAAGGATGGTGGGTTATGTTAGATGCAGAAAAGGGGAAATGTTACGTTCTCCACTAGTTATAAAAACAAACAGAGCTAACAAAGCTTAGCTTTATTACAGTGACAGTAATGTCATTGCTTTTGACAGGGAGTCTGAGAGAAAGGTATTAGTTACAGAAAACTTTTTTTTTAATATGTAATTTTATGTGTATGTATCTGTGTATGACCATGGCATGTGAGTACCAGAGGCCTCTGATCTCCCAGAGCTGAAGTTACACACAGTTTGAGCTGCTTATTGTGGTGCTGGGAATTGAACTTGGGTCCTCTGCAGTAGCAGTATGTGTTTCTGAACGCTGAGCCATCTCTCTAGCCTGTTACAGAAAAATGATACTGAGTGAGACAGAGGTGATAAATGTAAATTTGAGAGAATATTTGGAAGGTGTAGGTAGGTAAAAGTCATGAGAATTGTTCCTAAATTTTAGACAGTCTGATATAGGCTGCTAAAGTGAGAACAGAGTGTGAAAGCAAAGCAGGAAGAAAAGGAACAGAAAACAGCCCTCTGATCCTGATGAGGTTCAGGCCATACACACAGCCAGAGATCCCAGGAGCAAATCGTTTCGAGAGGGAGGTTAGCAGAACAAAAAAGAGAACAAAGCTGCCGCTCACTCAGGAGAGTGTCTTAAACAGAACATGTTTTAAATTGCTGTGTGTGAAAAGAATTCGTAAAAATTAAAGGGTGTGATGGCACATGCCTTTGATCACTACAGTGGCAGGCAGATTTCTGTGAATTCAAGACCAGTCTGTTCTGCATGTTAAGTTCCAGGATAGCAAAGGCTACATAGTGAGACCTTGTCTCAGAAAAATAAAATGACCAAAATGAATAAACAAAAAGATAAAAGATGCAATTGAGAGTTGAACAGTTTGATGAAGGTATATGGGTTAATAACGCAACAATGTAAGTGCTTTACACCATTTTGATGTATGGAGAACATCAAAGTTTCCTCCAGCTCACCCTGAGTGCATTAACCAAAAAAGTAGTTATATCATATTAGAAAGACTGCAAAATACTAATGTCTAAAAGTTAGACACCCTTTACAAGTATGTTTTAAATGACATTTAGATAATACAAGCATTAACTTTTAAGTTCATTAAAGACTTAGCATTCATAACTTCAGCATAACGAATCTTCGACAAATCAGATGTAAGTTTCAGTTTCACCCAAGTTTAGGAAGGAATTAGTTTTCAACTTGTCAAGTCTCTCAGTAGCATTCTTTGGTGTGTGTATGTGTGTGTGTGTGTGTGTGTGTGTGTGGTAGTGTACGTGTGGAAGCTGGAGAATAGGGTGTCTGACTGTCCTCAGATGCCATCCACTGTTTTCAGATAGTCTTTTTGTAGCCAGAATTTACCAAGTTGTCTAAAGTGACTGGACCAATTACAAGGACATGCCACTGGACTCGGCTGTTTTATTAAGTGTAGATTCTGGGAGACTAACGCAGGTCCTCTTGTTTACAGAATAAGCATTTTACAGACAGGTATCTCCTACCCTGAACAGCCTCAATTAAAAAAAAAAATTAACTTTCTTTTTTTTTGGGGGGGGGGTTCTGCACAGGGTTTCTCTGTGTAGCCCTAGCTGTCCTGGAACTCATTCTGTAGATCAGGCTGGCCTCAAACTCAGAAATCCACCTGCCTCTGCCTCCCAAGTGCTGGGATTAAAGGCATGTGCCGCCACTGCCCAGCCATTTAACTTATTTTTAAATTTAAAATATTTTCTTGGTTTTGTCAACACACAGATAAATATGCTTCTTTATACATAGATACTTAAAAGTACACACACTTCCCCTACACATAATTTGCCTGCTGAGCAAATCAGAGAATAATGCTTCATTGTTTGATCTATTGAATGACTGAAAAGAGGCAGAAAAGGCCTCTGCAGCACAGACACATGATATAGGGAGCTGGAACCCCGGCACCAACTGTAACTGTGTTCCCTCCACACGACAGTGTGATGCTTGTGAGCTGGGATCCACTGTGTCCATCTTGCTGGTATGTCCATCCCCTTTTTTTCCCCAAGTAGGTAGGCTGGATTGGTTAAGCAAGCTGCCTGGTATCCATGTGTATTCCAGCATCACTGGGGCTTTCAGAATAGCATTTCCTCTGTATATAATGTTTATTCTGGTAGGATGCTATCAGGTAGGTGGTGATGCTTTCATCTGGCATGTTGGCTCTAATTCTCATGTTTACATGAACATTTAGCCTATTGCTGTATGTTATCTAATTATCCTGTTTTAAAAAAAAAAAACTTTTTAAAAGGATAGTTTCTCAAGCTCTTAAAAATCTAAGACAAAAATCAGTTCACAAAAACTAGCTTAAAGACAAAATATATGTGCATTTTGGTGTATTCAACAATACTGAACTAAATTGGCTGCCTTGCAGACAGAGCTGAACTTTGGTTAGGTCTTGGGTGATGCAGACTGAAAGAAGATGGGGCTTAGATGTCGAGCTTCTGGTTTCATATCTTCCTGCTTCCCTGACAGCTCTGTGCTGCGTTTTCATTAGTTTTCAATTATGTCCACCTTACAAGAAATTTAGAATTATTCAGACTGTAGATCCAAAATGAATTGTACAAACAATAAAGGCTATTTTTGTTTTGTATATTGCCCTATTGATTTGGAAGTTAAAGGAGGCTTAGGATGAAAGATGACTAAACCTTTTCAGTGTAGAATGAGTCAACTTTTGGGAGGGTTGGGCTGTCAAGGATAAGGCAGGGGAACCAGGATTCTTAGGACGTATTGTCAGGTCAGTGGTTCGTGACAGCCAGAGGAACTTTTGGCTAAAATAGGAAACTACATAGGGTAGAAATCAGGGATTTCATCTGATTTTGAAGAATGGGTAAAAACAGCCAAGATAGTCTTGAAAAAGTTACAATACTTAAGAGTTCCCAGCTTCAAACTTTATTAAAAGATACAATAATGCAGACTGAAGTGCTGTTGTGAAGATACTCACACAGATCAGTGGAATAGTATTGATAGTCCAGAAATACACTGAGAAGCTTAAGGGCAGTTTATATTAAACAAAAGTCTAAGGTCATCCAGTAAGAAAATGAAAGTCTGATCAAAGAATGAATTCATTAAAAAATGTAAAAATTCACCAACAGTGTATCCAAAATCTACATAAACATAAGACCTGAGACTGTAAAAACTCTCAAGGGAAGTGTAAATTTTGTGGCCGTAGATTAGAAGTTTCATAGATAAGACACCTAAAACAGTAGCATCCAAAGAGGATAGATGGATGATTCTTTTGTTTTCATGAAAAGAATGAAAAAGTAGCGCAGAGAATGTTTTGTATCATCTGTGTAGTAAGGATAGATGAAGAAATAAAACTTCCTGCTTGAGATTTAGCTCAGTGGTAAAGCATTTGGGCAGCATGCATGGGATCCTAGTTTAAATCTGTGATAGCTGTAAAAATAAGGAAAGAAAGAATGAAAGAAAGCAGAATAAGGCAATCCAATGAAAAAATGGTTCAGTTCCCAGCATCCACATGATGCATGGCAACCATCCATAATTCCAGTTCTAGCTGGAACGGCACAAACATGCACGTGGTGCACATAGTACATGCAGGCAAAACACTCACATAAATTGTATGAATCTTTAAAAAAAGTATGAATCTAAAAAAAATTTTTGAATAGAGTTTTTGGAAATTCTCAAAGAATGAATAAGATGTTTTTAAAGGAAACAAAAATCAGCAAAGGGTCTCAATAGATATTTTTCCAGAGAAGGTGTACAAACAGACTGTCAGCAAATAAAATAATACCCTGCATCAGTAGTCACCAGGGAACTGCAATAGCAAACCATAATGAATGAACACAACACGTGGCCCCCAGCAGAGTGCTGCAAGCAGTAGCAATAACAAGTGTTGTTTAGGTGTGTGGAAATCAGGACACTTGTGTATTGTGGGAGTTCAGAATACTATAAATGATTTGGAAAGCAGTCGAGTTTCTCAAAAAGGTAAGGATAATTATCAGGTAAACTAGCATCTTCACTTGTAATTCTGAAGAGAATGAAAGCATGTCCTCGCTTGCTGGAGTTGTTCTTGCCTTTTGTTGTGTAGCTTTTAGGGATTGAACTCAGGGTATCAGGTGTGCCAGCAAGAGCCTTACCTGCTGACCTATCTTGCCAGGCCTAGGACTAATGGTATAGAAAACAATAAACATGGCACTTGTTTCTTTTGAATGCTACTTTCAGTGATAATGTGGTTTTCTCATGGAAGTTAATTTTTCTCTCAATTTTACATAGAATTTTTAAACTAGGAAGAGCTTACATTTTACTTAATTTAAACCCACATCTAAGAAAATGAGGTCCAGATTGAAAAATTAACACCATCCCAGTAGTACGTTATAACTGTCTGCATTGAATGTCTAGGGAGCCTAAGTTCTGTGTCTTCACTAGGTGCATAGCAGAAGTAAGCAGAATAATTTGAGCTCCCCAAAAACACTATTCTGATCCTTCACTTGGTTGAACTCTGTGGTCTAGTTCTCATACATGCTTGGGTCCTGAAAACGTTCCATGCCAAAAAAGCTTTGTCTAATTTTTGAGAATTGCCAAGATTGTCTGAGGAAAAATATATCATATTATGTAGAGGTACTATATCCACTACCAAGAGAAAGTAGACATATTAAGATAGTGTTTGGTTACCTATCAATGTCATTTTAAGTTCAGTTTAGGTTTCACTGTTTATGAGTATACCCCAAACAGAATTAGTGTTTAAATTGTATTATGTACTTACTATTATATTTCTATTCTTTTTCTGTTTACAGGACCCAGAGCAGAGGGCCTTGTTCCTCTTGAATGTGATCCTCCATGTGGGTAGTAAAACCTCTCTTACTGTCCAGTGCTTTTGTGAAGTATTGTAACAGTAATGGCCAGTAGACCAGTGTCTAGCTAGGATTCCAGTTAGCAATAAGCAAGAAAGCATATACTACAGTTTATTTTGCCTCTTTTTTTGTTTGTTTGTTTTTTCGAGACAGGGTTTCTCTCTGTAGACCAGGCTAGCCTCGAACTCAGAAATCCACATGCCTCTGCCTCCCTAGTGCTGGGATTAAAGGCGTGCGCCACCACTGCCCGGCTATTTTGCCTCTTTTATGTTGTTGCTTTGGCCTCCCTCCCCACAGACCTGCATGGCCAGTGGGTATGACAGTCATATATTCTTGATTACTAACAGTTGGCGTTGTGTCCAATTCTCATTTTCCTATATGAAAGCCGATCTAGCTCTGAAGAGACTGCCCTTACTTTGGCCTTAAACTCAGAAAAACTGTGGTTCTCTGCCTTCTTTGCTTCTACATAGCTCTCTATTTGTGGTTGAAAGTTCCTTTAATATAAACAGACTTGGATAAGGCATTCTGTGGTCTTCCATCTTCAGTACAACCTGAGGAAACGTAATTTCTTGGAATCAGTCTTCCACAGGTCCCTAGAGTCTGGTCTGTGAATTTATTTAAACTCGAGCTGTTGATTGTTTAAAGTAAGGTTGTGCTGAGAGTTGGGCTTGAGCAGATGTTCCCATCATCTGTTGTTGCAGTATCTAGTACTCAACAGTCTAAATGTGAGCTCTAGCTCATGAGCATTTCACACAACTGTCCAGTCTTTAACTTCAAAGTTGCATTTCCCACTGGTGATTTGTCTTAGGTCTTCAGGCTAAATGGCAAATTTACTGTTGAGGTGTGTGACACCACTTAGGTTCAGAGTAAGAACATGAATTTTTATTCTTCTCCATTTCCAGATACTTCCAAAATTTGTCTCAGTAGTTAAACCAATTTTGTTTAGAATCTGCCATCCTGTTACTGACATTTAAGAATTAATTTTTTTGACCACCACATTTTTTAGAGAACAGGTTAGATATTATGGCTTACAAATTTTAAAGACAATATTTTGGTTTATATCTGAATGCAGTTTGAATATTTTTGAGTTCTGTTCACAGAGTCAAGCCTTACCTAATATCTTTCTAGAGGTAGGGACTTAAGCAAGATAGTCACTCCTTGTCCATAGTAATCCCACATTCTAGGGGTACTTGTTTATAGAAAATAAAAGTTTCTGTTTCTATTTTGTTTGAAAGATACAATATAGCCAAATGCTGTAGCTCACACCTGTAATCCAAGCACTTGGTTGAGGCAGGAAGATTACCGTGAATTTAAGGCCAGCCTAGGCTGCAGAATTAGACCCTGCCTCAAAATCTATAAGTAAGAAATAAGGGTGTATATTAATAGAAATTTCTCTGGCCTGGTTTTAGCTTGTCAAGTAGAGACTTTGTATGCAGATTTCTTCATTACCATTCATTCACTTATAATTTATGGTGTTTGTGTCATTTTTAAATATTAGCTGAATTAACATAAGCGAGTTATAATCCACTCACTTATTTGAGTATCTGCTGTAAGTAGCTTTTCTAAGAGGAGCTGTACTGTGGCTATGGGAATGTCCTCCATAGGTATAGTAGGTAAGTGATTTAATTCAGATCCACTTAACAGTTTTTCCTTGAGTGGCAATAGCAGCAGGATTGGCTCTGGTAATAAGAATGATGAGACAGGTTCCTACCTTCAAAGAATCCAGTTAGCCAGGTTAAATCACATAGATATAGGAGCTTAGAAAGTACCATAGGAGAGGGTTTCCTATTCTGAAACTGCAGGTTACATCAGTGTAAACAGGAAAGACAAGATGGAGTTAGTAGCTAAAGATCACACACAGCAAGGACCTCCATACAAGAGCTTACAGGTGAGAGAGAGAGGTGTATCATAGGAACTCCGCCCATTTTCCCCACCCCCCACCCCCCTGTGACTCGAGCATATGGCAATTTAAGGAATCATATAACGTTGCCAGAGAGAGTGACAGGAATGGTAAAAGTCCCTGGACCTTAAACTGGGGAATGGTGGGAAGCCATCAGAATGTTTTAAAGTATTTGCTTTTTACCCACAGCAGACAAATAGATTGAGGGTTGGGTTGGTGCCAATGTCAGGAAAGAGCAGTCATTCCTGGGAGAGGCTCTGGTTGTAACAAAGTGGGCAAGTTGAACTTAAACCTTGATAGGCTTTTACTATTTTCAAGTATGTTGCAGACTCTGTCTCTGGGGCACTCAGGAGGGCCAGAGTGACAAGTAACAGGGAAGGACACATTTACAGGGTTTAGTAGCAACCATTCAACCTGAGTCTCAGTGTTTCTGCTCTTGATTTTAAGATGAAAATGCATCAATTTTAGTTTTCATCTTAATTACATCATTTTAAAGTTTCCATGTATCTGACTCTTTTTCTTAGCATCTTAAGTGCTTTTGGGAGTAGGGATAGTGTTGAGAAAGATTTTCATTTTGTTGCTTTGGCTGAACTTTTACTTATTCTGTAAACAAGACTCAAACAGCAATCTTCGGGGTATTGGATTATAGGCATGTGTCACAATACTTGACTGAAGTGATTTCGCACAAAAATGTGAAACGCTCTGAGAACATAAGTATTCCTGTTTTCTGAGAAGCCTATTTAGATCAGACTTCCTAGGTGTCAGGCAGTGTCTTTCTCTGTCTCTCCCTTCCCACTACAGATAGCAAAAGAAGAAAATCTGCGAGTGTTTAAAAGCACCATTTGTCTATTACAGGTTACCTTCTACCTGTTTGTACACATGTTTAATGAACAGAGAGGGTCATGTTTTATAAATAGTGGAAATTTATGTTTATCTTTTCTACCTACAAATCAATTCCACAGATAGTTTTTAGATTACAGATGTGTGGGATAATACAGGATGAGGGTCAACCACCACCCAAACACCAAAGCTTATTAATTTAATTTGCCACCCTCTTGTTTTTGTCAGCTTCAGTATCAGATACGACACAGCAGCCATCTGAAGAGCAAAGCAAGTCTCTTGAAAAACCAAAACAAAAAAAGAATCGCTGTTTCATGTGCAGAAAGAAAGTGGGACTTACTGGTAAGGGTTTAAAGTTAAGATCATGTTTTGGAATGACTTGCGCTCACTGTTATTGACCAGTTAAGATTGCTGCTGCCTCTGTGAGCGTTGGTATTGGGTACGTGTCAGGGGTTTTTTGTTTGTTTGTTTAGCTTTTAAATTTTTATTTCAGTTGAATTTTAAAATATTTGACAAGTAAGGCTATTGTGGTGAATGCTGGAAAAGGGCAAAGATGTGTGCCTTCAAGATGGTTTTGGGGGTGTGGGGGGCTTTGATGAGCTGTGAGGTGTTTTCTATAAAATGATGCTGATCATATACACCACACATGTGATCAGTGAGCTAAAAGACACCACTGGTATTACTGGTCTGTAACTCAGCCGTCAAAATTGTTAAAGGGGTACTATTCAAAAGTATTTAGCAAAGAATGTACATTAAGCACAGTCAGACTGCCCTGGACATTCATGGACAGGCGTTCTGTGGTCCATTTATATAAACAAAGGGAAATAGAGGCCTGTCAAGGGGAGTGCAGCCTCCACTCGGACAGTGGAGCTGTGGGTTAAATCAGGGCAAGCCTGGTACTGGGATTCACTGGAAAGTGGTGCAGCTACAAATAATTTTGCTGATTGTTTATTTAGATATAGTGCCAAATACTTGTATAAAAATCAGGAGTATAAACAGAGTACAGTAAGATTTTGAGTGAAAATTGTGCTTCAGAGTTGGACATGGCAGCACGTGCTAACCATCCCAGCACATGAGAGGTGGGGACAGAAGGGTCAGGAGGTCAGGGCAGCGCATGCTACATGAGATCCTATCTCCACAAAATAGGAAACAAAATGATACCTTAGGATCTACATCTTGCTGAAAATGGGTTGGCATTGAGGGAGTAGATTAAATTATCATGTCAGAGGTGACCTAAACTGCCCCATTCTTCCAATATATAGTTAACTAAAATGGACATATTTACTATCAAACACATCCTTTAAAAGTTTCAGACTTCCTGACTACAAGGCTAGGACTTAGTTTTAGCTATTTGCTTCGATTTTCTATTACATAAAGTTTCAGATTGTGTTTAAAGTTAGAATGTAGTAAAAAAAGTGAATGTCAGTTGATGATAAGAGTATTGATTATTCCTGAGCTCTGTTTTTCCACATCCATAATAACATAAAGGCCTAATTTGGAGGAGCAACACTGTCACTCTGACTGCAGCTCTATTTGAGTTTCAACTCAAAGGGCATATCCCTAAAATTAAGTAGCTTTTATTGGGTGTTTTTGGAATATTGGACTCTCACCTGATCCTTAGAGTAATTCATGACTCCTTAAAAAGTACATATGTGAGCCTCAAGCTTAGTGAATTGTCTCTGACACTGAGGATATTGACCCATGGAAAGCTGCTTCAAGGGTCTTGGTCTCCCCAGGCAGAACCCTTCGCATCTCTGTAAGCTTAGCCGAGGGGAAATTAAAGGTGTTCTGTTGTCACTCAGCAGCAGCTCTTCTGGACTCATGGTCTGCTCTTCATTAAACGTTACAGTAGGCTTGTTTCTACACTGTGTTTTCAGTCTGAAAAAATGGTCCATTTTCAGTTTAGCAACCTTTCCTAGGAAAAATTGTGAGCATATCACAAGTAAGGAAACCAGCTCAGAGAAGCAATCAGGGCTTTGCCTAGTACAAATAAGTATATGTAGATGGGAGCAAAAAAGAAAGGAAGCTCTCTGATAATGAGTTGAAAATGAAGCTCTTGGAAGTAAGTATTCTTCATAGACTTAAAGACAGGGTTACTTAGTATTAACTGTGGGAAGAACTTAATACCTCATCCTCCTGTCTAACCCATGCTGTGCACATATTCATCCCTTTCCAGGGTTTGAATGCCGGTGTGGAAATGTTTACTGTGGTGTGCACCGTTACTCAGATGTTCACAATTGCTCTTACAATTACAAAGCTGATGCTGCTGAGAAAATCAGAAAAGAAAATCCAGTAGTTGTTGGTGAAAAGATCCAGAAGATTTGAACGCCTGCTGGAATACAAAATCCTTTGACTATCTGCAAACTAAACATTGACTTGAGGTTTTTTTTCCTAGTCCTTGGGAATGTAGAGCACCGTATCTTGCATAGACCCTTGAATCATGCATGTCATCAGAAGAATAGATTTTTGTTTTTGTTTTGAAAATGACTCTGAACATTTATTTCCATTGCAGTTTCTGTGGCTGAAAAGAAGTATTATACTTTTAAGATCATTTTAATTTTAGTTGAGTGCAGAGGGCTTTTATAACAAATGTGGAGAAATTCTGGAGGGCTGTGATTTTTCCAGTATTAAACATGCATGCGTTGATCTTGCAGTTTATTTCTCATTGTGTCTGTATATATAGCCTTTCTCTGCAGCACGATTCCCTTTTGATAAGGCCCTTCGGGCACAGCTAGTTATCAGTAACTGAATGTATCTTAATCATTACGGCTGCTTCCGTTTGTTTTGTTTTCATTGCAAAGATTATACATATGTTAGCATATAGTTTCTTTACACCCACTATTTATGTCTGAATCATTTGTCATAGGAGAATATGTGCTGACGAGATTCTAAATTTGTGGTTTTTGGTTTTTGGTTTCTTTGGTTTTTTGTTTTTTTTTTTTTTTGTTTTTTGTTTTTTAAAGGCAAGGGACAGAAAAGCTGAGTGCATTTCACTGCTGACTGCAAGTTTCTTTGAGATTACTGTTCATTGGTCTGTGTGTGCACAATATGAAGAATGATCTGGTCATCGTGCGATATTTATGTTTATTCACCAGCCTTTGATTAAATAAAAAAGAAAACTCGAAAAAAAAATGCTACGTTTCCTTCTTCTTTCTGGTAATTAATTTTGTCCTGTTAAATTTTTTAGGGCTTTGCTTTTCTTATATGGTATTATAAGAATAATATTATTCTTATATTATTTGTTTCACCTCTAGTTATGGCTAATTTGTTATGACAAATTATTCCTATGAGCTGAAGACCTTAGAATTTTTTCAAAACCAAGTGACTGAGATGTGTGATGTAGTCTGCCTCTCACCTGACTGTCCTGTGCTCTTCTAACTCTAATAGGGCTTCCTTACTCCGTAGGATGAGAGGCGTCCAAATTACGTCAGTGGGAGAAGTATTAGAAGACCTGCAAAGACCTATTTGTCCTCTGGTTTCCAAACTTTCCTAGAAGTTAGCCTGTTTAAAAATGACAATGGCTGTACTCTACAGAACAAATTTCTTGATGGAAAAATGTTTAATTTTAATCAGCAGTGTACATAATATCGTTTAATATTAAAATTATGTATTTAGCTGATCACATGAATAAATTTAAATGAGTATTAACCACTGTGTGTCTCAGTAGATGCAGATAGAGTAATCCAGGCATGGTGGAATGTTCCTCCATCCCAGCACTTACCAGACAGACCACTGCAAGCTCAAGGCTGATCAGGTCTTTATAATAAGCTCCAGACCAGAGCTGTATATAGTGAGAATTTATCCTGAAAGGAAAATAAAAAGAGCTTATTCATAATTAACAAAATAACAGGATTAGAATGAGATTGATTAGCTGGTTGGTGACCCAGGTCTTTAATGCCAGCACTTGGGAGGCAGAGGCAGGTAAATCTCTCTGAGTTCAAGGCTAGCCTGGTCTACAGAATGATTTCCAGGACAGCCAGGGCTACACAGAGAAAACCATTGTCAAAAACCAAAGGGGGCAGAGGTCAAAGTGTCATGTATCCCAGTCTTGGATTTAATATGTAGCTGAGGACAGCTCCCACCATGCTTAATTTATGCAGATGTATGAAATGCTGGAGATGGGGTCCAGACTGCATGCTAGGTAAGCTCTCTACAGACCTATATCTTCAGACCTACATCTAGGCAGAAATTTTGAGGGCCAGTAAGATAGCTAAGTGTGTGAAAGTTCTTGCCACAAACGCCTGATTTCAGAACCAAACTCCAGAGTTGTCCTCTGACCTTTACCCACCCACAGACTCACACACACGCAAGCATAATTAAGAAACAAAACTATAGAAAGAAATGTCTTTAAGCTGATACTATGTAAAAAACCTCTGTCATTAAAAAAAAAACAAAAACAAACAAACAAAAAAAAAAAACTCTACCAGAAAGTGGAGACTGTTAGTGAGGAACAGGCACGCTGCCCCATTTTACTGCTTATATTTAGAATGGTGCTGTTCTATATCCTAGCCACTGGAGCAAGACACCCGTAAGCCAGAAGCACTCAATATTTGAACATTTTATGACTTGTTTTTAAAAATGGCAAACCGTAATAAATCCAGAAAGAGATCACTAGACACAATAAAGGTGGCAAGATAATAGCAGTTGTCACAGTTTACACCAATTAGCTGGAATACCAGAAGATATCCTCCTGCAGTACTGTCTGAGCTGCACTAGTTACCTTGAGATTGCAATGGGATGCACTAGATCGCTAGAAAAGGCCCAAAGTGAACTTTGGTGTCAGTTAATGATAGTGTGTTGCTTCCGGGAAAGGAGACAAATAGAGCTGCATTGAACAGTTGGTTATAGAAAAAGGAAAGCAATCTTTTCGCTATAGTGGAAAATGTTAAAAGTAAAGCAATATTTTAAAACTCAGAGTAAGAGATGAATTCTTAAACCGTCTAACAGACCTTCAGATATTTATCAGAAAACATGGGAAGACAGGTTACATAAGGAAGAATCTATAATGCAAATCAAGATCACAAAGAAATAATGACTTTATACCCAACCACTTGCCCCAAAAAACAGTAGCAGTTGTTTGTGAACAGTGGTTTGACTCTTGAAAGTTTTTTAGGGTACCTTCTTCTTAAAGTGCTTTTAATACATCCTGTACTCCAGAAGCTTTACTACACACACATGAAAGACTTACATATGGGTTAAAGTAAAACCTAGAAATAACCCGAGTCATTACTGAAGAAGGGTGGTGGGTAGAATGGGAGGTACATTCAAAGTGCGGAGTGTAAAATAGCTTGAGAGCAGCTCAGTGGAGAGAGAACGCTTAGGGGCAAGCGCAGGGCTTTGGGTTCAATACTATGTGGTGCAGCGGGAGAGGTATGAAAATGCAACTCTTACAAACAGTAATAAAGTTTATGAGAGGCATCGGACTGGTGAGTGACAGTGATGGCCACTGACCCAGCTTTTGAACTAGTAGGTACAAGATATTCCGATAAGCAAAAGCAGGCTTTTTTGAACCAGTGCAGAGTACTATGAGCCAATGATTATGATTAATCCTGTTTGGTTTACCTGAAACTGAATAGTCAAAAGGAAAATGTTAATTATAAAGCTGTTTGATGACCTCCATTTTGAGACTGGGTGATGCATGAAAATCTCCTGAACTAGCATAAGTGTTAATTTTATTTTTAATAAAATTCTAGTCCTCCAGCTTCACTGTGCTAAATAGTAAGACTTAAATTACTTCTGCTATTTCTTGTCCTTCCTGTGCTGATGTGCAGTTTCTGTGTCCCTTAATTTTTTTGAGCTGTTCACTTGCATTGCCTGAAATGTTCCCTTTACTCCAAGCATACAATGCAAGGGCCCCATTTTCCTGAGGTAACGATAATTTATACAAATCCTCTAATGGCTAGAATTCTCTTTTCTTACAGAATTTCTAAAACATTTAACTGAGTATTCTTTGGATTTTTAGGGAAAGATCCATGTACTTTGGTCCTTCTTTTTCATACTAGCTTCTTAGCTTTATGCTTTTCCTCTTTTAATTTGTGAACATTAAGATTATTCAGAAAGATGGGGAGATGGGTCAGCAGTTAAGAGTATTTGTTACTTTTAAAGATCTAGGTTCGGTTCCCAGATCTCACATGGTGTCTCTGTAATTCCCAGGTACACATTCACATATAGAAAATCAATCTTTTGATGTTTTTAAGAGAGCAAGTGTAATGAAGATGTGGAAATGAGATGAGTAGAATACAATCGATGAAAGACCTTTACAACTAGAAGCCGCTGAGGGACCCCAGTGATCACTAACATCTGTACTGTTAAAAGGGGGAAGTGGTTGCTATGAGGAGGGAAGAAGGGCCATCAGTATAGATAGCAGGAGCATGGAAAGATATTTTTAAAAAAATACTATGGGGTGCCCACATAAGTGGATAAATTAGATGACTGGCCATTTCCTTAAAGGGCCCTTTCCTGGTTTGTTTCCTACTGCGATGAATGCCATGACCAAAGACAACTTGGGGCTGGGTGTGTTTGGCATACAAGTCCCAAATCACAGTCCATCACTAATTGAGGGAAGTCAGGTCAGAAACTGAAGAAACAAAGAAGGAGCTGCCTTGTTCCCGATGAATTGTTTAACTTTTCTTCTATAACCCAAGTCCACCTGCCCAAGGGTGGCACTAACCACAATGTGATGGGGACTGAGATCTCCTACATCATTAATTAAGAAAATATCACACAGACTTTCCTACTGGCTAATCTGATGGAGACATTTTCTCAACTGAGATCCCCTCTCCCCAAATGATGCTGTTGTGTGTCAAGTTGATGAAAACCCAGCCACAGGAACAAACTCTTAAGGTTTGTAGATAGAACAGGTTTATACATTAAAGAGAATGTATAATTACCTTCCAGGAAAAGAAAAAACGTCCCTAGTAAGTAAGCTAGTGAATCCAAACACTTAAGAATTTTTTTTTGCACTCTTGTAGAATGTAATGGCAGAGAGAATGCTTGCTCTTTTTTCTTTTTTTTAAGATTAAAAAATTTTATGTGTATGAATATTTTGCATGCACATATGTTAGTGTACCTGTCTTGAGGGTTTTACTGCTGTGAACAGACACCATGACCAAGATAACTTACAAGGACAACATTTAATTGGGGCTGGCTGACAGGTTCAGAGATTCAATCCAGAAACATCAAGGTGGGAGCATGGCAGTGTCCAGGCAGTCATGGTGCAGGCTAACCTGAGAGTTCTACATCTTCATCTGAAGGCTGCTAGCAGAAGACTGGCTTCCAGGCAGCTAGGATGAGGGTTTTAAAACACACACCCACAGGGCCACACCTAATAGTGGCACTCACTGGGCCCAGCACATACCAACTATAACTACCTCATGCCAGCCTACTACCTGCAGAGGTCAGAGGAGGGCATCAGGTCCTTTGGAACTGGAGTTACAGGGAACCAAATTCAGGTTCTGTTTAAGAGCAGCAAGTATCCACTGAGACATCTCTCCAGCCCTGAGAGAATGCTTTCTAAATGTATCCTATCAAATATATTGTGAGATATCAGACAGGTGCTTCTCATAAATGTCAGTGCAAAAGTCCTTAACAAAATCAGGCAGAATTTATTCTTGGTCTCCAGGGCTAGTTGTATGTCTGATACCACATGAGTCTAAGAAAATCATCATTATATCGATATAGATAGAAAAATCCAACAGCCATTCAAGATTTAAAAAAAAAAAGCCCTAGGAATATAAGAAACATAGATTAAAAGGAAAGGAAAAATATATCCCAAACCTACTTAATATATTAAGTGATGAAAAAATGGATACTTAACCCCTGAAGCACAGTGAGGTAAAAATGTTCCCCCTTTCTATACTATTGCATATTGCTCATTTTTTATACTAGGGAAAGCTACTCAGATTGGGAAGGAAGAGAGAGCCTGCATTCATTTGCATTTTGCATGCCATCTATCTAGAAAATCTAAAAGAATTAGCAAAACTGGTAACTAGAAGCAACTATGTTAAGATTATATAAATGTGTCAGTACTCATACCAACATGAACATTTTGAATAAGGAATTAAGTTTGCTTTACTTTCAAAAAAAAAGAAAACTTAGTTATAGGTCTAAGTAAAGTGTAAGATTTATGTCAGGAAAAACTAAAAAAATCTAATGAGAAATCAAAGATGGATGGAACAGGAGAACTGGTCCACATTCAGTGATGGGGAGACTCAGTCTGTTCTCCACTCCAGTTGGTAAATTTGGTGCAATTCCAGTCATCCCAGCAAGTTATATTTTGGATCAGTATGATTAAAAAGGTCCAGAATTATTAATACTTTTTTTTTAAAACTGCAAGGTGAAAATTGACACAGACTCCAAAATTTAATCACACTGATTCCATAATGAAGACTGACACTGGTGGAAGGCTATGTCTGCAGCAGAACAATTCAGAAATACTCTAACATTACATAATAAACTGGTCTCACAGAGAAGAGAAAGACCCTTTGATGAAGGGCCTTCTCAACCAGCAGTGAGAGGTGACTGGACATTCCAACAGCAAAAACGAGTAGAGACATAAACCTTGAACCTTTCATAAAACAAAGCCAACTTACAGATGAAACCTCTGGCGTCTGGTGGGATAATTGAGTTGATGGGCAGACAACATGGCTCAGTTGGTAGACCACTTGCCCTTTCTTCCCAAGCACCACATTCCCAGACTTGGTGGTATACACCTGTAATCTCAAAATTTGGAATGTGGAGTCAGGAGGATCAAGAATTCAAGATAGCCCTCAGAGACATAGTAAGTTTGAGGCTAGCCAACAAGGATTCCATGAGACTGCCATAAGAAATAGGTAAAATCTTGGGTGAAGGTTTGAAAAGTTCACAAGTGAAAAATGGTTAATGTCTTCAGGGAATATACAGATAACCAGATGAAGGAAAGAAATGTTTTCAGGACCTGGAGAAGAGTCAGCAACAGAGATGAGAAAGTAAGCAAAATGGATGGGAAATTCAGCAAGAGAATTGAGAGTTTTGTTTGTTTTGAGATAGAACCTCACTGGTTAACCATGACTAGCCTGGAACTCACAACATAAAGCAAGCTGGTTTCAAACTCACAGAGATCCACCTGCCTCTGCTTCCCAAGTGCTGGGATTGACATGCTTTAAAAAAAAAAAAAAGTAAAAGCATGACACAACTTACAAGAACTCTGGTAAATAAGAGACCAAATCTAGAACTCCATGGGGTGGAAGGATCTGAAGTAACTAAAACCACAGAGAATGTGCTTAATGAAATTGCAGGGAAAAAAATGATACTGCTGGAAAAAATGCAAGGGATATTTAGAACACCCTCCTCACTCCCAAACTGGCCAGAGAACTTCATTATACATTGTACAAAAGTACATAAGAAACAACACTGAAAGAAAAAAGTATCAAGTCACAAAAACAAACGTATCAGAATAACATCAGATCCTCTCAACAGAAACCCTGAAAGTAAGAAAAGCATGGAATGATAGATTTCAAGTCCTGGAGGTAAATAACCTATCAAAACTATCTTTTAAAACTGTTGGGAGAATATGGTCATGTCAAACAAGGACAAATAATAGCAATTAATGACTACTAAGTCAGCAGCACTACAGAGTATATACTTGGAGAATCCTGAACACAAAGTGAAGAAAGATAGACTCAGCCAAGCAAACACAGTAAAGAATAGATTTCGCGAGAGGAATACATTAGCAAAGGAGAACTAAGGAACAATCCATTGTGTCTGACACAGGAAGTAAGCAAACTCCTAATCCAAATGGGGAAAAATGAACATCCCAGCCTATCAGAAAAACCACCTACAAAATGTATAGGAATTAGTATGCCTCTCTCAATAATAGCCTGAATTGCTAGGCATGATGATGCCCGGTAGTCCCACCGACTCAAGAGGTTGATGTAGAAAGGTAGTCACAACCTTGAAACTAGCCTGGACTACTTAGTGAGTTCCAGACCAGCCTCAGCACCACATTGAGAACCTTGACTCCAAAAAACAAACAGTAATAATAATGATTATAACAATTACCTAAAGTAAATTATCTTTAATTCTCAGTTCAAGGAGGTAGACCTGTTGATTGGACTGAGAAACAAGATGCAACGGTCCCATACCTATCCGGCACTACTCAGTTTACCAAATGAATAGAAGCAAACTTTGCTATTCTGATAACTGATAAAAGTGGATGTCAAGCCAAAACTAGAAGAGACTAAGATACTACTTATTGATAAAAATATTACTTACTTGACAGATTAAAAAAAATTATATCATAAATATAACAATCATAAGCACGCATTAAAGTTTGGATAGAGCTCTTAGTGTTATAAAGCAAGCACCAATGACTTAATAACAGATTCCAATATAATAATCTTGGGTGATATTTATGTGCCACTCTCGTCAGTGGGAAGGTCATACAGATTAAAACTCAAGAAGTTTTAGAGTTCAATTTAGATGAAACCAACCTCTCTCATTGCTGTGACCAAATACACGACAAGAGGGATTTAAGGATGGAAAGATTAAGTTTATAGTTTGAGGAGATGCGGCCCACCATACTAGGGAAGGGACCAAGGAGGGCATGGCACAGGTTTGGGGAGAATGCTGATCACACCGCATCCACAGTCTGGAAGCAGAAAAAGATGAACACTGCTCTCCAGATCCATACTCCATTCATTTATTCAAGGCCTCCAGTCCAAAAGGTGATACTGCGCACATTCATTTAACCTTTTGGAAACACACAGACACGTGGAGGTGTGTTTCCATGGTGATTCTAAATCTGATAGTTAAGTTGACAATATTAAACATTACACCCTCCACCAGCCAGAAAGTACAAATTCTCAGCAGAGCTTTCTCTAAAATAGATCACAGTTTAGGTCCTAAGGCACGTCTCTCTCCACAATACAAAAGAATTCAAATAACCCGTTTTTATTTTATCAGAGTGTGTTTCTGAAGCATTTCACTAACACGGCCACAGTCTGCGGGGTACTCCCATGAAACTTCACTTTATCATGGACGCCCACGTTTCTAGTCAGTGATTAGCCACACTTCTAACATCTCTGGCCCTAAGAGTCCATAGGTTTTCCTCCCTCCCGCTCTTTCATTTGGAAGTCAACTAACGTTAACTAATTGAATTCTTGTTTCTACTGTGAAGTGGACCGCCCCCCCGCCCCCTCCCCACTAGTACTGTACAGAAGAAAGCAGAGGCAGAAGAACCCCAAGACTTTAACACAGGCGCGTCACACTTTTTTCAGACGCTGGTTCCAACTCCAGCTTTCACCGGTGCTCAGGGTAAGGTCTCTGGACTCTCGCTGAGCAAGGATACACAGGCAGATGAACTGGGGACAAAGCCTCCGCAGTATCCAGTGACACCTCAGGAGCAGGAGGCAGCCCCAGACAAAAGAATGGGGTCACTGGGTGGATCCCAAATTGCATTCTGAAGGTGGGGTCAGGGAGAAAGCAGGGCTCATAAGGGAGGCTGGGCAGTTTTGCAAAAGGGAGAAGCCTCAGAGATTATGGAAATAAAGCACCTACAGGAGCGGGGTTTTGGATCTTGGGCGACACCAATACCTAGACTCAGGTGCTGAACCCGGAAGAGGGTGATTTAGACATAGGGGCGGAGCGGTCCGACAGTTCCGGGATGGAGATAGGGGTGGGGTGAGGGGAAGGACCAAGGCGGGGCGTGGACAAGACGAGATCTCGGGGACTGGGTGAGGGCGGGGTGACCCCAGAACTCCGGTCACATCTGGGGCGGGGCGAAGGCGGGACGATCCCAGGGCTCCGGGCACGTCTAGGGCGGATGAGGAAGATTGTCTTATATATCCGGACCGATGCAGTGGTCCTGGATTTGTAGAGGCCGCTGGAGAAGAAAATGGGGTGGTCCCAGGGCTGGTGCCTAGTGGTTCCGGGACAAGAACTGGCTAGGAAGGATACGGGGCGTGGGAATGGGGTGGTCCTGGGGCGGGTGCTGGTTGGCACTCAGGGTGGGCCTAGGGTAGGGGAGGCGGCAAGGGTATGGGGCGGTCCCGGGGCGGGTGCTAAAAGGATCCCTAGGGTAGGGAGGCGGTCCCATGAGGGGCGGGTAGGGGTGTGTGCCAGGTGGTACCGGGTGTTGGCCGGGGGAAGAGCAGTCCTGGGCTTCGGGGCGGTCTCTGAATCTAAAGGCCCTCAGCTAGTCTGGTCCTTGCTCTAAGCATAGTCCCGCTAGCCAACCCCTACCCGCCCTGTGCTCTGCTGTCCAGTGCTCGTCAGCATGTCCTTTATTCCGGTGGCGGAGGACTCCGACTTTCCTATCCAAAACTTGCCCTATGGTGTTTTCTCCACTCAAAGCAACGTGAGCATCGACATTTGGGCTCGGGAGCCGGGAGGTGGGAGTTCTGGTTGGTTTCTCCAGAACCTCGGTGGAGGGCGCCTGTGGCTCCAGTGCCGCTCAGGACCCATAGCTGTGCACGATACCGAAATTCAGTCTCAGTATATGTGGGCCTGTGCAAGAACCAGATGTATAGAGAAATGGGAGCTATCACCCTTGCCTGGGCAGCAGGCCTATGCGTTGTGACCCAAAAACAGACGCATAGTTTCGCAGGCCATTTTCTTACAAAACGTGGGTGGTCTTTCACTTCCCTGCTTAGTCCTTGACCCTGTAACCTCGAAAGTACCAGTTGACTCCCATAATTTTGAGCAACTCCTCTGAGCACTTCCCGGCCTAGAAACTTCCGTCTAAGCCACCGGTTTCTTTTACCTCTAGCCTAAATTCTTTCTGCTCTAGAGTGAGCTGCTAGGCATTCACTGAACTAATCACAAGTCTCATGGGGCAGGAGAAATGAACTTTGACTTTTACACATAGTCTGACTTGAAAGAAATCTTTGCAAATGGTTTAGTGGAGCTGAGTTATCAGCAAATATATATAAACGGGTCCTTGGGTAGGAAATGCACATCACTCTGAAATGTTTGTGGTATTTTTTGCTTGAGGTTTTTTTTGGGGGGGGGTGGAGGGTGTTTGTTTGTTTGTTTTTGTTTTTATTTATCTTGTTGGTTTACAGTGTTGCTTCAGCTTTGTATGTGGGAACTGCTTGCACCTAACAAGAGTCTGAATATCTTTATCAGGACAGACAGGTAGCATTGTGGTAAAGTACTTGGCTGGCATACTCCTACAAAAGAAAGAAAGAAAGGAAGTGGTTCCTGGCAGTTGATAGCTTTCTCCACATCTGCTGTCCTTTTGGATCCTGCCTGTGCTGAATGCCTTGGTCAGAAGAGTCAAGTAGTGGTTTCACAATCACCAGGCATGCCTCCATGTTGCAAGGACACAGAGTTAACTTGTTGTCTTTTCCATGCATGAGGTGTGTGGAGCCTTAACCTGAGCCAGCCAACCACCTTCTGGAAGCAGACTACTCCCTCTGGCCTCTTCTGATACTTTGCCCTCAGCCGGCATGCTCTCAGCCTTTTCTGAGAATACCCGTGGGTTAGGCAGGGACATCTATGCGGACAGGCACATTGTGAGGACTTGACTAGGTAGTAAGTGGGTTGCTTTCCCAGGGGAACATTGAGTTACTGTCCTTCTATGTCTGGCAAGAGGCTTTTTTTTTTGTTTGTTTGTTTTTTTTTAATTTAATTTTATTTTATTTTTTTAATTTACATTCCAAATCACTTCCCCTTTCCCGTTTCCTCCCTCCCCGAAAGTCCCATAAGCCCCCTTCCCTCCCTCTTTTCTCCGTTCAACCCCCTCTCATTACTCTGTCCTGGCGTTCCCCTACATCCAGTCTTTCCAGGACCAGGGGTCTCTCCTTCCATCTTTTTAGAAATCTATTGATATGCTGATTGTGTCTAGGGTATTCTGAGATTCTGGGTCAATATCCCCTTATCAGTGACTTCATACCATGTGTGATCTTTTGTGATTGGGTTACCTCACTAAGGATGATATTTTCAAGTTCTGACCATTTGCCTAGGAATTTCGTGAATTCATTGTTTTTAATTGCAGAGTAGTATTCCATTGTGTAAATATACCACATCTTCTGAATCCATTCCTCCGTTGAGGGACATCTGGGTTCTTTCCAGCTTCTGGCTATTATAAATAAGGCTGCTATGAATATAGTGGAGCATGTGTCCTTATTGCATGCAGGTAAAGTCTCTGGGTATATGCCCAGGAGTGGTATAGCCGGATCCTCCGGAAGTGTCATGCCCAGTTTTCTGAGGAGCCGCCAGACTGCTTTCCAGAGTGGTTGGACCAGCCTGCAATTCCACCAGCAGTGGAGGAGTGTTCCTCTTTCTCCACATCCTCGCCAACAACTGCTGTCTCCTGTGTTTTTGATCTTAGCCATCCTGACTGGTGTGAGATGGAATCTCAGGGTTGTTTTGATTTGCATTTCCCTAATGACTAAGGATGATGAACATCTCTTTAGGTGCTTCTCAGCCATTAGATATTCTTCAGGTGAGAACTCTTTGTGGAGCTCTGTACCCCATTTTTTAATAGGGTTACTTGCCTCTCTGGAGTTTAACTTCTTGAGTTCTTTGTATATCTTGGATATTAGCCCTCTGTCGGATGTAAGGTTGGTAAAGATCATTTCCCAGTTAGTTGGTTGCCGCTTTGTCTTTTTGACGGTGTCTTTTGCCTTGCAAAAACTTTGTAATTTAATGAGGTCCCATTTGTCTATTCTTGATCTTAGAGTATAAGCTATTGGAGTTCTGTTCAGGAAATTCTCCCCTGTGCCCATATGTTCAAGGTTCTTCCCTAGTTTCCCTTCTATTAGTTTCAGTGTGTCTGGTTTTATGTGGAGATCTTTGATCCACTTAGAATTGAGCTTAGTGCAAGGAGATAAGGATGGGTCAATTTGCATTCTTCTGCATGTTGACCTCCAGCTGAGCCAGCACCATTTGTTGAAAAGGCTATCTTTTTTCCACTGGATGGTTTTAGCTCCTTTGTCAAAGATCAAGTGACCATAGGAGTGTGGATTCATTTCTGGGTCTTCAATTCTGTTCCATTGATCTACATGTCTGTTACTGTACCAATACCATGCGGTTTTTAACACTATTGCTCTGTAGTACAGCTTGAGGTCTGGGATACTGATTCCCCCAGAGGTTCTTTTACTCTTGAGAATAGTTTTAGCTATTCTGGGTTTTCTGTTATTCCAGATGAATTTTTGAATTGCTCTTTCTAACTCTATGAAGAATTGAGTTGGGATTTTGATGGGGATTGCATTGAATCTGTGTATTACTTTTGGTAAGATGCTCATTTTTACTATATTAATCCTGCCAATCCATGAGCATGGCAGATTTTTCCATCTTCCGAGGTCTTCTTCAATTTCTTTCTTCAGAGACTTGAAGTTCTTGTCATACAGATCTTTCACTTGTTTGGTTAGCGTCACGCCAAGATACTTAATATGGTTTGTGGCTATCGTAAAGGGTATTATTTCTCTTACTTCTTTCTCAGCCTGCTTATCCTTTGAGTAGACAAGAAAAAGAGGTCAAAGGGATACAAATTGGAAAGGAAGAAGTCAAACTATCACTATTTGCAGACGATATGATAGTATACATAAGCGACCCAAAGAACTCCACCAGAGAACTCCTACAGCTGATAAACGACTTCAGCAAAGTGGCCGGATATAAAATCAACTCAAGCAAGTCAGAAGCCTTCCTATACTCAAAGGCAAGAGGCTTTTTAAACACCAAACATCATCATCGTTAGTATCTTGGTTTTGTTTTGGAGGAGTTGGTGGTGGAGGGGGGCGGGAGGTTGGGGATTTTTGTTGTTGTTTCTGAGACAGGGTTTCCCTGTGTAGCCCTGACTGTCATGGAACTAAATCTGTAGACCAGGTTTACCTTGAACTCAGAGATTGCCTGCCTCTGTATCCTAAGTGCTGGGATTAAAGGTGTGTGCCACCATGACCAGCTTCTTTTTTATTAGTAATAATTTAATTTTGAGGATCATTTTGTACACAAGCACTGCATCTCTATCATTCCTACTCCTCCTTCTCATCTTTCCAACTTCTCTCTTCCCTCTCCCAAATTCATGATCTTGGCTTTAATCATTACTCTTACATCTATATTCAAATGTATATACAACCTACTGAATGCATTTAGCTTTGCTCCTATGTGCATGTTTCCAGGGCTGACCACTTGGGATCGGACTACCTATGTAGATGCTTGTCCCTGGAGGCAATCACTGACTTCCTGTGCTTCGTCATCTACTGGTGGGACCACATGGAATTTCCCATCAGCAGTGGCAGGCCAGCTGGTGTCATTGTGCTGGGCTTGTTCAGGCAGCTATATTGTTGAGAGTTTCTAGGTATATTTTCCTCGTCATGTTTGGGGAAAATGATCTATCAACAGGTGTCCTGGGTCTCTGGCTCTTACATTCTTTCTGTTCCCTCTTGGGTGATTTTTCCTGAGCTTTAGGAGTATTACAGATATGTCTTGGGGCTGGGCACCCCATGATGAGTTGTTTTCTACATTTTGACATGGTAGTTTCTATCTGTTCTCCTCCCCCCAAAATTTTCTTTGATGGGTGAGAGATACACTTACCTGTGAGTATAAGGATACATATTTAGAATACAGTTAGATATTTTATTGGTTTAGGAAAATGGCAGTAGTAGGTTCTCCTCTTGGGTCCGTGATCTCTCTAACAATGGACAGTTGGCTAGGTTTTTACAGTAACAGGCATGAATTCCGTCTTGTTGAATACAGGCCTTAAGTCCAACTAAACAGCTGTTGGTTACCCTCAGAATATAAGTGCCACTATTACAGCATTGTGGATATCTTGCTATTCCATTGATTGTCGGGATTCATAGGTGGTAGAGCTGGATAAGACTACCAATTACTCTCCTCCCTTGGCAGCTTATAAAGTACTAAAGTGACTTAGTCCAATTGCTAGGCCTGTTCACATATGACTAGGCAGCTAATGCCTATCATCAGGCCACAGAGGACTCAATGAGAGAGGTTCCTCCTTGCCTTCAGCAAGGCATAGGACGATTGCCTCTGGGTCTTTCCTGAACATTCACCTGAGCAGACTCCTCACTTGGATCCACTTAGCTTTCTGATCTTTGAAGGAGAATGGAGGGACTGGGGCCCAGGGAATTACAGAGCTGAGAACATACAGGTTCTCCAGGGAAGTTTCTAAGGGTTATGTGGCCTTGGTCTATCCCTAACCCCTGACAGCTGCCATACAGCTACTTCTCCTAGCCCACGGGAAGGAGCAGGCCCTGAAGACAAGACACAGCCAAGAATTCCACCTCTCAGCTCTCATGGATTTCCTAGAATATGGCAGAATTGCTGCTTCAGGTGCCAAGGAAGCCTGCCTTAGGACAGAGTTCCAGGAGGCGAAATCTTCCAACGTGCTCAGTGCCATGAGGTCAGAGACCAGCCTTGACAAGATATTTGGGCCTCTGTAATTATCTGAACCCATGCAGAGCTCTTACAGGGCATAAGAGAAATTCATTCGTGTGAGCACTGTTGCTTACGCAGTTCTGTACAACCTGAGCTCTGCTGTGTTCAAGATGCCGCAGAGCCGATCCTCCAAGTTACTGCATATGGAACACCACTGCTCTGCTTCATGAGAGAACGACCCTGAGCAAAGCCCTGGACTCAGCATGAAAAGGGATTCAGGTTCTTGGTGAGGTGATGAGCAACTCATGACTAGAGATCGTGGCTCTGCTTTCTTTCCTGTCCTGAATCCTGATCCTCTGTCCTCTTTTTATAAGGGTCGTCTCAAGGGAATCCATGAGTCCCTAAGTATTTGTTGTTATAGTGCATGTGCTGTGCCTGTCAGAACCAACTGTCATTCTTCTCCTAGCCAAAGCCACGGATTGGTGTGGCCATCGGTGACCAGATCTTAGACCTGAGTGTCATCAAACACCTCTTTACTGGACCTGTCCTCTCCAAACATCAGCATGTCTTCGATGAGGTGGGACATTGTGTCATAGATTGTCTCTGTTTCACTACCTACTGCAAATGAGGTGGTACTTTCTTAGTCACCAGTTATCCCTGCGTGAGCGGGAACTGTTCTGAGACACATAGGTGGCAGGAGATAACCTTGCCGCCTTAGGGGGGCCTCTCAGCAGAATGTGAGCTCCTGAGTTCATTGGGTCTCTCCATGTTGCCTATGAGGTGAGAATGTTCTGTCACCCTGGTTCCTTTATATACAGGGATGTTCATGTTTTGGGCTTTTGAGGTCCAGAAAAACCTCAAGAAAAGGAGCCATGAGCCCTGTGGTCTAGAGTTGGGTACAGTTTAAGACACTCATCCTGGTCTCCATGCCCATGGGTAATGGCTGCCCAGTCCTTCAAGGGTACCCACCTGGGCCATTCATCCTTGCTAGTGTGTCTGTAGGATGGCTACCCTGTCATCTAGGGATGCAGTTGTGCCTGGGGGCAGCCAGTTGTCTACCATGTCTATGTGATATGGATGTAACTTTCCTCCCTTGTCACAGCTCAGCTCTTAAGATCTCCTTTTTCCTGAAATACAGACAGAGATAGTTGTAGTATTTACCAAATACCTCTTCTGTTCAGGAGCTTTGCACGCATCCTTGCTGCCAACACTCCTGGCCACCCTCTGTCACAAAGTCAGTATTGTTGCTAGATAAGTGGGACTTATACAGTTCATGAGTTGCTGTCTGTATAATAGCTTGTGAACATTGGTTGTGAAATGCATATCTAGGAGTGGATGGGTCACCAAGGAAGGCGACAGCTTTCTCTATGCAGAGAGGACAAAATGTAAACAAAGGTCCCAAGTTGTGAACGGATGGAGAGAAGTCAGGTGGGCAGGGGGGATGGCCCAGGAATTTTCTCAGGCACAACCTCCTCTATTCCTGTTTTGGTCTTAGACAACTCTCAATAGCTTTATGGGCCTGGGTCAAGCCGCATGGAAGGAGGCAAGGGCAGCTTTACAGAACTTACTGTCTGCCAATCAAGCCCGGCTCAGAGATGACAAGGAGCTTCGGCAGCGGTGAGAATACATGGGGAAAGAGTGTCTTGTCAGGATTGATTAGGCCTGGGTAATTGGCAGTGCCTTTCCATATGACTGCTTGGCTGCCTGGCTGCCTGTCCTGGTACAGTCAGGCCAACTTCATCCATCCCCACAGCTGGGTTGCATGTTGGTGGGAGGTGTCTGGGCCTAGAAGACTGGTTGGAGCCCCTGATTCTGTGTTTCAGTGCATTCACCTCCCAGGCTTCTGCCACGATGCACCTTCCTGCTACCATAGGTGAGTCCTGTTTCCCTGCTGTGCTAACCTGAGTAGTTTAGTGGGTCTAGAGGGCTAGACAGATGCATTGGAACCCCACTGGAGAGAAAACAGATCGAGAACTCTAGGATTGCCAGCTGATCCCAACATGACCAAGCCTGTCAAATAGTGACAGTTGACTCAGTTGTCACAAGCCTGCTCTCCCAGTGCAGCAACCTAAGTCTGGATACCTGTACAGCAATTCGCTTCATCTTCCCAGAAGATTAGGAGGTAAGCACTTTGAGTTGTCAGGAGGGAGGGTATTTTGAGGAATGCCACAGAATCCTGCAGGACCCATGTACACATTTGGCCAGGCATTTGGTTTGACTGAATCAGCAGGTTGCTGTCAGTACAGCTTCATAGCCTAAAGCAGGCATAGGCTGCTAGTGGCCAACAGCTAGGTGGAAGGTGTGTTTGAGCATAAGACCGCTACGTGTTTTTATGGTAAACCAGTTGTTTGCTAGGAATCCCCCATCTTTTCCAGCTAACTGATGCTGTGACTTCTTGGTTTTACTGTTATGGATATGATGATTCTTGTGATAGATATCTTCACTGTTACCTCTGTCCACAGGACTGAAGGTCGGAAGCAGTAAGCCCAGCTCAGGCTGACCGCATCTTGCTTAGTTGACTCCCAGACTGCGTTTCCTCTCCTTAGTCTGCCACTCCCACTTCTCGTCCAAGCGCTGGGGTTGGAGTACTCAGCTTTGCTTTGTGGGTGGATGCAGAAGGTTTAGGAAGCTGAGTAAGCAGACTACCCTCAGTGGATTTTCTAGTAGAACTTAGTAACTTACGTACGAGAGAGGAGATATCTGGTGTTCATGAACCTCCATATTTCGCTCAACAAAATCAACAGACACTGATAGACAAGTTCAAGTGCAAAGACAAGACGCTTTGTTCTTGGTGCTAAGGGCCAGTCACATGACATGAGGCCTGAACCGGGACTGTCCCGGATGGTGGCAATTGAGCAAAAGTCTGCACACATGGAACTGGAACACAGTGAGGCCCACCCCAAAGAAGGGTTCAGTATCGGGGTCTTAGACTTACCAGGAGTTAAGCCAACAGAGATCTGGGAGAAGTGAGGCTATGGAGCAGGCATATGTTAAACAAAGGTGTGGCAAGGGTTGTGTATGTGAGGTTCACAGCTCAGGGCCACAGTCTGTCCTATCCACCCACCTTCAGCAGGAGCCCAGAGACCAGACTAGCCTGCTGTGTCCTGCAAGTCCGATGCTATTGTCTGTTTTTCTCGACATCGATATCATATCATGTGGTATAAATTGGGAGGGGATAGTGGCAGCTACTTCATATTTAAATCTCACTGATTCAGAAAGTATGGGCTTACTTTTTTTTTCCTGTGTTAAGGGGTCCTGGAATCTTGAAGAATGGCCCCTGCTTTTGGGCCCAGACTTCCTCCATCTAGGTCACTGGCTGTTTTGGGTGTTCTCTCTGCAGGAGACTACACAGACTTCTACTCCTCTCGGCAGCATGCCACTAATGTTGGCATTATGTTCAGGGGCAAGGAGAATGCGCTGTTGCCCAATTGGTAAGTCCTAAACCAGATGCTGGGATAAATTCCAAGTCAGCTCTTCTCTAGAGTATGTTTTTCCCAGCAGCAAAGACCCTGTTTGGTCAAAGTAGCCTAGGGAAAAACAGAACTGATGGTGTTGAGGCCTCTGGAAAGAGCAGGCCTAGCTTTTGGTTCCCTCAGCATGACTTTAGGGGTCCTGGGCTATTCAGGCTATGACAGGCCTGAGGAATCGTCCTTTCAGCTCTCCTCTGGAGAACAGACATGGAGATTTGACCCCCTGTGATTCTGGATCCTCTAGATCCTTTTGTTGGCAGCCTGCCTATTACTGTTCTGTTACTATTGCTCTAGCATTCAGAAAAAAAAAGGTCAGAAATCTAAATTATGTTCAAGCATTTTATAGTTCAAGTATTATATCTGTAATAAAGAACATGTGCATACGGGAAACAAAAGGTAGCACTGTGTACCACTCTGATGTTAAGGAAATCCAGGCCAAAGGATGAGGCCCCTTAGTTTGGTTCAGATGAGGGTAGGGACCCATTTCCTCACCCAGCCTTACTCCTCATGTTCTGATTCCTGACATTTTGACTAGAGGAGTTCTGGTATCCTGATGACAGCCAGCTCCTTTGAGGCTAGACAGTCTGCTGGGTCATTTTCCCTGAAGTCATGCAAACAGTTTCTGATTGACTGGGGATAAACACAGCCTGAACCTGTGCAGGGCAGCAGTCTTTCATATCCACCCACCTTAAGCAGAAGCCTGGAGACTGACCCAGGCTGCAGTATCCAGCAAGTATGACCCTGTTGTCTATTTTTCTGGTGCAATGGACAGTTCTTGTGGCTATATCACCCCCATCTGTTTTTATCTTCACATGGCTGTCTCCTCTTCTCCATGTCTTCTACCTTGTACAAGCACACTCTAGGATATAGGGATGCTCAGATGATCCAGGGCTATTAGTTACATCTAAAAAGGCTATTTCTACATCTTCTCAGGGGTTGGGGTATAGACACATCTTTGGTGGAATTGCCACTCACTGCACTGCAGTCCTTACCTCTTGCTTTATTCAAATAACCATAGGTATTTATCACATGCTGTCTATTCACCTACACAGTTCTGTGTGTTCATCTAAGAGCACCCCTAGCCCCACCTTAGTTGTTTTGATATTTGGGAGGGGGGGAACTCTTTTATTTCCTCTCCATATTCTTGTTTTACAAGTATCTTCTAACAGCTTTCCCCAGCCTTGTATAGCTATTTGCTCTGAGCCTTATGATTTATTCCCAGGGTTCCCTTTTATTGGAGATGGGCAGAGTCCACAAAGGAAGCAGCAGAGTACTGTCTGTGATCAAAGAAACCTGGGCTCCTTATTGTCCCTCCTCCTCCCCTTCCTCCTCCTCTTCTTGTTCTTCCTCTTCCTCCTCCTCTTCTTCCTCCTCCTCCTCACTGTATATCTAGCTCTGGCTGGCCTAGAACTTACAATGTGCAGGAGGCTGGCCTCCAGCTAGTGGTACTCCTCCTGCCTCTGTCTTCTGAGTGCTGGGATTGCAGGCGTGCCCTGCCCCCTTTTCTTCTTAAAGCTGAATCATTTCCCCCACCATACCCCACCCCCATGTGATATACCACATTTGTTTTCTCCATTCATCTATCAGTAGACACTTGGGGACATGTTTTGATTTTTGAATACTGAGTATATAATATTAATACTAATATAATATAATATAATATAATAATAATGAGTGAATAATGAAGTTTAGTTTGCAACATGTAGCAGTTTGGGTACCCATGTCCTATTACCACCCTCCTTTATCAGGCTCCACTTACCTGTGGGATATCATGGCCGAGCTTCCTCCGTTGTGGTATCTGGCACCCCAATTCGAAGACCCATGGGACAGATGAGACCTGATAACTGTAAGTGACTCCAGAATCCTAGCTCTACTTTCTATTGCTATGAGCTTTGTAGCCTGGTATTGATGGTTGCTTTTATCTGCGTCTTTGCAGCAAAGCCTCCTGTGTATGGTGCCTGCAGACTCTTAGACATGGAGTTGGAAATGGTGAGTTATGTGTGGAGTATTGTTGAGTGGGATCCACAAAGCCCTGTGGTAGTGGACTGGCTGGTTCTGTGTGTCAACTTGACACAGGCTGGAGTTACCACAGAGAAAGGAGCTTCAGGTGAGGAAATGCCTCCATGAGATCCAGCTGTAAGGCATTTTCTCTATTAGTGATCAAGGATGAGAGGCCCCATTGTGGGTGCTACCATCCCTGGCTAGTAGTCTTGTGTTCTATAAGAAAGCAAGCTGAACAAGCCAGAGGAAGCAAGCCAGTAAGTAACATCCCCCCATGGCCTCTGCATCAGCTCCTGCTTCCTGACCTGCTTGAGTTCCAGTCCTGACCTCCTTTGGTGTTGAACAGCTGTGTAGAAGTGTAAGCTGAATAAACCCTTTCCTCCCCAACTTGCTTCTTGGTCATGATGTTTGTGCAGGAATAGAAACCCTGACTAAGACAGGCAGTAAAGCTCTCTTTCTGGGGCAGCACTTCACACCTGTCTGGCCACAAATAGCAGCCCCATGTCCCCATGTGACCAATGAATGCAGTTGATGCTCTTTCTTCAGATTCTGTGTTTGTGAACTCTCTCACTTGCTGAAACTTATTTGCAACCCAAATATTAACACAAGTCATTGCCACACAGAGAAGTGGAAAATTTGAGTCTCCTGATACACACACTTGTCCCCAGTTGAGGTCACACCAGGCTCCCTGTCTTCTTGTTTCAGGTCTCATGCTATAAAAGCATGCTTTTGTTGGTCTGTTTTTTTCCATATTTTCCACATTCTTATGTGATTTGAGCTGCTTTTATTGTTCATAATGCCTCCCAAGTGGAGGTCTGTTGCAGTCCCCTAACTGCAGGAGGGCAGATGCCCCTTACAAAGAAGTGTGTTAGAAAAGCCTCACTCCGGGCGGTGGTGGCGCACGCCTTTAATCCCAGCACTTGGGAGGCAGAGGCAGGCGGATTTCTGAGTTCGAGGCCAGCCTGGTCTACAAAGTGAGTTCCAGGACAGCCAGGCTACACAGAGAAACCCTGTCTCAAAAAACAAAAAAACAAAACAAAAAACAAAAGACAAAAAAAAAAAAAAGAAAAGCCTCACTCATACCTACGTTGTAGCTGTTGAGGGGGAATGCAGTGTTGATGACCCAACACTGTGTCAACTATCTTTAACAGAAAGAGGTAAAATATGGCTAGATAAAATGACTTCCTGTCCATTTGGTGAGTGTGGTAGCCAGAGGCTATGAAAACCCAGCTTGTTGTATCTTGTGGGAGCACCGGTCCAATCCACCTTGTTCTGTCACATTCGTGGTGATTTTATACAATGTTTCATGAACAACAAGCATCCAATAAATGTACGCATCCAATAAGTGGACGCATCCACCTTGTTGTGCTGGGGGCAGGGCCTGTATCACTTTAGAAAGGCTTACTCCAAGGCGTACTTTATTTAAGCACTTTATTTTGAGAGTGCTGAAGACTCATATGTGATTGTGAGAAAAGAGGTGGGGATCCCCTGAACTTGAAAGAGATGGGGTCCTCCATGCCTCAGTGCCCTCAGCTCTTTTGTTCTATGTATCTTGATGAAGATTTTTGCACTGTTTAAACCCTATGTGACCCTAGTTACATGAATGTAGATGGTTCTATGCTCTTCCAGGAACTCCCTCTCCCCTGAATTTAGTTTCCCTTAGACGTGATTGGTGTATGTTCTTTTGGTCCGTGGCTATCGGACAGATGCCATTCCTTTGGGGACGGGTTGGAATGTGATGTCAACTTGCCAACTCTCCTGGCATGAGCACACCTGATGTTTGCATCTTTACAAGTGTCAGATATTAGGGTGAGGGGTGTGGGATACAGACAAAGGAGCAGAAAGGCCTGGGGTGCCCTGACGGTCAGGAAGAAATTGTCATGAGGCTGGTAGGGAAAAAAGGGCACACATGAGTACGGTTCCCATCTTAGAGTTCCAGTGAACTAATGCCAGGTCCTCAGGCAGCCCTGGTCCCTGCTTGAACTTTGAAAATACTTTCCCTTTGCTCTGTAAGTCACAGTGACCCAGAGTGACAGGTCATCTAGATTCTAACCAACTTTCTCCATGGCAGGCTTTCTTCGTAGGCCCTGGGAACAGATTCGGAGAGCCAATCCCCATTTCCAAAGCCCACGAACACATTTTCGGGATGGTCCTCATGAACGACTGGAGTGGTAATGCCCGGTGGCCCAGCTTCTTCTGATGTTCTGTTCTGAGGGGCACACACAGGAATTGTGTATGGGATAGGAGGCCTAAGTACTACAGGGGTGGTACCATACAGACTTCTGACTCTGTGGGTGTAGGCCAGTCTCAGTGTCCCTGAGTAGCTTTCTCAGACATGGAAGGATGTAGCTGACAGAACCTAAAGCTTTATCAAGTCCTACACACTCTACTCACTGTTGCCACCACCATCATCTGCTAATGAAGGACTGAATATGGAGGGATTTTAGCCAGTGACTCAGTTGAGACTTACGATTCATCAGCCCAGCATCTAAGTCCCAGATCTGCACCCTGATACCATGTGTAAGAGGAAGTGTGTTCAGAAATCTCAGGAGAGGGCCTTCCCCCATTCAGGCCCTTTATAGGGATTGTCCTGCTACCCTTCATTGTACCCTAGCACAGTGCCTCCAAGGACCTCTGTCTTCATATGGAATACCCTTCTTTTTGTTTCCTGGGAGATCTGGTTGGCCAGAGCCATGTAGAGAGGTCTCTGTAGGTCAAGGGCAGGAAGCAGCTTGGAGTGAGTCTGTAAGCCACTGTGAGTCCTAAGCTTGCTGTCTTCCCGTAGCACGAGACATCCAGCAATGGGAATACATCCCCCTTGGGCCATTCCTGGGGAAAAGCTTCGGAACGACCATCTCCCCATGGGTGGTGCCTATGGATGCCCTCATGCCCTTTGTGGTGCCAAACCCTAAGCAGGTAAGCACCTTTCTGCTGAAAGCCCTGCTCTAAGTCCCTGCTTCTGCCCTTTTCTGTTGCCCTCTGATACTGAGGCATGGTGGTGCTTGGAGGATCCTGGCGCAGTGTCCGGGCAGCCATGGCTCCAGGGGCTTTCTTCTTCCAACGCAGTTCATAAAGGAAAAACATAATTTTGTAGTTTTCAGAGTTCAGGGGAACTACCTGGCAAAACCCTAACTGCAAAGCTGCACCATTGCACTATTTTGGTTTGTGCAATGGCTCCCTCTAGAGTCTAATTTACAGAATGCATTTTGGAATAGAGGCTATAATGGAAAAAGTGTAGAGTTCCCTGCACTCACTCCTTCACTCCAGTCACCCTGCCCTTATGGCCAATGCCTTGAAGGCTCTAACTTCTCTCAAACATGGCTCTGGCAAATGACCTATCTGCTCCTCCCGTATCTCTGGGCCTAACTCTCTTCCAGAGGGCTCTGCTCTGCTCCTGGCTCTCTGTCTTCCCTCCCCACACTCTCCTTGGTGTTGTCTCACCAGCCTGTGTACCACTGCAATTTCTCCCACACTTGTCCATGTTCATTTTATACTTGAATGCTCATGGGACTTTTCCCTGCAAATTGGTTCCTCATAAAAGTCTCCGCAAGGTTTTTACTCTGTCTTCTTGGATCTTCCCCAGCTGCTCCCACCACAGCACCCACCTCTCCCCTCTGGTGGTCTCCCTCCCTTTGTCTCTCTCCCTCCACTGTCCTTCTCATCTTCAGCCCACCCAGGACCCATCGTGCCCCTGCTTTTAATGGCCCACATCTTCCTTCACCGTCCTTCCCCCAGGTCTATCTTCACAGGGATGTCTGGATGCCGACTGCCTCTGTCCTTCCCAAGTACTGTTTATGTACAGCTGTCAATACTCCTGCGCCTGCCTTCCCAACTAAGCAGTGGGTTTTTCCACTAAGGCAGTTTGTAATTTAACCCTTCATGCACTGGGAAGGTGCTGTATTCCTCACAAGTACTGCTGGTCCCACGGTTACCATTAAAAACGCACAGCTGTTCAGACTACCCAGAGTGATCTTATATCCTGCTAAATGGTTTTTGTGTTGTATTTTGGGACAATACTGTTCATCCAATGTGCAGTACTCTGCCTGGACATCAACTGCTCTCCCAGCTGTTCCAGCACCAAAGATGGCTGCTAGCTTCACTGCTGCCAGGCACTCTGCCTTCCAGGCATCCACCTTGACCTCACTATTGTCCTAGCCTTTCCTTACAGGTTCTGTGGTCCATCTCTGAGCTCCCATTGTTTCCCTCCCAAGTCTATCCTCCCCCAGTTTCCTGAAGCATTGTTACTTCCTGTGACTTCTAACCTACCTCTGCGCTCGCGTGCATGTTGTACACACACACACACACACACACACACACACACACACACACACACACAAACCTCAGCTTATTTTCTCAAGTGTGGCACATGTGACCTCCTGACTTTCACTGTCTGATCAAAGAAAGTGTTCAGGGACTGGGTCCCTGGAGAAGAAAGACTGTTACCACATGATACACTCTGTATTGGAGAGCAGAGGCTGCTGGGAACTCAATCCTCCTGACAGCCACGGCTTTGATGTGCTCTTGCCTTTTAGGACCCCAAGCCCTTGCCGTATCTCTGCCACAGCCAGCCCTACACATTCGATATTAACCTGTCTGTTGCTCTGAAAGGTAAGTAATGGGGTGAGTGGTGTCGCCTAGGCTCTGCAGGCAGGCATGGCAAAGCCCCGTTGCCCCAATGGATCCTGAGCTTTGCTGGGTGGAACTAGAGGCACCTGCTCCAGCCTGGAGGCTGTGTGGAGCTCTTGTAAAGAAAGAAGACTGTGAGGGCCACCCTCCAGTTGGGATGCATTGTCCTACATTGGAGGCTTTGTCCTCCACATCATGGTTGACTCTGCAGCCTTCTAGCCAGTGTCTACCGAGTCTGTTCACATCTGTCACGGCTACCTACTTACCTGTTTAAAAGCTTGATCTCACCAGCTTATGGGACTGAGAAGTAGGGCTCGGTCCTGAGCTGTATCCTGGACAGCCCAGGGAGCCATGTTGATGGCCTGCCTCTACTGAGCCAGTCTGCAACTAAGCTGTGGTGTGAGGGGCTGGCTCTACAGGCCAAACTGTGATGTGAGGGGCCTTCTGTGCAGGATGTGAGGTCTCAGCTCTACTCTTGTCCAGCTTTGGGGCTTGGGCAAGTACCCAAGTTTTGTTTGGGCAAGTGTCCTAGTTTGTCATCTGTGAAACAGGGGAACTATAGCACTGAACTTATAGATGATGGTGATGACCAAGGAAACTTGTCCTGATCAGAACCCATAACTAGGAAGCGGCAGGTGTCATGTTCATGTTCAGGGTGGAAGAGCACTTGCCTGGGGGACACATTTAAAGACGTTAAGTTCCCCAAGGCCAAACTCTAGCTAGCCCCTTATTCTCTCAATTTCTCTCCTTTTATCTGGAATCACAGACAAGCTCTGCTGTGTCCTTATGGCCAGTCCCTTGGTTTCAGGAGTGGCAGAAGACTTTGGTTTCTTAAGGATCAAGTAGCAGGATGCTCCACCTAGGAAAGATCTAAGAGCCATTGTACCTGTTCCATCCTTTCAGGTTTCTGGTCACGAAGCTAAGGCTTTGAGGGAAATGATTACCCTGAGCCACTAAGATAACTAGGGTCAAGGTGGAACTAAGTGCCAGGGCCGTGAATTCCAAGCTGGTGCTTTCACTCACAGACATATCCTTGGAGTGCCTTCCCATCTTGCTCTTGTTCTGAACATCTTCCTCTGTGTCAGTGAAGGGCTCTGATGGGGAGGGACAGGGTAGCAGTGCTGAAGTGACAGCTCTGAGGTTCCAAGGTTGCACCAGAATAACAGGGTTGGAAAAGCAGCAATGTGGGCACCCCGACCTCCCATGGGACTGCTGAGCACACGTCCTATTATAGAGGGGCAGCAAGCACAAAGGAAAGAGCTGGGTATGCAGGTTGGAAGCACTTTCTAGTGGTTCATACTGTTTCAGAACACGGCAGCATTTGCTGAGCTCTTGCGTAGGGAAAGTACTGCTGGCGTCAATGGTGAACTACTGCACTGTCTGTCAATACAGAAGTGTAGCAGGTAGACCAGCTATCCCAAGGGTAGCAAGCTGTGCTTGATCAATGACACATGTAGGTGCCAACCAATATTGTCTTCAGTGGCCTGGTAGATATCAGGAGCATTGTTGTAAAAAGTACTTTGAAGCCATGTCTAGATTCAGAGGTACACCCACCTCTGACAGCTAGTGATGCTCTGGTTGTGGGAGAAGGAAGTGATAGCATGGGTGCACATCTTTGCCCTTCCTCAACTAGATGGCTTCAGTGGGCATGCCCCACTGAACATCCCTGACACCCTCTAAGCTTACTGTTCCAGACTACATGAAATCATATCAGAGAGCTGGAAGCGGTTTTCTTCCTGCTCAGCAGAACCAAATCTGCATAAGTATTACTTCTCAATTTCTGACAGGAGAAGGAATGAGCCAGGCAGCTACCATCTGCAGGTCCAACTTTAAGGTGAGTTTGGAGATCATTAGACTGCTTTGTGGAGGGGAAGAATGTAACAGGAACAGGAGATATTCTGTTCCCCTGGGAGTGGAATGACACATAAGCCTGGAAGCCTGCTTCACGGCGTCCCCTCAAGATGGAAGCTGCTGCAAGATGTGGCCAAAGTTTTCTGTGTGCATTTCCCATCCCAGAAAGGCCAAGCCTCTGGATCCCATGTCCTGATAGTCTGGGTTGAGGACAGTGCTGTCTGTATGTACATGGGGCCCTGGGGTTGACAGGGGTGTTTTCCTTAGCCACTCTACACCTTATTTTTGAAACAAGGTTTCTCATTGACTCTGGAGATCACTGATTGACTAGGGTGTCTGTCCAGCAAGTCTCAGGGATTCTCCTGTCTCCACCTCCTTAGTGCTGAGATTGCAGTACACACTGTACTCAGATTTTTATGTGGGCCATAGAATTCAGTAAAACGTGGGCCCTTGTGTCTGTGCAGCAAACTTTACTAACAGAGACATCATGGCAGCCCACTTATTTTTTAAGCAAATATTTTCCAAATATTTATTAGTTTTTAAATTGTGTTTTGCATGTGTGCACATGCACACATGCATTTGTAAACACCAATGGAGTCCAGAAAAGACTGATTCTTGCAGTTGGTGTGGTGGGGATTGAGACACCTGACACAAGTGTTGACAAACTATCTTGGGCTCTCTGCTAGAGAAGTATGTATTCTTAAATGTTGAAACAACAGGATACACACATGTACAGATACAGTACAGATTTGCAAATGCCAAAATGGTACGTGAAGACACTGAGGAGTTTTCACAAAGAAAGCACACCTCTGCATCCCGTCTGACTCATGTCGGAAAGGGGCATTCCCAGCCTTTGGTAGGCTGCTGCTTCTCTTCAACTACGCCTTCATTCCCCCAATGGAGGCCACATCTTCCTGCTTCTGCTGCTATATACTGACTTTGTCTTTGTGTTAGTTTTATATGGGATTGTTATAGTGTGTATCTAGTCTGCTGAGCTTCATTGTTGCAATGCTGGCTTTGTGAGGTTCCCCCACACTGTTTGCAGTGGAAGCTTGTTTGTCTCATTGCTTATAGGATACTGCACTATCAGCTCCACAACGGGTGATGGCCATTGGGTTGCTTCCATATTTTGGCTGACCTTGAATTACTGTCAGCATTCTAGTACACATCTCTTGGAGAACATGTGTGCACATTTCTGTTGGGTATCTACCCAGGAATAGAACTGCTGTGTCATAACAGAGAGAGAGAGAGAGAGAGAGAGAGAGAGAGAGAGAGAGAGAGAGAGAGAGGAGAATGATGGGGGCAGGGGGGCACATGCACATGTGTACATTCACAAATATACACACCACACATAATTCAGCCTAGGAATACTTTTAAATAACTTTCTAAAATGTTTATCCCAGTGGATTGATTTGGTTACGTTTCTGTTGCTACTATCATGGCAAAAGCAACTTAAGGGTTTATTTGAGCTCACAGTTTAAATTTAAGTCATAGCAGCTGGAGCTTGAAGCAGCTGGTCACATCACAGCCACAGTGAAGAAACAGAATAAAATCTTTATGCTCAGTCCCTCTCACCTTGCATCCCATCCAGAACCCAGCCCAGGAAATGCTTTCCTCCAAATTTAGGGTGCATTCTTCCACCTCCATTAACCTAATCAAGAGAATCCCTCACAGGTGTGGCCACAGGTCAACAGAATCTGGACAGTCCTTCATAGTAGCTTCTTCCTCGGGTGGTTATAGATTATATCAAGTTGGCAACTGAGATTAACCAGCACATGGACACGCCTACTAGTGACATATAAGAAATTTTGGTGTTTCATGTGTAGACAACGTAGTGTTTGCCTTTTCAACTCAGCCATTCGGGCTGTTGTGACTTCTTTTGTATTTTCCTACTGGCTATTGCAGCTGGGGATCTCTTCAAATGTTCATTGACCATTTGAAGACGCTATGAATGGATGCATTTGTTTTACATAGCATTCCTTCTAGATAAAAGAAGTAAGGAGCTTGAGGAGGAACTGAGGGAAGAACCCATGTTGGCCTGCCTACATGGCTGTAGAAGGGAGACCCAGGAAGTTGTGTCATCCTGGAAGCTTGGGCATCTGAGTGCTTGAGGCACGGGAGCCTTGGCCTCACCTCCAACCCTCTCATTGCTATCTTACTCTGACATTCTGCTCAAATCATTTCAGCTTTCAGGTCTGGGATCAGCTCCAAGGCCTAGGCTGGAGGGTGGTCAGCCAGGCCTTGGTACCCCCACAGAAAGGACCATCCATCAGGAATGCCTCTGAGAACTCTCAGGCTTGAGGTAGCCATGAACATGTAGGCCTGGGCAAACAGAAAGGGCTGAGCAGACCCAGATTTCAGACATCTTGGAAAAGATGGTTGGAGAGATGAGGTTCCAGAGGAAATAAGGTTAGAGCTGGTGGACAAGGTGGGCTGCAACCTCAGCAGGTGGACAGTAGGTCATCTAGAGGGACTATAGAAGGCAAAATCTCAATTAAAATGAGGCAAGCATAAATTACAAGTATGTGTGGAGTGGAGATGGCAGGAAAGGCATGCAGCAGGCTGACTAAACTCTTCCCAGAAAGCAGGATGCCCACACATGTGCTACTGTGTTCCTGCCCCCAGCACATGTACTGGACCATGCTGCAGCAACTCACACACCACTCTGTTAATGGATGCAATCTGAGACCTGGGGACCTCTTGGCTTCTGGAACCATCAGTGGATCAGTGAGTCTCAAACGGCCCATGTGGGTCACCAAGCCAAAGATAGTCGAATTGAGCAATAGAGGGGGTGGGTGGAGTGGGTAGAGTGCTTCCCTGCTACACACAGACCAAGAGAGTCCTGTGTAAGAACCAGAGCTTGACTCTGTCTCCCCAAAAAGCAGCCACTTTATCTCATCTTATCTTCTCCCCACCCCCAGGATGAGGACACTTCACAGCTGCATCTTTCTCCTCTGCCCCTGAGCTACCATGAGCCTGGAAGGGGAGCCCAACTTTGGAAACAATGGTGTTGTGGGGGTGGTGGTGGTGAATAGGTTAGCTTCACTGAGAGTCCCTGGCCGTGTTGACTGGGAGGTGACAGTCTCTTGCCAGTGGTAGAATGTGGGACATGACACTGTCTGGGGTTGTGAGCTGCAGTCTATGGATTAAGAGAGCACACTGAAGTGGGCCTCTGGTACACTATAGGCACAGGACCCTGAATAGAGAGTATGCTTATAGGAAGAATGAAGGCACAGCCTGTCACCAGGATATGTCCGAAGTGACCTCAAAGGTTTTATGGGCCCCCAGTTCTCACTGTACTGTCCACACTAGAGCTTACATATCACCAAGATATAAATGCATGCCAGCTTCCCCCTTTCTTCTTATAAAGGACCCTGAGAACTTTGGCTCCATGCTGGAACTGTCCTGGAAGGGAACAAAGGCCATCGATGTGGGGCAGGGGCAGACCAGGACCTTCCTGCTGGATGGCGATGAAGTCATCATAACAGGTATGAACCACCAAGCCCCGTAGGCCAAGAGTACCCATCTGACAATGGAAAGATCTGTCTCTTTTGTACTTACAGGCCTTCCTGGATTCTATGTTTGTATGATATGTCCTGGGCTAGAGTCTGGGCTCCTGGGGACTTCAAGTCTTAGTGTCCACACAGGGGAAACACTGTGAGAATCTGTTTTGCATCCCTCCCTGCTGCCCTCAACAGTTACCCATTAATGGTTGGGTCTTTGCTTTCTGGCCTATGTCTGAAACAATGGCTAGGTTTAACCTGGAACTGGGGTCAGGGAGGGCATGAGGTAGTGCTTGAAGGTCTTGGCAGCCCCTTTCCAGGAAGTTGGGGACCTTGTATCTTTTGTTGCCGCTCTACCTTCCACACATTTATTAATAGCAAGGAAGGCACTGTCATGGACAGAAGACCACTTCTTAGAGTCAAAAACATTCTAGTGACCTCCCAGGGATTCACCCATAATGTGACTATTGTGATACTCAACATTCTGAAACTCAGTTTGTCTCATCTTGATAAGTTGATGATACATCTATAGGATTATGCCAACAGCTTTGCCCTTGATAGATGTGCACTGGGACCCCGCGCATGAAGGACATCCTAGAACTTTGGAGATGAGGACACTGGCTTACACTGCTGTATCATTTGTGGACTGTTGTATAGGGTACACAGTGAGATTGACACTTCAGACAATGAATAAGGAAGTCTGACTTCCCCTCTAGACAACTATTCTGTACAGTCTCAATTCTTTTCATCATCAGGGCATCTAAATCATGGAATACATGTCTCAACTTAAATACTTGGATTAGTGATGATGTATACCCAGGTCTTCTTGCTCTCTGTTGTTTTACACAGCTGTTTCCAGAAATCTTGACCTTTCTTTGATGGGATCCTCTCTGAGGGGCAATCCTCCATGGAGCTTATAACCATCTCCTACATTTCCACCTACTCTACTCTTAGCCCACCACCACCCATTTCCTCTTGTGTATCTTCTGGTCTCCCATACTTCCTTGATGCTGCCCTGTGAACTGGAACCTTGGTCCATTTCCTTATGATCTGATGAATATCTCTATGCAGTTGGCATATTCTACGTATCCCACTGATGCACAGCTGGAGCCCTCACAAAGCCTCTGCAATAGATCCGTCAGTCCTGCTCACAGGGTCCTTAGGCTCATTCCACACTGCTCCTATTCTGCCCACAGTACTCTCGTGGTACCCCTCTGCTGCCTCATACAAACTATACACTTGGCATGTGATTCTATGTGGCCCCACTCAGCCTCCTACCACAGACCCTCTACTATCATAGGGCCACATTCTCCTTAGAGCCTGTGAACCCTCAGCCTCAGCCTGGCATGGCCTAGTTCAGCCTTCTCTGCCACACAGGCAGTCACCTCTGTCCTCTGCCAGCAGCTCTCTCAGTGACATTCTAGTTAGCAGCATGCCTGTCAGCTCCCATACCTAGCCAAGAGCTCCTGTCCATTTCCTGTTATGCTGTGATAAGGGCTCATGAGCTCGATGGTCTTCTCTTACAGTTCTGGAAGGCAGAAATCTGATATACAGGCAGTGAGGGGGCTGAACTCCTTCCAGAGGCCCCAGAAAAAGGTCCATTGACTTTAGGCATTAAAAGTCACACATAGATGATTGCAAGTATTGGGACCTTGTGTGTGGGCCATCTGCAAATTGTTCAGAGGCTTCCTCTGGAGATGCCAAAGGCTGACTGTATTTATTAAATGTCTGCAGAGCACAGCTGTGTTGGAGGTATTTCTATTTCCACTTCATTTTTTACTCACCCAAGCCTTCTGGAAATGTGTCATTGCCCCAGTTTTGCGAAGTTAAAAAAAAAAAAAGAAAGAAAAAATCTAGGCGAGAATAAGGGAGGTGAGTCATGGCAGATCACACAGATGGCAAAGGCAGGATACAGTTCCTGTTGTGAACTGCTCTCTCCAAGGCTAGACCTCTGTGTGTCAAGCATATATTCCAACTGCTGCTTGCCAGTTTGGTCTGGTATTGCTTCAGTGCCTGCCAGCAAACCTAGGTTCTTGCTGTGTTCCTGTGGATTGGGTGAAAGCACCTTTTGAAATGTTGATGGGGAAACAAGGGGAGAGAAGGGAGGTGGATTGGCTCTTTAATGTCAGTATGACAGGACCTGAATAAGCTTCATCTAACAATACAGTCTTACCCAGGCAGCTGTCAGGCCTGGGAAAAGGGACCCTGGGGCTGAAGCAAACAGCCTCCTGGTGTTCTTTCTTGATGGTTTACCACAGAGGGGAAGGAGAATCCTTTTCTGTGTGGTTGTGGGAAGCAGAATCCACATGTGCCCTGGTTTGTCCTCCCTTGGCCACAGGGCACTGTATACTGCCACCAGGGTCTATATACTGCCTTCTAGCTTGACATGCTCTGGCCGTCTTTGACTCTTTCCTACTTTTCCTCTGACTTGTCCTTATTTTGTCATTTTCCTGCTTTCTGCCTTCTCAGTGGGGAGACAAATTCCCATATCAGTCCTTGAAGGCTGAATATGTAGTAGCTTCTCATGTAGTTCATGTGATACTCTGCAAAGTTCTCACAGGTACCCAGTCCTCACCCTTCGTATACAGAGACCATAACTGAAATCTGCATTCTTAATCAGTGTCAACAGAGATTTGAACCCGGGTCCCTGCCCAATTGTAGCCCCTGTCTGTGAGGGCACGGCAGAGGAGAAGAAGGTAAACCAAACACTTTCAGTTTGAGCAAGTGGCTGCAGGCATCAGACCCCAGCCTTGCCCTCTGTCCTCATTTGGCATTCTGCTCTGGGCCCTTCTATGCTCACTGTCCATCAGCTCACAATTAGTTGAGACCTCTGTCGTCTTGTCATCTGAAGCACTGTGATACCAATCAGTTTCCTTTCCCACAGTCATGTGGTAGTAGCTTCTCTTCACACCTGCCTCAGTGCCTGTTATTCTTCACCACACAAATGTGCTGCCCTTCTGTTCCAGGGAACCACTGGGCTTCTTGGCCTCCTGTCTTCTTGGTAGCATGCTTGAGTTCTCTTCTACTGGCTGCTGGGGTTTTACACCTTTCCATTTCTTCTTTCTCACACTGAATAGGAGGCACAGCTCCAGGGAAGGGACCTGAATCCAGGTTGGGGGTGTGATGAGTAAAGTGAAAGGCAAAGCCACAGGTTGACTTCTGTCCTACACAATGCCACCTTTGTCTTCATGCTACCCAAGCCCATCCTCTGGCCTCCATGTGCCTCAGGCCCTAAAGAAGTACTCTGTTGAAAGAATTTTAAAAGTCTGTATTAACTTGATTCTTTCACTACCTTACTGAAAATTTCTGCCTGTCCATTTTCACAAAGACTAAGACTTAACTCCTTAAGGTGGTTTCTTGGAGGCCTTTGTAACTGTGTTCTCGTGGTGCCCTCATGACAGCCTTATAAGAGCAGACCTAACCAATCCATGCCATGCCCATTTGGTGAACTCCTTCTCACTCATCAAAGTCCAGCTCACATGTTCCTTTCTCTCTGCACACTTCTCACCATGCTTCTCTGCCAAGACACATCTATCCCCCATATCTTGTCTGGTCCTAATGCTCCCACTAAATAGACCTTCCTTTAAGACAGAGACAGGCTATCCTAGCCTCACCCCTGTTGAAGAAGAATGGAATAGATGAAATCATAGTTGAGGATCTTTACTTTAAATGTTACACAAACATTAAATCCAACCCTCATGACCATGGAGGATGAACTGCCATTCCTCTTTGCAGAGGAGACTAAGTTCTGAGGAAACACATTGATCTACCATCTAGGTAACACTGAGAGAGTCCTCACATGGACTGGTCCCTGTCCTCAGAGTTTTCTACACACATCATCCTTGTAGCAAGCCTGTACAATGAGGTGGACATTAGATCCAGTTATAGATAAGGAATCGGAGATCTCAAGGGATGCAGGGTCACAGAGCCAGTGGATGGAGAAGCTAGGCTTTAAAACTCAGGGCGTTTGACCCTGAGGTCATTTATAGATATAGGCCTTGAATCTAGACCCATGTGGACAGCTGAGAACCCCCAGAAAGGGTGTAGAGTATGGCAATTTTTCTGGTGATTCATAACTGTGTGGTGGGCCTGGGCTCAGGCTTGCCTGCTCCTGGGATGTTCACATATGTATGTCATGCTGACATACCTGTATACCTATGACCTGATTAGCCTCCCATGGTATATAGTCCTGCAGTTACCTGGGGCATATCCAGGCAGCCTCCATGATGTGACTCATCCCACCCCTACTGTGTTTCAGGTCACTGCCAGGGGGACGGCTACCGTGTTGGTTTCGGCCAATGTGCTGGGAAAGTGCTGCCTGCCCTCTCGCCAGCCTGAAGCTCTGGAAACCACAGGGCACACAGCCTTGCCTTATGAGGATCACGCTACAGCTGCATCAGTCAGGAATGAATAAAGCTAATTTGACTGTGGGAAGTGCCACAGAATTCTCTGTTCTTGGTTCTGTCCAGTGGGGCAGTGTATGCTGTTCCTATGGAGGCAGTCATTAGTTCATCTTTTTTTCAGGTGAGAGGCTGAAGGCCCTGGAATGTGGGAAAAGAATGACTCCTGAAGTACTAAGCACCCTCAAGGGAGATACAACCAGTTGTGTGTGTGTGTGAGGGAGTGGTCTCTGTGTGTGTGTGTGTGTGTGTATCTGTGTATCTTTCTCTTCATGCACATGCCCATGCACATACCCATGCACAGACACACACACACACACACACACACACACACACACACAGAGAGAGAGAGAGAGAGAGAGAGAGAGAGAGAGAGAGAGAGAAAGAGAGAGAGAGAGAAGTGGATGGATGGGTGGGTGGGTGGATGGATGGATAGATAGATAGATAGATAGATAGATAGATAGATAGATAGATAGATAGATAGACAGACAGACTATTCTAGAGACTTCAAGATCCTAATCTGTAGTGTAGGATATCTGGCAAATTTTTCTCTGTGGCTGTCACCTTGTAACCAAGTCCTAGGTGCACACCTGGGCTAAGGGTAGGATGGGCAAGTATCCTCGTACTCACCTCTCTCCTTCATACCTTTTGGAGCCTGAGGTGTTCTGTCCCCACCCCGCTCTACACTATAGCCCTGGCCCCATTTCTGGGTGATCACAGGAGACTAGATATCCATGACTCTTCTTGGGCTAGAGAATTAGAATGCAAGCATGCAAATAATTAATGCCCTTCATTATTCATCCATGAGCTCTGTAGCTTTCTGACTTTCCATAGTCTTATGACTTTCCTGAGCTTCTTGTTTTGCTTGCTCCTTGAGTCTCATAACCCTTGCCCTGCCTTCTTTTTGGAGGAAATAACTACACAACCCTCCACCCCTTCCTCTGCTCCTCTCCTCTCTCTTCTGAAATGTTCCTTCAGTCTTAGAGAGGATGTCTGATTGTTTTCTCCCATTTGTATCTTAGAATTGGGCCACTATATCACAGCAAGAGTCATGTATGATCCAGTTTGACCCACCGTGAGACTCCATACTAATCCCTGCTCACTAGGAAAAAGATGTTTTCTCCACAATGGAAGTTGGTAGTTGCAGTGATCTGAGAATATATGCATAAATGTTTAGGATTTGATAGGCACATATTTCTGCCTAACAAACAATAGCAGCTACTTCCCCAACTATGGTGATTTGTCCTGGTAAACAGTTTTAAATATAGGTTCCCTCTTGTACAATAGGCCTTAAATCTGATCAGAATGTGGTTGACTGTATCTCCAACAGTCAGTTCACCATGCCAGTAGGCACACCTTTCCTGGTATGTTGTTTGCAGGGCACCAGGTCAATAACCAAAAAGGACTATCAGTGAAAATTTTTCCTCTGAGAGTCTTTATAGCATTTTCTGGCTCTACAAAACCTACTCATAGAAGGATCCTCTAGCTCAGTCTCACAATGCCTCCAGGTCCTGTAGTCAAAGCATATGATACTTTCAGCAGTACAGACCCAATATCCACTTCTGGCATGCAACCAACAGCAGAGGCTATAGATTTTATGAGTTACAGTGCCCTAGTCAGTTCTATGGCCAGCAACTTGTAGGGTATGCAGCAGCTACAGTCTCCCTCCCCGAGGACATCTATCCATCTGCCTTGCTCCCCAGAAACAACTGGTACAACTGTAATGTAGAATGAACTTTGAAAGGCTTAGCTGCAGTGACTGACCCACAAAAAAAGCAGTATCTACCCCTTTTCTGTTTTATTTATTTTGTAAAATTGACACACAAATTGTACATATCTATAGTATGTGATATTTTGATATGTGTGTATATCATTCAGAACCAGCTCCAGGTAACCCTGTATATCACCTCAAACATTACTTCTTTGTGGTAGAAGCAATCAGAGTCCTTTCTCCTAGCGCCTTTGAATCTGCAGCGTAGTAACACAACGGAACTTATTTCTTTAACTGTAACATAGGATTCAGTGATCAGGGTTACCCCAGAGTCTCTGGTAACCTCCAGTCTCCTCTCAGCTTCAGGGAAAGCAACCTTTTTAAAATTCTGTGTGTGACACCACAGGTACTAGTTTTCCTGTGCTTGCTCATTTCATGAAATGACCTTCAATCCCATCCATGTCCCAATGACAAGATTTTATACTTTATAGATGAATCAGATTTCACTGCACTTAAATACCACATTTTCTTCATTGGCTCATCCATTGATGAATATTTATAAACATTCCAGCTTTTGTCTAGAGTGTATGGTGCGGTGGTTAACATGGGTGTGGAGCCCTTTGAAATGCTGATTTTATTTCCCTTAGATATACCCCTAATGTAAGATCATACAGCATGTCTAGTTTTAAGTTTGTGAGGAACCCTGTGCTGTTTCTACCATGGCTGTGCTAGCATGTCTTCCTGCCAGTACTGTGTGACTCATTGAATTGAGTGTCCCATTCTTATAACTGTTATATTGTTATAAATGTTCTGGATTGGGAATCAGGATGAATGCTTCTACTAACGAGCATAATGGAAGTCTGATACATTGGAAGATGGCTTTGTGCCATTTGGGGCTTATCGGGTAAACCAGTGTGCAGAAAGGGAGATTGCTGCATTGTCAGGCAATTTCTCTGATACCCCCAATAGCTATGGAATTCCTGCTACCCCACAGGGGCAAAGAAGATCCACTCTGAATCCCAAGGGTTCACTGAGACACTTTGTACATCTGGTGCCCTGTGCCCCCATTCTGGAAGTCTAGGGTTCAAATTCTTAATTAACTCTGTAGAGACTCTGATGCTCTTCAACTTGGGACTACAGTTTCACGAACTCCTACTGTCCTCTCCTGGGAGTTCTAACGTGCTTCCAGATAGACCTGCAAGGCTTCTTCCTAAATTCTTTGGGCAAGGGTTAACTCAATAAAAACAGGACATGAACTTGTCTCCTCTGTGGATGAGGTAAAATGCCCCCACAGCTGAGGACTATTCAGGGAATGTGGGGTAAAAGGGGAAAGACCAAGACTGCTGTCCACACCAGACCTTGTGACCACTACAGAGGAGGCTGTGCTGGCCTTTCTGCCTTATGCTGGTCTCAGTCTAGTTTAAGGTCTGGCCGGGAATTGGACAACATTGGCATTATCTGGGGCAATATGGTGTTCACAGGACTGTTTCCTTAGGATCCATGTTTGCTTCCCCATCTTAGCCGGGTTTGTGATGGATGCTGGGAGTTCATGATGGATGCTGGGTGTCGCTTGGGGATGGGTTGTGCTGCTCATTTCTCAGTTGCTCCGGTGTGCTGACACACTTAGACCCTATTACTCAGCAGTCCCACCATTTAGTATCTATTATTTTTGGTCAGTGGGAGACCTAGAAAGGAAGCAAAGGGTCTTTCCAACTCTCTACTGCTCTAAAATTGTACAAGGACTGTTATTCTGGTTCTTGGGATTTAACCCAGGACTCAAGCATCTTAGGCAGGTACCCTTCCACTGAGCTACAGTCTAGCAGTAGGCAAGCATATTAGATGTACCTGTGGCACAGCTCCTCTTGCCTGATTCCATCATGCAGCAACCTCTGCTGGGATCTGTTGTTCTTCCTTGTATCTTCAGGCCTAGATAAGTCTGCCTCACTGAGTGCTGCCCTTGGTATCTGCTGTTGTGTTTCTCTGAATACCCAAACTCTGTGAACATACTTTCTTTAACTCTATTAATATCGCAAGAGTTCCCTCTCTCTCCTGCTAGCTACTGACAGGTACAGACATCATTCCCTAGGGGAGAGGAGGAGGGAAGGTCTTAGTGGATGTCAAGGATGTATGGAATCAGCACAGGCCAGCAGAAGTGAGTGTGATGGAGGTTGTCTGACAGAGACAACTATATCTGTGCTAGAGCTGATGTGGGGAACTCAGTGTGGGCACTTCTCAACAGCCCGGGCCATCAGGTATAGACTATTATGAATATTATTCAGCCTACATGGCAGGACCAATCCTCAGCAGCAAGGCCATGGGACAGGCACCCACTTTTGTGAAAACTAGGCTTTGCAATTATTTCCACTTGGTGCTTGGAAGTCAGATGGACCTCTTTTGGAAACCTCTGGGATCCTGGAAAAACTTTATTGGGTGGAGAGACACTTGTTTTCATTCCAGCAAGATATGTGGGGTTAGGGACAAATATCAGTGACAGAGTGCTGGCCTTATATGTACATGGCCATGAGTTCTATACCTAAAAACAAGATCACTCCACCAAAAGAAAACAAAGCATGTAGACATTTGAAAATTAATTGGGAAAGTAAAATGGCAGTGATAGCCAGCCATTGATAAGCTACACTGGGGCAGCTGGGTCCCAACACTTGTATCAATCAGACCCTGATCATGCCCAGGGACCACCTTCCTTCTGATGTCTATCGGAATGATGCCTTTCCTGTTTCTGAAAACTTTTATCACTCATTTGTCTTTAGGACAATTGGGCCCTTTCTGTAGCCATCACACAGATGGCCCCACTGCTGCAATTACACAGCCACAAAAGGACTGTACATCTGCCTTGCTGAAAGCTGAGGGTAACATGGAGGGACTTCCACACAGTGCATCGCTGGCAGCAGCTTGATCCCAGTCACTAGATGCCTTTGTCTGGAGATGGTCACATACTCTCTGCCGTAGAGAATTTGCCTTCTTCCCTGCCTTTGGCTGACTCTATAGCTATCCTTTTCTCCAGAGTCTTGTCATTTCCTCTCTGCCAACTTCCAGCCTTCAGCACTAGTATTTTGTCGAGGTGTTTCCTTCTCTTCAGATTTTCTCTCAGCTAGCAGAAACTTGAGAGTGCTGTGATTGCAAAGGACCATGTCCTCCATCCTTCAGAATGGAAAGCGTGAGAGAAGAAAAACTTGGAATTCTTCCACCTTTTGCACCGTCACATGATCAAGTGACAGATGTGGGGATCCCCCTTTTCTTCTTGTGTGTCTCTGAGAAGGGGTGTGCTATAAATCTGCCTTCTCTCCTCTCCTGAGCAAGCCCCAGGATCAGCACAGCCACTTCTATGCATTTCTTCTCAGCACATATATAATGGGAAAATAAAAACAGCATAAAAAGTATTTGGTATAGTGGTCTGCAGTGTCATGCATATGTATGAGGGGATCCTTTTAAAAAGCAAACCTTAAAAATGATAAAAGGGGTGGGAGCAGGCTGGGAAATCATCTCAGTAGGCAAATGCTTGCTGTGCAAGTGTGAGGACCTGAGCTTTCATTCCCCAGAACTTACGCAATAGTGAGTGGGGGCAGAAGGGCACCTCCGTGATTCCAGTGCACCTGTGAGAGATGGCAGCCAGAGAGAGGAGACTCCCTGGGAGCTTGGGGGCCAGCTAACCTGGGGAGCCAAGTAGTGAGCAACAAGGAAGGTGAGGACCAACACCCAAGATTGTCAGTTGACCTCCAAATATGCACTGTGGCAAGTACATGCTCACACTAATACACTAGGACATGTGCAGACATACACCCACAAAACACACACACACACACACACACACACACACACACACACTGATACAAACAAGAAGCAGCAGTATGAAGAGCTGCTTGGGAAGTGACCTAGTTGAACGAGCATCTGAAGGTGCACAAGCGATGGTACTTATGACAGGTATGGCTCCTAAGAGGATGCAAATGAGAAGGAGGGTGTGGGCACACATAGAAAAGCTGCTTTGTTGCCCTGTTAGAAGCTTGACTCTGGGGAAAGGGGCTTGAAACCATCTCTTTTCTCAAATGTTATTTCCCCAGTACGAACCAGCACAAAAAAAAATGCTAAGGGCTGTAGGTGTGGAGCATTGTCTGAGAGCAGAGGTCCTCGGAGGGTTTCTCAAACAGGGATGTACTGTCATCCAGGGGTCTGGCTAACACAACCAACTGGCCCTGAATGCCCTCTATGATTCCGTAGGTCTGGGGAGGAGATGAGCCACTTCTGGCAGGTGTGGTTTGCCCTTCAGCAGGCAGTCTGAAGAGCACAGCCTGGGGCATCCAGTTTTTCCTCCTGAGAGCTTCAAAAGGCCTCCACAGGAGGTGTTCAGAGCTCTTTAGATCTCTCCTTCCTGCTGTTCTGTCATTAACAGCTGGGAACAGCCCCCTTCCCTCCATTGACTTTGTAAACCCATTCTAACAGGTTCCCACAGAAGAACAAGCTGTCTCTGAAGCAGAGTTCTGAGGAAGGCTGGGCTGGAAGTGATGCCTCAGGGCCAGGATGGAGCCTATGCCATCTGTTCCTTTGTGTACCCGACAGACTTGGGGTGTGTGTGTGTGTGTGTGTGTGTGTGCAAGAGTGGGAGACAGACAGACAGACAGACAGACACACACACACACACACACACACACACACACAAAACATACCCTGGAAAGCCACCTTGATGGCATCTGTCCACTTTCAGGGGTCACGTAGTGTAATAGTGCTTTGGAAATCCATTTCTCAGGTAGCCTAAGATGCATGGGGACCCATGGCTTGAGTGTGGGTGATAGAGGAAGTCTAAGGTCCACAGCACAGGTCTCTTTTGACAGGGTAGCAGGTCCTACCCTAGAAGGACACAATAGGTACACCTCACACATGTGAAAATCAGTGACAATAGTGACAACAATATGATCCCGTATGCCTTGGTGTCATGTGTAGACACTGTGTCTACACTCCAAGTGCCTTGGAGTCGGGTATAGGTCACTGTGAATGCTCTGCTGACCACTGTGAACGTGGCACTGTCTGGGAGGTCTGGCTCTTAGAAGGCAGGGAGGGTTCTTTTCCTAGGGTGAGAGACTCAGGAAAGAACACCCCTGTTTGCTCATGTTCTCCCATTTTATCTCCATGACAACCTTGTGAGGTAGATGTTATACCCCCATTTTATAGATGATGAAATTGGAGCTCACAGGTACCAACTTATTTAGGAGTCATATATAAGGACACAGGAGTTGAAGTGGGGTGGGGAGGGTTGTGGGCTCTGACCTAGAATCCTTGCAGCAAGGTCAAAGACAAAGGTGACTGTGTGAGAGAAGATGGAGGAAAAACAACAGAAGAGTAATCACCAGTAATCTAGTCTCAGCTCCCATTTGTAACATGGTTGCATTCACAGACAGACAGACAAACAGACAGACTTCTTCACATCTTACAATGAGGAAATGGAGGCACCAAGAGGTGAGGTGACTTATACAGCCTTTGAGTAGCTGAAGCAGGACTAGAACCCAGATCTTGCCTGGAGCTCCTGGGATGCAGAGCTTCTGAAGGTTACTGGGTGACATGATTGGTGTGAGTACATTGTAGAAAGTTAAATAGATCAAAGAAAATGACTATATTCATCCATGGCCTAGCCAGTACACTCTCAGCACTAAAAACAGTCATGGTATCTTGTGAGGCAGAAGATATTTAAGCTATCATACGAATCAATGCAGCATCATGCATGGGGTGTGAATTACTAAAAAAATTCCTGTAAAAAAGACTTGAAGAAATGTATCAAAATGATGGCTTCTGGGAGGTTGGATTTTAAGTGCTATTCACCTCCCTTCCCTTCTACTTATTTATATTTTCCTAAGTGTCTAAAATGCACATCTCATTTTTACCAGGAAAAATATATCCCCTCTGTATCTTAGGTTTTGTTTCTTTTGAAAAAAAAAGCAGTTTGAAAGTAGCTGTGGCCTTATGAGAATTTGCAGAAGTCCACTGAAGTCTCCATCCTTCCTGTCCCATCACTGCCAATCTGTAGAGGGTACTGGGCTCTCAGCAACCTTTCAATGCTGTGCAGTTGAAGGTCAGTCTCTTTCTGACCACTGTTTGCAGACCAGAGTGACTGGTTTTGGTTTAGTTTTCAAAGGTGCCCAGCGGCCTGGGCAGGGAACCATCATCCTGCTGTCTCCCAGTGGAGTCCCAGGATGGCCTCCACTTTCCTGAGTCATGGCTTAGCATTCCTCTTCCCAGGCTTCCCCAGGCTGTCTTGACTCCAGCATGCTGGCATTTCCCTCTGGTGGTCACGCGACAGTAAGGCGAAGGTGAGCCTTTTCTATCTTTGGGTGGTCATAGCCACTCCCAGTCTCAAGCACTTGTCAAGTGCTTGCAGGATGTTGGCAAGGGTATGCAGAGGAGCATCCAGGACACTGAGACCTGTCCTGTGCCTCAGTCATCCAGGTGCTGCTCCTCCCAGGTGGACGTAGGGATGGCACTGTAGGGGTCCATGATGACTTTGGCACAGCGGATGATCATGACTACGAGGAAGAGGCAGAGGAAAACGAAACAAGCCAAGGTCAGCCCCTTGTCCACATCCACATAGACGGGCTCGGGAGTAGGTTCCTCCATCCTGCAGCAGCGATTGTGGGATCCCAGAGCTCTGGCCTGATTGGTACCATTTTCTACCCCTGTAGAGAGAGTTAGTCAGTGAGGAAGTCAGGGCCACTTGTCTGCATAAGCAACCACCAAGGGCAATAGCATACAGCTAAGGACACCCTATCTAGGGGCACTCATATGGTTGCAACCCTGTACCATGTAGGCAATCTTTGTTTCTAGCAAGGTGCACCCCAGGGGTGGTGGTGGGGGTGATAGTGACTCTCAACAGAACATAGGTGGAGTGGGCTGAGAGATCAGCTTGGGGCCAGTGCCCTGTAGCTGCCTCCGTTCCTAAAGCCTTTGTCATGAGGGCAACACTCTCCACTCAGGGGCAGAGCATGATCAGAACACTTTAAAAATGGTGGGTGAGTATTTCTTAAGAATTTAGTAAAACCCAATTTCTAAAGAAACTGAGGGCTAAACAGTCAGTTAGGAACAGCCAGAAAAGAAGCTGCTGTTGTACATCAGTGGGAGGCAGGGGGAACTCATTCTTCCAGGAACTCCCCAGGGCTTGTGCTGGGGCTCAGCTTGCTTTGATAGGTATGGAAGGTGCAGAAGGGGCAAGGTTGGAATAGTAAGGCAGACCCCAGCCCAGTTTCTGCTGCAGCTAACTGGTCTTGTAGCATCACTCAAGCACTTGGGGATGCCTTACAGACTTTCAAGCCCAATGCTCTCCCTGCTGAGTGCAGATTACCATACTTCTTTTATGGGGACCTGTGCACTAAGTAAAATTGATCCTGTTTTCAAAAATCTAGCATAACCTCTGTCCCTGGGATCAGTTAGTTAACAAGTAGGTGGGTTGACACAAGCCTGGGGTAGGGCCAGGGAGGAGGTCTAGCTTAGTTCCTAGCAAGGTCAGTTGCAGGGGAGAGGGCATGGGGATGAGAGGCCTGTCCAGTTCCCTACACATGCTCATTTAGTAAATATAGATGCTCAGCTATGAAGCTGGTAAATGAAAGCCAGCACCCCACACCCCAACCTTAAACATCCTCATTTCCTCTTAGACCTCTGTCCTCAACCATCTCTGGGCCACTGACCTGCCAGCTGGAGTGATCACCACTTCAGGAAGACCCTGTTCCAGGAGACAAGATGGACGGACAGCTGAGCATCACAGCTTGAGCCAATGAGTCAGCCTGGCTTCTCAGAGAGCAGACCTATAGGTGGCTGGAACAGAAGGACAGAGGATTGGTTGTTTCTGGAGACTTATACTCCAAGTGAGACTATGGCTGGGCAGGAAAGAAGGGTACTTTGCAACATCTCCATACACTTTCTGGCTCATGCTGGATTTTCTTTTGTTCCAAATTAGTTGTGTGTGTGTGTGTGTGTGTGTGTGTGTGTGTGTGTGTGTGTGTGTATGTGTGTCTTCAAGATAGGGTTTCTCTGTGTAGCCCTAGAACTCACTCTATAGACCAGGCTGGCCTTGAACTCAGAAATCCGCCTGCCTCTGCCTCCCAAGTGCTGGGATCAAAGGCGTGCATCACCACTGCCTGGCCGATTTAGTTTTTTAAAATTGCATACAAAGAAGTGGGTTTCATTATGGCATTTTCACACAGACTTTGTTTCATCGGTTTCCCCGCACCCCCCCCCTTCCCCTCTGCTGTTTTCCCTAACCTCTATTGTGATTTCAAGGACATTTATTCTATTTCCTTCTTTTTCTTCTCCTTCCTGACCTGCCTTTATGATCTCTTTCCTTCCCTTCCCATTGCCAACTTTTCAGCTTCTTGTGATCCATTTCACTGGACCTATTGATAGTTTATGTTTTTTAAAAAATATGCTATTTATATTAATTGAGAATTTCATAGACGAAAAGACTAGGATGTGGGAAAGGCCAGGCTTGTTTGGGGTCTCAGAGAAATGCTGCAGTGGCACCTTGGGCGAGCCCAGGATTCTACTATCCCTCCCCAGGTTTCCTGCAGTCATCATGGTCTCCACACAGCCTCTTTTTGCTCCTGGGTTGCAGAACACATCTCATTCCTCTGGTTTTATAAGATCTGACTGAAGTTCTGGACATGTGTCCTCAGGTAAGTGTCAAGAGCTCTGTACATTGTAGGGGTCAGACCTCAGCAGACTCACTTTGTGGCCCCCTCATGCCTTGTCTTGCCCTTAATCTTGTAGGCTCATCCCATGGGAATATGTTCAGTGTCTCCTGGTCCAGGGGTGAGTGCCAACAAAAGAATGTGGCCTCAAAGAGCAGAATCCCCTGTGCTACCACCCAGATGGGGAATACTCATTAACTTTAATTAATAGAAGGGCACAAGTTCCAGCTAGCTCTGGGTCAATGTGAGGACATGACATCTAGGAGGAAACTTAGCATGGTACTCAGCTGCTCTTTCCCAGGAACTGAGCCCTATACCTTCAGAGTCTCCTGCTCAGTTGGCTCCAACATAATTACATCCACTTTTGGCACTGATGTGACTGGCCTAATCCAGGGTTTATCCTCCATACTTTGGCTGCAGGTAGAAGGTGGCTCTAGACATGGTGAAGAAGTGACATTTAGGTGGGGAGTAGTTTCTAGGTTGACCCTGCAACTGGTCAAAGCTTGTAGTATCATGGCTGGGGTATAGAAGAGCCAAGGAAAAAAGAGTCCTGCCAGATGCCATGGAAAGTCAGGATGTAAAATAAAGAATACAAACCCAGGATCTGGGAGAAAAGCCTCAGTCAGAGTTGTAGAAAAATCTAGAAACAAGGCAGTCACAACTACAAGGGGGCATAGACACAGGGCTTGTGTGCAAATTTGCATGCTACGCCAGACCAAGTTGGAGACACTCAGGGAGAGTCTCTGCCCATTCTCTTCTATTTATACCTTTTTCTTTGGGGAACCTCAGTTGGACTCATACCAGCATTGGTAAAATTTGCTAATATGCCAGTAACAACAATTGATACCCCACAAAGCGAGACTATGTTTGTTTGCTTGCTTTTAATCATGTAAGTATGAATTCAAACTCAACAAAAAGTTATAGAGTCAAAGTCTGCTTGATAGAGAGGTTAGAGAGAGAGCTCAGTCAGGAAAGTAAACCTGAAGCACAAGGAAGGGCCTGAGTTTGAGCTCTAGAACGCCATTTTAGATGTGAAGCTTATTGGCATGCCAGCCTGGTACCTACTTGGTGAGTTTAGAACAGTGAAAGAGAAGACATCAAAGGAAGACACCTGATGTTGTCCTCTGGCCTCCGACTGCATGAGCACACATGTGCATCCATACCTGCCCACATACATTCTCCCTCCCTCCCTTTCTTCCTCCCCTCCCCCTCTCCCTCTCTCTCCCTCTCCTTCTCCCTCTCCCTCTCCTTCATTCTCCCTCTCTCTCTCCCTCCTTCTCCCTCCCCCTTCCCCTCCCCCTTTCCCTCTTGCTCTTCCTCCTTCTCCCTCTCTCTCCCTCCTTCTCCTTCTCCCTCCCCCTCTTTCTCTCCCTCTCCCTCCTTCTCCCTGTCCCTCTCCCTTCTTCTCCCTCTCTCTCCCCCTCTCCCTCCTTCTCCCTCTCTTTCCCCTCCCCCCCCCCTCAGATGCAGGTGGCTGGGCGTCTGCTTGTGCAGATACATAGAATCATCATCAGAACTGTGAATAGAGTTTTGGAATTTCATCTCTAATCCTGTCAACTTCAGTCCCGGTCTGTCATGGCCCACATCTGATGGGTGGCTTCAGATGTGATTGCCTGCTGCTTTTTTAACTGCTGCTCTTCTCTGGGGGCCAAGTGGTCACAGGAAAAAGTCCAACTTAGTCCAGATAATCCACTAAGGATTATTACTAAGCATTGATCTAAACTAGCTTGACATGGCAGCACATATTAGTATCAGGAAGACTGTGGTGACACTCACTCTACCTTCCATCTATTCCGTTCAGACACAATGAGCCAGACATAATTTTGTGGGTCTTGTCTGATTTTGGAGGCAGGGTCTCAGTACCTCAGGTTTCCTACTGCCTCTACCCTTCAAATGGTTTGATCACAGGCATAAACCACTGTGCACAGCTGGAGTATGTACCTTCGCACAAGGTCACTATTGCCATTAGATTGAGACCCCACTATCATGACATAATCTTTTTGTATAATTTTTTTATTTTTGAAATTAGGATACAAGGCATTAGTTATTACTATGACATTTGTAACCCAAGTGTGTTTTAGTGGGTTCTCCTCTCCCTCTCCTTCCACCCCTGCTATTCCTGATTCCTCATTGTAGCTCCTCCTTCAGCAACTGTTTTTTCATGAGCTATGTGTGTATCTGACCACTTATCCTCTCTTGGCATCTGTCTCAATCTTATTCACTTCCTAAAATCCCCACCTTTGAAACATGGTAAGCATGCGGTTCTGGGGTTAGTGCTCAACACAGGGCAGTGAGTTGTTAGAGGGCACTGCCACCTTAAACCAGGGCTGGGCCACCCTTCTGGCCACCAGATGACAGCTCATGTTTGGCCTCTCCCCTCCAGGCACCATGGGCAGAAAATGAAGGTATCGAAAGAGTTTGCCACTTGCCACTAAAGGAATCAGCAGCAGCAGACTGCAGCGACATTGCGAATTCACGCAGGGCAACCCGAATCGGCGTTGACCATGACCATTAATCAGCTTGATCTATATATAGAAGCAGAACCATTATAGAAGGTGACCTGTCTGAGTCAACTCCCCAGCTGACAAATTGCCTAAGTGGATGGCATTTACTCAGGTCAGAGGGAACCAATCACAGTGTCTAGTGGGAGTGTACTTGGTCGCCTCACTCCTCTGTCAGAACACTTAGTTGGGCTGTCAGGATGGTGCTAGTGCTTAGTAACTGATGATCCAAGTCATGGCGACCATCATGGCTGGGAAAAGCATGGCTGGAGGAGATTGGGGAACTCAGTACTGGGCTTAGGATTCAATTTCCAATATTTGAACATCTCTAGACTTTCAGATGCCTCCAAAGCAAGAATGCAGCCTGTCACAGCACTGTTTCAGGTGGAAGAAAGAGTATTTCTGCTAAGAGCACACGTGGTCATTGTACCACACTTTTAGCCTCCACGCCTGTTCTATAGTGCAACATGGCACTTGTGCTGTTGTTTTCCAAGATGGCCCTTATCATTCCATACGCACAGCCTCCAGCTCCTGAGCAGCTATCCCCTAACAGCTCACCTACCACAGCTTCCTAGACTCTTACTATTATGCCCCTTAGGACTGTGCTCCTAACACACTCCATGTACAGAACTGAGAGTACCTGAGTTGTCACTCTGGGGTGGCCCATAGCTAAAGATGAATGCTGTGAATTTGGGGAATGCAGACTCTAGGCTTGGGTGGAGACAAACTTTGTTATGTAATTTAAACATCTTGGTGCCTTGGTGCCAAGGAGGTGAGAATGTCTTTCTCCCAAGATTCATGTTTACTGGGCTTCTTGTTCAAACATTTCAGTCTACCACATCAAGGGGCGAAAAGAAAAAGAATTATGATGTTGACAGCAGGAAATCATGCTCTCTAGAAAAAGCTAAGATGAGATCAGACAACCTTTTGATAATATTGAAAAAACTAGATGCACCACTCATGGGTCCCCACAGTTATCTCAGCAGCAGTCAGGACTAGAGAAGAGAGTGTCCAGAAAACAAGCTTGGAGGACCCTTTGGTCTGGTGGAGTGAATTTCCAAGACAGTCATTGGAGAGACACAATGTTTTTAGAGAATACATAGCAACAGAATCACGGCCAATTTAGACTAAAATGGACAGAATGAAATAGAATTCTGCATACTGGTGAAAGATATGCTACTCTCAAGGCAAAGAGGAAAGGTCTGGGAGATCAGCCTTAGCACAGAGCACAGAGAGTGGGGGTGTAAAGGGAGCACCCTAATTAGACAGAAGCAGAATCTCCGGGTTTGGAGACTGCTGAAGTTTATCTGCTTGGATTTTGAAGTTTCTTGGGACTGATGACTCCTATTCCTCTTCCATTTGTTTTTTCCTCTTTTCAAATGTGAAAGCATTTAACAGCTGTTTGGCACCAGTCACACCACTGTATTTTTGGAGAAGCTAATTTGTTTTCCAGGTCCATAGATAGAGAGGAATTTTCCCTGAGGTGGCTCATTCTGAATTCTCACCCTTGCCTTACAGAGATGATTTGATTTGGGACCTCGATTTGGTGCTGCAGTGAACTGAAAGTTTGGAGGATGTCAGAATGAAATGGATATACCTAGGGACAGCACAAGTCTTTGGGGCCAGAGAGTAGACTATGGTAGGTTGAACGTTACTTCCCACAAATTCACAATATAATCCTTGGAAGGACTTTGAAGAGACTTTGAAGATGTGATTATGCCAAGGATATATAATTCTGAATTCCTTTAAGTAATCACGAGCATCCTATATATGAGACTGAGGGAGTTTTGGCCATAGTCGAGGAGAAAACAAGGTGACCACAAGCCAGGACTGATGTGGCCAGGAGTCAATAAATTATGGCAGATTCTAGAAGTGGAAGACACAAGGAATGGATTTTTCCAGGAAACTCCAGAAGTAATCTAATACCTTGGTTTTAGTCCATTTAAGGTGCATTTTGGACACATCTTCCCCATAACCATAAATACACACTTTTGAATTATTTTAACTCAGTAACTATCATATGGGCAATGGGAAACTATGAAGGGAGTCTTGAAAAGGTTTCAGAATAGTGTACTTTTATTCATAATCCTTACTAATTTGTCTTTGCAGTGTCTTTCCCTATCACAGTGGCAGTCATTCGTGAGCCATTTTAGGAAAGACTCTGCCCACTTGTCACTGTTTCTGTGTGGTTACAATAAGCAGCCACTGTCTGCTTTGGTTCTGCTTTGGTTTAGAACAGGGTTTCACTGTGTAGCTAAGTCTTGCTAGTCCTTTTGATCCTCATGTCTAGTCTGTAAAAGCCACAAGCTATCCATGCACTATTTATTCCCCTAAGCTTAGAGAAACGAGAAATGAGAACAAATCAGACAAGGGAGAGAGGGAGAGAGAGAGAGAGAGAGAGAGAGAGAGAGAGAGAGAGAGAGAGAGAGAGAGAGAAATGGTGTTTGCCTGCCTGATGAGGATTAACTGACTGGCATATTATCAGAAAAAACTGCACCTTAAAATTGAACCAAGGACCAAAACAAGAGAAGAAATTGTGCACCAGCGTTGGGCATGAGTGGTGACAGACAGTGCCAATCATACAGCTATACAGCTGGAGAAAGGGAGAGAAAGAAATTGCCCAACGCTAAGGAAAGCCTCAACCAAGGCATCATCAAGGTTGCAGCATCCAAGTGGAGGTATGGATCCTTGCTAGTGCAGCTTTGCCTGGCCCTCCTTTTGACAAGCTGGTCCATCAGGCTGTGGAGCTCTACCTCTTATTGATGGCAACACTGGCAAGTCAGAGTAAGAATACCAGGAAATATCCCAAAGAGCTATGAGAGAAGAGCTAGGTGATGATCTTTATTGTCCTTGCACTAGATGACCCTCCCCTTCAAGCCACCTGGGGAACTCATGCTCTTTGCAGAATTACTCTCACACATAACATTCTTACTTTTAGTTGATAGGGCACTGAACAGTCCTACAGACGGACATTACCCTGTCCCTAAACAAACATAATTAAAAATTCTATACAATTGTACCATAGCATCATGTAAGAAAAAAAACACACCATGGAGATACCTGTTCATGGGTGCAGATCTTATGTGCATTGATGGAGGACTTTGAAAAAGGGTAAATCTTTCTGTCTGCAAAACAAGGCAGCTTGATCTTAGGTGGTGTTTACAAAAGGTAAAAGCTGCCCTTCCCTAGCCTAGCCTACACTTTCTCACAGTCTCCCACTAGCCTAGGAATAGAATGTCCAATAGAAAAATCTGGTGAATTTGGGCTTGACACCCATGTTGGTCTCCTCTGAGCCTGTTTTCTTGGTGAGCTTGGCTACCTGGGCTGACACAAGTATGTATCTATGCTTCATGGATTTACCTTGCGGTGAGGCCCCTGCTCTGCTTAGCTCACATAATAGGTGTGTACTGAGGAATCTGGATCCTCTTGTTGGCTTTAGCCACACACTTATGTCAGTGCTTCTCAAGCTTCTAATGCTGCCAACCTTTAATACAGTTCCTCATGCTGTAGTGACTCCTGACCATAAGATTATTTTGTTGCTATTTCATAACTGAAATTTTGCTAGTTAGAAATCATAATGTAAATATCTGATATGTAGGATATCTGATATGTCATCCCCAAAGGGGTCATGACCCACAGGATGAGAACCACTGCCCTACACCATTTTTCTCTTGTTCAGTTCTCAGTCTAGGTTCCAGCTTGACTTATATACTCCCTGCTAAGAACATTCTTCGGGTATGTTGCTCCTGGTGTCTCCTATCAGTGTTTCCCACTGAAAGGGAGGGGACACCTCCAAAACCACATCCCACACCTAACCTATGATGACATATGAGAAGGCTGAGTTCTGTCCATGACTGGCTCTTAATGCCTCTTAGGCCTTTAATCTTTAACATCAAGGAGAGCTTTTCTGCCTCTGAAGTTGAAAAAACCTGAGGTAAATATATCTCCTGACAACAAAGGTGATCATCTACCCAAGAATCCAATTATGCTTATGAGGAGAGAAAAAATAGAAGGAATATTTTAAAAGTTAATGAACAGTTCCCTGAGCTGAAGAAAGCAAGCCTTACATCTTTTAGAAAGATCAAGCAAATTCAAGACACCTCAGAGGGAGAGACTCCATTCTTCTTGGTGATAGCTCATTTCCAAAGATAACCCTGTTATATATAAAAAGATACAAAGAGAAAGGAGAACATGGGTTATCTATAGAGAGGAGAAAATCTCATTCCTAGGGTCAGTAGACTTTCTACAGTTTACATCTGAGGAAAGCATTCACGGGGCACCGAAAGAGAAGGTTCAACACGGAATGGGACTGTACACCAGTGAGAGCAACAAAACTCATTTCTTCAGACAGAAACGGATCTTAGCTACTTGTGCATGCTAGACAGACACAACCCTCATCGCAACAGCGACACATTCTATGACATGGTTCTTCTGCCACCAGGAAAAAATAGAAGTGAGGAGTTCAAAGCAGTAAAGACGTGAAGAGAATGAAAATAATTCAACAACCCATGCAGCCGATTATAACAATTTGAAGCTACAAGTGCTAAAAATAATTTTTGGAATGCTTCATAATAATTTGCATCTTCAATTTCATATTACTATGAAAAAATTGTAAGGGAGTAGTGGCAGGGCATTAGGATTATTTTTTATATTGTTTGGATAATGCCAGTGAATATTATTTTTAGAATATGCTTAGGAAAGCATAGATTACAAAAGATATTTAGACATGTAGTGATAACGTTGATAAAAATGATAGCAATGATTTGAATAATATGATCAACAAACTAACAGATATTTTATTTATAGCTCATATCTATTTGTATCTACTGGCTGTATCTACTTTGTATCTACTAAAGCAATGAGTTTTCACAGGGATAATTTTACATGTGCACGCAGTGTACTTTGATCTTGTTCATCCTCCATGACTCTCTCCTGCCTCCCTTGTCTTCTGCTTCATCCCTTTCCAGATCCCCAAGGTCCCCTTCGACTCTCATGACAACTCAGCTCTCAAGTTTTAACACATAAAAAGAAACTTTTGATATTTATTTTTCTGAGTTTGGCTTATTTTGTTTAGTATGATGATTTCCATATTGATTTCTTATATTTCCATGATGATTTCTTGTATTGATTTGCATGGCCACTGAATAATTTATTTCTCCACCGAATAGTGTGTGTGGAGTCCCCTTTTCCATGTATGCTTCCAAACATTTGTTGTAGCTTTCTCTATGATGGATATTATAACTGCAATGAGATGGAATAACAATGTAATATTTATTTATTCTGTTTGGTTGCTTTTTTTTTGAAACAGAATGTTACTCTGTAGCCCAAAATGGCCTGGAACTTACTAACTGGCCTAGGTAGGCCTCAAATTTGTCCTGTTTTCCTGGCTTGAGCCTCTAAATGTTGACATCCACATGTACGCCACCACTCACCTGCTTCAGTGTGGCGGTGCTTTGCATTTCCCTGATGGTTGACATATCAATATTTTCTTCATGTATCAACCAGTTGTTTCTCCTTCATCTGAAGAGCTCTCATCATTTCACTTGCACCTCCCTACACATTTATTTTTTTATTGATGACTACTGGCTCTTTTGGTGTTTAGCTTTTTTGGGTTCTTTATGCATTCTGGATATTAATTGCCTATCAGATGAATAGCTGGTAAAGACTTTCTTCCATTATGTTAGCAGTCTTTCACTCTGTTCTTCCCTTTTCTGGGTAGAAGCTGTTTAAATCGATATAACCTTATTTGCCAGCTCTTGCAATGATTACCAGAGCTCCTGGAGTTCTTTTTAGAAAGTCCCTGCCTATGCCTAGATCCTGAAGTATTTGCTTTGCAATTTTTTTTTAGTAGCTGCAAAGTTTCAGGTGTTACTTTAAGGTCAGTTTGAGCTGCTTTTGTACAGGGAGAGAGATGGGGCTCTGGCTGCATTCTTTTGCATGTAGCTATCCAGTTTTACCAGCACCGTGTGTTAAAAGAGCCCATCTCTTTTTCCAATATATGTTTTCTGCAACTTTGACAAGGTGACTGTAACTGTGTGGACTTGCTTCTGGGTCCTTCAATCTGTTCTTTCCTTTGGTCAACATGTCTGCTTTATGTTCCTGCTATACTGCCTTACCCACTGTGGCTCTGTGGCATCGTTAAAGTCATATATACCTCCAGCACTGATCTTTTTGCTGAGGAGTTCTTTGAATATTTTGGGTCTTTTGCATTTACATATGAATTTTAAGACTCCCTAAGATTACCCCCCTATTTCCTTGAACAAATTAATTGGAACTTTAAAAGATTATTTGTTTATTTTTATTAATGTGTGAGTATCTGCATGAGTCTATGGGCAACATGTATATTCAGTTGCCTGTGGAGTTCAAAAGAGAGTGTCAGATCCCCTGAAACTGGAGTTCCAGGTAGTGATAAGCCACCCAAAGTGGGTGTTGGGAACTCAAGTTCTTTCCAAGAGCAGTTTATGATCTTAATCTCCAAGCAATCTCTCCAGGCCTACATGTCATTTGGATTTTAAGGGGCTGTAATGAAACTATGAATCTCATTAAGTGATGTGGCCATTTTAATGATATTAATTTTGTTGAACAAGGCGTATTTTGATCTTCTAGGGAAGTGGTTCTCAACCCTGTGGGTCACAACCCCCTTCACAAACCTCTGTCTCTAAAAGTATTTACACTATGATTCTTGGCAGTAGCAAAATTTCAGTTCTGAAGCAGCAACAAAAATAACTTTATAGTTGGGAGTCATTAAAACGTGAGGAATTCTATTAAAGATTCTCCACATTAGGAAGCTTGAGAACCACTGTTTTATAGTCTACATCAATGTCTTTCTTCGTAGTCTTCATTGTTGTAAAAGTCATTAAGCTCATTGATTATATTACTTCTTGGGAATTTTATTTGATTTGTTGAGGTTGTTGTGAATATAATCATTTTACTTATTTCTTTGTTATTCTGTGTATTAAAAAGCTACTGCTTCTAGTATATTTATTTTTACTCTGATACTTGGCTGAAAAGTATTATTCAAATATTAGAGTTTTCTGGTGGGGCTTATAAGGCCTAGAATCACAGAATCAGCAAGCAGGGATATGTGGGCTTAGCATTCCTTAATGGTACTCCAGTTTGCAGTTTCTCTTTTCTTATTGCTTTGGCCAAGATTTTGAGTACAATTGAGTAAGAGTGGTGACAGTGTGTCAAACATAACCCTGTTGCCATCAGTCATGTAGGGCCAATGCCCCAGGCCCCTAGTATTCTGGCTGGACTCCACCCCCACAGCCACCTGGCTACAGCCAGGTTCGCCCCGCCCCACAGTTACCTGGCAACAGCCAGGTAGCCGGCTCACTATAAAAGGGGTTGTGTAGCCCCTCCTCACTCTCTTGTCCATGCTCTCTCCCTTGTCTCTTGTCCATCTGCTCCCCCTCTCTCCCCGTTCTCTTTCCACATGGCCATGGCTGGCTCTTACCTCTCTATCTCTTCTTTCTCTCTTTACTTTTCTATCTCTTTTCTTTCCCCCTACTTTTCTATAACAAAGCTTTAAAATCATGGGCTGTCTCTTATCTAAACCCACCAAGTTAGAGCAATAGAACAGGCCTCTCTGCATTTCCAATCAACAGAGAGGACAAAGGACTCGCACCCCTCAGCCAGGTCTCTCTCAACAGGTACACAGGCCCGCATCAGAACGGGCCCACAACAGTAACCATCCTTATATAATTCCCAATTTTAGAAGAAGTGTTTTCAGTTTTCTGTATAATATTGCTGTATAATTATAATGTACTAGCATAATATTAGTCAGTTTGTTATATATCACCTTTATTATGTTGTATTAGTTTCATTTTGTTGTTGTGATAAAATACCATGGCCAAGACAATTTAAGTAGGAAGAGTTTGTTTTGGCTTATGGTTCTAGGGGGAGAGTTCATAAGGCAGAAGAGGCATGGGGTCAGGCAGCTGGAGTACGAAGCTGAGAGAGCACATCTTCAACAACAAATATGAAGCAGGGAAAGTAAGGCTACAAACCAAAGCCCATCCTCAGTGACCTAATCCTCTAGCATGGTTCCACGGACTAAAATTCCCATAACCTCCCCAAACTGTGACACGACACAGAACCATGAATCTAAATATCTGAGCCTATAGTCGTCATTTCTCATTTAATCAGACTTGAATATATAAATATGCAGCCTTTGTGGTTCTATGATAAGACTCTCTTAGGATGGCTTTTTGCTCCAGCACCACCGAACAAACCAGAAAATAATGCCAATTATTTGCAACTGCCTGCTGCACAGATATCAGGTCTTTTGTATTGAACTGTATTTTTGCAGAACGCTGGACTGTATGCCTTCGATGCTGTTTTACTTAAAGCTCTACTGAGAGGACCTGATCTCTTCCCTGTAGTGTTGGTAAATGGTTTATTGGTTCTTAGAAAACTGAAAGTCCATTCTGGGTTTTAGCTGGTTATTGTCTAGCAGTTGCTCTTCAGCATCTTTCTGTACCACCCACGTCTGCCCATATCTTTTACTTTTGTTTTAATCTCTTAAAGATGGAGAAATGTGCTGGGTGTCTCCCACGTCATCTTTTCTCCCTGCTAAAGAAGATTTTCATTGCCTGTAGAGATTATTCATTGTGTTCAGATGCCCACAGAACAATGATTTAATAGACATTTACAAAAATTATTCACAAAAGTATACATAAATTCTAAAAAGTTTAAATTTTATGGGCAGCCATTCTAACCACAAAGAATTAAACAAATGGATGAACTGATGGCTTTATGATTCAAATGTAATTAAAATAATTATTGGGTTAATGATAGGGTATAATTACATAATATTTAGAAAATCACTCTATGAGACTAGGATACAGTAAAACCTATGGGGCGGGATGAGTGACAGCTGTTTACTACACTCAGAGGCAAAATCGTGATGTTCACCAGAGAACAGGAGGAAACAAATGCAGTGAACCAAATTCTCAACAAAAGAAGGTGTACAAACAGTACCAAGGACATCTGGAAGATAAGGTTAGCAGAACAACCTTTGATAAAGCAAATCAAATTAAAAACAAGCCCTACAGCAGGTTTTTTGTTAAAGTCTGAATCTAGACAAACTTGAGATAAGTTTACTCTAGAAGAGAAAAACCAAATATACACCCCTAGGAAGGAAATTAGCTATAACTCATATATATATATATATATATATTATATATATGTATGTATATATATGGGCGATAAAAACTCCAACAAGCTGATTCTGTGTAAAACTCCACCAAGACACAGGAAAACATCAACAATGATGCTTTTCCAGAAAGGAAAATCTAAATGGTTAAAATTGAGTGAAAATCCCAAATTAGACAACTATATGAAATGTTTGTCCTGAGTGTTTCCTTGCAATGAGTTGGATTAAGTCCCAGCAGGTGGGTCAAATCCAAGCCTATAAACCTGAGTATCATCCTGCAAGGACCATGGACTGCCCTTGGAACAACTCTGGTCAAGGGCACTCCTTCTTTTTCTGGAAACACTGGGGTTGTACATTTACTAGACATGTTTCTCCTCATGGGTCCTAAAGCAACAGCAACATATTTCTTGCTAGTATTTCTATTGAGCTGTTCTGCTAGGGCACCTATTTTGGATATTTGGCTTATGACTAAAGCACCCCAGGGTACTTATTTATGACCAAAGGGCTAATCACTTCCCGATGGAGTGTCCCTTGAAGACAAAGGCTGGCCTGGAAAAACTCACAAAACAACTAGGAAGTTGTCTCCAGTCTCATTCCCATAGCTCTGCACAGTAGTCCTTCAGCGTATGGGTGGGGATTCCAGTCTTCTTTAGCCCTCTTCCATGACTCCTAATGTCCATCTGCTTACCCATTTGGGTTAAATTGCTGGAACAGCAGCTGGCTTTCAGGATCACTGAATTCAGTCTTGTCCCAGAACTCACAGAATTAGGAACTTAGAGCAACTGCTCTTTTTTTTTCTATTTTTCCATTAAATAATTTATTTATTCACTTTGCATCCCAATTGCAGGGTCCCCTCTCCTCCCATCCTCCCTCTCCTACTTCTCTGAGAAGGGGAAGATCCTCCTGGATACCAAACTACCTTGACACATCAAGTCACTGCAAGACTAGGCAAGTCCTTTCCCACTGAGGCCAGACAAGGCATCCCAGTTGGGGGGACAGGATCCACAGGAAGGTAACAGAGTTGGAGACAGTCCCTGCTCTGCTCCAAGAGCAACTTTTCTTTACCTAAGGCAATGGATGGCTCTTCTCTCTGTGATGATTCCATTACTGGGTTTCATAGCTCTTTCCTCCCTCTGGATTTTTGTTTAGGGAACTATGGACTACTGAAGCAAACTTCTCTATCTTCAGTCCTTCAGAGAAAAGAGCGAGCCATCAGTTAAATCTTCACTCCCAGGGGCCCTTTTGTGAATGTTCCTGGATCTTTCTGGCATCTTCCAAAATATGGTCATTAAAGTTTATGTCTCAGAAAGAAATGGTAAATTCCATCTCTTTGTATATTTATCCACATAGAACCAAGATGGTATGTTTTTAAGTCTGTGTTTATCTTAGCTTTCACTGAAGAACTGTGAAGACAAGGCTCTCCATTCTCCAAGGCTCTGCCATAAAACATATTTTCTGGCACAGGGCAAAAACACACTGTCTTTTAATAGTACTTTCCCTAAATTAATCAGATCCTTTTTGCAGAGCTGCTAAACTGAGATTCTTCATTCCTGTAACTGGCAAAAGCTAAAGTTTTGCGAGTTAGGGAAGAGGTACTTCTTGCTTCAAGACCATCTTTCATTTGTTTCCGTGCATTGAGATCTTCACTATTCCTCGTTAAACTTTCCAAATGTTAAATGGCAGCAGAGCAAACCAGCTGACCCATCCTCCACTGTTGTTGCAAAGGTAATGTGATCCTTGTTTATGGATCATCTGTCTTTTCATATAGAACTGGAAACAATCAGAGCATTCAATGCAGTGAGGCTGTTTTAGAGTTTAAGAGAATCAGGCTCAAGCCTAGCAAGAGACCTGATCAAGAATCTCCATCTGTCCCCACAGGGAACCAGAACTGTAGAGCTCTGGTTGCTGATGCAGCAACTTTCCAAGACATTGACAACTCAGTGGTTTGGTTTCCTTGTCTTGGTTCCAGAAACACAGAAGGTAGTTTCTACCACGAGGACACAAGCAAAACTTGTCTCTCTCTTTCCCTCCCTTTCTTCTTCTCCCTTTTCCCTCCTTCCTCCAGCTTGCTTGCCTTGCTTACTTGCTTCCTTCCTCTCTCCTTCTCCCTCTCCCTCCCCACCCCCTTACATTTTTCCCTTGTACACCAGTCACAAGCTGGGCCTCTCTATCACTGTAGGTAGAAGAGCAACAAATCAAGCTTTGACAATAAAGGAAAAGTCTACAAAATTGAGACAAGTCTTCCAAGAATCAAGTTCAGAGAAAATCCAGGGAGAATCCTTGTTTCAACCATGATGTTGTGTGTCTGTTTCTGTAAATGATTTTGGTAAAGTTAAGGCAGTTTCACAGCCTGCTATATAGCAAGTCTCATTAATCTTTTCCTTTATTGTTTATGCTTTTTGTGACTTTTTAACTTCTTTCCTGCCCTGATATTTTAGGTGTGTTCTACTTGCATATTCTAGAATTTTGAAACATAATCTTTCACATTCAGGCTTATAGTGCATCTGAAATTGATTTTCATGTAGGACTTTAGCTATCCGTCTTCCAATATACATCAGCAATTGTCTCTTCCTGCCTATTGACTACTCTGTCCTTTCCTTCCTGATTTATAACGCCATTTCTAGCTCATATCTCCACAGGCGTCCATTTCTGGATGCTTTATCACTTTGTATTTGTTTACTGTCTATATCTGAGCCAATTCCACAGTCTTGAGTTGCATTAAAATGGCATTACCATGCATCTTGCTCCTACTCCCTCTTGTAATTTCTATTCAAACATTTCCTAGTTCCTCACTGCATATAGGCTAGGAGGATCTTAAGTCAATGAAGACCTCTATAGAGATGGTGATTGGATTTGCATTGAAATTTTTAGTGAATTGTTATGTACATGATATAATTTTTTTTTGTATTTGTGAGAAGGTACTTAGACTCTCCTGCCAATTAATCATGCTTTATTATTTTATTCATAAGAAAACATTTTCCTGTTTATTATAAAATATTTTGTGGTTTTGGCATTGATGTAATCAGTAACATTGGTTGTTTTTTTTTTACATTTTATAGACTATTTTTGGTATATATTAACAATACACATATATATACATATACATATATATGAGTGTGTGTGTGTGCGTGTGTGTGTGTGTGTGTGTGTGTGTGTGTGTGTGTGTGTGTGTGTGTGTAAACAATGGACTGGCTAATGGGCTAGCAAGTTGGCTCAGTGTAGAAAGGCACTTGTCATCAAGCTTGGCAACCTGAGCTCAGTCCTTGGAATCCACATGGTAGAAGGAGAAAACAACTCCTTCCAGTTTGCCTCTGGCCTCCAGACATGCACCTTGGTATGGGTGTATATATGCATGTGCACATGAGCCCATATGCAATAAAAATCACTTTTGAACATAGATGCGAGTGGCTTCTGAACTGTCAACAGCCTGGTTGACTTAGAGAAGAGTTTTACAGACTTCCTTAGCTGTTCTCTGTTCTGCATTACTTCTATGCCTGGTCTTACTTCACATCCAGATGTTGAGGTCCTTTTACTATTAAGTCTAATATTTTATATTGAATTTTAATATAAAAATGTAATAATATATTTATATTTAAAATATAAAATATAAATAATAATATAAAAATAAGATTTTAATAATAAATTTTAATGTTAAGAGGACGTATGTTTTAGTAGGAAATAAGACAATAAAGCCAGAGAAGGCTAACAAGCACATCAGGACGTTTCTTTTTCTAAAAATGCTCCTTCCTCCATTTTTTCTTCTACTGTATCTTTCATGTTCTCTTGCTCTCCTGGCTCTGTTAGGAGCCTCTCAGACCATGCTAATTAGTTCAGACAGGAAGCAGTATGACACATGAGTCTACAGTGGACAACAAACCTTTTGTGTGTAAGAGGAATCAATTGCAGGGCTGAACTGCCTCAGTCTCTTCTGTACCCAGGGCAGAGTTTTCCATGCCTTCTTTATTCAAACATCTTTCCCCAGAGGGTCAGAACCCAAGGGTCTGTGACTCTCTGCTCCTTTCCTGACACTGTCTAGTGTTTGCCTACTGATGACCTCTGTAACCCTGTCTGTTCCCCTAACTCTGCAGCTCCTCAGAGAGAATCTTAACTTGTTTGCTAGCATTGCTCCAGCTTTTGTATCTATTATTTTCTTAATTAGCAAATTTCACCAGGAAATAAAGAGAGAGGAACAAGTAATCAATTACCCTTTAGAGATGAGCAGGATACCCTCATCTTTTGGATCTCCTGCCTATTAACTAGTGTTCTTCATATCTTATTCATGGAGATGGTGGCTTATTGAATTTTATTGCGTGCACACAGCAGACACTTAAAATGTTTACTTCTGTTTGGGCAAATCCATCATTCCTCTATGTTTCCCTAGACTCCTGGGTTCTAACTTCTTCCTTAATGTTATGAAGAAAAAAGGCAAGAAACTGGTGTACAAGGAGTATGTCCATGTTCCTTGAATGCACAAAGAAAATGCACCTGGACTTCTTACAGCAAACTTAATATCCTTTTCAGGTTTACAGGCACTCATCTTTCTGGATTATTGAGAGAAACTTATTATCAATGTTACAGACTCCTACAATTAAAAATCTCTTTTCTGATTAAATGATCACCAGACTTTTAAAAACTATTATTTTATTTTATTACCAGGCACGAGTTCAGTCTTCCATTTTTTAGGCTTTCTGGGTCCCATCTCCTCTCCTTACTAACCTTCCAGCAGATGTGTGGTTGTATGGAGGGTCATTATGCTCTTGTGATGTGGTGATGAACATTCTTAGATCCATACAGAGTATTCTGGATCTGTACTGGCTTCTGATTCTTGGTAGGGTGACTGCTGGATGTCTCTGGTCCATCTGACCTTTCGGGAGAAGTGCATTATTTGTATTTGTTTCTAGGTCCTCACCAATACTATCCCTTCATCCTAACATTTAAGCCTCTCTGGCCTCCCATAGCATATTCTAGGATAGCTGGATGAATGATGTCTGGGTGACTTACCAGCTGTGCATAGACAGATGGAACCAAGAACACGAACTCGGGTGTGTTTAACTCATTCCCTCTGTCCCGTTCTTCTTGTACATTCTTTTTTTTTTGTTCTACTAGATAATTTTAATAAGTTGTTTGCAAAAATAAAGAAAATGATCCAAGACAAATAGCTTCAAATATATCTTTTCCAAAGCACCCCCCGAATCTGAATACAATAGCATTTTAATCTGGATTTTCAATCTCACTTGCCTTGAGACTCTCTAGAAAGCCAACCAGCTTCTCTGTAAAGGTTTTCACTGTGAAAGTGGAGATAATACTATTTATGGTTTCCCAGGGCACTGTGTGAACTAACTGGTTAATGTTCTTAAAGCCCAAGTGCCAATGTTGTCTTTAGTGCACAGTGTATATCTCCCTGTAATTATCTGCCTCTAAAACCTGTGTGTCTGGACCTTTTATTGTTCTCTATTATATCAAGCTATGTTCTTCTTGAAATTGTGGGTCACTGTGCTAGAATAATTAAGTTATCCACATACACTATATGTAAGTTGAAAGACTACTGAGAAGGCTCAGTAGTTAATATGGCTTACTATTCCTAGCAGAGGACCCAGAACATGCATGGCAGTTTACAACTATCTGTCCACTCCAATTTCCAGGGATGTGACACCTTCTATGGAAGCTCTTCCTTAGGCTCCTGCACACACATGGTACACATAAATTCAGACAGGCACACACATATTCACAGTTCTGGGAAGGCAGAGGCAAGCTGATCTTCTCTTTGAGTTCTAGGCCAACCAGGGTTATACAGTGGGAGCTTGTTCCAATATTCAAGTAACTACTTGATCAGTTATTTTAATTAAAATAATTATTTTATTTATTATTATTATTTTAATTGAAATAATTAAAAATCAATTCTGGGATGGGGTTGTAGGTCAGTGGTGTAACATTTGCTTGACATATACAAACCCCTGGGCTGAATCCCTAGCATTGCAATGAATAAGTAAACAATTCAGTTCAGTTTCCATCTTACTTCTTCTTCCCGCTGCACTTCTGCCTAAAGTGGCCTGTTCATACTTGACTCTTCTGACACATCCTGAGAATTCATGAACTGCATTCTCCTTTTACCACTACACACACACACACACACACACACACACACACACACACACACACACTTTGCTGGACATGTCATGGCTGCTTTTGATTACAGAACTCAGGAGGCAGAGGCAAGCGGAGCTCTGTGCATTCAAGGCCATCAGATTCTACAGAACAAGTTCTGGGCTAATCAGGGCTTCATAGTGAGACCCTGTCTCAAAAAATAAGTCCATTTTAAGCCATTTTTCATTTTGAAAGTGAAGAGGATCAGCATGCCCGCAGTCCTACAGCTTCCTCTGTGTAATGCTCAGTGAGTGAGCCCTGCTCTTATGCCCTTGAGCTCTTCTCACAAACCTGGATATTTTGAAATCCCTAGTGTGGACTAGAGTGAAGCTGGGGAAAGAGATTGTGCTGTTTCATATCTTCTCATTATGTGTTCCATTTCTATTTCTAAGTCTCCCAGGTTGGAATGGACAGGATTTTAGACTTTATAGATCTACCACCTAACAGCTGATGGTTTTCTTAGCCTATTGTGACAGGCTCATATTGAGGTAAATACAGAAAGTGTTAGAAACCTTTAAAGCAGTCCACTATTATAGTGACATCTAACTATATGTCAGGGACACTCTGAACATGTCATAGTATTGTGTGAGTTGCACATAGTGCCTGTAAGGTCCTGATCACACAATTAAACCATATACAAATCCATAATTGGTGAGAAATTAGTGAAAACTCTAAGAATTCACTCACTGGAAAGCTTGAGATATAAAATCATGGGTGACAGTATAGTGACATCCACTCTCCCACAGAATGAAGACACTGTGATCTAGATATTCTACTGTCAACTTAGGTATGTAAAAATAGCCACTCTTCCCTTTATTTGGAATTTTAAAAGCAGTATTTTGTTTTGACTACAAATGTCTATGTAGTAAGAAAATACTGATGACATAAAGAACTTTTTGTTTGACATAAGTGCAAATGGATATTTTAGAAACTCTATGTCATATATCTTATGCATATGTGTGTATACACATATATGCATTTGTGAGGCCAACCTTCTTGGTCCAGCCAAAGCATACTAGAACAGAAATACAGAGCGGTATTCAGAAATATTCTAAGGACTTGAACTTCTAGGTTTAGAAGTTATTTCCTCTATAGACCCCAAATCTGTTGACTCATTCTAAAATGGCTTTCTAGAGTTCTTGGGTCAGTAGGATTACATAAGGCAAATCAATTCTGTTTCCAAATCTGCAGCAAAGTAATTACAGATTGCATCCTGCTGGGCCGGCAGGCCCAATGATTGTCTCTAAAAGCCTCTGGTGATGTGGGTGTCACCACCATTAGCAAGAAGGAGGACTTGCAGTTCCTATTTCTTCAATATTCATAACCTCCTAAATGTCACAGGCATGAGCACATGCTTACATACTTCTGTTGAGAAAAATGTCCAAGATTTTAATGAAACCAAAGGTTCACAGGTCTTCCTGTGTCCAGCCAGGTGCGGATGTGACTAACGGCTTTGAGGTCATTTGAATTTCTGTCCTATCCTTTATTTAACTTGCTATTCATTATTGATTAGAATATTGCATAACTCCAAGAGGAAGAGGTAACTTGGAGAATGTTGACAGACGGCAGATGATTATTGCCTGATATAACACAAAGACTTTTGTCTGGTTATTATTATCCTTGGGACAGTAAAGCAGCCTCAATATAAATTACACAACTTATTTACCCTCCTTTCAGCCTCACTTTCTACACTTTTTTCTTAACAACTGTCTTGGTCAGTCTGGTTTGCTACAACAAAAACATTAAGAAGCAAAGCTTTATGAGACTCTGATTCTCTCTCTTTCCACCTGTCTGTCTGTCTCTTTCTCTTGTGTAGTGAACCTAGGCCCTATGGTCTAATCCACTACACTATATTCCCAGTTCTTTTGTATTATTTACTTATTGCTTTTAAATTTATGTGTATTTGTGTTTTGTTTGCATGTTTATCTACCACATACATGCAATATCTGTGGGAGCCAAAAGAGGGCATCTGGGACTGAATTCAGAGACAGCTGTGAGTCTCTTGTGGGAGACAGGATTGAACCCTGGTCCTCTAGAAGAGTAGTCAGGTCTCTCAACCACTGAGCTATCTCTTCAGGCCTCAGCATCATCATCATCATCATCATCATCATCAACAGCAGCAGCAGCACCAGTAGCAGCACCACCATCAACTACTACTACTTCTACTACTACTACTACTACTACTTACTTAATGATGATGATGATGATGATAATAATAATAACAACAACAATAATTTTTAAATGGAGTCTTGCTTAATAGCCTGGGCTGACCTTGATCTTACTCTTGAACCCAGGCAGGCCTTTAACTTGTAACTGTGATGATAGATAGACTGGTAGTCTTTTAAAAGGGCACTAATCCTCCTTCTATTGGCTCTACCTGATGATCTAATCAGTCCCATTGGCTATTTGTAACGACTATTGCACTTGCAACTAAATGTCAGTCTCCAAGTTCACAGGACACCTTCAAACCATATAGCACCAGCTTTCCAGTCTTGCTAGTTCTCTCATTAATGAACTAAATTAATCACTGTCACTTGTTTATTCTACACCTGTATAGGAGTTGCAATTTTAACATTTTCAAAAAATAGGCTTTGATACTCCTATTGTGTCCTTGGAAATAAGACTGTGTCAAAATCAAGACTCATTCCATCATTCACAGAGACAATGTAATGACTTTATATTGCCTGTAAAGGAAGCAGACTCTTTCCAAATGTCTACTAACAGTTTCCCTTTCTTCTTAGCAGGTGATTTTGTGCTACTTGGTAGCTGAAGGCAGCCTCCATGCTATCCTAAAAAGCGTGAAGGCTTGCAGGTGGTCTGCCTACTTGATGGTGAGGACAAGAGAGTGTGAGGTTCAGTGTCCTGTGACATATGGGGAAGGTGACATTTGGGTGCTTGCGACTAGTGGGTTATATAGTTCTGGTTTGTCTGAATTTTGTAGGCCTCCATGGCTTAAGCCATCGACTATAACAGCTCAGACTTTGTTGTCTGGTGGCTTTGCTGAAGTGGATTCTCAGGAGCTCTTGTGGGCTGTAGAACCCGAACAGTTGTCACCTATATACTCAGTGGGTGACCCAGGCCCTATAATGGGCTTTCTCCTTACTGCCAATCTAAGAGTTATGAAGAGCCCTAAAGAAGATCGATTTAGGCTGCAGGCATTCTGACTACTGCTTACAAATTCTTGTGTTTTTAAAGAAATGTGTCTGTTTTTTCCCAAACTATTAAACTTAGTGCTATGGAGTCATTCATAAAATCTTCTTGCTGTTTTAAGATGTTGGCTGCATCTGCAGTGACTCCTCTTGCCTCCCAGGGATGGCAGTTCTCATTTTTCCTTTCTCTCTCATTAGTTTATACCTTCGCCAATCCCCAGCCCAGCAGCTCTTGACTTTCTCCTTTCTGTTTCTTCAGGTCTTGTCATCTTTTTAATATCCTGCCTTTGACTTTCTTTGGGTTTAATTTACCTTTCTTTTTCTACCTTGCTGAGTTGGGAGCTTTCGTTATTGATTTTTTACTTTTCCTCTCTTTCTAAAGTCCGCATTTGGAGTTGTAAAGATTCCTCTAAGCAATAGCCTGCAAGCTCCAAATGTTTTAGGCTCTCCATTATTTTGTTCTTTGACAGCTGAGTTGCTAAGGATGTTGCTTGACTTCCAGAAAGAACTTTTCTAGTCATCTTCTACCCCTGCTCTGTCTGTCCTCCCTCTGTGCCCCACCTTGCTCCTAATTCATATGAGTGGGGAGGTGGGGATCTTCAAGGTGACATTCCTGAAGTCCTAGGTCAAAGGCCTCACTGCTCCCAACTTCTCCTCTGCATCTTGTCTTCAAATCTGATTGGTAAGAAAGATCTGGAGGCAGTCCCCTGACTTCCTCTCTCTTCCCTTTCCCTCTGCATTTTGCCTTACCCTGTTACATTTAACTTCCCTTGCCGGCATCCCCTTCCTGAATGCAAGGCACCTCATTAAAAACATGATGGCGAAGATGGTAAACACCATGGGAGAGATTTATGAGCCAGGTCCTATACATTCTTTTGCAATATGCTAAACAAGGAAGGAATGAGGGAGTTTGGAAGATTGATTCTCAGGGAGAAAGCCTGATTGTTTTTTCCTGCTGCATCACTGTGTTTTGGTTGTTGGTCTCTGACAATCCCTGTGCTTTCTTTTTCTGCATGCCTTCTGTCATATTCTCATCATCTCCCTGCATGACTTGCACTCAACATCATGAAATGGGCAAGAGCACATTAACTTGTTTAATGTTATCTTAGAACACAGAAAAGGTCTATGTACACTGGGAACAGCAGCCACTGCTATTTGCCCATAATTTATATCTTAGAAGAAGATTTCCATGTATAGTATTCTCAAGCATGAATAAACAAGGAGAACATGTGATTATTCAGCCACAAAACATCAAAAAACTGTGGAGATCTCATGTAGTCTGGGTGGCATGGAGCTTCTGATGTCAGGATGGGCCAGAGCCATGGGGATCAGTAACAGCTCCAGTTGTGACTGGAAAGAAAGATGGTAGGGAAGCATGACTGCCAAGATAGGGGACCCTGGCTCTGGAGGGCTCTGAAAGCTGTCAGGTTGAAAAGACACCGGGCTGAGAACCAGACAGAGCTGCAAGGTATTGCAGAGATGGGAACTGCCGTGAACACAGGAATATCCCTGGCTTCTGTGGCTGCCTTCCCTTGAGTCTCAGAGGAATTGTTCACAATCTTGGCAATCTCCAAATATGTTGAACCAGTGGCCAAAAGCATCTTGAAGAAATTGGATTTTTCATTTCTAATCTGATTGCCATTTAATCTGCTGCCCTTTATGTGATTACTTACCATCTGCATTGCTAAACCCTGGCAAAGAGCTCTGAATTGATTTTTCATCTTGAGACTGTCTCACTTTGCAGCCCAGTCTAGACTCAAATGTGTAATTCTCCTGCCTCAGCCTTCTGAGTACTGGGATGACAGGTTTTTTTTGTTTTGTTTTGTTTTGTTTTTTTAATGTTAAGCAGCAACATTCTTCCTCAAACAGGAAACTGAGTTGGCTGCTACCGCCGGGCAGTGACAGTCCTCTCAGCAGCAGGACACACCAGCTCTTGATCAAGATTTCCTTTCATAAAACCCTTCAAACCCTCTAAACACTCCAGGCATAGAGTTCCCAAGTAACATCCCCTATCCCCAGCAATCCCCGAGCAGCAGTTCTCTCTTCCTAAAGTCAAGCGGAGACTCTTAGCAGTTATACCTCTGCAGTGTCATCTTGCACCACAGTTCCGAACCCCTAAGGTCTCTGCAAGGGAAGCTAGAAACCAGACCCTTGGAGATATTCCCTGGGATACAAAGTCTTAGCTCCACATGGCCGCCTGACTACCAGTCATGTGGCCTTAGACCAGCCATACAAAGCCAAGTCTCAGTTTCCTTACCTTTACAATGAGATAGTAATGTCCCACTGGCTCACTGGGTCTCTGAGAAAAAAAACCAATATAAATCCACAGCTTGTGTTTTTGTGTTTACTGTTTCCTTTTGTAGATGTCTAGTCCTCCAAACAGGTTGCAGGTATACAAGATGTTCCCACTCTCCAAGCTATGTTGTAATCTCCCTGTCAGTGGTGGCTTCCTTACAGCATGGCTCCTGCTCTCCTCTGACAAGGGGGCATCCAATAAGGACCAAGTCCTCTAAGATGCATTCACCCTGCCCAAAGTGAGCTTGGAGCTGGAGCTTCCTGGAACTGGTAAGACCAGACTATGCCAACTCAGAGGATGGTGGTGAAGATTCTAGAGAAAACTTCTGAAATCCACGTCCTGCACAGTGACTCACACAGACTCCTGTAGGTAGCTGCAAGCCACCAGCTTGGCTGTCTCAGGGACTGATGAATCTCCCTGAAATTAATGGTCCCTTAAAGGCAGCTGCCAAAGCGGCTGTGTGCATCCATAAAGCAGAATTCATTGCATCTGTAGAGATGTTTGTGAGGACAGACATTCCACCCCTGCACTGGACACCCGTAGCCCTCTGGAACCCACAGGGCTGGTCCATGACTTCTAAGTGGCCAGGAATGAAGTCACCATCACAGCTCCTTGCTGCCTCCTCCATCCACATGAACAGAGAAAAATGGATCTTCAGAACAGGGGTGATCTTGCTGGAGACAAGCTGAGTGAGTCTGAGTCAGGGAAAGATCTGGTGTGTTGTAATGGGGGATAGGGTCTTGTATTCCTTGGCAGAAGCCAAGAAACAAAGAAAAATAGTCCCCTCATTAAAGTGCACTGCATACCTCATGTGGGGAGGGTTTGAGGAAATATATGGATTATGGAAAACTGACATTTTGTAGACTGCTCCTCTGAGATGAGAGCATATAAGATGAAATGTTGAAAACAAATCATTACTTGTGTGTTGTTTTAATCTAAGAAATATATTAAGGCAGTGGGACAGTTAGAGTCAAGGCTGTTAGAAAAATTGGGCGGGAGTAGAGTCAGGGAGAGAGGGAGATGGGGCTGTGATTTATGTAAATTATGGACAAATAAACACCACCATTCTATCCTCTGATGTTTTGGAAAACCACTAATGTCAAAATGTCACTGTATCACAGACAGCCAAGGTGGCTCCTCTGTACTCCATAGTACACTTTCACTCTAGCCATTTTTGAACACACATCTGCTAAGATCCTTTCCTTACTTCTTAGCCTTGGCTCAAGAGGGAGCCACAGTGAGATGCTGAGAGCCTTAGATGGAGGCCTGTCTTCAGCATTTGAGCTCTGCCCTTTGGTGGCTGTGTGACTTCAGATAGATTTTATATAATTTCTCTGTGTTATTCAGCTAGGTCTCTTCTTCCTCTATTCTCAGAAGCTCTTGGATTTCAACTGGAGGAAGGGGGTAAAACTCTTGAACTAGCTGGGCCATGTAGGCACAAGATACCTCTCCTAAGCTAAGCTGATAGAGAGCCAGTATGTGGGTCTCCTCTGTTCCTAACCCCATTAGATTCTAGCAAGGATCTGAAGGTTTCCAAGACCTACAAGCCTCGGAAACAAATTTCTTCCTCTCAGTATGCAAAGTACCACCTCAGTCAAACTATGGGAAGGGTACAGGAGAGATGTACCCTGAGCGAAGAGCTGTCATATACCTGGGCCCTGGTAGAGTCACTTGTCAGGACACTGACCTGCTTAGTTCAGAATCACACAAGAAACTCACCTTAAATCACACTCATTTGCATAGCCTAGTTGTGGGTTTGACTGACTGGGGCAGAAGGCATGCTGGGAGTGGCCTAACAAGACTGCTGAAAGCTTCAGGGGAAATCCCAATTTCCATTCAAGTCCCAATTTCCATTTTCAGCCTGACTTCTCTCCTGAGGAGGCTCAACCACACTGGAGTGTTCGTGATATTGCCATGGCTCTGCAAAGTCCACACTGTGTGGTCAAGACAGGAAACCTTTCCCCAGCCTTCTCAACATTGTATGAATGTCTCATTTCCTCTTCTCAACTGGCTCATGTACGGATCTGTTCCTTGCCAACTAGGCAGTCAGGAGCATAATCTCTTCGAACCTCAGCTTGCTCTTCTGATAAATGGGACACACAATAATGTTCTCATGAGGTGGTGGTGAGGACCAAGCGAGGCTGATGCCTGTCAGGTCAGTAGCTGTGTACCCGGCTCAGAGCAAACACAGCACTGCACACTCAGGCACTCAGGCAGTGGCCCACTTTTGTGCGGGAGCTGTCTAGAAGTCCACAGGTTTAGATTGTTACATAACATGTCCCATAACAGCATGTATGCTCGATGGTGTAGCATGGAGAGCTCCCTGAGTGTTGCTTCCCACAGAGCAGGGCATTGAGGTCATGCCCTCTGCACTAGGGATTCCCACAGCATGGTAATATGACAGGAAGCAGACAACAGCCCATGGTCAAATCTGCTTTACAGTCCAGGAGGTAGAAATAGCGTCCACGTCTTAAAATAGTCAGAAACCAGTGGAAAACAAAACCCATGAAATGTATGAGCATTACAAAATTCCATTCCTATGTTCATAGGTAGTTGGATATAGTCATACATCTTGACCTACAAGCATCCGTGGTTGCTCTGTCAACTGATGAGTAGCTGTGAAAGACCAAAGGAGAGATAAGTTTGGAAGTATTTCCATTCTGGCCCATTATAGAACATTATGCCAATTCACCTTAGAGATTCTAAGAGATCCAATTTAGCTGTTTTACAATAAGCATTTCGTAAATGAGTGAGCATGTCATTTTTGTCTTCCAAGTCATGCTCTGAGCAGACAGAGATGCCAGACAAGTTGCCCAGGGTCCTCCTTTCTCTCTCATTCATCCTCGACATCGCTGTCTCTAGTCCTGTGCTCTGCTTTCTGGATCTGCTCTACCAAGTTCTTGTGTTCTAGGTTTCTCCTGAGCCTAGAGTCCTCTGTACCTAGATTGCTTCTCTGGCCTTTTACCACCCACTTCTGTCTCCAACATCCACTACCAGACAAAGGGGCTCAATCAATAGCTCGCTTCACAGAGCCAAGTTCAGGCTCTCTGGCTTAGTGCTTCATAGAGCCAAGTCCAGGCTCTCTGGTTTAGTGCTTCACAGAGCCAAGTCCAGGCTCTCTGGCTTAGTGCTTCACAGAGCCAAGTCCAGGCTCTCTGGCTTAGTGCTTCACAGAGCCAAGTCCAGGCTCTCTGGTTGAGCTTTCTGACTTCTGTTCTGTGGGAAGCACACTGCAAGTTGCTGCCCTGCCCCACTGTTCCTCAGAATGCTGATTTTTTTTTTCATGCCAGTCTTATTCCTGGGCTATCTATCCTCATGCCAGTCAGAGTCTGCAGGCCTGGCTTCCTTTATGGGTCTCACTAGAGAGGTACATACTAAGGTAGTGTGGCTTAAGATCCAACCCCCTACTTGCATGAGCCTCTACTAAACTCTTAGAAGGCATACACTGAAAGAGTATGTTTACATGATCCCCTATTTTAGCAAGATTTCCAGAAGTTAAATACAGTGGCTGCAGTTTGAGAACCACAGCCAGTGTGGAAGCACTCTGACTCTGGGCTCATATCTGTAGACCGTTGAGAATCTGCATCTGGGGAATCAGGGTGTAGAGAATCTGCACTTCATGTGGACTTAATGACATATATCTATTTAGTTCAAGATGGCTTTTGCGTAATGATTTCCTTTGTAACAAGGTTTCAAAGGGTATTTGATGGCGAGGAGGATTTGAGTTCTGGATTTTCTGCTAGTTAACTATTTTAGGAACACATTTTCTTTGCTGTTGTATGCTCAGAAACTTATCGACAGGCCCTGATTCCTTAATTAAATGCAGGCTAGTTTGTGCTTAGAGCCTGCCAATGTCTAATGTTGTTTTCCACCCTTCACCCATTCCCATGTATTTCCTTCCCCCTCACGCTTGCTGGGATGCCCCACTTGGACTTCTTGCCTCTTCCTGCTCTTCTTCCTTGAGCTGAAGTGACTCAATCATCTGTGAAACTCTTATTAACTTCATGTTATTTCACATGAAATACTAACTTCCAGGAAGACAAGAGGCAGTTCATTCAGCCTCACAGCGGTGTGGATACTGCAGACAACCGGCAAATGAATGTCATCAATTCATAGAGTCATCAAGATTCATCATGCCCGAGAAAATTGGAAATGCCTCAAAGGCTGCCAGTCTGGTCATGAGAGAGCATTGACAGGATTTCTTTTCAGACATCCCATGACAATGTGAGTTATGAACTTAATTCTTTTGTGAGCATAGTCAATAAATTATGATCAATTATGCAAGAAGACTGGCAACATTTGTATTTTCTGTAGAAATGACTATATAAATGTAATTAAGATATCAATAGTAGATCAAAGATCAGCCAAAATATGCTTTAAAATGTCATGAAAGTGAAGTATCTGGCTAGCTCAGTTGATAAGAGCATTAGATTCTGAAAATATCACAGAAGTAGCTTCAACAGATCCCTGTTTAAAAAAGATTCTTAGGAACTGGAGAGAAGGCTCAGTGATTAAGGGTACATACTGCTTTTATAGAGGCCCCAAGTTCAGTTCCCAAAACCCACATCAGGCAGCTCCCAACCATCTGTAACTCCAGTTCCAAGACATCCAAAAGTCTCTCTGGTTTCCATTGGCCATGCATGTAAACACATGCACATGCAGACACATCAACATAGATAATGAACCATAAGAAAAGATGTTCATTTTTCATAGATTTTGTGAGGTCTTTGATGTTCTTTTCCTTTTACAAATAAAACCAAAACCAAATCATTTTATTATTTGTAATTTTCTGTGACTTTTCTCCTTCCAAATATTTGCTTTTGTGCTTACTTTTGTTTTATTATTACAAAGGACTTCCAAACTGCATAACCTTCAGGAGCCATAAGCCCTGCATATCCTTTGTGTCTAAAGGATATCATGTTTCTCTTTTTCTATCCCTGACTCTCTCTCTCTCTCCTACTCTTTCCCTCCCTCCTTCCCTTCCTCCCTCCTCTCTCCTCTTTCCTTCATTTCTTCTCTCCCTTCTTTCCTCCTCTCTTTTCTTCTCTTTCCCTCTCTCCTCTCTCTCTTTCTCTCCCTCTCCTCCTCTCTTTCTCCTTCTCTTTCCTTCATTCCTTCTCTCTTCCGCTACCCCTTTCCCTCTTGTCTTTATCAGCATCCCCTTGGGGAATGTGGTTCGTTTCTGCTATTAAACTGCTATGAAAGCTTGCACTACATATTCTCTTGCATACTCATCTCATTACTGCTGGTAGCACCACCCCCTCCCCAAACCCTAGCTCTTAGCAGCTAAGTCAGTTCCAATTCATCCTGTAAAGTTGAGTTTCTACCATCTGGAAGTCCTGAGAACTTTCCAGACATGCTGTTAAGGAGAACAGGATATTAGAAGCTAATTTGTCTCACTGATTCATTGATAAGAGCTCTTGAAAATGCATCTGCTTATTGGAGACACTCTGTTCAAGATAGAAGATCAGGAGCAAATGCCACTTAAAGTGAAGATAAAATCCAATGAATAAAGGCATATACAGCAGTTACTGTCACTTGGAGATAACAGGGAAGCAGTATGACTCTCCTTCCAGGCTTGTGGGTCTCTAGGGACCTAGAGCATCCCCCAGGACCGCTTGGCTTCCTTTATTTTCTCATCCTGTTCTATCCGGTACTGAAATAGTGCACTAGGAATCTTCATCCTACAGAGACATATGTGGTACCCAAAAAGATGCCAAAACTCTGAAGTTATGGTCACCTGTCCACCAATCCTAAACCTGGCTGTGAGTTCTGCTCTTTATGTCCCACACACTGCCCTCTGCAGACCTTTAGAGAGAAGACTTAAGTGGAGATCTGTGTAATCCTTCATATAAAAAAAGAGATGGAGGCAAGTGTCAGCGAAGACTAGGACTAGGAGATAGGGCTAGGGCTGAAAATGCCTGTGGGGTAACTAATGATCTTGAGTCAGGGCAGGAGGAACCCCAGAAGGACATCTCTGGAGGAGTCTTCCCAGTAAGAGTGATTCCACTCTGTGAGAATGAGTTCAGTTTGGATAGGAGGAAATAGCAGAAGACACATCCCAATTTTCCATATCCAAATTTCCAAAGAGCAGTATGCCTCTAGGTGCAAAGATCTGCCTTTCCTCTGCCCCCTCCCCTCCCTCTCCTCCCTTACCCTTCTCCGAGTGTTACTTTTCTAATCCCCTAAATTCTTAAACACAGCATGGGTTTTCCCACTTTTAGGTCTTGCTCAATGGACCCTTCTGATTCAAGACCTCAGGAAATCTTACCAATCTAAATGGAAGACTCCCTTTTGGGTTAATTATGATGTTCAAAGAAGTCAAGGCTTTAACAGTTGTGGGGGCAGGGAACCCTGCACGTCCTCCTCCCTGCTTTGATATAAGTGGGATCTCAGTAACTATGCAGGATGAGGACTAGCCATTCTACCTCCCCGCACTTCCCCACAGCTGTAGAGCCACAGGCGCCCACTGGTGCTGATGCTGAGTGTACTTGTCTGGAGGAGAGCCTGTTGTTGGTTTTCCCTTCCCACCCACAACACCACAATGGTAACAGGCTGTTAGCCAAAGCTGGGAGTCCTGATAGTCAGTGAAATCTGAAAACCACAAGGCCAGGCATCCTTCAGGATATCGGTCTAAAGCAGATTGGAGAAGGAGGAGCAGAAATGACAAAGTCAATGTCATCTCTTCCCACGATCAAGGAAGGCAGATGCGCAGAATGATAGCATGCCCTTTCTTCTCCCAGGCTCCCCTGCTGGAAACACTATTAAGTCCATACCCCACTCTTTCATTCCAGTGTTACCCTGGTGATGTAGGTAGGACATGAATGAGATGAGGTTCACAGCGACTGCTCACTGCATCTATTCATGTGTCATGCTGTGCAAGCTGTGAAGACCTGGGGCATCTAAAGACACACAGACACATCTGTACCTGCATGATAGTAACTCTGAGCGGCTATCCAAAAGGAGCTCTTGCACCCTAGATGTCCTTCATTGTGTCTTCAGGATGTGGTGACAACTTAGAGTCTCTGAAGTACACAGCACTCCCTACCCCACAGTGGGGAAGCAGGTCCAGTGAACCAGGGCAAGAAGATTTTTATTTCTTTTATTTTTCCCCCTCCTGGTGCTGTGGATTGAACCAAGGCCTTATGCATACTATGCAATCATTCCACCCCTGAGATATATCCTCAGGCCTTCAGTTTTGAAGTTAGGCAGGGTCTTGCCATTCAGTTTAGACTGGCTTTGAACTTGCTAAGTAACCCAGCCTGGCCTTTAACTATTTTTCTGCTTTTATCTCTGAAGTATTCCATATCTATCTGAGAACATGAGTTAATAGAAAGGCTTCAAGGTTTGAACACTGTGAGGCAAGAATGAAAAGCCAACCTAAAGCTCCATCTATATCCTTGTCCACCAGAACAGAGAGTTTGTATCTTTCTGTATTGGAATATCTCCACATTTAAAAGTCTGCAGCAACTTCAGCTCACTAATCAATTTCCGTTGAGTACCTAAACCAAAGGGCACAATGTGGTGTCTCTTCATGTTGATCTGAACAAAATTATATGATGTTCTCACTTGAATGTGCTGACTGTTGGAAGATTTTAGATGATACTTGATGACTATGCTGGGGCTGCAGTTTGGAGCAGTAACAAAATGTCGAAACTGAGTCACCAGCCTGCAGGTTTGTTCTCCAGTGTCTCCCATTCTCTGTCCCTCAGACTCATCTGTTTCAGTCATCATGACACTTGCCTGACTTTCACAGATGTCTGATTTTGCCATCTCATAAACATGTGGATTACACAGAACAAACCTGAGATGAAAACCTTTACTTTCCCGAGAATTTAGGAAGGTTACATTCATAAGAGATTTGTTGGACAGCTTTTACCTGACACCTGTCAGAGTCCTCTTCCCTCAGGAAGGTGATGCCAAGTATACCTGCTGTTTTACCTAGCCTTACACTCAGATCAGATAGATGCCAGTTGGTACTGGCTTGGTGAAAGGAACTTCAGGGACTCCTATATGGCCTACGTAACGGGGGCTGTTATAAACCACTCCAGGTTGACTAACCCAAGCTATGGACCCTGAGCCTGGGATTCAATGTGTACATCACATGATGGCTATTTCAATGAGTACTGGGGCATCTGGAGATTCTATTTGCCAACTGTCACCTCAGTACAATCTCTAAGATGTAGGATATGGGTGGATAAGGGAAGGAGGATATGGGTGACCGCTTGGGGTGAGTGGCGGGGTTGAGTTCTGCATTGGTAGAATCTTCACAGGCTGATACACCCAGAATGCACGCATGCCTTACACAATTGGCCAGAATTACCCTTCTGAGGGTAGCCCAGTAGGGTTCTTTGCTATTCTAATCTTTCTTCCCTGCTTTTCTATGAAATTAGATACAGATCCCCTCCCCCTGAATTTTTGATACTCTCCTCAGTTGGGCTGGGGGCTGGGACTGGGAACTGGAGGCTTGGGGTTGCACCCACCCACCACTAGTTGGTGATTCCTCTCAGTCCTTCTCATGAATACTGTGGTACTCTATCTCTGGGATTGACAGCCTGGTTGGAGTAGGTAATACAATGTGTGTTTTGTCTAAGTGGAAAGAGTTGGCTGTCAGGGTTTAGGGCAGAGTGGTAGCTGTCAGAGGAGCCTGACACTTAGAACCATCCAAAGGATAAATTAGCGTGGCTCTTCTGAAGCTCCCATGTCTGTACCCAGCTACTTGCTTCTCATTCATCCCTATCTCCACCTCCTAGTCACGAAGGGTGTGGGAAATTGAAAAATCAATCCAGCATCTATTCATTATACTTCCCCACTAGGGGTCCTTGAAAATGTCTGCCTAGTTTTGGCTGAACATAAAGCAGTTGTGCTCTTCCTTCTTCTTGGGCATCCTTTGATATGTGAAATATGTCTTGGGTATTCCGAGCTTCTGGGCTACTATCCACTTATCAGTGAGTGCATGTCATATGTGTTCTTTTGTGATTAGGTTACCTCACTCCGGATGATATTTTCCAGTTGGGTCTTTGTAGAAAGGGGAAAAAATACCCACAGAAGGAGATACAGAGACAAAAGGTGGAGCAGAGTCTGAGGGAAAGATCACCCAGAGACTACCCCACCCAGGGATCCATCCTATCTATATACAGTTACAAAACCTAGACACTATTGTGGGTGCCCACAAGTGCTGGCTGACCAGAGTCAGATATAACTTTCAACTGGGATGCTCTCCTAGTGCATGACAAATACAGAGGGGGACACTCTCAGCCAGCCATTGAACTGAGCACAGGGTCCCCAATGGGGGAGGAGCTAGAGAAAGGACCCAAGGAGCTGAAGGAGTTTGCAGCGCCATAGGAGGAACAACAATATGAGCTACCCAGTACTCCCAGACCTCCTAGAGACTAAACCATCAACCAGAGAGTACACATGGAGTTACCCATGGCTCCAGACACATAGGCAGCAGAGGATGGTCTTGTTAGACACCGAAGGCAGGAGAGGCCCTTGGTCCTGGAAAGACTTGATGCCATAGTGTAGAGGAAGACCAGGACAGGGAAGCAGGGGAGGGTTGATTGGGGAAGGGGAGATGGCTTATGGGATTTTCGGGGAAGGGGGGAACCAGAAAAGGGGACAACATTTGAAATGTAAATAAAGAATATATCTAATTTTTAAAAAAAGCAGTTGTGCTCTGCCTCTACCAACACCTTCTTCTGAGTTCAGCAAGCAAGCTTTTGAGGCCACGATGAAGCCAGAGGATGTAGGTAATACCCAGGCTCAAGACACCAGCAGGATATGTGCGAATCAGCAGGAACTGCAGTGATTCTTTTACCACTCTTGACCAACCAAGCCCAGGTTGACTCAAAGAGGCTGGGGTCAGTAGTCACCTGCTTCTCAGGTAAGTCACTGCTTGGGCAATCTGGGACACTGCTCGTGTGCACAAAAGTTGGAGAAGTCTTAGTTTCAGGATTGGTAAATCACTGCCCTACTGACAATCTGGTGGTAGCTTTTCCTCCTAGTCAGGGAAGATGGGCTCACACCAAATCTAATGTGTGGGACCAGGGTTCTGGCAGCAGGCATGAGGGCAACCCAGATGCCACTCTCTTGAGGTTGGAGCCATGGAATCACAAATGATTAAAAATTGCTCTCTAAGAAGTTTCCTGGCAATGCTGTTGACCTGTGTCCCAAAGTCTGTCAGCCTGGATCTTTTCCAAAGGGAAGGAAGCACCTCCCAAACCAGCCAGATACTTCATACGTTATCGAGACTCTCACGAGGCATTCCAACAGTGTCTCAGAAGCCTCCACCTAACTCAAAATAAATATCAGGGTGGGCAGTGGAGACAGAACCAAGCCTTGGGACTTAAGAAATGGCCCTACAATTGATCAGCACCAGGGCTTGAATGACCTCTTCGACATCTTGGCCTCAGATTCTAGGATGCTTATGTCTGATGACCAGAGTGCTCACCTCCTAAAGTCAGAGTGAAGATGCAGGCATGGTGGCAATGTGGAAAGAACCCTCCAGAGATGACTATGCCTACCAGTTGTCATCAAACTCCTTCCACAAGAGCTGACATTTCTCCATGCCACAGCACCAAGACCTCTATACTCTGCCCCCAGGCAGCCTCACCAAGCATTTGCCCTTGACAATCTGTTTACCTCAAGTCTAAAATAAGTACAGTTTCAAATGAATCTGTTCTGGTTATTTTTAAATAACAACGAGAATCATTACTTCGATCTTGAATTTAGGAGGTGACTGGACTCTGCTAGTGGCTGTACTGTGTATTTTGGCATATGGTGGTTGAGGTTGGCATCCTGGAGAAGACCTTTACTCATAGCCCCAGTCCCTGGCCTTGGGAACCTCAGAGCTGGGGATCTTCAGGTCTAACTTTATGTGATCCCACATGGCGGCTCCAGGGCAGTTGACAAGGCAGATCAAATGTCATAAAGCAACTGTCTCAAGACAGACCAGAAAAAAGTGGCATGCCCTTTGCTTCCTCAGCCCTGAAGGTCGCATAGCATCACTTTTGATTGCTTTTGCCCACTGAGGTATCCTCTAAGGCCCTCTCAGTTTCTGAGGGAGGGGGGTAGACTTGTTTACCTCGTGATAACTGACTGCAAAAAAAGCCACGCTGACCGTAGTCCCTTCTACCCCTGCCCTCTCCACCTGAAACACTACATCTGACTCTGGCCCATATCCCACCTCCTGTGTAGACCTTTTCCAGGAGCTTCCAGAATCTCTCCAAGCTGTGTTACAGGACACATGGGTCTCAGTGCTTATGAACAGTTTCCTCTACTTCCTTTTCATACAACCCGTTACTTTCTAAATATAAAACCATCGCAAAGATACAGTAGCCAAAACCGGAGGAAATACTAAGATATTGGTCATGGGTTTGAGATTATGGGTAGTCATTTCCTCCTTTTATTCTGAAAATTTCACATAGAACATCTAGTATAATCAAAAAATAATTTCAAAAAAGATTCTATTGGGGAACTGATTTTTGCACTTAGACTCACAAGACTCTGTGTTCAATCCTCAGTACCGTAAACAAACCACAACAACCACAAAATATAACTAGTAAATGCTTGTTGTGAATCCACAGGATGCAGCTATGCAAATTCTTGTTCCCCTAAAGGAACACATTGTCTATAACTCCAAAATTCATTTTATAGAAAGATGGAAACACACACACACACACACACACACACACACACACACACATACATCAGTCCAAAAATGAAGACAGACTCCTTCCCTACTTGTACATTGAAATTGGAGTAATCCTGGGCTTTTACTACACAGTGGTAACTGTTAAAAGAGACAATGGAGTCAAAGCTAGCAGCCCTGTGGTGTCTCTCCAGATCCAGGTCTTATCTTTGTCCTATGATTTTTTCTAGGCAGTAGCAATGAAGACTGGGGTTGCATCACCTGGACTAAGAAGCTCTGGATATGGTCACAGTTGACAAAGAATTGTGTCATGGCTTTTGTGGAAAGCAGAAAATTAGAAAATGCCCTTTCAAAGTCTGCTGTGGGAGTTAACGTGGATGTGTGCACATAAGGGCAAAGAGGACACTTGTTTTCTGTCAGATGTTTAGCTATAGATATTGGATGATATGGAGCTCAGGTCAAGCAAGTGTGATACACTGATACAAGTGCCCAAGCCTGCTCAGTGCCTCTCACACTTGAAAGTTCTATCAGTTTGTTTAAAATGTGCATTGTTACTACTACACCAGGATTTTCTGGTCTAGAGAGATCAAAATTGGGTCCTGACTGTAGTTTACAATGAACCTTCTGGATAATATTTTGGGTATCACTCTCCTGTTTCTGCATGATAAGATGTACTCTCATAATTAGGCTAGTTTGCCAAACACATTTCCCTGGGCCTACTGTGTGGTGAGCACGATGTTAGATTAGCCACACATAGTTCTCTCCAAGCTTCTCTTTAGGTTTAGGAGGTCATATTCCTGCCTCCTTCTCATCCTGGAGAGCAGGAAGGTCTGAGCAGTGGGTGGATATGTGTGCTCATTCACCTGAATATGGAGTTAGGAATTGAAGTCATGCCAGGGGAGTTTGACAACAGAGGCTCCTGTGCATCTCCAGGATAATTACTCACATGGTTCTGAAATGGGTCAATATGCCAAATGGGTCTTGACAATTAGATCTTTCTTTTCACCATCTTTACAACATCTTAGAACAGTGTCCATATAAGGAAGCTCTCTTAGACACCCCACCCAGTTGGAACTTCTGAGGGCCTTTCAGAAACATGCTTCTTGTTGAGTCAAAGGGTTAAGTAAGGCTTTTGAATGCTGATTTCTAAAGGAGGTAAAAATCCCCTCCTTGGCACCACAAGTTGGAATACCCACTTCCAATTGTGAAGTAAAGGGACCTGGGGAGAGTGGCAGAGTAGCAGGACTCAAATCCTTCCTCTTCAACAATAGTCAGAAATCCTGTATCTTTCTCAGATAAAATCTCAGCTATCAGGGAAATCGCTGAAGAAGAAAATGAATTCTCAGAATGCTGGATTTCAGTGGGCATGTATATTGATTAACAATGATGTCCTTGTTCCCTTGAAGATGTGGCTGCCGGGGAGAGCACGACTTTCATTGCTCTGCTTGCTAAAAGTGGCAGCTTCCCTCCATTCTTCTGCAGAGCTGAGAATGAATATGTTAATATTGTAACTGGGACACAGGGAAGGGGACACAGACTTTGCTGGTGACTGAACAATTCTGCTATAGAGTTGATGCCAGTGGAATGGAATTCCCTTCCTGGGAGTTTGGCCCAGAATATCTATTTGTCAAATCAATTGGCCCAGTGAAGACAAGGGCCCCTATGAGACTTCAGTTAATAAGAGAGGTCAACACTGTTTTCCAGGCATGGGGTCATCTTGGAAGATGAAGGTTGTGCTGTTAATGAGGGTCTGGCTGGCAGATCCACCTAGCCCTTTAGAGTCCCAGAGGTCCCTGATTTTGTGCACAAAGCCTTCTTGCTTTGAGTGTGCTCTCTGACTTCTCAGAGTGCAAACATTCCAAAGTGTAAGTCTCATTCTGGTGTCTGAGCTGTATAGGTAACACATAATTTAAGGTAGACAGTTCAGGGTAGACACAGACACAACCCTATCAAGCCAAACAGAAGAGCATCAAATAATCTAGAATGGGTGTATTTGTTTGAGGACACTTGGGACATGGTGAACTAGACAGAGGCACATTTTGTAAGATGTTCGTTTCACTTGGGAGAAGCGAAGATGTCAGGAAGAAAGGACCAACCCTTTCAGAGGTTTTACCTTCATATTGATCGCCTGGCTGATAACTTCTGACTGTTTCCCATCAATCATGGTACCCCACTAGGGATCATTTCTCAAACCAACTCTATGCAACTCTTGGAGATTTCAAGGTCTCATTCAGTACCATGATCAATTAATAATACCAACTCTAGACATATGGAGGTATGACAAACACAAGGCATTTATTTACAGTCTTCTAGAATATAAGAAGTTCCATTCGAGCTAAGGAAAAACCTGCATTGCCAACAAGAAAGAGGTATGATGATTACATGCAATATCAGGTCACTTGTCAGTTATCGATCTCCAGATGACAAACACATGTCATCATACCCACAGAGCATGAAAATTCATGTCCAAGGAAAGGACATTGGACTTCACTCACCTTATCTCTTCCAGCCCAGACTTCAGGAGCAGCAGCAAAGTTCTTGCCTTTCTAACCTATTCCAACCTCTGGGGTCACCTCAGGGTCCCTTCCTATCATTCTGTCCCAAGGGCAAAGAAGAAGTTCTTGGAATTCTAATGCGGTCAAATACTAGAAGTCAGATCTTTCAGAGACAGAATACTAAACTCCCCAAAGGTCAGAGCAAAAACTATACATGAAAGCAAAATGTTGCTGGGGCCATTTGCTGACTACCCAGGGTCATATCTCCTGTCACTAGTAGGTTTCAGTAGAAACATCCTAGAGGTTCAAGTCTAAGTGGCTAAGTGCCTTTTTACTTCATTCCTCTGCCTGGGCCTGTCCTTGCCAAGTGAGACACTTCAGTCTTTCTATAAATATGTGAAACTATTATGAGTCTATTAAAAGCAAAACAAAGACCTTTAAAAATTCTTGAATGCCAAGGTTGGGTCTAGCCCCTGAAGAGTAGCCCAGGGAGGTTCTTGCCCTGCTCTTAATGCTAGACCTGGGGTGTCTTGTCTAGCATTGTTCCAAGAATGAACCTGAGTGGATTGGCAAGGGAATGAAGAAAAGAAAGACAAGCAGACACACAGAGAGAAAACTGGGATCATGGAAGAGGTGGTCTCAGCTCTCTGCTAGAGAACCTGTAGCACTACGGAAGTGCAGTATGCTTAGTATATAGAGCTTAACATGGAGGCAGGGTTTATGGCATACAATTGGATCAAGGAGACTTGTTTAACTAATCTTGGTACTCTGAAGGAAAGGAAAGCAGTCTTCAGGCTATAAATATCCGGGCAGATTGGGGCATCGGGGGAAGCTATTATGGACATTTTCTGCACTTAATATCAGCATCCACACATGGGTCTGAGGAAGGCTTTGCCACTTCCCTATGAGCTTCACCCTGATGGCTGGGGAGTGTTGATATTTTCCCATGGGTCTGATGGCCTGCCCATGTCAATAATACATTCTCAGGGATTCACTCACTCAGGGCTTCCTCTGCTCTCCACCCTAGGGTGAGGATCGAAAGCAGTCCTTGGCAAGCAACCAGGCAAGATACTATGAAAGAGGATGAAGGCCAAGGTTACATGATCTCTGGTGGATGCTCATTTGTGTAGCTATGCTATGCTCATTTGTCTGTGGCTATGGGGATCTCTTTTAAGTCCGTGGCTCTAGGGGGATTTGAGAATAGGTATCCCAACCCCAGTTCTTCTAGTCCATAACACCACTTCCCCACATTACTTAAGGAATGACTTTCACAATGACACTTTTACCTGCAATGGATCAAAGCAATGTAATCAAGGGAACACATCAAGGGGTCATTTAGGGAATGTCTACCACAGACGTCTGTGTTCAAGGACATGCCATGGAAATCTATTGACCACTATCATCCATTGTGAAACCACAGGAGCAAACTACAGAAGGGACCAGTCAGGAAGAATTGGTTCTAAGCACTGTGTGTCAAATGCCTGCCATGTGCTATGTTTATTCACATAAAATATCAATTCCAATTCCAGCTCCAGTTCCTACATCACCCCAGCAAGGAAGGCAGATATTTCCCTCATCTACAAATTTAGAGGTTGAGTTCTAGAGGCAGAGAGGAGCTTCCAAGGAATAATAGGTAAGTCATGGTCAATAACAAAGGGTTCCATCCATAGGTGCCAAATATGAAAAAAGACCTCACACAATGGAGTCTTCAGAAAGTGGAAGTGGTTATCACCATGAAGTGTACCTCTATGATTTTTGAGCATTGACTCTATCAGAGATTTTTTTTCTTTAAGCAACTTCAGGCAATGAGTACAGTTCAGGGAAGAAGGGTATCATCTTCAAATATCTTCATGTCACTTTGAAACCCAAATTCTCTTATCAATAATAAACCTTGATTAATTGAGATAGTTCCTCTAATTATCAGTTTCCTCATCAGAAAATGGAGGTAAAATGTGACTCTGAGGGCTGGGGAGATAGCTTGGTTGGTCAGGTGCCTGCTTAAAAACATAAAAACCCATGTAAAAACTGGGCATAGTGGCTCTTGCCTGTAATACTAGTAAGTAAGGCAGAGACAGGAGTATCTCAGGGTCCCACTGGCCATCTGGTCTAAAAGTACCACGTGAGAGATCCTCTTGTAATGAGTGAGGTAAAAAGAGGTTGAGACACCTAATGTAGAATTCTGAGCTCCACATATACCCCTCTACACATATGCACACTTGTACATGCATGAACATATACACACGTAGACTCTACTACTCATATACATACGTAAAATGTTATGGTGAAAGTTGCATGAGTGCACATACAAAATACTTAATGTATGACAGGTATGTAATAAGAGCAACTGACTTGGTATTGATTATTCTGAAGCTTAATAAATAAGGAAAACAGAAAGGTCACTTGCTTAATGGCATCTGATTAGTTATAGAGCCAGGACTAAACTTGGACCAGACTCCCTCATACACATACCCCTGAGCCTTTCCCTAAGGAGTCCAGGAGAGCTGATTTTCACAGCACCCATCCTGAGTCAGCAGGAAACACAATTCCCATGTGCCAACCCTCTGATGGGAAGAGGCAAGGATGGCACATTAGGACTATTTCCTTCCAAAGAAAATACTAAAACATGTCACTTCCAAGAACAAACTTCAGTCACTTAAAACACTTATAAATGGGGAGTAACTTCTGAACCTTCAATGCCCAATTTCAGAGCCAGTATGCCTTTTTTCTTTTTTCTTTTTTCCACATTTGAACTTATTAGAAGCATTAACCTCAGAGACTTGGAACCCTGTCAGTTTTATAAACAGTGTTCCTTCTACTGTGGCCAGGCAGGATAATGTAAGGACATTTTCCTTGATGTCATTTCAGTTTCCATTTAAATCTTGGAAATAGTGTTGAGTTCGAGCCATACTGTATGTGGACTGTCACGGGGATGCTGATTTTGAGACTGTGCTGCGAGATCAAGCCCTTGTAGTGTAAATATTTGTCAAAGAAAGATTAACTAGTGAGGCAATAGATTCAGGATGATTGCATCTTTCATTAACCCGGTAAGGAAACAGCCTGGAAAGATATACAATTTGCTAAATCGCAGTAAACAGCCATTGAATTTCTCGTTATTTTTTCCAGGCACATACATGGGTGCTTTTCATCAATGTATACATATCCCTTTTCCACTCTGACCTTGTTTTATATCAGACTTACGTTTTGTCCTTTAACAACCTAAAAGTTGCTATGATTTTTCCACACGTAGGTGAATTCAGAAACATAGCTCATATACTCATTACCTTCATTTTCTTCAGAAATAATAAATGGCATTATTGGAAAAGTGATTAGGGAATTAATCCCTTGGAACCAGAGTATCTTAATGCAATGGTACATAGAATAAGTGAATAGCTTCTTTGCAGTTCCTTGCTTGGGCAAATGTAAGGCCATTTGCTTCAGAGTAGTTTCTTAAAGCGGGGGTTTGCTTGCATATCCTCATGGGTTCTCAAAGCTGGTGCAATATCATACTGTGAGCTACCTCCAAAAATATAACCTTTACCAAAGTCCAATTCGCAAGTCACACCCAAAGGCTTGGTGTTTGGTTTTATGGTTGCCTAAACCTACTTTGCAGAAGACCATGAATTGCAACGAATCAGATTGTTACAGCCCTGCTCAGGAAACAGCTTGCTGAGGGTGAGGGAAACCCCGGGGAGCTGTGGTGCTGGACTGACAATTCACTAGACAACATACTTTGGGGTTGGGGGTTAGCAAGATTGCATGGATTATAGTGTCAGGCCAAAAGCTTAGATTCTCTGGCTGGGATTTGGGAGGCCAGGGAAGTCCCAGAGGATGTGGGGGTAGAACCTCCAAGCTGGTGTAGAAGTGGTTACAAGGGAGCCTCTCCCAGGAAGACAGCAGGGATGATGGGTGAGGCTTCCTTTCTGGGTACATAATCATGTCTTGAGAGATGATTGTGACACTGGGATCCTAGAGTGCAGCCAGTAAGAAGGTTTATAGCCTTGGAGAGAGGTTTCCCATTCCTGAACTTTCCCCTTGGGCAAAAAGACTATTATCAAATTTAGCACGATAACACAGTTTTCACAGAATCGCCAGGAACATTCTCCACTGACGTAGGGAAAAATATTAAAAAACTTGAGTTAGGCTTTTCACAGAGATCAGGACAAAAATCCTACTGAGACTTGACATTTCTTTAGAAAGACTTCCACCGACAGAACTTTCCCCAAAAGTCCCATCAATCATGACCTTCATCAACTACACTGATGAGAATCTGTTTTCTGCTGCTGACAGTCACAAGCACATGGAATTTTCGGTCCTGAACTTGACAAGCGGGAATTGGTAACTTCCCAATTCCAGGAATGTGTGATTCAGTTTCAACACACACTCCTTTGGATCCCTTAAAGGTCAATGGAGGAGGGTCTCTGAAGGGGAAGTAATGAATCTGAACCCAGAATTAGCAGCTCCCTGGGTGTTGAGACCTGAGTCCCCCAAGCCTGCTGTTTGCTGCAAAGCGTTGCCTTGTGCCATTCCATCCCAAGCGTTGCATTTACCAGCCTCTCACAACTGGCCCTCCTGGCTAACAGCTAAGGTTTTAGACACTGGGCTGCCAAGGGGTCCTGGTGTCAAGTCCTCTTAGGTCTCCTAGAGGCCAAGGCTTGCTTGTCCAGGCCAGGCCGACTGCTTTTGCAGATCCCACTCCTGCTACCTGGGATGATCTCCCGCAGGGGGAACGGTGCTGCGCCCCCGCCCCGCCGGAAAGATGCTCAGGGTGATGCTCCTGCAGTCTTACCTGGCCAAGCGAGTCCGATGCGCTCGGGGACCTAAACGGGCCAGCCCCCCAGCTCCGGAAGCCCGTGGCTCAAGCGCTGCGGTGCTTCCCCGGTGGCTCCAAGCAGGCTCCGGGCGCGCGCTCCCCAGGTCCGACTCGGCGGAGCAACCGGACTGCGGCTGAGTCAGCGCCCAGCGGCGGCGCCGTGAGCCCCGGGCAGCCGCCGAGAGCGGCTGTGAGCAGAGCCGAGGCCGCTCTGGCATTTTAAAGGCGAGACTTGGACGCTGTTCAAGCGGAAACGCAGGGAGAAACTTCGGCCCCCAGTGCAGTGCCGCCTGCTCCGGGAGGGCGTCCGGGCTCTGCAAAAGTCTCTCTATAAGGCAGAAAAGCAAAAACCAGACCCCCAAACCCCAAAGCTTCCCTATGCGAGGATTCTTAGAAATCTCTATTCAAGTTAGAGATCAGACTAGGAGGACAGTTTGGAAAGTGCTGGATACAGTTAGGCAAGAGAAAGAAGAAAAAAGATGACAATGAAGTCTAAGTTATTGAACTTATGTCTTGGCATGTGTAATGGATTTAAGCTGGAAACCAGGAGGAAATCGCAGTTTTGCAGGGATACGATTGTGTTAGAAAAATCCAATGTAAAGACAACAGTTACATAGTAGTACCCACAATGAGCTGGTAGGTCATGATATAAACACAGCAAGCTCACAGTGTTATTGTCAGTAATGTGGATGATAAATCCTCTCCTCACTAATAGGGCAATCATAAATATCTGGAAATATAAATTCACTGTTACAGTAGTCTTGCTTGGGGCTTTGTTGAGGTCCATTAAGTGAAAGCTATTTCTTTCTGGTAAAAGAATGGAATCTACCTCTGCCTTTGGGTGGAGATCTACCACCCCAAGCTATCCAAAGCAGGAGAATCAATCTAGAGTCTGCCAGTCAGTTGCCTAGTAGAGTCCACCACTCAGGAAGGCCAATTCACTTTAAGACAGGACAAGGAAAGGGGAGGAATGATTAGAGAATTTAGTGAGATACTACGCTTTTCCTTTCTAGAGAGCCTTCCTGGGGAATTGCTTAGGGAGTCATAGCTGTGCCATATGACTCTGTTAAGGTCTGCTTTTCTGAGTTAAAAGTCAGAAAACCTAGTTTCCATCATTTCTTCTTTTTCTTTTTCTTTCTCTTGGATACTGGCCAAAGCTGGGGCGTGCTTTAACCCCTTGCTTTGTGGCTGCTTGTCTACCATTTGGCCTCTTACAAATAGCATGGGTTTCTCTCTTCCTTTTCTCTATCTTCTTCTTCCAAAGCAGCTGTTTGTATTTATAGCCTATTTGTCCTGCCTTTTTTTTTTTAACTCAAATGAAACTTTCCTTAAGCTTCTTTCTAAGTGATCTATCTATCTATCTATCTATCTATCTATCTATCTATCTATCTATTTTTATTAATGGTACTAAGAACCCTGAGAGAGAGCCCAAATTTCCCCCCCCAAAAAAATCATCAGGGAACATGCACCAGACTCGGGACCCTTCTATTTTTGGTTGGAGGAACTGAGGACTTTGACTCTATTAGGACACAAGCTTTATTCTTGGACAAGAAAAAGAAGCCCTGTAATCCAATCAAATCCTCTGTGTTTTACATTTCCAGCATAATCATCATCAAATTACAAATAGAATTTTCTTTGTAGATTGATATGGTGATTTTAGGGCTCAGTTGGGAAAAGAGACCAATCAACAAAATGGGGGCAAATTTTGTTTGTGAAGCAGTCCTGCTGGATACTGCAGTGAAGGGATGTGATGATGTGGTACATGTGCTACTGCTTTAGGAACGCATTACAGTCGTGAGTGCATCTCACTGCAAGTCTATGAAACAGATAACGGCACTGCTGCCACTCACAGATAAGTAGCTGAAGTAGGTACCAAGGCTGCACAGGTAGAAAGGAGGAGCCAGGGTCTGATGCCTGTGGAATCTGTGCATTTGTATTACAGTCCTTAGTTCCACTACAGGTAACAGTGACTACAATGGTGTGGTACTGCTCAGAGCACTAGCCCTGAAGCAAGATCAGCTGCTCCCAGTACAAATGCAGGAAAAAGTTCAGGGCTGAAGGTGGTACCTCAGTGACTGGAACAAATGGACTTTTATAGTAACTGATATTGGAATAACTGTAGTCAAAATCACGGAGTAGGAATACACTTTCCATGTAGTTCTCCAAACCAGAATAGATTACACATCACTCAAATGCTGAATGTAAAATCTGAAGCAGAATAATGAATATATAGGTATTTGCCATGAACTTGGGATTCCGAAAGCCTTTCTAACACATCATAAAGCCACAAAGAAAAATACTTATAGATATAAGCATTAAAAATCCAAATGATGTTTATATTAAAAGACATAGTAAACAGAATTGAAGAAAGAGCTGGAAAAAGTATTTACTATACATGTGACATGGGTTGCTAAATTTAATTTTTAAAGCAAAACTTTGGTTTTACTTATTTTCATTTTATTTTTCTCAAGATCTCACTGGGTGATGCAGGCTGACTTGGAACTTGCTGACTACCTGAGGCTATCTCTTGTTTCAGCCTCCAGCTTGCTAGGATTACAGACATGAGTTACTTTTTAGTGCGAAGAGTTTCATTCACTCTGTATCTAAAAGTCAAATTTAAGTGGTGGTCCTATATCTTCTCTGATATCCCTAGTAGGATAATACTTTAACATAATTTACAAAGGCCATAAAATCATTAAATCAAGGGAGCATTACCCTCCCAGAACAAGGACTAGAAAAGAGCGGGAGGCAATTTCCAACAGAACTTAAACAATAAAGCAAAACAACAATTCTCTCTGGTGATGCGATAAATAGGAAAACATGGGTCTTTAAGTAAAGCTGGAAAGATTTAAAATATTGACAACATCCAGTGCTAACAAAGGGTTTGGACAAACTAGCCTACATTTATGAGAATGTAAATTAGTACAGTACTTCTAGAAAGCAGTTTGTGAAAAATACCAAACTCAGCACTCATTCTTCAAAACAGTAAGCCAAGTAAATACATTTTCAGGTATTTTCCTAATGACTGACTTGGAGACACAGCTCTGTGATTAAGAGCATTTGCTGCTCTTGAAGAGGACTCTGTTTCCCAGTAACTGTCAGTAACTCCAAGTCCAGGGGATCTGTTGCCCTTTTCTGGTCTCTCTGTTAACTTCATACACATGGTACACATGAAAGCAAAACACTCATATACATAAAATATAAATAAATTAATTAAAAAGAAATCAGTTACCATTAGATGAAACACATACCAGAAATGTTTATTGTTTTACAAAAATAATTTGTAATAGTGAAAAAACTGGACACAATCTAAATGCCTAGATACAAGAACTAGTTAAAAAGAGTTAAATGAGAATGTACATAGAGACTTTAAATTCATACAGTATGACTTTAAGCACATTCTGGGCATTTGTTCATCAAAACAAAATAAAGAACTGCTCAGTGACTAGGAAGATGCATCTAGTTCCTCCATTTTTAAGAAAACAGGACAGAGAGTTAAGCAATATGTTAGCTTAAATTATTGCTATCACTGTCAACTCTAAGACTTCTCCCTGGACTCCTTGTCTCTCCTCTGCATACTATCAGTTCGTCTCTCTGTAATTTCATCTCAACTTTTTTCCTCTCCAATTTATAAAATTGGGCAGCACGTAGAGCTTTGTATAATAAATAGACTCAGTCACCTTAAGAAATTAATTCTGTTGGGTTCCACTTTAAAGATTCTCTCTCTCTCTCTCTCTCTCTCTCTCTCTCTCTCTCTCTCTCTGTCTCTCTCTCTCTCTCTGCTTTACAAACCCAAGTTGGAGCATATATACATAGGTAGAGCACCAGTTAGGATATGTTGTATGTGATGTATAACAAAGAGCTCTTAATTCTCACCATTTGGAAACAACTATCCACCCATGATTCCTGCTGTACATTTATGATGAGTTGGGTGTGCATTGCCTTCATATGGGTAACATCACGTGGGAATTCTGGTTGGAGAAGCAGTTAATATTGTCAATGCTTTGATTTCATGGGAGAGGCAGAATGGATGTGCTCAACTATGGCCTGGCTCATAAAGTTGTCAGAGCAAGTCACTTGGCCAAGCAAGAAAATTATCAGCTTCCAAGAAAGCAAAACAGCCCCACACACCCAAGACACTGGGGCCAAGGGTTTGGCTTGTGATAGACAATTGACCACCATGGCTATTGATGGAGCAAATGCTTTTACCACATTCCAACGTGGCTAAATTTTTAAAAGTGGAGGACTGGAGGAGATGGCTTGTTTGGTAAATTGCTTGTTGTTTAAGCATAAATTCTTGAGTTCATATCCCTAGTGAAAAATAAAAAAGATCCCCAGTGAAACATAAAAAGTCGGGCATGGCTATCTGCTACTGTAATCCCAGCCTTGGGGAGGAAGAGATAGGAGGGAGGATCCCCAGAGCTGGCTGTCCAGCCACTCTAGCTGCATCAGTTGGCTGCAGATTCAGTGAAAAGGTCTGTCTCAAAGGATAAAGTGAAAGCCAATAAAAAGACACTGATATTGACCTCTGGTATCCATATGTACCTGTTTGCACATGCACACACAGATAGAGTGAGAACAAGAGAGATGAGGAGGAGGATGGAGGGAAAGAGGGAGAGGAATAGAAAAATTAAGAAGGAAAAGAGTAGGAGGAAAAGAAGGAGGAGGAGGACACTGGGTAGACATTTGTATAAATTTTGACCACAGTGATCATGAAGATAGGACTCTGGTTGGAATGTGGATCTTGGAGTCAGATATCCCTGGCTATTCTTGCTCCGTAACTAACTGGATAAATAACCAGTTGCCAAGACATGGTATTTGCCACATTCTCAATCACAAAGCAGAAGCAGTTCTTGTAGGATTGGTGGAGAGATCAAATTTGACACCAAAAATTAAGCCAGTAAGCAGTGTTTCAGGGTGGACTCAGACCTCACTGGTAAACTTTACAAAAGAAAGCCTGCTTTTCCTCTGCATCGACTACAAACAAATAATAATTGCTTGCAAAGAGATGTCCAATATTCGTATGAGCTATTTAAGTAAGTAATTTTATTTGCTTGGCAAAATGATGATGTTCAACCTATTTTGAAGTATGTGTCTGTAGGATGGCTGGGTCAGGCTGTTTGGTATGTACTTCATCTCATCTAGTTGTTAGAAATCAATCTCTAGCTATAGAATTTTCTCTCATTGTCAAAGTTCAAAACAAAGGCCATCTTTCACAGATTAGTTAGGTCTCAGTCTTGGTTTTAACTGAGTAAGTAAGCACTGGAACTGGCTTCTGTGGGAGCCGACATTCTTTGTGGCAATGGCTTGAAAGTGCCAAATTGGGTATCAACGTTACTCTAGTATAGACCTTGTTTGCTTTTGCTTAGCCCTCATCATTACTTCAGCCTGTGCCCTAGAAATACATTGAAACCCCAGAATTGGGGTCCATGGGCTCCTCATAGCTTTACAAATATCAAATGCAGCAAGTACCATGTGCATGACAAAGTCACAAAGTAGGCGTGCTCTTTTAGATCCTGACTCCTAACTCCTGTTGAAGGGGTCGTTTGTTATCATAGCAAAACCAAACCTAGCTTATCCTGACTACTATTCTGGACAGTGGGTCCTTTTCAATTTGTGTTGTGAGTTTCACAATGATATAGTTGGGGAAAAATAAGTGTCTAAACTCTATGGTTGTCATACACACTGGGAATTCTGATTATGACAAGATGCAGTGGGTATGGTCTGATGCGGTCGCCAAATTGTGGCTCCACAGTAGTACTAAGGGCAGCCTGCAAGTCTTCCCAAGGGCCATCAGAGACTTTCAGGTTGTGTGTGTGTGTGTGTGTGTGTGTGTGTGTGTCTGTGTGTGTGTGTATCACAGTCTACTGTGACCAAGGCTAGCCAAGAAATCATTGTGTGCTGAGGATGTCTTGAATTTGTGATCCTCTTGCATCTACCTCCCAAGTGTTGGGATTATAGGAATGTGCTACCATGCCCAGTTTGTGGTGCTCTGGATCAAAGCCAGAGTTTCATAAATGCTAGGCAAGCACTCTACCAACTGAGCTAATCTCCAGTCCTTCAGGAATCTTGCTAGCCATTTCAAACTATTGTCAGCTCAAAATCAGCATTTACCCTACATGAATTATTGATATAGTTATGGGGGAGTGTTTACCCTACATGAACTGTCAGTGTTACAGATGAAGAGTCCCTTGCTGCCACTCCAGGGTAGGTGTTAATGTTCTCAAGCATAGTCATTGCTTCAAAGAGGTTGTGTGGAATTTCAACTTTGGCATGGGTTTGGCTACTGTTTCCTGGGTTTCTTCCAGGTGGCAGGGTCCTGATTTCCTGGCCCTACGGAAAGGAAACTGGATGCTTCCAATCTACTCCAACCTTGTAGCTACAAGGGGAGCATATTCAGAGAGACTACTCTGCCACATGCAATGCAGTTCAGAAAGAAAATGCCACCCTGACCCCAGACCTGGAGTCCTTTTCAGTGTTCTCTCTCTCTTCCTCTGTGTTTCCTGCCTTTCCTATGAATACAATTTAAAGGCAATCAGTCTTCCACACAGCAGAAGATATTCCCTTTAGTACCCAAGTCAGGGAACACCACTGATTTACACAGGTCAGAAGTGGCTTTCACCATTCACATTCTAAATTGCTCAATTTCACATTCTAAATTGCGGGGGGAGCATCTTAAAAGATCTCCAGATCTTTATCTATCCTCTTCTCTGAAGCCCCTCCCTCATTCATGCTTCTGCACTCCTGACAGTTTTTAAGCAATTTCCCCATACTCTACTTTGTTCTACTCTTTGGGGCTTCTACTCAAGACTGCTTGCTCTTCCTCTACTCTCTACGGCTTCTACCCAGCCTGCTCTTTTCCTCACTCAATGATTTGTAACCTTCATGATGGTTCTCTTCTAACCAGTCATTCTCTTCCACCTGTTTCCATTGCACTTGCCTTGTTCACAGAACTTTTCTGCCCCTCTGTCATGTGACATGCTTGCTGATTCACCCCTGCTCTATTTACCCATTAGTCAACTCACAAGGCAGAAATACTAGCTTGATTCTGTATCATCGGAGGCTTGTCTGAATTGAAAGCATAAAAGTCCAGATGCCTAACACAGCAGTTTTCGGAGGATGGATGAGGCTCCTTCCTACTCCTAGGAAAGCTCAGCCTTGGATTTCTCTCCTGTTTGGCCTTGTTGGAGCACAGATCAGCTACAATGGCCCCACAGAGAAAGGATGAGACACTCATCTCAGAAACTCCAATTTCTAGCCCAGGAGCGGCTTGGTGGCTACACATTAGATAATCTTAAACCCACACATGGCTTTGGGCCAGTCCCTTGCTGCCTTGGTCTCATTTTTTACACTGTACCGAGTTGAGGCAGTTCTGAGAGCTTCCTGTTAATGCTGACTTTTCCTTTCTTTATCCCTGGATGGGTGGAGGAGGCAGCTTTTGAGGGAAGCTTTGGCAAATTCCCAGCTCTTGGCTGCTGTTTAGCTCAAGGTGCTGTTTATGCCTCTGTTCTGGGCTCCCTGCCTCTGCCGATGACACAGCATGGCCGTTGTAGGGTCAGCTCCTCCTCCTGCCTATTCTATGGGCTTCAGGGCCACAGCTTCCTGGCTGATTCATGCTTTTACTTTCACAAGACAGCAGAGAGAAGCAGACATTGGTGACAGCCCATCCTTCGTTTTTGCACTTCGGGAGAGCTGATAGATGATCCAGCCTGAAAAGGAGACAATCAAGTGAAAGAGATGCCTGCTGCCTGTAGGACCAGACTCATGTGCACAGTGCTCACTCCTACTCATTCTGGGCACATCAACAATCAGTTTACAGGACAGAAGAGTAGGTGGCAAATTGTACCTGTTTTGCAGTTGACAAAATAGAGGCAGAGAGCAGCATACCCCAGGTCTCAAGACTTCAGTTCCAAGTACCAGAACCTGTGCTCTAGCCTTCCAAGTCTTTGCTCGATAATTTCTACTTACATCTACCTGGTACTCTGTCACACAGAAATACAAAATGTTATTGAGTAGCTAAGTAGCATCTTCTCTGATTAATGCCTCCCTAGGTTCTGTGAAACCATGGACTCAGACTATTTAGCTACCAAGGGAAGACTCAAGAACGTAACTGCTTTTGGTCCCTAAGAGCCAATAGTGCAGGGAAGGGGGAAAGACCCAACAAGAGGAGATCCATTAAGGCAGACATCAGCCTAGGAACTCTCTTCCCTTGGACTCGAATAGGATGTGCGATGCTGCTCCTTCCTGCTTGAAATCTTGTGACTGCACCATGAAGAGAAGGAACACATCATGAGGGACAGGGTGTGATGTGGAAAGTACCCCATTCACCAATCCTTTGTTACCTTATCAAGAAGATGGATTCTTAGCATGTGGGGTGTGGGGTGCATTCATCTTAGACTTCAGTCTTAGGGAGTGTGAAGAGGGGAGCTGAAGTTTCAAGAGGAATGAATTATTCTGCCTGATAAAAAGACATGAATGCAGTCAGGAACACAGCAGGGAGAGGAAAGAGAGGCAGAGGCTGAGAACAAACTTGTTGGAAATGATTCAGAGCCAAGCTCTGAAGATTTCAGAGGTATGACTGGAGTGGTGCAGAGAGAACTCTGGAGAGGGTCAGGACAGTGGCATTTGGGGCAAAGGGAGGTGAGGGTAAAGAGACGTGATGTGAGCAGACTTTCAGGAAAACCATAAGCCTTCAGGCATGTTATATTGCACACACCCCATCCCACCCCTGCAGAAATAATTATCTTTAAAAGTCTAGCTTGCTGTGGACAATTTGTAGGGTCTACTCTGGGGAGATTTCACTGTGCCAGTGAGTGAAGGCCATTGGTGGAAAAGGCCTCCAGGGTCATGAAAAGCCAAATGTGAAAACCTGGTATTATTTGTCATGAATTCTGCTACTTACCTAAGAGTATTTCTATACTTTTCTATACTCTTCCCTCAGAGTCTCAGGCTTCCTATCTATAAATGAGGATAAAATGATATCTTCATTTTAGGTGTGTTGTGAGGGTTAAACTGTTGTTTAAAAAAGAAATCTCTTCTATTCGGACAGAAATGAAGAGGCAGGCAACAGTGTTAACAGCCCATGGGGCTGGGTTTCTAATCCACAGGCTTCTAAGCTGGGTCTTGAGAATGAAAGACTTACGCCCCTAGGCTTTTAAATTTGGAGATTTATAGCTCGGGGTACTTAAGTCAGACACTTATTGCTTTAGGCTTGAATACCTATGGCCCAGCACTCACAGCTACTGTAAGAGTGCCTAGGTGCTGGTGTCAAGGCTCTCAGCTCTTAGCCTTGGCAGATGTCTGGAAGCCTTCCACTGGCTGGCACCTGCAATTCTTCCACTTGGCTCTTTGTAGTGTTTCCCAGAGTCTTACCTTTGTGCCCACTGGTACCTGCTCAGCACCTTCGCAGTCCTTTGTCATCTCTGTAGCTGTCTCCTCTCAGGCGTCCTCAGGGCCTTACAGCAGTAGATATTATTCTCTCAGAGTCACGTACCTGAGCTGGAAGACCCAGGGATTTGCTTGTTCTTTGTACAACCAGCTTAGTTCATTCTACCTGTGATAAAAGCTAAAGATAAAATATAAATTTGTAAGACTATTTCAGAGAAGATTTAGTGGAAATTGCTATTATAACACAGCAGGGCTAATGAACAGAAAGAAAGCCTGCACTGACTCAAAGAGACCAAGAAACAGACTGCTTATATTGCCCCGCTCAAAAGGCTGGGGTACACTCATGCACGACTTCCTTTATTACCAGCAACAAATTATACATGTGCACAGCATCCTCTCTGCCAACCACAGGCTTGCTGTGAGTTATTGGGAGAAGAGGTTTCCAATGCTATGAGACAGGTGTGCCACCCAGTGCCACTGTAGGCAACGTTATCTAAAGGTCATCAAGGTTTCTTATAGCTAAGGTACATAGTCTCCAGAAGGCAGCGCAAGCTATGTGGAGCACTTGTAACTAGAGAAAAGGCAAAGGTCATGGCTTCAACATCAGCCATACTCACTGCAGGCTTTGCAGCTGCAGCAGAAATTATCTTGAAGATGAAGTATTCAGAGTGGTCAGCATATTGGGTTGACAGCCATCTAGTCCTAAAAATCAGGATTGTTTGGATGACAGCTCCCTGCTCAAGGCATCCAAGCGCAAGAAGATGGTCTGACAGCTGTCAATCAAGCAGCTAAGTGCCTTACTCCTAAAAGCTTCAATTATTCAAAGGGAAAAAATCAGTAGTATTTTCAGCAAAGATTTAATATTTTATTCAGGAAACTTTGTCCAACAATACTGACCTCTCTTAGCCTAATACCTTTAGGCAGGGCTGGGCCAATCCATCTGACTCAGAACTAGATGATGCATTTGAAGTACTTTATGCTAAGCCCTGTGTAGTCTGAACATAGGACAACAACATATTGACAGTTCTCGGATGATGCTAATAGAGAACAAGGAGCAGAGTGTATGTGTGTGTATGGGGAACTAGGTAGGGTGATCATGTCATACCTCAGGGCTGGAGGTTATACCAAAGAACAACTTGCAGCAGTTGACTTTCTTTTCTTTTTTTCTTTTTTTTTAAAGATGTATTTACTTTATTTATATGAGTACATTGTAGCTGTCTTCAGACACACAAGAAGAGGGCATCGGATCCCATTACAGATGGTTGTGAGCCACCATGTGGTTACTGGTAATTGAACTCAGGACCTCTGGAAGATCAGTTAGTGCGCTTATCCTCTGAGCCATCTCTCCGGCCACCACCCCCTGCTCCCCCCACCCCCCCACACACCCCGGTTTTCTTTTTGTATCAGAAATTTGGACCAACTTAGTAGCAAGTGCCTTTACCCAGCAGGGGTCTAGATTGCATGTTTTTGTGCAATAAGTGCAAAGGAAGACATGGGCAGTCTTGAGTTGTGGGGAGTGTCTATCCCTGAGGTATCTGTGGTGATTTTTCTTGTTCTGGATCACAGCCAGCTCTCCTCTCCTGATCACAAAGGTGAGATTGTAATCTACTGTTTCTGTTTAATGGATTATAAATGTGTCACTCTCAGGCCCCGTAGAACTCCACTGCCACTGCACAGGTTTCTTGGCTCCTTTTGCCCAATGGTAAGACAATGGATCCAAGAGGATAGACACCATAGGCCTGGATTTTCCAAGAAAAGAACTCTCTGCTGACCTCTACAGGCCTTGCAAGGAAGTACATTTTGCAGCCTGCGGCTACCAAGAAGCACATCTAAACCTCTGCTTGCTACAGCCATGTGCAGAGCACCTTCTACAGATGGACACATATGCCTGAGTCTGATTGTGTCTTATAAGAGGCAGAGAAAAGTCAACTTCTGTGACAGCTGACTCAAAGCTTGGCTCTCTTTGAATCTCAGCACTATCTCTCACCTGGTGCTTCTCCAAATTTGCCAAGACAAGAAGATTTGAACCTCATTTACTATCTTCAGTTTTTCCACTCAATGCATAGGATAAAATTTCATGACATGAAAGAACAAGGGAGTCATTCAATATCAGCCAAGGAGGAGATCCTTGCTCGGAATTTAGACATCATAGTAAATGGCAAGGAAGTCAGAGTCCTTCTAGAAGGTGGAATTTGGTATATTTATATACATATATATACACATATATGTAATACATTATATATGATATATCATATATGTGATATATCACACATATATTTATGTAGTATATCATATATACTGTATTACATATTGTAATTTATACATAAGTACTTAGCAGCATATATATATATATATATATATATATATATATATATATATATATATATATTCTGTATATTGCTAGCTTTTGGTGCTGAAGTTGGTCCAGCTACTGCTTATCTTCCACTGTGTATCACCTACCTTGTCATTTGAGCACCTTGTTCCCCATAACTACACCCTCACTAGCCAGAGTCCCTTTGTGGGTGTGAGATACTTTATGTTAAAGAGGGTTGTAAGCAATCAGTTTACAACTAACCAAGGCCCTCTCTTTAGTTAATAAATATTTTCTATGGTTTTACTGCTATTGATATTTAGGTTTATTTGTGGTGAGATAAAAATTCAAGGAATTATTTCAGCTCTCCTAAATATGTTGAGACATGACTTGTGTATATGTAGTATATTTTAGTATAAGTTTTCCAGGCTGCTGAGAAGAATGTGTACTCTCTAGATGTAATGTTCTGTAGCTGTCTATTTGGTCTACTTGGTCTATGATGTCATTTATCATTATTATGTTTCTATTCATTTTGTGTATAGATGATATGTCCATTGGTAAAAGTGAAGTGCTGATGTCACCTACTCTTAATGTATTGATATTAATCTGTGACTTTATCTCTATCAGCATTTACTTTATGAAGTGGAGTGTATCTGAGTTTGGCACATGTGTGTTTAGCATTGTAATGTCCTCTTGATTGATTGTTCGTTTGATCAGTCTGAAGTGACCTTTATTGCTTTTAATAAGTTTCCATTTGAAGTCTATTTTCTTTCCTATTTTGTCATGGTTTTTCTTGGTTCCATTGGTTTGGAATGTGTAGGTGTACCATGGCACACTAAAAGAGTTTTTAATCTTTGGTGTTGAAGTATGTTTCTTGTAGGGAGCAAAATGGCAGATCCCGTTTATAAATCCAGTCTGATAATCTGTACCTTTTACTTGGGGTGATGGAATCATTAGTGTTCAGAGTTATTATTTGAAGTTATATACTAATTCTTGTCATTTTGTTGATTTTGTGGCATTTGTTTTCTTAGTTCTCCTTTGATTAGTCACCATTGATCTAACATAGTTTATTTTATCTGTCACCTCTTGGATACATTTGTCCTTTTAGTCTGAAGAATTCCTGTCAGTATCCTTTGTCAGGCTGGTTTGGTGGTGAGAAATTCCTTTGACCTTCTTTTATTTGTGAAGAGTTTTTCTTTATCTTTCTATTATGACAGATAGTTTTGCTGGGTATAATAGTCTGGCCCTGCATTTATGGTCTTTTGGAACTTGTAGTACTTTGGTCCAGGTCCTTCTTGCTTATAAATTTCCAACGGAAAAATCAGCTTCTATTATAATAGGCTTGCTTTGATGTTATAAGATCTTTCTCTCTTGCAGTTTTCAAGTAATTTCTTTTTTCATAATTCACTCTTTTAACTATTATATGACATGGGGACTTTATTTTCTGGCCTTGTCTATGCAGTCACAATAGATAAAATCAAGAAAACCAATGACAACAAATATTGGCATGGATGTGGGACAAGGGAAACACATATTCACTGTTGGTGAGTGCACAAATTAGTCTAGCCACTATGGAAATCAGTGTGTAGGATCCTCACAGAGTTACAAATAGATCTGTGCTATCACCCAGCAATGCCAGTCCTAAGAATGTACTTGAAAGACTTTATAGCCTATGACAGAGATCCCTGATTAGCCACATTCATTGCTGTTCTAGTCACAAAAGTCAGGAAGTGGAAACAGCCTAGATGTCCATAAACAGATCAATAGTCAAGATGCAGTACATGTACGCAATAGAATTTTATTCACCTATGGAGAAAAAATGATACTATGAAATTTGAGAGCAAATTATGATGGTGGAAATAATCAAATTCTCTCACACGACAATCCTAGCTTTTAATCTTTTAATGTGTGTGTTTAAGATGGAAGTTCCTGTAGAAGTCAGAAAGCTAGACAGGGGTCATGTGGGGAAGATTTTTAAGTCTGAAGTATAGTAAAACACAGGAGAATGATGGAGGAAAGGGCAATGGAACAGGAAGGGATAAACAGGGTGGAGGATGAAAGGGAAGAGTTGAGGAAACAAGGATAGATAACTAATACTAACATCTTTCAAAAAAGCCATTAAAAAACCTACTATTGTAGAAGATTCCTAAAAAATACTTATACAAAAACAGCTAAAATGGAATAACCCTATAATGGAGGATAAAGCTTTCATATGCTACAGCCTATCAAACTAAAAACCCCATTCAAGCTGTGTTTAGTAGGTTTTCATTAAATATCCCAACAACAGACTATGAACATTGATTTTGCTTATATCCCAGAACTTGATGGTAATACAATTCATTGTTGAAGTCACAATATATTTGAGTCACAGAACAGGAAGAAATCAAATGGGTACTGACCTAGAAGCTTCATCCATCTTGGATAACTTTCATAGTGTTGAAACGTGCTGTGCAGGCTACTGGGGTAGAACAGTCATCAGCATTCTTACCCAGCTATGAACCCTGTGATCTATAATAATGATTTGTTTGATAATAGACCCACTGGTACAATGGTATGGATGAGATTTGGAATCCACTCCATGAGACAGAACCCATACTTGGTACTGTTATTTCATCCAATAACCCATGACTGGATAGGTCTTAGGTCATAGTGGAAAATTCATTCCTATTATTTAGCTAAATGAACATAGTATTAAATGTACCCAAAATACTTATTTTTATCCCCATTCATCAGTGCAGCTCTAAATCTTCATCAAAGAAGTCTCTTTTTGTAGTAGATATGGTTAATACAGAGACACACGACTGGTTTACGTGCAGAGAATAAGAGGCTGTGGAGTACTCAACCCTAAATGGCATACACCTCTCCCTAAGGCTCAGTGATCATCTCAGAAGAGGGGATGGAAAGGTTATAAGAGGCAGAAGTAGTAGATAACTATTGTGAAACAGTGTTTTCTGGTCATAATGAGGGCACTGCACACATGAGTTCAGAGTGCCTATGATTGCATGTACAAGACCTGTAGAAGATAAACCCAACCAAAATCCCCACATGGATCACAGTGAGACTCATAAAGTCTCAGTCCTAATTGAAGAGCTTTTTCTCAATTTATTCTCAGGCTTGGCATTTGATAGACTGTCCACATTCCAATGTATAGCTCTACACATGGGAGCAATGCTAGGTGTATTCAATGGATTTTTTTAAAAAGAGAGTATATGAAATTTGGAGGGAAAGTGGTGAGGGGTGTTAAGTTGGAGTAGAATGAGTCGGGGGATGGATTTGATCAAAATACATTACATTCATGTATAAAATGCTCAACCTTATTTTAGTGTATAGAATCTGAGGGGCTACTTTCCAAAGTGTTAGGTTCTGAAAAGCTACTCAAATTATTATTTTGCTTCAAGTTAAAAGGGAAACAAATAGCATGATGCCAGAATCCTAAAATTATTATTGTATTATTTCAGGAAGGGGGTCCCATGGCTTAAAGAAATAAAAACAACTTGTACAAATTGCTAAAATGACTTTTTACAATAGAAATATTTTTGTACAATACTTTGAATATTTTTAAAAGATTTATTTATTTACTTACTTATTTATTTATTATTTAATGTGCATGTGTCTGTGTGTCGGAGTCTATGCATATGTACCACCTGAGTCTAACTCTAGAGGAAACCAGATGAGAGCATGGAGTTACTAGGCAGTTGTGAGCCACCTGATGTAGGTGATGGGAACTGAACCCAGATCCTCTGGAGGAGCAGGAAATACCTTCAATCACTAAGCCATTGCTCCAGTCTCATGAGCATGAGTCTCACGCCTAGGTAGCACATACACTGAGATCAATGAAATGTTCTGGTATTGTGTAGCAGGTCACTTTTCCACATTCAGATAAAGAAACAAGGGCTGGGAAGATAGCTCTATAGGTAAGAGTACGTTCTGTTCAAGCATGAAGACCCAAGTTCAAATCCGTGGCACCCATGGTAAAAAGCCAGGTGTAGCCACATATGTGTATGTAACTCCAAAGCTGTGGAGTGCAGGCATAGAATGAAGCAAGGGAGTAATATGAATAACACCTGGCGTCCTCCTCTGGTCTCTACATTGTGTCCTGCCTCTGCTTGTGGTGACTGGGCACCTGGGCACAGCTGGCAGGGGAGGCAGAAGGAAGGCCGAAAGGAAGGTCCGCAGTCGTGTCTTCGCTGGACAAGAAGAGGAAACAATGGAATCTGGTTCCAGGTTTCCTCTCTGGGTACTTGAGTACCACCAGCTTATCACTAGGAGTCAGGAATGGGGGTGGGGAGGCGGTGTCCAAGGTCCTCACTTGTCTTCAGTGTATCCACCCACTAGGCAGGAAGAGGAAGGCAGAGCCTGGAATGAGGGGAACCTGGTCTAACTGGGAATGAGTGCTCAGAGTACTGGAGGGGCTGGAGGGGCCGGTGGAGAGAAGGCCTTCCTGGGGGTGGGGGCGTTTTGGCACAGCTCTTTAAGATGAAAGACTTCACCGCGGCAATCCTTAATAAAAACAACTCTTTGAGACAATCCTTGCTTGCTCATACTGGTGTATTTGATGGTGGATATAAACACATATATTTTATTTGAGGTGAACAAAGGATTAAATACTCTTTGTAGGAAGAGATACCCAAGAAAGAAAGCTCATTGGCTGAAGGCTTGGGGCTAGATATCTCATTAACATGGAGAAGAACTCCAGGTGTTTATACTACAGGACCCAGTGTCCATGGTCCGCAGCAGGGTGTTTCAGAGTAGGTAGAGGCAGGTTGGAAATGGCTCCAACTCCTGCTTTTCTCAACTCTGAGATTCCTAGGATTTGAGCTCATTCCACCTTACCATTTCTTATGCCTGTCTGGTAACATGGTCCCACGTGTTCTGCGTGTACCTACACATATGTATGTATACTATGTGTATGCCACACATATTCAACACACACACACACACACACACACACACACACACACACACACCCTGAGACACCAGAACTTTGCCATTGAGCTGTATCTGGTAATTATTCCTTCATGCTGGGAGCTCAAGTTACCCCTCCCTGAGACACTCATTTGTCAGGGTGGAACTTTACAGAAGGCTTTGCTAGAAAGAGGCTAGGGTGCCCTGGAAAGCCATAAGGAATTCTTACCTGTTCTTGCCTGTTCACCTGTCTAGTGTGTGCTGGGGATTTGTGTTGCTGACACCTCCTGACAGCTCCAACTCCAGTCTCTAGTTCTCAGCACTGTCCACCTGAAAGGATACACTTCTAATCCAACAAATAAGACCAGAGAGGAGAGAGGACAGGCTGGAGACGACACTCATGGAGCTTTGAACCTGGGGCAGGATGGTGAGTGATACTGAAATCGATTCTCAGGACATTCAGTCTGTCTGTAGTCTGTTCTTCTCTTGTTCCCTAAGCTCAGTGATTCTGTCATTGGAAAAGACCAGCCAGCAGGTGCAGGCAAGTGTGCCAGATGTTCTTTTCAGTGATTCTCATCACCACTAGTCCCTTGGGACGGCCTGCTGCTCATAGCCTATTGTGCAAGCTTCAGGTGATGACCTGCTTTCTCTAACTCAGGAGCAAACTGGAACCCCCCTTGTTTGCATCTGCTACTTCCTGCCATAGTGCCTGATAATGTCATCTTTCCTATGAGTCAGCAGAGCAGAAACAATGCTCACTTTCACTTTCATTCTCTCTTTTGGCCTTCTCTCTACCACATGCTCCTTCATCTAGGAAGCACACATGAACTCCCATGGTAGATTCAGCAGACAGTGAAGGCATGGTGCCTGGCTCCTGAACCTTCCAACCAATGAGTTATGGTGATGCTCAGGAAACATTTACATCTTATCTTCTTGCAAATGCATTAAGTGCATGGAGGAGATATGTGAAGACCTGTGGGGCCTATGCAATAGGGAGGCTGACCAAATCTTGGTGCCTGGGAAGCTTCTTTAAAGAAAAAATATTCACGCGGAACTCTATCACAGAATCATGATTTTTTTTGTTTTTGTTTTTGTTTTTTTAGTAAAAATGAGCATCTTGCCAAAAGCAATATACAGATTCAATGCAATCCCCATCAAAATCCCAACTCAATTCTTCATAGAGTTAGAAAGAACAATTAAAAAATTCATCTGGAATAACAGAAAACCCAGGATAGCTAAAACTATTCTCAACAGTAAAATAACTTCTGGGGGACTCAGTATCCCGGACCTCAAGCTGTACTACAGAGCAATAGTGTTAAAAACTTCATGGTATTGGTACAGTGACAGGCATGTAGATCAATGGAACAGAATTGAAGACCCAGAAATGAATCCACACTCCTATGGTCACTTGATCTTTGACAAAGGAGCTAAAACCATCCATGGGAAAAAAAGATAGCCTTTTCAACAAATGGTGCTGGTTCAACTGGAGGTCAACATGCAGAAGAATGCAAATCGATCCATTCTTATCTCCTTGCACTAAGCTCAATTCCAAGTGGATCAAGGACCTCCACATAAAACCAGACACACTAAAACTAATAGAAAGGAAACTAGGGAAGAACCTTGAACATATGGGCACAGGGGAGAATTTCCTGAACAGAACACCAATAGCTTATGCTCTAAGATCAAGAATTGACAAATGGGACCTCATTAAATTACAAAGTTTCTGTAAGGCAAAGGACACTGTCAAAAGGACAAAGTGGCAGCCAACAAACTGGGAAATGATCTTTATCAACCCTACATCCGACAGAGGGCTAATATCCAATATATATAAAGAACTCAAGAAGTTAGACCCCAGAGAGTCACATAACCCTATTAAAAAGTGGGGTACAGAGCTAAACAAAGAGTTCTCACCTGAAGAATATCTAATGGCTGAGAAGCACCTAAAGAAATGTTCACCATCCTTAGTCATTAAGGAAATGCAAATCAAAGCAACCCTGAGATTCCACCTAACACCAGTCAGAATGGCTAAGATCAAAAACACAGGAGACAGCAGTTGTTGGTGAGGATGTGGAGAATCATGAGTTTTAATGGCAGGGATGGATAAAGAAAGGATGAGCATAGATGTATGTGTATGAGTTCAGTCTTAAGGGAAAAAACTGAGCAAGAAAAGAATGTACTGAAATGAGGTCAGAGTAGCAAGTCAAGGTCAAATATAAATTTCTTTGGAGACTCTGATAAGAATTTGAACTTTGGGCCAAGGAGATGGCTCAGCATTTACTATATACAGGACAAGAGAAGGGGTTAGGTAGTGTAAGTCTCAGACTGTACAAGCATGTGTGGAGGGCTGAGGTTGCTGGGAAGTTGGTGCCACTCCATCAGAGTGCACATGCTACCACCCTGATCCCAGATCTCCTGTAAGTGTGTCTGTGCATCTGTCCTTTTGCCATTCCATTAGCACTCTAGTCAGATTTCCAGGACTGTGCAAAAGATCTGAGAATGGTAAGATGACTTGGTCAGATCTACATCTTAAAGATGCAGAGAGTGACCTACAGGGTAGCAAGAAGGCCTAAGGCATGGTATGTGGCTGAGGACAGACGACCAGAAGAAGAACTGCCAGATGTGTTCAAAGGATGAGCAGCTGTCTATTGCTTGGGTGGGAGAGCAATTGGTATGCAAGGTCTAAGGAGAGGGCTGTCAAGAAAGTCAGTGCTCATTTGAGTGGCTAAGCAGAGATGGGTCAAGGACTAGAATGGACTCACTCTTTGGGATGAAGGCAGACTGGAGAACAGCATCATGGCTTCAGACTGGATAAGTGCAGTTTGAGAGGTATGTGGCAAGGTCAAGTGAGGTTTTGTGGACAGTCAGATATCTGGGCTGGAAGCAGAAGAGAGATAAAGTTTGCGGTATTGTGGGAAGTCTGTGTGTACTGGGTTGAGATTGTTGATGGAGATGCTAAAAATGGGAACACTAGTTTTAAAATATGATAAAGAAGAGAATCGGAAAGCTAGGGAGATGAGCACAGAGTAACAGAAAATATAAGGAGAATCTCAGATGAAAAGTGTTAGCAACATGCAAGGCTGACTTTTCCAAGAACAAGTACAGAGGAGTGGAGGAGGGATCAAGGGAGAAACTGAGGTCAGACAACTCTTAAGAATGAAAGGCAGAGGAGGTGAGGTTGGGAAAGGTGTTTTTGTGACTGATTTACTCTTTTTTAAAGTTTTAATGGGAATATTACATGTCTCCCTCCCCCTCTTTCCTCTAGCACTTTCCATTCCTACCCTTCCACCCCCTTTCAAATTAATGGCCTACTTGTAATTATTATGGTGATATACTCATAATAAATATATAAATACAACTTACTGACTTTTTAATTGAAAATTCACACAATAAATTATGATCATGGCTTTCTCTCTCCCATCTGTCTCAGACCCTCCCTACCTCCCCACCCATAAAAGTCCTTCTTTCTCTATCTCTTTAGAAAAACAACAGACAAGTAAAAAAAAACCAAATAAATAAAAAGCACAGAAAACACACATGTACACACACACACACACACACACACACACACACCACCCATAAATACACAAAATCAGAAGCTATAATACACAAGAAAATACCCAGTAAGATTAAAAATGCTTAAACAAAGCATTAAGAGACAAACATAAGACATCTCCAGAGCCTTCACTGAGACTGGTATAAGATGAAACTCAAGTAGTTTTGATCTGTGTCTCCTTGATGATGAAGGGTGTTGACCATGTCTTTAAGTGTTTCTCAGATGTGTGTGTCTCAACTTTCAGAACTCTTTATTTAATTCAGCACGTAATTTTTGATTGGTTTATTTCTTTTCTTGATGCCCAGGTTTTGCTCCTTTATGTAGATATTAACCCTGTATTGGATGCATAATTTGTAAAAATCTTTTCCCATTCTGTAGGCTGCTGCTTTGCCTGAATGTCAGTATCCTTTCCCATAAGGAATCGTTTTAATTTCATGAGGTCCCATTTATTACTTGTTCTTAGTGCCTGGGTTGTTGGTATTTCAGGGTATCTGGCCTTATGTTGAGGTGCTTGATTCATTTGGAATTGGGTTTGTTTGTTTGGTGTTTTTTTGTACTTAGATTCTTCTACATGTATCCATCTAGTTTGATTAGCACCTTTTGCTAAAGATTATGTCTTTTTTTTTCCCAGAGTGTATTTTCTGGCTTCTTTATAAAAATAATTAGGTCTAGACAGATGTGTGGACTTATATGTGGGTCTCCAATTTGATTCCATTAATCAGTGTATCTGCTTTAATGCCAATACTATGCCTTATATAATATAATACATATGCTTGGTGGTGGTTGTTGTTTTAATATAGCTGTACAGCCCAACTCGATACTGGAGATGGTGATAACTTTAATAGCTCTTTTTATTTTTCAAGATTGTTTTAGTTATCCTGTTTTGTTGTGTTTGTGTACAATGTTGAAAATTGTCCTTTTGATATCTGTAAAGAATTGTGTTAGAATTTTGATGAAGATTGCATTGAATCTGTAGATTGCTTTGGATAGGATGGCCATTTTTGCTATATTAATCCAACTGATTCATGAGCATGGGAGATCTTTTCATTTGCATATATCTCCAATTTCTTTCTTCAGTGTCTTAATATTTTTATTATATAGATCTTTTTACTTGCTTGGTTAGAGTTATCCCAAGATATATTTTCCAGGCTACTATGAAAAGCATTATTTTCCTGATTTCTTTCTCTGAGTTTTGTGAGGTAATTTTGTATGCTGCTACTTGTGCTTATCAGCTGGGGGAGTTTTTTAGGGTCTTTTGTGTACAGAATCAAATCACCTTCAAATAAAGATACTTTGATTTCTTCCTTTCCTAATTGAACCCAATTAATCTTAATTGTCTTATCACTAAGACTTCAAGTACTACTGAATAGCTATAGATAAGAATAGACATCTTCATCTTGTTCCTGATTCTTTTAGTGAAAATGCATTGCATCTCTATCCATTTAGGTTGATGTTGGCTGTGAGATCACTGTAAACTGCCTTTATTCTTTTAGATATGTCCCTTATATCTCTAGTATCTCTGGGACTTTTATTATGAAGCACTGTTGAATGTTGTCAAAGGCCTTTTTTGCATCTATCTTTTTAATGCTTTCTTGGATATGGTTTGAAAGAATTTTCCTGAGGATTTTGCTGATGTTCATAAGGGAAACTGACCTATAATTCTCTTTCTTTTTGGATCTTTATGTGGTTTAAGTGTCAGAGTAACTGTGGTCTTATAAAATGTATTGGGCAGTGTCTCTTTTGTTTCTCTTTTGTGGAATGATTTGAAAAGAAGTGGTGTTAATTCTTCTTTGAAGACCTCTTAGAATTCTGTACTGAATCCACCTGACCTTGAACTTCTTTCTTTTGGCTGGGAAATTTTAACTTACTTTCTCTATCTCATTAGGGGTTATGAATCCGTTTAAGTTGCTTATCTGATCTTGATTTAACTGGTAAGTCATATATATCAAGACAATTATTCATTTCTTTCTAGGTCTTCCAGTTTGTGGAGTACATATTTCTAAAGTATGTCCTTATGATTCTCTGGATTTTTCTTAATGTCTTTCTGATATTTAATTCTTTATCTTCTAATTATATTAATTTGGCTCATATATATATAAATATATATATTTAACTTTTTTTTTAATTTAATTTTATTTTATTTTTTTAATTTACATTCCAAATCACTTCCCCTTTCCCGTTTCCTCCCTCCCCGAAAGTCCCATAAGCCCCCTTCCCTCCCTCTTTTCTCCGTTCAACCCCCTCTCATTACTCTGTCCTGGCGTTCCCCTACATCCAGTCTTTCCAGGACCAGGGGTCTCTCCTTCCATCTTTTTAGAAATCTATTGATATGCTGATTGTGTCTAGGGTATTCTGAGATTCTGGGTCAATATCCCCTTATCAGTGACTTCATACCATGTGTGATCTTTTGTGATTGGGTTACCTCACTAAGGATGATATTTTCAAGTTCTGACCATTTGCCTAGGAATTTCGTGAATTCATTGTTTTTAATTGCAGAGTAGTATTCCATTGTGTAAATATACCACATCTTCTGAATCCATTCCTCCGTTGAGGGACATCTGGGTTCTTTCCAGCTTCTGGCTATTATAAATAAGGCTGCTATGAATATAGTGGAGCATGTGTCCTTATTGCATGCAGGTAAAGTCTCTGGGTATATGCCCAGGAGTGGTATAGCCGGATCCTCCGGAAGTGTCATGCCCAGTTTTCTGAGGAGCCGCCAGACTGCTTTCCAGAGTGGTTGTACCAGCCTGCAATTCCACCAGCAGTGGAGGAGTGTTCCTCTTTCTCCACATCCTCGCCAACAACTGCTGTCTCCTGTGTTTTTGATCTTAGCCATCCTGACTGGTGTGAGATGGAATCTCAGGGTTGTTTTGATTTGCATTTCCCTAATGACTAAGGATGATGAACATCTCTTTAGGTGCTTCTCAGCCATTAGATATTCTTCAGGTGAGAACTCTTTGTGGAGCTCTGTACCCCATTTTTTAATAGGGTTACTTGCCTCTCTGGAGTTTAACTTCTTGAGTTCTTTGTATATCTTGGATATTAGCCCTCTGTCGGATGTAAGGTTGGTAAAGATCATTTCCCAGTTAGTTGGTTGCCGCTTTGTCTTTTTGACGGTGTCTTTTGCCTTGCAAAAACTTTGTAATTTAATGAGGTCCCATTTGTCTATTCTTGATCTTAGAGTATAAGCTATTGGAGTTCTGTTCAGGAAATTCTCCCCTGTGCCCATATGTTCAAGGTTCTTCCCTAGTTTCCCTTCTATTAGTTTCAGTGTGTCTGGTTTTATGTGGAGATCTTTGATCCACTTAGAATTGAGCTTAGTGCAAGGAGATAAGGATGGGTCAATTTGCATTCTTCTGCATGTTGACCTCCAGCTGAGCCAGCACCATTTGTTGAAAAGGCTATCTTTTTTCCACTGGATGGTTTTAGCTCCTTTGTCAAAGATCAAGTGACCATAGGAGTGTGGATTCATTTCTGGGTCTTCAATTCTGTTCCATTGATCTACATGTCTGTTACTGTACCAATACCATGCAGTTTTTAACACTATTGCTCTGTAGTACAGCTTGAGGTCCGGGATACTGATTCCCCCAGAGGTTCTTTTACTCTTGAGAATAGTTTTAGCTATTCTGGGTTTTCTGTTATTCCAGATGAATTTTTGAATTGCTCTTTCTAACTCTATGAAGAATTGAGTTGGGATTTTGATGGGGATTGCATTGAATCTGTGTATTACTTTTGGTAAGATGCTCATTTTTACTATATTAATCCTGCCAATCCATGAGCATGGCAGATTTTTCCATCTTCCGAGGTCTTCTTCAATTTCTTTCTTCAGAGACTTGAAGTTCTTGTCATACAGATCTTTCACTTGTTTGGTTAGCGTCACGCCAAGATACTTAATATGGTTTGTGGCTATCGTAAAGGGTATTATTTCTCTTACTTCTTTCTCAGCCTGCTTATCCTTTGAGTATAGGAAGGCTTCTGACTTGCTTGAGTTGATTTTATATCCGGCCACTTTGCTGAAGTCGTTTATCAGCTGTAGGAGTTCTCTGGTGGAGTTCTTTGGGTCGCTTATGTATACTATCATATCGTCTGCAAATAGTGATAGTTTGACTTCTTCCTTTCCAATTTGTATCCCTTTGACCTCTTTTTCTTGTCTAATTGCTCTAGCTAGAACTTCAAGTACTATATTGAAAAGATATGGAGAGAGAGGGCAGCCTTGTCTAGTCCCTGATTTTAGTGGGATTGCTTCAAGTTTCTCTCCGTTTAGATTGATGCTGGCTACTGGTTTGCTGTAAATTGCTTTTACTATGTTTAGATATGGGCCTTGAATTCCTGATCTTTCCAAGACCTTTAGCATGAAAGGATGCTGAATTTTGTCAAATGCTTTCTCAGCATCTAATGAGATGACCATGTGGTTTTTTTCTTTGAGATTGTTTATGTAGTGGATTACATTGATGGATTTCCTTATATTGAACCATCCCTGCATCCCTGGGATGAAGCCTACTTGATCGTGGTGAATGATCGTTTTGATGTGTTCTTGGATTCGGTTGGCAAGAATTTTATTGAGTATTTTTGCATCGATATTCATAAGAGAGATTGGCCTGAGATTCTCTTTCTTTGTCGGATCTTTGTGTGCTTTTGGTATTAGTGTAATTGTGGCTTCATAGAACGAGTTGGGTAGTGTTCCTTCTGTTTCTATTTTGTGGAACAGTTTGAAGAGTATTGGTGTGAGGTCTTCTTTGAAGGTCTGATAGAATTCTGCACTAAAACCATCTGGACCTGTGCTTTTTTGGTTGGAAGACTTCCAATGACAACTTCTATTTCTTCAGGGGTTATAGGACGGTTTAGATGGTCTATTTGATCCTGATTTAATTTTGGTACTTGGTATCTGTCAAGGAAATTGTCCATTTCCTCAAGATTTTCTAGTTGTGTTGAATACAGGTTTTTGTAGTAGGATCTGATGATTTTTTGAATTTCCTCAGTTTCTGTTGTTATCTCTCCCTTTTCGTTTCTGATTTTATTAATTTGGATACTATCTCTGTGCCCTCTGGTTAGTCTGGCTAAGGGCTTATCTATCTTGTTGATTTTCTCAAAGAACCAACTCCTCGTTTTGTTGATTCTTTGTATGGTTTTATTTGTTTCTACTTGATTGATTTCAGCCCTGAGTTTGATGATTTCCTGCCTTCTACTCCTCTTTGGTGTATTTTCTTCTTTTTGTTCCAGGGCTTTCAGGTGTGCCATTAAGCTGTTAGTGTATGCTGTCTCCCGTTTCTTTTTGGCGGCACTCAGGGCTATGAATTTTCCTCTTAGCACTGCTTTCATTGTGTCCCATAAGTTAGGGTATGTTGTGCCTTCATTTTCATTAACTTTCAAAAAGTCTTTGATTTCTTTCTTTATTTCCACCTTGACCAAGTTATCATTGAGTAGAGCATTGTTCAGCCTCCATGTGTACGTGGGTTTTCTTTTGTTTTTGTTGCCATTGAAGACCACCCTTATTCCATAGTGATCTGATAGGAGGCATGGGATTATTTCTATCTTCTTGTATCTGTTGAGGTCTGATTTGTGACCAATTATATGGTCAATTTTGGAGAAGGTACCATGAGGAGCTGAGAAGAAGGTGTATTCTTTAGCTCTAGGATGAAATGTTCTATATATATCAGTTAGTTCCATTTGGTCCAAGGCTTCAATTAGATTCACTGTGTCCCTGTTTAGTTTCTGCTTTCCTGAACGATCCATTTCAGAGAGCGGGGTGTTGAAGTCACCCACTATTATTGTGTGCGGTGCGATGTGTGCTTTGAGTTTTAGTAAAGTTTCTTTTACGAATGAGGGTGCCCTTGCATTTGGAGCATAGATATTCAGGATTGAGAGTTCTTGATGGTGGATTTTTCCCTTGATCAGTATGTAGTGTCCTTCTGTGTCTTTTTTGATGACTTTGGGTTGAAAATCAATTTTATCCGATATTAGGATGGCTACTCCACCTCGTTTCTTGGGGCCATTTGCTTGTAAAATTGTTTTCCAGCCTTTTACTCTGAGGTAGTGTTTGTCTTTGACACTGAGGTGCGTTTCCTGCATGCAGCAAAATGCTGGGTCCTGTTTACGTATCCAGTCTGCTAGTCTATGTCTTTTAATTGGGGAATTGAGACCCTTGATATTAAGAGAGATTAAGGCATAGTGATTATTGCCATCTGCCATTCTTGACGCTATCTTTATGTTTGAGTGGTTATCTACTTTTGGGTTTGATTCAAGAAGGTTATTATCTCATTTTTTTCAGGGTGTTGTTTCTCTCCCTGTATTGGAGGTTTCCACCTATTATCCGTTGCAGGGCTGGATTTGTGGAAAGATATTGTGAAAATTTGGTTTTGTCATGGAATATCTTGGTCTCTCCATCTATGGTGATTGAGAGTTTTGCTGGGTATAGTAGTCTAGGCTGGCATTTGTGCTGTCTTAGTGTCTGCATGAGATCTGCCCAGGATCTTCTGGCTTTCATAGTCTCTGGTGAGAAGTCTGATGTGATTCGGATAGGTCTTCCTTTGTATGTTACTTGGCCCTTTTCTCTTACTGCATTTAGTATTCTTTCTTTGTTTAGAACATTCGGTGTTTTGATTATTATGTGACGGGAGGTATTTCTGTTCTGGTCCAGTCTGTTTGGAGTTCTGTAGGCTTCTTGTATGTTCATCGGCATCTCTCTCTTTAAGTTAGGGAAGTTTTCCTCCATAATTTTGTTGAAGATGTTTACTGGCCCTTTAAGTTGCAAATCTTCACTCTCATCTATACCTATAATCCTTAGGTTTGGTCTTCTCATTGTGTCCTGGATTTCCTGGATGTTTTGGGTTACGCATTTTTTGCATTTTGCATTTTCTTTGACTGTTGAGTCGATGCTTTCTATGGAATCTTCAGCACCTGAGATTCTTTCTTCCATCTCTTGTATTCTATTGTTGATGTTTGCATCTATGACTCCTGATTTCTTCCCAAGGTTTTCTATCTCCAAAGTTGTCTCCCTTTGTGATTTCTTAGTTGTTTCTACTTCCTTTTTTAGTTCCTGGATGGATTTGCTGAGATCCTTCACTTGTTTGTTTGTATTTTCCTGTATTTCTTTAAGGTATTTTTGCATTACCTCTTTCAGGATTTCTTCCTGATGACCCACGTTCTCCTGCATTTCTCTGAGCGATTTTTGTGTTTCCTCCTCATGGGATTCCATCTGTTGATCCATCGTCTCCTGCATTTCTTTAAGCAGTTCTCGTGTTTCCTTTGTAAGGGCATCTAACCGTTGATTCATTTCTTTAAGCAATTTTTGTGTTGCCTCCTTATGGGCATCCGTCTGTTGACCCATATTCTTCTGCATTTCTTTATGCAAATTTTGTGATTCCTTTGTGAGTGCATCTACCCGTTGATTCATCTCGTTAAGCGATTTTTGTGTTGTCTCCTTGTGCGCCTCCATCTTTTGATCCATGTTCTCCCGCATTTCTCTAAGCGATTTTTGTGTTTCCTTTGTAAGGGCTTCTAACCGTTGATTCATGGTCTCCTGTAACTCTTTATGAGATTTATTTGTGTCCTTCTTGTGATCCTCTAATAGCATCATGAGAAGTGATTTTAAATCCAGATCTTGTCTTTCGGGTGTGGTGGGGTATCCAGGACTTGCTGCTGTTGGAGAGTTGGGTTCGGATGGTCCCACATTACTTTGATTACTGTTAGTAACATTCCTACGTTTGCCTTTTGCCATCTGGATACCTCTGGTGTTAGTTGGTCCTGCTGCCACTGGCTGTTGGTTGGACCTCCTGTGAGCCTGCAAAGCTATTTCTGCCCCCCCTGGATTACCAGGATTCCCCTGGCACCGATTTCTGGGGCCTGCCTGCTCCTGAGTGACTTTGGAGCCCTAATGTGCTTTGCCCCAAGTGATCTTATATTGGGGAGGCCTTGCACATCTAAAGGCTCAGCCTAGTGGATTCCTGGAGCAGAGGTCGCCAAAGGGAGGCTGGCAGGCTCCTGCCCTGTGCAGGGGTGTGTGATCTCTCCTGGGGGGGGGAGGGGGCGTCCCTCTGCCAGGCAGAAGTCCCACAGCAGATCTGGCGCGCTGGTCACTGCAGATCAGCCCAGCACCTGGGAGCAGGTTACACACAAGCTGCCTGAACCCGAAGCGATATTATGCCTGTCTGTCTCTGAGCCTGGTGGTCCCAACTACCTGGTCACTGGAGCAAAGATGGCGGAGGGCAGTCTCCGTGGCGCTGCTCACCCTGTGGTCACGATGGCCCGCCGATCTGGCACCCAGACGACCACAGCGCCAACCCGCCCTCGGGCACAGAAGGAAGCCCCAACAGGCCGTGTCCCAAGTGATGTTATATTGGGGGGAGAGCCTGGGTACCGGTCTCTCCAGCGCAGTCCGCGGGAACAGAGGTCGCGGAAGGGAAGCTGGCAGGCTCCCTCCCTGCGCGGGGTCCCTCCACCAGGCAGAAGTTCCCACCGCGGAACTGGCGCGCTGGTTACTGCAGATCAGCCCAGCACCTGGGAGCAGGTTACACACAAGCTGCCTGAAACCGAAGCGATATTATGCCTGTCTGTCTCTGAGCCTGGCGGTCCCAACTACCTGGTCACTGGAGCAAAGATGGCGGAGGGCAGTCTCCGTGGCGCCGCTCACCCTGTGGTCACGATGGCCCGCCGATCTGGCACCCAGACGACCACAGCGCCAACCCGCCCTCGGGCACAGACGGAAGCCCCAACAGGCCGTGTCCCAAGTGATGTTATATCGGGGGGAGAGCCTGGGTACCGGTCTCTCCAGCGCAGTCCGCGGGAACAGAGGTCGCGGAAGGGAAGCTGGCAGGCTCCCTCCCTCTATATATTTAACTTATCTAAAGTTTTATCATAATTCCTGATTTTCTCAAATAACTAATTTTATTTCACTGATTCTTTGTATTGTTTTGTTGTTTCTAGTTTATTGATCTCTAGTTTGATTATCTTTTGTTGTCTACTCTTCTTGGGTATCATTTCTTCTTTTTGTTCTAGAACTTTCAGGTTTGCTATTAAGTTGCTAATATGTTATTGCTCCAAATTTGGAATGTAAGCACTTAGTACTATGAACTTGCCTCTTAGAACTGCCTTCATTGTGTCCCATAGCCTTGGGTATATCATGTTTTCATTTTCATTCAATTCTAACAAGCTTTTAATTTCCTTCTTAACTTTTGTCTTGACCCATTTTTCATTCACTACTGAGTTGTTCAGTTTCCATGACTTCATAAGCTTTCTGTTTCTATTGTTTTTGATAACCGCTTTAATCAGTGGTGGTTAGATGGGATGAAGTGTGTTATTTCAATTTCCTTGTATCTTTTGAAACTTTCCATGTGTTCCAGTATGTGGTCATTTTAGAGAATGTTCCAGAGCTACTGAGAAGAAGGTATGTTCATTTGTGTTTGGATGAAATACTCTGCAAATATCTGTTAGGTGAATTTGGTTTATGACATCAGCTCCAACATTTCTACATTTAGTTTTTTTTCTAGATAACCTGTCTGTATTAGTTTGGGTTTTACTGCTGTGAACAGACACCAATGACCAATGCAAGTTTTATAAAAGACATTTACTTTGGGCTGGCTTACAGATTCAGAGGTTTAGTCCATTGTCTTCAAGGCAGAAGCATGGCAACATCCAGGCAGGCATGGTGCAGGAGGAGCTGAGGGTTCTACACCTTTATCCAAAGGAAACCAGGAACAGACTGGGCATCTTCAGGCATCTAAGAGGAAGATCTCTAAGCCCAACCCTACAGTGACACACTTCCTCCAACAAAGCCACACCTTCTAATAGTGCCACTCCCTGGGACAAGCATATACAAACCATCACATTCCACTCCCTGGTCCCCATCGGCTTGTTCAAACATAAGTCTATGGGAGCCATACCTAAACATAGCATAATGCAAAATACATTTAGTCCAACTTCAAAAGTCCCCACAGTCTGTAGTATTCTCAACAGTGTTAAAAGTCCAAAGTTCAAAGCCTCTTCTTAGATTCATCCAATCACTGAATTGTAATCCCAAAAGCAAGACAGGAAACCAGCTTGGCAGTCTCCAAACTCTGCATCTCCATGTCTGATGGTAAAGCAGTCTTCAGATCTTCAACTGGCTCTTCATCTTTGTTGACTGCAACAAGATTCTTTCTCCTGGACTGGTTCCACTCCCTGTTAGCAGCTTTCCTGGCAGGCATCCTGTGTCTCTGGCATCTTTAACATCTTGGGGTCCCCAAGTTAACTTCAGATTCACAGCTTCTTGTTCCAATGTCTGAGTTCCACACATGATCTTCTGTGCATCTCCAAAGGGCTGGTGTCACTTCTCCAGCTCTGCCCTCTGTAGCACTCTAAGTTCAAGTTGATCCATTCCGCTGCCACTGCTGTTCTTGGTGGTCATCCCATGGTACTGGCATCTCCAATATGCTAGGGTCTTCTACTGCAACTATGCTTCACCAAAGCCTCTCATAGGCTGTCTTCATAGTATCAAGCCTCAACTCCTTTGCATGACCCCTTCAGTCCTTGGCTGTCAACTACAACTGAGACTGCACTTTCACCAATGGCCTTCCATGGCCTCTCACAGTGCCAAACCTCAGCTGTTCTTCATGATGCCTTCATGCCTTCAAAACCAGTACTACCTGAATTATTCTTACACATTACCAAGTACAGCTGCAGCATGAGGTACAACCTTGGCTATCTCTAGAACACAGCTTCTTTGTGCTCTCAGGAAACACTTCCCAGAAAATATCACCTAAGTGATGCTGGTCTTTTCTTAATCACCACTAATTTCTTAGCTCCAGCTAACCAGCATCAATTGTCCCAATAGTCTCCTTCTCCTCTTGAATATAAAGCCAGAGTACATGGCCTAAGCTGCTGAGTTCTGCTGTTTGCAGGAGCTGGAACATTGGCCCCCTTGTTCTATTACATTATCACTAGCTTCCTTTATTCCAACTCCTTCACTGCCTAAGCTTGGCTGTCCTGGATCTTGCTCCATAGACTGACTTTGAATTCAGAGATCTGCATGCCTGTCTCCTAAGCACTGGGATTAAAGGTGTGATCCACCAAACCTGGATTTAAGTTTTTCTTCACCTAGAATTTGCTCTGTTGTAGGCTGGCCTTGAACTCAGAGATCTGCTTATCATTGTCTCCTGGGATTAAAGGCTTGTACTACCATGAATGAACCTAAATTTAGCTGGGAAGAATCTTGCCTCAAAGTCACTACTTCCTTAATTCAGTTTAATATCCTTGAATTCAGCTCCATTTCACTTCCTGGTGTTCCTTTAATGCTCAAACTATATATTTTGTATGCTTCCTTTCTCAGCCTGCTATGTTTGTTCAAAATGCTCTTCATCAGACTTAACCAGAGAACAAAGTCTCTGCTGGGCTTTTTAGAGACTTCCTTTGTCAATACAATTAATATACATCTCTTTTCCTTTGCCTTAGGAAGTCTCTTCAGAAAATGGCAAAAAGCAGCCATGTTCTTCACCAAAACATCACAAAAACTGTCTCTCAACCACATATGAAAGTTCTTCTCCACTGAAACCTTTTGGGTCATCAGGCCTACACAATTCAAGTGACCCTCAATACCACTGTCTTCCATATTCCTACTAGGCTGGCCCACTAAGCCCCGCTTAAAGCATTCCATGACTTTCCAAATCCAAAGTTCCAAAACCCACATTCTTCCAAACAAAAGCATGGTCAGGCCTATCACAGCAATACCCCACTCCCAGTACCAACTTATGTATTAGTTTGGGTTTTACTACTATGAACAGACACCAATGACCAATGCAAGTTTTATAAAAGACATTTACTTGAGGCTGGCTTACAGGTTCAGAGGTTTAGTCCATTGTCATCAAGGCAGAAGCATGGCAACATCCAGGCAGGCATGGTGCAGGAGGAGCTGAGGGTTCTACACCTTTATCCAAAGGAAACCAGGAACAGACTGGGTATCTTCAGGCATCTAAGAGGAAGATCTCTAAGCCCAACCCTACAGTGACACACTTCCTCCAACAAGGTCACACCTTCTAATAGTGCCACTCCCTGGGACAAGCATATACAAACCATCACACTGTCTATTGATGAGGATGGGGTATTTAAGTCAGCTGCTATCACTGTGAGGTGAGATATGAGATTTTAGCTGTAGTAGTGTTTCCTTTATAAAATTGAATGCCTTTGTATTTGGTATATAGGTGTTTAGAATTGTAATATCTTCTTAGTGGACTTTTGCTTTGAGGTGTATATAGTGTCCTTCCCATCTTTTCTGATTAGTTTCATTTTGAAGCCTGTTTTGTGAGATACTAAAATGTTTGAAATATCTTTTTCTATCTCTTATGCTGAGGTGATTTCTATTCTTGATTTTTTTTGGATGCAACAGAAGACAGATTCTATTTCTGAATACACTGCGTTCGTCTGTGTCTTTTTCTATTGTATTTAAAAACAGGATCCTATTATTTGAAGATTTGTTCTTTTCATAGTTTCTCCAGATATATTGGATTCTTTGTGCCCAGATATTTTTAGATATTTAATATCTAAAATATTAATATTAATATTAAATGAGTACCTCAGTTAATATTTTCTTAATTGAGGTATACATTTCTTCTGCCTTGTTTTCAGTGACTGGTATTCTCTCCCTTCCCATGTCTTGGATTCTGTTGGTGAAGTTTGCCTCTCATGTTTTGTTTGACTTCCTAAATTTTTTATTTCCAGTTTCATCTCATTTTTGATTTCTTTAGTGACTCCATTTCTACTTTTTTTATATATTTTATTTTTTTTTATGTTCTTTCAGTTTTTTTTATTATTTATTTTATGTTTTTTCTTTTTTTTTAATTTTATTTTTTTAATTTACATTCCAAATCACTTCCCCTTTCCCGTTTCCTCCCTCCCCGAAAGTCCCATAAGCCCCCTTCCCTCCCTCTTTTCTCCATTCAACCCCCTCTCCTTTCTCTGTCCTGGCGTTCCCCTACATCCACTCTTTCCAGGACCAGGGGTCTCTCCTTCCATCTTCTTAGAAATCTATTGATATGCGAATTGTGTCTAGGGTATTCCGAGATTCTGGGTTAATATCCCCTTATCAGTGACTGCATACCATGTGTGTTCTTTTGTGATTGGGTTACCTCACTAAGGATGATATTTTCAAGTTCTGACCATTTGCCTAGGAATTTCGTGACTTCATTGTTTTTAATTGCAGAGTACTATTCCATTGTGTAGATATACCACATCTTCTGAATCCATTCCTCCGTTGAGGGACATCTGGGTTCTTTGCAGCTTCTGGCTATTATAAATAAGGCTGCTATGAACATAGTGGAGCATGTGTCCTTATTGCATGCAGGTAAAGCCTCTGGGTATATGCCCAGGAGTGGTATAGCCGGATCCTCCAGGAGTGTCATGCCCAGTTTTCGGAGGAACTGCCAGACTGCTTTCAAGAGTGGTTGTACCAGCTTGCAATTCCACCAGCAGTGCAGGAGTGTTCCTCCTTCTCCATATCCTCGCCAACAACTGCTGTCTCCTGTGTATTTGATCTTAGCCATCCTGACTGGTGTGAGATGGAATCTCAGGGTTGTTTTGATTTGCATTTCCCTAATGACTAAAGATGATGAACATCTCTTTAGGTGCTTCTCAGCCATTAGATATTCTTCAGGTGAGAACTCTTTGTTTAGCTCTGTACCCCATTTTTTAATAAGGTTACTTGCCTCTCTGGAGTTTAACTTCTTGAGTTCTTTGTATATATTGGATATTAGCCCTCTGTCGGATGTAGGGTTGGTAAAGATCATTTCCCAGTTAGTTGGTTGCCGCTTTGTCTTTTTGACAGTGTCTTTTGCCTTGCAAAAACTTTGTAATTTAATGAGGTCCCATTTGTCTATTCTTGATCTTAGAGCATAAGCTATTGGAGTTCTGTTCAGGAAATTCTCCCCTGTGCCCATATGTTCAAGGTTCTTCCCTAGTTTCCCTTCTATTAGTTTCAGTGTGTCTGGTTTTATGTGGAGATCCTTGATCCACTTAGAATTGAGCTTAGTGCAAGGAGATAAGAATGGGTCAACTTGCATTCTTCTGCATGTTGACCTCCAGTTGAGCCAGCACCATTTGTTGAAAAGGCTATCTTTTTTCCACTGGATGGTTTTAGATCCTTTGTCAAAGATCAAGTGACCATAGGAGTGTGGATTCATTTCTGGGTCTTCAATTCTGTTCCATTGATCTACATGCCTGTCACTGTACCAATATCATGCGGTTCTTAACACTATTGCTCTGTAGTACAGCTTGAGGTCCGGGATACTGATTCCCCCAGAGGTTCTTTTACTGTTGAGAATAGTTTTAGCTATTCTGGGTTTTCTGTTATTCCAGATGAATTTTTGAATTGTTCTTTCTAACTCTATGAAGAATTGAGTTGGGATTTTGATGGGGATTGCATTGAATCTGTGTATTACTTTTGGTAAGATGCTCATTTTTACTATATTAATCCTGCCAATCCATGAGCATGGCAGATTTTTCCATCTTCTGAAGTCTTCTTCAATTTCTTTCTTCAGAGACTTGAAGTTCTTGTCATACAGATCTTTCACTTGTTTGGTTAGAGTCATGCCAAGAAAATTGATATTGTTTGTGGCTATCATGAGGGTATCATTTCTCTTACTTCTTTCTCAGCCTGCTTATCCTTTGAGTATAGGAAGGCTACTGACTTGCTTGAGTTGATTTTATATCTGGCCACTTTGCTGAAGTCGTTTATCAGCTGTAGGAGTTCTCTGGTGGAGTTCTTTGGGTCGCTTAAGTATACTATCATATTGTCTGCAAATAGTGATAGTTTGACTTCTTCCTTTCCAATTTGTATCCCTTTGACCTCTTTTTGTTGTCTAATTGCTCTAGCTAGAACTTCAAGTACTATATTGAAAAGATATGGAGAGAGAGGGCAGCCTTGTCTAGTCCCTGATTTTAGTGGGATTGCTTCAAGTTTCTCTCCATTTAGATTGATGCTGGCTACCGGTTTGCTGTAAATTGCTTTTACTATGTTTAGTTATGGGCCTTGAATTCCTGATCTTTCCAAGACCTTTAGCATGAAAGGATGCTGAATTTTGTCAAATGCTTTCTCAGCATCTAATGAGATGACCATGTGGTTTTTTTCTTTGAGATTGTTTATATAGTGGATTACATTGATGGATTTCCTTATATTGAACCATCCCTGCATCCCTGGGATGAAGCCTACTTGATCGTAGAGAATGATCGTTTTGATGTGTTCTTGGATTCGGTTGGCAAGAATTTTATTGAGTATTTTTGCATCGATATTCATAAGAGAGATTGGCCTGAGATTCTCTTTCTTTGTCAGATCTTTGTGTGCTTTTGGTATTAGTGTAATTGTGGCTTCATAGAACGAGTTGGGTAGTGTTCCTTCTGTTTCTATTTTGTGGAACAGTTTGAAGAGTATTGGTGTTAGGTCTTCTTTGAAGGTCTGATAGAATTCTGCACTAAAACCATCTGGACCTGTGCTTTTTTTGGTTGGAAGACTTCCAATGACAACTTCTATTTCTTCAGGGGTTATAGGACGGTTTAGATGATCTATTTGATCCTGATTTAATTTTGGTATTTGGTATCTGTCTAGGAAATTGTCCATTTCCTCAAGATTTTCTAGTTGTGTTGAATACAGGCTTTTGTAGTAGGATCTGATGATTTTTTGAATTTCCTCAGTTTCTGTTGTTATCTCTCCCTTTTCGTTTCTGATTTTATTAATTTAGATACTATCTCTGTGTCCTCTGGTTAGTCTGGCTAAGGGCTTATCTATCTTGTTGATTTTCTCAAAGAACCAACTCCTCGTTTTGTTGATTCTTTGTATGGTTTTATTTGTTTCTACTTGATTGATTTCAGCCCTGAGTTTGATGATTTCCTGCCTTCTACTCCTCTTTGGTGTAATTGCTTCTTTTTCTTCCAGGGCTTTCAGGTGTGCCATTAAGCTGTTAGTGTATGCTGTCTCCTGTTTCTTTTCGGCAGCACTCAGGGCTATGAATTTTCCTCTTAGCACTGCTTTCATTGTTTCCCATAAATTAGGGTATGTTGTGCCTTCATTTTCATTAACTTTCAAAAAGTCTTTGATTTCTTTCTTTATTTCCACCTTGACCAAGTTATCATTGAGTAGAGCATTGTTCAGCCTCCATGTGTACGTGGGTTTTCTTTTGTTTTTGTTGCCATTGAAGACCACCCTTATTCCATAGTGATCTGATAGGAGGCATGGGATTATTTCTATCTTCTTGTATCTGTTGAGGTCTGATTTGTGACCAATTATATGGTCAATTTTGGAGAAGGTACCATGAGGAGCTGAGAAGAAGGTGTATTCTTTAGCTCTAGGATGAAATGTTCTATATATATCTGTTAGTTCCAGTTGGTCCAAGGCTTCAATTAGATTCACTCTGTCCCTGTTTAGTTTCTGCTTTCCTGAACGATCCATTTCAGAGAGCGGGGTGTTGAAGTCACCCACGATTATTGTGTGCGGTGCAATGTGTGCTTTGAGTTTTATTAAAGTTTCTTTTACGAATGAGGGTGCCCTTGCATTTGGAGCATAGATATTCAGAATTGAGAGTTCTTGATGGTGGATTTTTCCCTTGATCAGTATGTAGTGTCCTTCTGTGTCTTTTTTGATGACTTTAGGTTGAAAATCAATTTTATCTGATATTAGGATGGCTACTCCACCTCGTGTCTTGGGGCCATTTGCTTGTAAAATTGTTTTCCAGCCTTTTACTCTGAGGTAGTGTTTGTCTTTGACACTGAGGTGCGTTTCCTGCATGCAGCAAAATGCTGGGTCCTGTTTACGTATCCAGTCTGCTAGTCTATGTCTTTTAATTGGGGAATTGAGACCATTGATATTAAGAGAGATTAAGGCATAGTGATTATTGCCATCTGCCATTCTTGACGCTATCTTTATGTTTGAGTGATTATCTACTTTTGGGTTTGATTCAAGAAGGTTATTATCTCATTTTTTCCAGGGTGTTGTTTCTCTCCCTGTATTGGAGGTTTCCACCTATTATCCATTGCAGGGCTGGATTTGTGGAAAGATATTGTGAAAATTTGGTTTTATCATGGAATATCTTGGTCTCTCCATCTATGGTGATTGAGAGTTTTGCTGGGTAGAGTAGTCTAGGCTGGCATTTGTACTCTCTTAGTGTCTGCATGAGATCTGCCCAGGATCTTCTGGCTTTCATAGTCTCTGGTGAGAAGTCTGATGTGATTCGGATAGGTCTTCCTTTGTATGTTACTTGGCCCTTTTCTCTTACTGCTTTTAGTATTCTTTCTTTGTTTAGAACATTTGGTGTTTTGATTATTATGTGACGGGAGGTATTTCTGTTCTGGTCCAGTCTGTTTGGAGTTCTGTAGGCTTCTTGTACGTTCATCGGCATCTCTCTCTTTAGGTTAGGGAAGTTTTCCTCCATAATTTTGTTGAAGATGTTTACTGGCCCTTTAAGTTGCAAATCTTCACTCTCATCTATACCTATAATCCTTAGGTTTGGTCTTCTCATTGTGTCCTGGATTTCCTGGATGTTTTGGGTTACACGTTTTTTGCATTTTGCATTTTCTTTGACTGCTGAGTCGATGCTTTCTATGGAATCTTCAGCACCTGAGATTCTTTCTTCCATCTCTTGTATTCTATTGTTGATGTTTGCATCTATGACTCCTGATTTCTTCCCAAGGTTTTCTATCTCCAAAGTTGTCTCCCTTTGTGATTTCTTAGTTGTTTCTACTTCCTTTTTTAGATCCTGGATGGATTTGCTGAGATCCTTCACTTGTTTGTTTGTATTTTCCTGTATTTCTTTAAGGTATTTTTGTATTACCTCTTTCAGGATTTCTGCCTGTTGACCCACGTTCTCCTGCATTTCTCTGAGCGATTTTTGTGTTTCCTCCTCATGGGAATCCATCTGTTGATCCATCGTCTCCTGCATTTCTTTAAGCAGTTCTCGTGTTTCCTTTGTAAGGGCATCTAACCATTGATTCATTTCTTTAAGCAATTTTTGTGTTGCCTCCTTATGGGCATCCGTCTGTTGACCCATATTCTTCTGCATTTCTTTATGCAATTTTTGTGATTCCTTTGTGAGTGCATCTACCCGTTGATTCATCTCGTTAAGCGATTTTTGTGTTGTCTCCTTGTGCGCCTCCATCTTTTGATCCATGTTCTCCTGCATTTCTCTAAGCGATTTTTGTGTTTCCTTTGTAAGGGCTTCTAACCGTTGATTCATGGTCTCCTGTAATTCTTTATTAGATTTATTTGTGTCCTTCTTGTGATCCTCTAATAGGATCATGAGAAGTGATTTTAAATCCAGATCTTGTCTTTCGGGTGTGGTGGGGTATCCAGGACTTGCTGTTGTTGGAGAGTTGGGTTCGGATGGTGCCATATTACTTTGATTTCTGTTAGTAACATTCCTACGTTTGCCTTTTGCCATCTGGTTACCTCTGATGTTAGTTGGTCCTGCTGTCACTGGCTGTTGGTTGGACCTCCTGTGAGCCTGCAAAGCTATTTCTGCCCCCCCCCCCGGTTGACCAGGATTCCCCTGGCACAGATTTCTGGGGCCTGCCCTGCTCCTGAGTGACTTTGGAGCCCTGATGTGCCTTGCCCCAAGTGATGTTATATTGGGGAGTCCTTGCACATCCAAAGGCTCAGCGTAGTGGATTCCTGGAGCAGAGGTCACCAAAGGGAGGCTGGTAGGCTCCTGCCCTGTGCAGGGATGTGTGATCTCTCCTAGAGTGGGAGGTGGAGGGGGCGTCCCTCTGCCAGGCAGAAGTCCCACAGCAGAGCTAACACGCTGGTTACTGCAGATCTGCCCAGCTCTTGGGAGCCACGTACACACAATCTGCCCGAGACCCAAGCGATATTATGCCTGTCTGTCTCAGAGCCTGGCAGTCCCAACTTCCCGGCCACTGGAGCAAAGATGGCGAGTGCACTCTGCACTCTCTCCGTGGCGCTGGTCACCCTGCAGAGGCGATGGCCTGCAGATCTGGCACCCAGACGACCACAGCGCTGTCCCATTCTTGGGCGCAGGCGGAAGCCCCAACAGGCCGTGTCCCAAGTGATGTTATATTGGGGAGAGCCTGGGTACCTGTCTCTTCAGTGCAGTCTACCGGACCCATTTCTACTTTTATGTCTTGAACTCTTTTTGTTATTTCATTTCATTTATTTGTGTTTTCACAGACCTCATTAAGGTATTTATTCACATCCTCTTTTAAAATCCTTGGACATATTCACAATACTATTTGGAAGTTCTTGTCATGTGTTTAAGCTATATTGCATTCTCAGGGCCTAATGCAATAAATTTAGTGGGTTCCGGTGGTAGTGTATTGTCTTGGATGTTAATGTTCGTGTTTTTGTGCTGGTGTCTAGACATTTGTGGTTAGGATGGTTGAGGGGATTCTAGGTGTTGATATCAGGTCTAGTTTTTGGTTTTGGTTTTGGCTTTTGGGAGGCTAGGGGTGTTACATTCACTGGTTTCTGCTGACCTCCATGGGTCTTAGGAAAGTGTGGTGGCTATAGGTTACCTGGCACAGAGAGTGTTCAACAGGTCAGTGAGTAGCAGAGAGGAGTAGAGATGAGCTAGGAGAAAAGACCAAGTTCAGGTCTGGTATGGCTACTGGGAATCCCAAGTAGAAAGTGTTTCTATATCTGGTGGATAATACCAAAGAAATGGCAATGGGCTAGAAGTAGAGGGGAGGGCTCATTGAGAGGAGTCCCCGGGGAATGAAGGTGAGGTGAGAAGAGAGGCACTGGCAAACCGGCAGTCTGTTACAGGACTGGAGTTGAGAGTAGAGAGACTGTAATGAAGGATAGGAGAGTTACCTATTAGAGCTCTTTAGTCTTGCTTGTATGTTTATGCTTTTCAGGTTGGCACCTTGATATTGGAAGACCATTTCTGGTGCTCATTCCTGGGGAATGCTGATTCTCCTTCCCTCAGCAGTCATTAATTGCCTGTAACTCTTCACTAATCTTAAGCCCAGTTCCAAACCTCCACAACCTTGCTGCACTCAGGCTTTTAAGCAGTGATTTAGGAATGTCCACACTGTTATGTAGTTCTTTCCTCCACACTGAAATACTCTCTTCTGGAGAGAATATGGGGCCTCGCAAGATGCAGGAAGCTCAGAACTTGTAAGTCTTAAGAAATCCAAAATTTACAAGACCCGTGAGGCCCCTCTCTAATATTCTCTTGGGGACAGAAAACTCTACAGTGGAGCTGCCTGCAAGGTGTCATGTTGCTTGGGTGAGTTGTCACCCATGCTCTTTGGTAATGAAGCTTCCTGAGCCCCCAGGAAAGCAAGAAGAAAGCATATAGAAGCCAGTGTACCCCAAAACTAGCTGTATTCCCTCCAGTTCCCTCAAGCCTCCTCTTCCTTTTTCCTTTTTTTTTCCTTTTTCCTTTTTTAATTAAAAACATTCCATACATTTTCTTCTCTCCCAACTCCTTCCAGATCTTCCCTCTCTCCCTACCTACTCAACTTTGCTCTTTTTCTTTTTCAAAAAGTGTTTGTTCCTTTTCTTGAGTATGTGGTCTACACCTCTACTCACTACTCAACACACAGAAATCCCTTTTTCCATTCCAAAATGCCAGCCATCATATCCCACTACAGGTATCAGTGGCTACCAATGCCTCTCAAGTCAGTGGGCAATTTCCCTCTATTTTCCCTTTTCTTATCAATAATGTTCAAAGAACTCTTACCATTTCCCAATTAAAAGCCCAGAAGTTCAATTATCAATTAGACAGCAGATTTTAATAGACATTTTCCCAAACACATATGGGATAACAAACAAAAAATATGTTTAACATTATTGTCAATAGAGAAATCAAAATCTATAGACATAGTGTGATATAATCATGTGATAGAATGTGAGTTAACCATAACAGATTAAGTTAGACATGTGGAGAAATACTGGTATTATGCTACAGTAAAAAGAACTGGCCATAGAAGCCATATTTGTATGCCTATAGAATAATACCATTTAGGAGACAGAATTTAGATCAGTCAGTGTCTGTGTGCTGAGTAAATGTTGACTGCTAATCAGTGTGACCTTTTTAGGGTAATGAAAATTCATTGGAATTAACTGGTAGTGATGGTTGCATAGCTGTGAACCAACTGTAAACCACTGAGCTGGGCAAGTGCAAGGGTAAATACCACAGTATGTGACTTCAATAAAGCTATTAGGCACAGCCAGGAATAATGCATAGGTCAGTGAGACTGGAAGTCTGTGGGAAGATGCTGGAGCCTCTGTGTGTGACAGTGACAATAATAGAGTTGTATCTTGGTAGAGGATACTTGTTGGGAGGTATAGGAGAGTTTTGCAGGGAAGATGAGGATCAGTTCGTGTTAAATACATCTGCCTGCAGTTAATGGGGTTAGGGCTCCAACACCACTTCTTGATTTGGCCTCCACTACATCTGCCACATGCTAAACTGAAACTGCCTCCCAGGCACTGGGAAATGGGATCCTTTCCTTTGCCCTTCTGTTCCTAAGATTTACTACTCCTTAGTTCCTTCTGTCATCAAGCAAGACCATCTGGGTAGTGGCCCAGGTCACTGCTACTCTCCCTTAGGAAGGATCCTGGTGATGTTTTGGTTTCCACAGGATTCATCCTCTGGTCACAAGCTAATTGATCTCTAGTCACCACTGTTCCCAGTGGGAACAACTGATTTTGTCTTCTCTGAGATACGAAGTCATAGCTTGAGTCAGCCTAGGAGTCCTGGACTACTGGCATTGAACTCTCTGATGCTGTCGACTCCAGCCCATCCTGAATCCTGGAGGTCCAGCTGTTTATGGAGTGAGCTGCCATGTTCTTCTGCTGGTCCCATGAGTATGAGAGCTCCTTGGAGTTTCGACAGGTGTGGCTCAGCCCAGTGAGGGCTGGGATAAGTTCACATTCCCAAAAAGTACAGTTTTGGGAACTGTGATCAAGATAGCATTCCTTGGACCCCAGAAAGGATATTACAAGAAAGATTTGGGAGACTTTCTCATTCTGATTTGTAGAGACTTTCTCCCGCTGGCTGTCTCAGAGAGGTACCTCCCTCAGGGACAGTGTGGCACTCCTGCAGAAAGAAACAGATATTAGGTATGCAGGGTGGAAGCCATCTCCTGTGGCCAGGAATGATGTTGGATGAGAAAGGGGAAGTGCAGTTAACTTGGAGGTCAAGAACCATGTTCCAGCCTTGCCTGGCACTTCCATATAGAGAGCCCTACTTAGCGGACCCAGGTACAGTCCCCCTATTCTCAGACAGGTGTGACCTCTGATAAATACCAGAATTTCCAGATTTCATTTCAGCCTCTATTTTCAAGGAACCCAATGGTGGTATTCAGAAGGCAACTCCAGGTCTGGTGCCAAGGATTCCAGGGTTTAGAACTTATGCCCCACATGTTGCTGGGCCCTGTGTGACTAGAAAAAGATAGGCAAAACAAGTGTTGACCTTATCTGTCATTCAGCTGTCTCCACAGGCTTCCAAGACCACCCACCTCTGGAGAGCAGCAGGAGAAAGCAAAGGAAGAACTGTGATGTCTGGAAATCCATCTACCACGCAGGCTTAAGCCACAAAACATTCAAATGTCACTGATGTCACATAACTACATGAGGCCCATGAAGATTAATCCAGTTTCCTGGATTTCCACCACTTTCCTCTACATATCTGAAGGATCCTATGTGTAAACTCATGATGTGACCTCTAAGCCAATTCTGCTTCCTTCATCAGATGGTGTCTATGTGAATCTTCTTAGTTTTTTTCCCATAACTCCTCTTGGATTTCAGTGGAGAAGGAAGAAGAGAAAGAAGGAAAGGAAGAAAGAGGGAATGAAGAAAGGAATGAGAGAAGAAAGCAAGGAAGAATGAATCAAAGAAGAGAGGGAGGAAAGAAAGAAGGAAACAAGGAAGGATGGAAGGGGGTGGGGGAATTACATAAATGTGACTGGGGTGATTAAGGACAAGTATGAGGACAGTTATGAGAACCCAGAAGGGGGAAGAACTGAAGCCAGCCCTAATAGTCCAATGTGGACTTTCCATGGTGGAGTTTTGTATATTTATGTTTTCTTTGTGAGATTTCCTCAGATGATGTTCCCAGGAATATGAGATGTTGACTCATCCCTCTAAAAGATGGTTAATTAATTCATTCCTCCATGGCACATTTATTCTGCCTCCTCAAATGCATATGTGCAGGAGGCTGTAGTAACCCATAGCAGACCTCAGTCAGCATAGTGAGAGAGTCATCACAAGACTATTTGTGTGGGCCAGTGGAGTAGAAGAAACAATTTCCACAAGGCTTAGTTTAGTCTAAATAAAAACAGGGTGATGAAATCTACCATTCACAGGTGAACATAGTCAAGTGTGGAGGGATGATAAAGGCCCTTTAGGGGTTACTCCTGACATTTTTTTTTTTAGTCTAGGGAAGATGTTGTCCCAAGTGACAAAATTGGAGTGAGGATCATTTATTGATCTTTTGATGATCAATCCAATAGGAGGTTCAGCTGGAGAGTTTGCAGCTCACCAACTATAAATAGAGTAGAGCATAGATGATGGGCCACATGTAACACTGGTCCAAATGGCTACAGCTTGGGTAGGATCAAGGGCCTGGACTATGACTTTGAAAATTGTCCATAATGAGTTTGGGCTTATACTGTGTTTATACTTGTATGTTTAAAATACCATTTTGCAAGATATAAACATTTAACACTTGCTACAATTTTTTTAACCAATTCAGGCACCTTTTAATTTCTTTTCATATGCTGGCATTCTGAACAGAAAGAGAAAATTGGTTCAAACCTTTCTTAACAACGAGACGTTTTGGCAAATGCTATTATTATATTAATCTGTCATCAAGTATTCAAATATTCATATAACACCCAGTTGGTGCAAATAGGAACAGGAAACATAGGTTATGCAAATTAGACATTTTGGTCCTTTTAAAATAATTTCTTCTCCATATGGGTCCTGTTGTTTTATGTTCCAACCAAATGATAGAACTTGCCATTGGCTGTCAGTCACGCTATTCACTTCTCTGGGTTGAAGAGACCTGGAATGGGTTCCCATATACAGGTGGCAGCAGTGGCTTGATAAGAAAATTATTATGTTTTGTGACTTTTATTTACCTGAGGGTGGATTAGTGTCGGGACAGAGTCTGAACTCAGAACTCCTGACCCTATTTATACAGTCTTCCCTGTGGATATGCTTTGATTTGTTCACATAGACTAATATCTTTATGAGCTTCACTAGCAAAAACTCATATTACTCTGACTTTAGGTCTCCATGAGACAGAGAATATCTGTTACTGTCAATGGCAGGCTCAACTCATGACTACATTTATTCGAGGGGAAGTTGCTTGATTTTGAGAATAATTTACCTTTTAACCACCACCTCTCTTAGCTCACCTGCCTTTGTTCTCATCAACTTGGTCCTGGGGTTTGATGAGCACGGTCTGATGGCCCATCTTCCATAGCTGTGTGCAATGCCATCCACACCCAGGCTCTAAAAGAGCATATACCTGCTGCTCTATCCTCTCTCCAGCGACATTAGCTTACTCCTTACCGCTGTGTGGGTTTTGCCAGCATCGAGTTGTGTCAGGGCTTGAGGGAGTGATAGCATAGTGGTATGCTTGGGTAAAGGAATGTGTCTCACATGTCAGGGACTGCACTAGTCTATAGGTCAGCCAGTGGTTATCTGGCGTCTGCTAATTGAGGCTCAACCTCGATTCCACAGAACATAGCTATATTGTGAATGGGATCTAGCTATAGACAACCAATATCAGATATTCAGAAAGTGACCAATGGTATCAAAGCAAAAAGTCTAGGAAGTTGAAGAACATTGAGACCAGGGCTGGGCCTGCTGCTGATATCATCAAGGAATGTCTGTGCCAGAGACTTGCATCAGATTTCAGTTCAAATGTCATCTCTCCTGAAAACCTGGACTGACCAGGTCTCCACCCACTCTAGTCTTCTACAGCATCTCACTCCACCACATCAGACTGTGGACCTCTGAGTTTTATATGCATTCAGGTGGTTAAGGAATTGGAGGGTGGACGCTGCTGCTTGATGGAAACTCTCAGGCGAATGCTGATAGGTGGGTTGGTCCAACATCCCTCCAGAGCAGATGGATGCTCATAAGTTTGCCCCTCCCCCAGGCTTCTCAGGTATTCCCTCGCTTAGCCTTTTGAAGTAACCTTTTGGGTCCTAGTTACTTCACATGTCTCAGCCCCCATTTTCCTTTTCATTCCTTCTTCATTGTCTGAATTCAGATCTCGTATTTTTAGGGTCTCTACTCTCTGTTTACAGTTTTCTGGTACATTCTGAGTATTCCTTTCTCTGGAAACCTCTGCCTCGTTTTGTGTGTGTGTGTGTGTGTGTGTGTGTGTGTGTGTGTGTGTGTGTGTGTATCTCTTGAGTTTCTGCTGTTGTTGCTAATTATAACCTTGTGGGAGAAGTAATTCAAACGTACTGTGACATTCATTGGCAAGGAAATGTGACAGCCAGCAGGTCTGCAGTTAGAAGAGTGGCGTTTTGGAAGTTTGGACTGTGGATTCTGCTTCCTTAAGTTCAAATCCAATCTCTGCTTCTTATTTAGCTTCATGAACTCAGACGAGGATCTTTAAGCTCTCCGTTTCTTTGTCTACAAAATGTGGGTTATACCAGGCCTTGCCTTCGGAGATTGTTGAATTAATGCATCAGTGGAACCAGAGAACAGTGCCAGGCCTCCAGTATGTGCTTGCTGACTCAGCCTTGTGCTCTTACTTTAATGCTTATTTATTTTCTAATTATTCTTTTTTATATTGCTAACTTGCCATGCTGCCTTTTGTGTGTGTGTGTGTGTGTGTGTGTGTGTGTGTGTGTGTTTCAGGAATTGTTTCACTTGTTACTATTTCTTTGCTCAGATGAAAAAATAAAATAAGGAGCAGGAGCGAGGTGAGAGCGGGCATGTGACTGAACGATGGTAGCTTTATGCACCAACCTGAGTGGTCCACCAGACGCCCAGGTTGATCACCTTTGGGAGCGCTGAGACAGTGATTCTGGCTGTGGGCTGAGTAAGGCAGATGGCTTTCTCAATATGGGAGTGGTACTGCCCCCTCCACTGAGGGCCTGGGCAGAACGAAATGGGGCTAAAGGGAGAACTTGACTGGGTCTCCTGCCCTGAAGCTTGAGCTTGGATGTCTCTGAATTCATTCTACCTCACTCAATTCTCAGGCAATTGGCCTTGGGCATTTTGTCATCTGCAATCCTGGATCTTTAATCTAAAAATGTCAAAAAGTGGGGATTCTCAACCTTCATAATTATATGGCCTGACTTCTCTATTCTCTGTCATCTATCCATCCATGCACCTGCCCAATCCATCATCTCTCTTTTCTGTTGCTTCATTTCTCTGGAGAACACTGACCAACACAATTGTGGGGAGGGGGGAACAGCGAGTTATGAAATGCTCAGTAATTAGCACATGGGAATTCTTCAGGCAGTTTTCTCCCAGATAGGGGAGGTGTTTTGTGTTTTGTTTTGTTTTTTGAGTTAGGAAGATCCTGTGGTCCATTGCCTTTTGCATCTAGTGTTGGCAGATGCAGCTGACTTTCACATAAAACTGATAAACAGTTTTATCCCAATTTCCTTGACACTTTCAAATTGGATGCTTGGAATGTTATTTTTTCCTTAGAACATGTCTATTGGTCACTAATGTACTTATGTTGTCTTTATTCTTTTGGTTCCTTCTCCTCTCTCTCTCTCTCTCTCTCTCTCTCTCTCTCTCTCTCTCTCTCTCTCTCTCTCTGTGTGTGTGTGTGTGTGTATACATATCTTCGAAGTGCAGAGAGCATATTTCCTTGTGAATCATATTTCTTCCCCATCCCCTTTCTTTTCAGCTTCTGGGGATATTCTGAACATTTGCTAGACCTCAGATAAAAAGACCTCATTTTTTTCCCTTTATCTCTACCCTCACCCCAGTTCTTCACTCCTCCATATGGGAAATGTAGCTGCATTCATCTTATTCTGGAACAGTGTATAAATTTCAATCCTTTCTCTGTTTGCTGCAGTTTTCCCTAATTTTGTTCATCTGTAAACTAAAAAAATAAGACAAAATAAAATAAAAGACAATAGCATTTTGGACTTGAAAACACTTTCCCATTGTCAGATTATGTTAGAATATCTGGGCTCACCTCCATTTTTCTTTGGACACAGGATGCCATGTACTCAGGCTGTCTTGAACTCATTATGTAGGTAAGACAGACCTTGACTTTCCGTCCCTCCTGCCTCTGCCTCTCACATGCTAGGATTACAGGTTTTCTCCTGAATCTTACAGTGCATGTGTTCCATGGAGGAGTCATATCCTACTTTCACTCAGCAAGCTACTTCCTGTGGACAGCAGTGAGTGCAAAGGTGAAAAGCAGAGACTCTGGAGTCAGCCTGCCTGTGTTCAAGACCAGCTTGGCACTCGGAGCCATGTGACCTGGATTGAGTGGCTCAACTTCTCTGAGCTTCAGAGACTTCAAATGGGACAGTCAAACATTTGCCTCACTCATAAAGCTGCGATGGAAATTAGATGAGATTAAAATTCACTTCTCTTTTTGAACAACCCTAGCACTTAGTTAGTCTTACTACATGTGTAGTTGATGAAACATGAAGCTGGATTCTGGTCTAGCTTCTCCTCACACTCCGTCATCTTTATTAAATGCTGAGATTGTGTGTCACAGCCACCCTACACAAGCACACACACTGGAAGCTGATGTTGCTACCTGAAAGTCTGGCTGGCAGGGGCATGGGTAGGAATACGGATCTCTGTGACTGAGAGGTTCCCTCACCCACATTTGAGCTGACTTCTGGAGAGCAGACAAGACACTGACTTCCACAGTGTCCCTGTGTTCCTCAGCCCATACCTATAGGAGGTAAAGTTTATGTGGTCATTTGTTTTATGCCATGTGGATGGGAGCCTCCATTTGGTGTGCACTGTGGGTGGGCGAGGGGAGAAGATTTCTGAGAAGGAGGCCTTTCTTTTGTTCTTTGCAACTCCTAAAGAAATGCCTTTCTTTTCAAGCCTGTTGAGGACATACTTCTGTCTGGATACATAAACTTTTTTCCTCCTTTAAAAATAGTACCATTAAAAATATATTGAATGGCCGGGAGGTGGTGGCACACACCTTTAATCCCAGCACTTGGGAGGCAGAGGCAGGAGGATTTCTGAGTTCAAGGCCAGCCTGGTCTACAAAGTGAGTTCCAGGACAGCCAGGGCTACACAGAGAAACCCTGTCTCGAAAAAAAAAAAAAACAAAAAATATATATATTGAATAAAAGAAGTCAATACAAAATAGAAAAAGCAAGAAAATCTAAAACTAAACAGATAAATAACTAGGTTTGTTATTGTTTTAAGCTAACAAGAATGCAGGAGAAATAGAGCTTAGTCAGTACACTAGAATCTTTCTTGATATGGGTGACTTGGTTGCCTAGCTGATCCCCTGGGTCCCACTCACCTTGCCTGTCCTCATTCTCCATCTGTCTCCCTATGACTGGATGGTACCACTCCGTTCAACCTTGCACCTCTCTTTTCTTTTATATCATGCTGTTGGCAGAGCGACAACTCAGCAAGACCCTAGGGCCCTACACTAGGTTCATTGGCTGAATCTTGCCATCCCTGTCTTATTCCCTTTTCCCTGACTGCATGTATTCACTCTGCCTCCATACCTTTTAGACGTGTATGCTATCATGTATCTTTCTGTCTTTAGACTGCTACACTACCCTAGGGTTCCCAGCTGTGACTGGTATTAAAGCACACACCACGGATGATGCACTCTCTATATTCTCATAGGGGTTTAGTTATGTATATTAGCTCTAGAACTGTTAGGCATTTGAGAATATGTAAGGTACAGTTCTCACCTCTAAAGGAATAAGAGATGGTTTATTCTAAGCCAAATATGAATAAAGCGACTGATAACCATAGCCTGGGAATACAACTTCAGGTTCTCCAAATAACAAGTTATATCATAGAAACGGAGAATGAAGAAAGCCACAAGTCGAGGCATTTACCAATTACATTGACAGAGACTGTAAATAGGGGCATTACCACAAAGCTGAGAACTCTCTACTGTAGGTTTCAGATGTTTTCTAGTTAATTCTTAACTTTTGGGCTATGAAAATGAATGATCTTCTAAGAATGCATTCTAGAGGTTTTAATAATTGCCAGGATGTTAAGTCAGACAAGGAGGTGGACAATAGATGGCTGCCAAATGGCCTAAGAAGGCTGCCTCTTGATCTGCAGCATTCTGATTCTCTGTATTAGTGTCATTCTGCCAGATACTCGGCCTTGTAGGCTCCTTTTTTAGTGTATAATTATTTAACTATTATACATAATGTTTTTTAATATTTTACTCATTCACTTTACATCCTGCGCACTGCCCTTCTTGAGGGAAAGGCCAACCTTGTAGACTCCTTAACTCCAATGTAGCATTTTTCTCCCAAGGGAACATAAGTATATAAAAACCAGAAGCTCTGTCTTCTACAGTTTTATCTTTGGATCTTCATATCTGACTGAGAGTGTAAGAAATACCCAATTATGTTTAGTGATCTGTACCATACCCTGGTCTGCAGAGTGAATCATGCCTGTTGATTGAACTAGCAGAATTCCATCATTCCTGGAATCACAGGTACAACTAACTATCAGTTCTCTCTGACACTGGGTTCTTGTCATAGGGGCAGCTTCTCCAGTCGGCCCTCCTTCTATTCATGTTTAATGGAGCACATACCACAGATGTTTATAAATTGACCTGAGCCAGAGAGAGACATAAACAGCAGATGATACATGCTTCAGATGTTCCAAGATGAGGCTGAATCATTTAGAAGCATGTGAGAGGTCCCAGCAGCCCAGATTCCTAGCACTTCAACCATCTGGATTTGAAACCCTTTCTCACTATTGCTGCGGACAATTTGTTCTGACTTCAAGTTTACTGAGCCCAAGGGAGAACCAAGGTGTGATCTTGCTGTTTATTCTAATGTGTTTTGTTGTGTAGAGGGTAAAATCACTCATCTCCCTGTGAGGATCGAAGCTGGCCCTTTCCTGCATGACATATGCCGATGATCACAGCCAGTCAGTTGGCCTGGTCAGTGTGCTTGGGAATGAATATGTGAACATAAAGTATGGGTACAGAGTGTGTGAAAAGGAGAAGAGAGAAAGAAGGGTGCTTAGAGAGCTAATCAAAACCAAACAGGCTGATATTCACATAACCGTGAGCGAGAGTACGTATTCATATCAGCCCAGGAATCCATCAGAGGGGAATAAACAAATATTATGTTATGTTTTATATAAGTTCATGGAGCATCCCTCACCTGTGACCATCACTCAGCCCAACAGGAAGGTAAGTTTTACAAGAGTCACATCAAGAATGAACTATGAAGATATGGTGAGCTACTCACAAAAGAGTAAATACCATGAATAAATACAGTTCATGGGAGCTGCCTGATGTCACCAAGTTCAGAGATTCCTGGTAGAAGTAGGGGCCAGAGGTGAAGCTTTTTTTGTTAAGGGGTGCAGAGATTCAGTTTTACAACTTGTAAAAGTAGGGAGATTCACACACAATGACAGAACTATACTTAACATTGCAGGACTACCTGCTTGTAAATGGTAAGAATTATAAATTTTATATTTTTATTCTTTTAACCACCATAAAAGAAATCAAGCAAGTTGGATAGAGATCTGTGGAGCTTGAACATGGCCTGAAATGTTGGAGATCTTAAGAGAAATTTTGAGAATTATTGATTTCAGGTCTTCAGTTTGTCCAGGAATGGGAGAAAAAAATGCTTTTGACTGCACATGAGTGTCACAGTGTTTATAAATGACTTCTCCAAGATCTATTTTAAAATGTCTCTCTCTCCACCTGGGATCAGCCCACTTACATACATACATACATACCTATATACATATATACACACATACATATTCACAGAGATACTTGTATATATTATACATATATACATAATTGTATATATTGGTGTGTGTATAAAATATATAAAGTAATATTATATATGGAGAGAGAAAAAAAAGTGTCTGAATTTAATTTCTTTCTTCTTGTTTCTTCTTTAAGTATGACTACTAACAAACTGTAACCAATTCCCTGAATGACCAACAACTACCCACCTTGCATCTTGGAGCCCTAACATTTATATACCCTCTGAAAAGTTTCCAGAATTCCAGACTTTACACAATTGCAGAAAATATCTGAAGTTGGCAAAGTCATGTCTCTGCTAGAGTATGATGCAAATCATAATCACCTCCTGCAGACAGTTCAAGGCAACCCCACATTCCCACACCTGTGATTAAAACAAAAACATATTCTCATAATATTTCTGTGTTTTTTAAAGAAACTAAAATTTCAGAATTGCCAAAAATATCACTACAGAAGTTAAATAGAAACATGTTCGTTTCAAAATACATGTCTACATTCAGCCCATTAGTAAAATTACTTTTAGTAATACATATTGATAGGTGTATTTTTCCCTCAAGAGATTAGGCTGTTACTGTAACTTTGCTCATGAAGCCACCATAATGGCAAGGCTTCTGTCAACATGGCCTGTTGATTCTGGCCTCTGACACATTTTAACCAGTAAATCTGGGTGCTATTTCTGGGCCTAATCCTTAAGAATGCTATCAGCTTTCTTCTGTCGCTATTTTTGCAAGCTAGCCTCCACATAAAGAAGCTCAGAGGAGACTGCTGAATGATGACTTCCGGCAGACAGGCTGGGTTTGTTTCTTCATCAAACAACCTGATGGATACAGTTATGAATACCACATTGAGCTAAAAAACAACACAATTGGGCCCAGCCAGCTCCTAGGAGTGTGAGAAATATTTAGATCCTTGCTGTAGGCCACTAAGTTTTGAGGTGCAGTAGATAATTATTACATGGAAAACAGTAACAATCAGTGGTCTCAACCATGCAATGCAGGAACCTCTTTTTACTCATTGGTTCTTGGCTTAGGGAGAGCAGTTCCATGCTGGGATGGGCCACACATACCTTGCTGATATTTTGCCATCACTGTGAGCCAGCTGAGGGCATGAGGTGGCTTCCCCCTCGCAGACCATGTGACATATTCCTGAGCAACCACACATAGAAAGACAGGAACTGCCCCTGCTTGTCTGGCTCAAACGGATATTTGAGAGGTGGACCTGATGCTGCTTTGGTGAACTGTCTGTATAATTCCTACAGGACTAGATGGAATATAAGAATAACTGGATGGATGGGAAGTCTGTTGCTAAAATTTTCAAAGAACCCCAGGAAATTAAATATAAAAAGTAAATTAGATATGTCAAAACAACAACAACAAAAAAAAAAAAAACAAAAACAACCTCTTAAAGACACTTCTAGGGATGTGAGAGGATTCCCTCCTGAGGTTGAGAGTTCTTTCATTTATACGTAGGCCTTGAGCGACTGAAGGACTTGGGTCAACCTAGTGGAAACTGAAAAGTAGTGACTGTGAGGCTGTCTGGAGACAAGGGAAGACCATACATGATGGAAAGAGTAGATGTGGTGCTGGAGAGATGCTTCAGTTAGTAAACTGTTTTTGGCACAAGACCAAGGACCTGAGTTTAAACCCCAAAACCTATGTTTGGAAAATGTCCACATATATGCCTCCTAGTGCAATAGTTACAGAAATGTTATAGTTGTAACCAACCACTTTCTGATTGGACTTAAAGCCTTCTTGATAAAATGGACCCCTGTGCTTGTTGCCATTAGCTAGGGAAAAGACTGGTCAAATCATAGGTCCTAGGAGAGAACATAGTGCTCTTATTATTCATTCTGTTAAATGAATATATTAATTAACTGCTCTTCTGCAGTAATCAGAGTGGCATAGAGAGCTGAGAAGCAGAAGACAAGCTAGAGAGACAGTTCATAGGAGACCTGGTTGCAAATGTTTGACATTATGATTATTTAAAAGTGGCACAGAAGTTGTAGAAACCACAGTATTAATTTTTCCTTTACCTGGCTAGAAGTTTTTGAAACAACCCTCTACTGAGATGTTGGACAGTACCAGTAGCTCCCAGCAAGTCATGTCATGCAAATGCCATGTCATATCATATGCCCATCTTTGAAGTGAGGCTATCAGGGGGATTAGTACACTGAATTCACTTTCCACTTAATTTTCAAGTTTAGATGGGTTTATGAGAATAATCCAATCCAATCATAATCCAAGATATGTTGAAGAGCATCTGAATATGTCCTAGGGTTTGAAGATATTAGCTGGGGCCTTGAAAAATGTAGAAGGGAAATGTGGAAGACAACTAGTTACACCAGCATGGAACAGAACTGCAAGACATACATCTGGGCTTTCTTTTTGCAAGCCCCCCAAAAGGAGCAAGCTCTTCCTACCTCCCACTGTTTCTGTGTCCATGTGACAGAATACAGTCATTGCTCACCTTGCCAGAGAATTGGGCTGTTCCTAGTTTATAGATGCTACTCCTGCTGGTGGCCTGTGTTGTAGTATAGTTCTTGCCATAGTTCTGTATCCAGTGTCTTCAGTGTTCTGATACGGAACAGAGTGCAGGGAGTACAGGCAACACAGGCAATGCATCTGAGATGAGAAGCTGACCTATGCTCTGAGCATTTAGTGTTCATTCAGTGTTATCTCCATTCTGAAAGCCAGAGAGAGGTGGACAAATTTGGGTTAAAAGGATGCTCCAGGAGCTAGAGAGATGGTTCAGTGGTTAAAAGCACTCGCAGGTCTTGCAGAGGACATGGGTTTGGTGCCCGGTACCCATTTGGCTGCTCATAACCATCTGTAACTAGAGTTTCAGAAGATCTAATTCCCTCTTCTGACCTCCAAGGGCAGTAGACTTGCACATAGTGCTCAAACATACAAGCACACAAACACAGCATTTGTGGAGTGACTTTTAAAAGAACAGCCAGTGTGCAATGGCTCACCCCTAGATGTAGAAACCAAAGGATGGCCTTTATTGATGTATTCTGGCTCTTGAAATTTTCCACCACTCAGACAAGAGAACATAGGAAGCATAACCATGAGAAAGGACTAGAAAAACTAGGTAGATATTAAAATCCATATTTTTGCTTGCAATAGGCAAATAGAAAAAAAAAACAGCAGACTACAAGCAATAGCAATACAATTTATAGAATGCAGAGGGGGAAACTTAACAAGAATCTGTGTCTTTATCTTCATAAATGTTCCTTTCCTATTTCCCAAACCACATAAAAACTGGGTTGGAGTAATTGAAGAGATACATCCAGGCAATGGCAGTAATTACCAAGATATGAGTTCTTCCCAAACTAATTACAAATAAAATATGATGGTTATAATTAAAAAAAAAACAAATTATTTTCAGAACTTGTCAAATTGAACCTAAATTCACTTGAAATAATAGATGTCCAAAAAGAGTCAAGATATTTTTGAGGAAATAAAAATAATAATGACAGGGCTTATGCTATTAGTATTTATTGAAAGCTGTGATAATTAAAATGGCTGGCTATGGTTCAGGAACTGGCAGAGAGATGGGAAAAACACTAAATGTCTTAACAAAATTAATATTTGATAGTGATAGCATTTCCCAGCAGTGAATAAAAGAAAATTAATTTCAAACAAAGTGAGAGCCTCTGAGATATAGATGCATACACATATGTGATTAATATATATTAAATCCAGGTGGATGAAATATTTACATGTCAAAATGAATTTTTAAATGAGACTCATGGGAAAGGATGCTTGCTGTGTGTGTGACTTATGTGGTTCTGTCCTGCAAGTCCACTGTCCCCACCAGAGCCTTGACAACATTGTAGAAGGGTGACAGCAACATGCACCATTTGGAAAATAAATGAATGACATGGCTTATACAACCCCAAAGCGTCCACCATTTCACTTATGCCCCCCACTGGAAGACATATTTGCAGTGCATGAAATAAGGAAATAATATCTTCAGTTTATGAAGAACATTTTAGGATCAACAAGGGTATGATAAGCCTCCTCCAATAAAATCAGCATGGCTGAGTTAGTAAAGTGGTTGCAATGCAAGCACTGAATTTGATCCCCAGCACCCACATTTAAATCCTGTGTAGTATCATATCTTTGGGAGTATAGTATTATACCTTTGGGCTGAAACAAGTGGATGCCTAGAGCTCACTGACTAGGCAGCCTACTTAAACCAGTAAGCTCCAGATCCCTGTAAGAGATTCTGTCTGAACAAAGAAGTGGAGAGAGAGAGAAAGAGAGTGGGGAGGATATTATTTAGTGATGACAATAAGGGCTGAGCTTCAGCCAAACACCACACACACACACACACACACACACACACACACACACACACACACACACGTACATCTGTACATCCGTGAACATATACTACAAAAACAGATATATCAATGGTCTACGGTAAGAGGGCATGCCTAAACTTCCTGAAAATATGAACTTAAGCAATAAAATACCAATGGAAAGGTACTGAGACTTGGTGATGCTAAAGGCACCGGCTCTCTTCAGCAGTGGTTAGACTGCTTTTCAGAGAGGGAATTTGCCTCCGAAATGCACTCACATGCATACCATTCGATGCCATCTTTCTTGGAGGAATTTTTCTTTTTCCCAGGGATGTGTTCAAAGACTTAATTAACTACAAGAGTTTCCATGGAGTGAACCACCAAACAGTCAGCAATAAAATTCTAATCATATTCAGGGATAGATCCATATGAGCAAAGAATGCAGAATCATTAAAATGGGGTTGTGAGGGCTGGGGAGAGAGCTCAGTGGCTAAGAGCTCCTGCTGTGCAAGCTGAGAATCTGACTGTGAGTCTCCAGGCCCTACATGCCTGTGACCCAGTGCTGGGTGTAGGGGCCTAGAAACAGGAGAATTGCTAGAGCCAGACAGCTCAGCAGAAAAACAGTGAACTCCAAGCTCAGTGAGAGACTGATGGAAGAAATGCCTAGCATCTCTCTTTAGCCTCTCCAGGCACAAACAGGAATAAGTCCCTTCCACAGTACCTGCATTATGTGTATACATGTGCATGGAAACATACACATCTTTTTAAAGGGGACTATGAAATAAAACTTGGCTCACAGGATTGTCTTCCTGTGAGAAGAATGACAGTTCACTGGTCTACGTTGTGTATACCATGGCCTTTTGAGGAACAGGCTGTGACTCTTGATCTAGACCTACTGCTCTCAGAACAAGTGTGACGTCTATGACAGTAAAGACTCAGTATATATAAACAAGGTATCTTGTATCCTGAATAAATCAGGCCTCAACATATAAACTCTAGAGCCCACATGTTAGTGGGACACCCAGTGATTTTAGGTATGGAGAGGACATTTTTGTTGTTCAGTATTTTGATAATATTTTGAATTACTTGCCACTCAAGTGAGCATGCCATTAGGTACCATTGCTGCCTTCTGGGGACAAGGTGGGTTTGGATCCCTCTGAACTAATACTACATTTGCATCTACTAACCTCAGCAGCCTATATAAACAGAAGGCCCTCCCCATTTTATCCAAGTTGTCCCTAATGGGACATGTGCAACTTCCTAATGAGTTTAGAGACTCACTGTCTCTATCAAAGCTCCAGCACCAGGAACACCTCTCACACAGTAACAATGTGGATGTGGTCCTGAAACTACTTAGGGGATGAATGATTTGTGGATTCTTTCCACCAGGAGATAGAGATGCAAAGCTGGCCCTGGCTACTGAACTACAAGGATCCTGAAAGCAAATACTGGCTTCATAAATGCCGCTTCCTACACAGCCTGTCTCACAATCAAGGGTTCTGAATACATGGCCTCTAGTGACAAGCTCCAAACTGATTTCATCATGTTCTCCTACCTGAACAAGGGGCCATAGGTAACCTGTTCCAGCCTCTTCTGCTATATGAGAAAGGGTCTTCTTTGTGCCCCTGTGAGTCAGGTCCCTGCTCTAAGTCTTTCCCACAGTCCTGTGCTTCCTAACCTTGGTCACAGGGCTTCATACAGTTAGCCAAAGGGCTAGTGAGCCCTTGATTCCTGAGGCTGTTCTTGGAGGCCTGACACCCTCCCTGTTCCAAGAGTACCATGGACATATTGGCCCCATCCTAGGACTGAACACAGTGCCCAGAAAGTTAATTGGGATGAAAAGACATTGAGGGAGATTATAGGATGATTTACATTTTTTGATTTGTTCTTCTCTAAATATTTGTGCAAAAAAAGTCTTAAATAAATATGGAAAAAAAGATAGGCTAAAATAAGAAAAGTGGAGTATTTACCCAGAGGAACACACTGCAAAAGGAAAACACAGACACATAGAGGAGCACTGCAGGAACCCGGGAGGATGCTGTATAGCTCCTTAATAGATGTATATCTACAATGGGAAAGTGACTGATCAAAGTCACAGTGTCAAGGATAGACTTGGCCTCCCTATTTAGTCAGGCTACCCTAGGGAGAACATGTATGTTATATTCTCTATATATCATATAGAGGAAAAGAGGGAAGGAGGAGAGAGAGAGAGAGAGAGAGAGAGAGAGAGAGAGAGAGAGAGAGAGAGAGAGAGAGAGAGAGAGAGCGAGCAGGGAAGTAAAGGGAGGAGGGGATGAAAGAAGAGGAGAGGATTTGTTAGGAAAGTTGACTATTAGCTTTGGTATGAAATGTCCTCCAGGTTCATGTGTTTCAATGTTATTCTCTAATTAGAAATTGTAGAACCTTTAAAAGGTAGGGACTAGTTAGAGGAAGTGGGTCACTAGAAGTAGGTGTCCCTTCTGGACTGGGCTCTCTATTTCATGTCTGGCTGATATATAACAAGCTGAACCACAAGCTCCTTCTGCAACAGGCAGAGCCCTGGCTGCCACTCCTACCCTGCCACGATGGATTGTAAACCCTCAGAGCAGGAACAAAATAAATCTTTCCTCTCTTAAGTTTCTTCTCTCATGTCACAGCAATGGGAAAATTAATGTGTCTACCACAGGCCATCTACAGCTAAAGAACCAGGGAGCGTCTACAATGGCTTAGTCCAGTATGGAACCTTCAAGACCCAGAAAGTTGATGGTGTATATCTAAGTCTGAGGTTGAAGGATGGCAGCCCAGGGTAGATGGGGAAGATAATGGTGTAGTTTTTGGGATCCCAAGTCTAGAGAAGATGAATTAAGACTTTAAGGACAGGAAAGAAAGCAAGACTTTCCTGCACCTTTCTATTCCACCTGCCTCCCATGATTAGATGGAGCCCACCCACACTGAGGATAGACCACTCTTGCTCAGTTCACTTCTGGAAATCCCCTCATAGTCCTGATCAGCCTTGTCATGCTAATCAAATGCCAAGATACCAGGTTTCCTTCTCAGTAAACAGGACAGACTTGATGCCTCCTGAAGTCCTGAGAATAATCATCACCTTACCAAATATCCAGTATTTCTTAATCCAGTTGACGCCTCAGGCCAGCCATCATACTTGCGTCACATCAATCTTCCTTCTATATATTATCACTTATGGCATTCTCTATGACTTCTACAAACTAAAGAAAAATACTATTTTTCTGTTTCTATAGTGTAGTTAACCTCCTTGGGTTAGAGTTTTCCTACTAGTGTCTTCTGTAGGGCTTTTTTGTAGATACATATTGTTTAAATTTGTTTTTTTTTCATGGAATTCTTGTTTTCTTTATCTATAGTGATTGAAAGTTTTGCTGGGTGCAGTAGTCTAAGATGGCATTTGTGGTTTCTCGGAGACTGCAAGACATCTACCCAAACCATTCTGGGTTTTAGGGTTTCTGTTGAGAAATCAGGTGTAATCTAATAGGTCTGCCTTTGTATGTTATTTGGTTTTTTCCCCTTTTAATATTTTTTCTTTGTTCTGTATATTTAGTGTTTCGATTACTATGTGGCAGGAGGATTTTCTTTTTTGGTAGAACCCATTTGGTAAGCTTCATGTACATTTAGAGTCATCTCTTTCTTTAGGTTAGAGACATTTTCTTCTATGATTTTGTTGAAAATATTTTTTATGGACCTTTAAACTTGGAATTTTCTTCTTTTATTTCTATTATTCTTAGGTTTGGTCTTTTCATATTGCCCCAGTTTTTCTGGATGTTTTGTGTCAGAAACTTTTTAGATTCCACATTTTCTTTGACTGTTGTATCAATTTGTTCAATTGTATCTTTTTTGCTTGAGATTCTTCCATATCTTGTATTCTATTGGTGATGTTTGTGCTTGTAGCTTCTGGTCCCTTCCCTAGGTTTGTCATCTCCAGGATTCTCTCCATTTGTGTTTTCTTCATTGCTTCTATTTCTATTTTCAAGTCTTGAACAGTTTTACTCATCTCCTTCCACCTGTTTGATTGTACTTTCCTTTATTTCTTTAAGGAATTCATTCATTTCCTCTTTAAAAAGCCTCTTATCATTTTCATAAGATTGTTTTTAAGGTCATTTTTCTTGTGCTTCTGCTGTGTTAGAATATCCAGGCCTTGTAGGATAGTTGGGCTCTGGTGGTGCCATATTTCCCTGGCTCTTGTTGATTTCATTCTTACACTGGTCTTTAGGCCTCTGGGTTTAGCCCTAGAAGACTCTAGTAGGAATCCAAGGAAGTTAACTACATTACAAAGACAGAGATATAGTACTTTTCTTTTCTTCATCTGGTTATTATAGGTTTACATGCTGATTTCTAAGTTTGTCTTTGTTGGACAAACTTTTTATGCTTTTTAATTTTTTATTTATTTATTCACTTTACATATCAATATCTTTATACATTTTATTTTGAATGCTCTTTAAATATTAAATACTTGTACTATTTTCTTTTCAAGAAAAGTCTTGAGACAAAGTCTCACAATGTTGCCTAAATTGCTCTCATTTTTTGTCTTGGTTTCTGTTTTCTCTCTGTCTTCTGGCCTGAGTGGCCTAGGGTTCTGGTGACCAGAGAGTCTGTAAGTCAAGTAGGTTGTCTCTGCTGAGTGACCTCTGGGGTTTGAAGAACTAACCTTGCATCTGGGTTCCCTAGTACCAACTTGGCCTGGGGTCCCTGGTGCCAGAGTAGGCTGGAAAAATGGAGTACAAAGGATGGGGTGCAATTTATATTGCCATTGGGTGTGCTTAGGAGGACTTGGCAGGCAGAGGATTAGGGGGGGGGATTCTTACCTTGTGTCCCTGATACCAGTAGGCCTCTGAGAAAGCAGGCAGATTCATTTGCTGGAAAATGAAGCTCAGGGGACAGAGTGCATCCTATGTGTTCTAAATGAAGCCTTTTCATAGGCTACAGGGTTCATCTAATCCCAATTTGTTGTCAATACTAACACGATCTAAACTGTCTATTATTCCCAATGAGCTTCTCTTTTATGGTATCTTTATCACTTCATTATCATTCAAATTATACATAAGGTGACCTGAAGAAATCTGAGGACTTGGATAAGGAAGATATATAATATATCCACATCAAAGCATACAATGTTCAATTATTTATTCAACAAATATGTGATAGGTCCAGAAAGTAGAATGGCTAGATCATGGTAAGTAATGAGATAGATAATTTGAGATTTTGGCAATAAGGTGGATGCTCAACCTTAAGTTCCCAGTTGTGTGATATATTGATATTGGGAAGGGAGATCATGATGGCAGCTGGAGCTTTGAGAGGTTTTGAGTTCAAGTTTGGGTGTGTTAAGTTTCAGATATCTGTGTAATCTCTAAAGAAAAGGGCAGGTAATGATGGCAATTGAAGAAGTAAGTTAGGAATTCAGTAGAGAGGAGACGTAGGGACCACTAGTACATAGATAAGAATAGAAAATGAGCAAGGAAAGGGGGCAGGGGAAGGGGAATGAGAAAGGCCTGAAGGAACTGTAGCCTTTAATGGGTTGTCAAGAAGAGGAGAGCCAGAGAAAGTGCATTGGGGATGGGGTAAGCAATGTGTGAACATAGAGGTATTAAGAAAGTGGGTAGCCAAAGATGCACAAGATGGGCAAGGATGTGTATGACAGTGTGCACAGTTAGCAAGCATTCCAGGCAAATCCAGTCATCAAATCTACCCAGCCAACATCTTTTTAAAATAAAGATTTGATTAGGACACGGCCAAACTTGTCCCAAACAACCAAATATGAAAAAAATAAAATATAATAGGATAAAGCAAAAAAAAATTGTCAAAGTTGGACAAGGCAACCCAAAAGGAGGGTGAAAGCCCCAAGAGCAGGTACAAGAATCAGAGACCCACTCATTTTTGTACTCAGAAGTTCCATAAAATACTAAGCTGAAAGCTATAATATATCCCCAGAGAACCTGGTGCAAACCCATGTAAGCCCTGTACTTACTGCTTCGGTGTCTATTAGTTCATGTGCACTTGGCTTAGTTGATTCAGAGGGACATGTTCCTCTGGTGTCTCCCATACCCTCTGGCTCTTAACATTCTTTCCACCTCAATTCTGGGAGATTCCCTGATCTCTGTGGGGGAGGAATTTGATGGGGATCTCCCATTTAGACTCTTTCTCTGAGCAATGTGTGGCTGTGGGTCTCTGCATCTTTTCCCATTCACTATTGGAGGAAGCCTCTTTGATGATGACTGAATAAGTCACTGACCATATTTATCTTTCTGGGTCTGGATGATCAGAGGCTGGATAGTCCATAGACTGAGGATTGAAAAACATCAATAAAATGATTCCTAATGATGCTCATCGATCTGTGCCTAGCCCAACCGTCACTAGAGAAGCTTCCTTGGGTAGCTGAGGGAAGCAGATGCAGAGAACCACAGCGAAACATTAGGCAGAGAGAGAGAGAGAGAGAGAGAGAGAGAGAGAGAGAGAGAGAGAGAGAGAGAGAGAGAGAACGCCCCAACTGGAGTTCTCAGTGGGGTCCTTTTTCTGGGAGCTTGGAGAACTCTGCAGAAGAGGGGGAGAAAGGATTGTAGGAGCTAAAGGGTTCAAGGTTAGGAGAACACAACCCACAGAATCAATTCAGCAGGGCTCCTAGGGGCTCACAGAGACTGAAGTGGTAATCACGGAGCCTGCATTGATCTTCACTAGATCCTCTGCAAATATGTTATGGTTGTTAGCTTGGTGTTTTGCAGGACTCCTAACAGTAGGAGTGGGGGTGTCTTTGAACGTTTTTGCCTGCCCTTTGAACCCCTTTCCTCCTACTAGATATGCCCAGCCCTGATATGAGGATTTATACCTAGTTTTATCATAACTTGTTATGCTGTTCTTGGTTCATATCCTCAGGAAGCCTGCTCTTTGATGAAAGGAAACAGAGGTAGAGTGCATCTGAGGGAGAAGGGACATGGGGAGGGGAACTAGGAGGAGTGAAAGGAGGGAAAACTGCAGTCAGGATGTATTGTGTGAGAGAAAAATTTAAAAATGGCATGCAGATCTAAACAGAATTTTTCATAAAGGAAGCTCAAATGAACACTTAAAGAAATGTTCAACATCCTTATCCATCAGGGAAATGCATATTAAAATTACACTGTCATCCTATCATACACCTGTCAGAATGGCTGCATGCAATAACTCAAATGACAGATTATTCTGTCAAGAATATAGAATAAGGGGACTACTCCTCCATTGCTGGTGGGAGTGCAAACTTTTACAGCCACTATGGAAATCAATGTGATGGTTACTCAAAAAGGGTTGTATCAATCTACCTCAAGATCTAGTTATACCACTCTTGCACATATACCACAAGGACACTTGCTCAAACATCTTCACTGCTGCTCTGTTCATAATAGCCAGAAACTGGAATAAGACAGATTCCCCCTCAACAGAAGAATAGATAAAGAAAATGTGCTACATTGACACAGTGAAGTATTATTCAGCTGTTTTTAAAAATTACATTATAAAATGTACAAGTAATCAAAACAACCCTGAGATTCCACCTCATACCAATCAGAATGGCCAAGATCAAAAACTCAGGGGACAGCAAATGCTGGAGCGGATGTGGAGAAAGAGGAACACTCCTCCACTATTGGTGGGATTGCAAGTTGGTAAAACCACGCTGGAAATCAGTTTGGAGGTTCCTCAGAAAACTGGACATAGCACTACCTGAGGACCCAGTTATAGCACTCCTGGGCATATACCTAGAAGATGCTCCACTATGTTCATAGCAGCCTTATTTATAATAGGCAGAAGCTAGAAAGAACCCAGATGTCCCTCAACAGAGGAATGGATACAGAAAATGTGGTACATTCACACAATGAATAATTACACATCATTAAAAACAATGAATTCATGAAATTCTTAGGCAAATGGATGGAGCTAGAAACTATCATCCTGAGTGAGGTAACCCAATCACAAAAGAACATACATGGTATGCAATTGCCGATAAGTGGATATTAGTCCAGACGTTTAGAATACCCAAGATACAACTCACAGACCACATGAAGCTCAAGAAGAAGGAAGAACAAAGTGTGGATACTTTGATCCTTATTGGAAAGTAGATCAAAACACCCATGGCTCACAGCTAACCAATAGAATGAACACAGGGTCCCCAGTGGAACAGCTAAAGAAAGGACCCAAGGAGCTGTAGAGATGTGCAGCTCCGCAGGAGGAACAGTAATATGTACCACCCACTACCCTCAGAGCTCCCAGGGACTGAACCACCAACCAAAGAGTACACATGGAGGGTCCCACAGTTCCAGCTACATATGTAGCAGAAGATGACCATTTCAGACATCAATGAGAGGAGAGGCCATTGGTCTTGTGAAGGCTCGATTCCCCAGAATAGGGGAATGCAAGTCAGGAAATTGGGGGGAGGGAGCGGGAGCAGGGGGAGGAGGGATGGGATGGGGGTTTTGGTGGGGTAATGTGGAAAGGGGTTAACATTTGAAATGTAAACAAAGCAAATATCTAATAAAAATGTGCAGGTAAATGGATAGAATTAGAAAAAAAATCACACAAAATGAGATCTGAGCAGTTTAAAGTGAATCCAAAATAGAAGGGAGATCTTGCAATGCATAAGGAACTAAAAAAAAAAAAACCCTCAATAGTGTCAGCAATTTGATTCCCAGCAAATTAGCTCCAATGGGATCAGCATATGTCGAAAGAAAGCACAGGGAACATTTGTGCAAACTTAGTCTCCATTCATTGACGTCAAAAATTGCTTCTCACAGTACTGGAATCATTATTTTCCTCAGTCCAGTGTGGCCTGCAATCATCCTTCATTGATCATTAATTGTGCAGTACAACTCAGTTGCACTGATCTTTCCATTGCTGTCCCTTGGGTATTCCAGCTGAGACTAACTACATCCTATTTGTGTGTGTGTGTGTGTGTGTGTGTGTGTGTGTGTGTGTGTGTGTGTGTGTACAGAATGAGAATTGGCATGACCTTCAAAGACTACAAGGAGGAGAAAGAAGGAAAGTGAGGGCAGCAGGTGCTGGGAAGGACCATATCCTGTCCACGTGGGGGATTCTTTTTTCATGACTGAAAGTGATCTTTGCCTAAGTTACAGAAAGGATACCGTGCAGGAGATTTCTGGAGATGATGAAGTATCAGAATCTTGGCCTGTGGCACCATTAGAGCACTGACAGTAGAGAAGACTGGTGTCTTGGATGGAATGAGAAACAACTTCAAAATAAGTCTGTCCTTTAGCAACAGATCAACATTCTCCTTAGAATGAAAAGCACTATACCTCCCATTTCTGTGTTTTCTTCATGTAAAATGTATCAAAAACAAAACTTGCTTTAGAGATTTCTAAGGTAACCCTCAATCCATCCATTTATCTATTTATTTCTCCTTACTAAAGCCATTCTATTTATCTCCTGACTCTCACACCTGTTTTGATTAACTTATCACATATATGTTCAGACTGCAAGCATAACTGAATATAATTTTAAGTTCATGTTCTCCATTTTATATATGAAGGGGCAGTGTACTGGGTTTTTGTTTTTTCCTCAACTTGATGTGAACTGAGTTATTTGGAAAGAGAATGAACCTCAGCTAAGGAATTGCCTCCATCAAGTTGGCTTGTAGGAGAGACTGCCGGAGCATTTTCTTTATTAAGGATTGGATGGGAAGAGCAGGCCCCTGAGGGCAGTGCTACCTCTGAGCAGGGCATTCTGTGTGGTATAAGAAAGCAGCATTCCTCCATGGATTCTGCTTCAATTTCTGATTACAGGTTCCTGCCTTGAGTCCTTGCCCTGACTTCCCTCAGTAATGTACTGTGACAAGGAAGTCTATGATGAAATAAACCTTCCCTCCCCAAGTTGCAATTTGGTCATGGTTTTTTATCACAGCAACAAAAAGCAAACTAGGACAGAGGGATATTTGTGATTTTCTGTACTTGTTAATTCTAACTCGGCGAGAAGAGAGATTTATTTTCCTTCCCTGGTGGCAGAGGATTCCATTAAATCTGTGTGCACCAGTGTTTCAAAAAATCTTAACCTGTTTCTGTTTGTTGAGCATTTGACTCATTTCTAGTCCTCTGACATTACAACTGTAGAGGTACAGTGATTTGCTGCATGAATTATGTCCTGCATGTGCCAGGTTAGTCCTGCTATGAACTCTCTGAACTGAAACTGCCGAATGAAGTGAGAAGTACATTGCATAATGTCAATTTGTCTTTCAAAGAGCATGGAGTTTCTCAAGTGCTGGTCCCTTTCAGGGTCATTTCTAAGTTAGAGAGGTAGATGGGCTCTGCTTTCCACCCCCAGCCCAAGCAGGCCATAGAAACATATCATCATCTGTGCAATCTTAAAAGGAATATTTGTCCTATGGTTGGGAATATATCTAACTGGTAGAAGGCTAGCCTAGCTTGTCAAAGCCTTGGGTTTTTTTGTTTGTTTTGTTTTGTTTTTTGGGGGAGACAGGGATTCTCTGTATCACCCTAATTGTCCTGGAACTGGCTTTGTAGATCAAACTGGCCTCTAATTTAGAGCTCTGTCTGTCTCTGCCTTCTCAGTGCTGGGATTAAAGGTGTGTGCTACCCACTGCCCAGCTAAAGCCTTGGGTGTAACCGCCTGTAGTTACAATCGAACGGGTTACTGAGTTCCCTGGAACAAGAGCTGGGGAGAGAAAAGAAACATGAACCAAGACTATATTTCCTGCTCAAGGCTCAAAGTTTAATGGGATGGAATCTCAGAGTTGTTTTGATTTGCATTTCCCTAATGACTAAGGATGATGAACATCTCTTTAGGTGCTTCTCAGCCATTAGATATTCTTCAGGTGAGAACACTTTGTTTAGCTCTGTACCCCATTTTTTAATAGGATTACTTGGCTCTCTGAGTCTAACTTCTTGAGTTCTTTGTATATATTGGATATTAGCCCTCTGTCAGATGTAGGGTTGGTAAAGATCATTTCCCAGTTAGTTGGTTGCCACTTTGTCTTTTTGACAGTGTCTTTTGCCTTACAGAAACTTTGTAATTTAATGAGGTCCCATTTGTCAATTCTTGATCTTAGAGCATAAGCTATTGGAGTTCTATTCAGGAAATTCTCCCCTGTGCCCATATGTTCAAGGTTCTTCCTTAGTTTCCTTTCTATTAGTTTCAGTGTGTCTGGTTTTATGTGGAGGTCCTTGATCCACTTGGAATTGAGTTTAGTGCAAGGAGATAAGAATGGGCCAATTTGCATTCTTCTGTGAGATTCCATCTCATACCAGTCAGAATGGCTAAGATCAAAAACACAGGAGACGCAGTTGTTGGGGAGGATGTGGAGAAAGAGGAACACTCCTCCACTGCTGGTGGGATTGCAAGCTGATACAACCACTCCGAAAAGCAGTCTGGCGGTTCCTCAGAAAACTGGGCATGACACTCCCGGAGGATCTGGCTATACCACTCCTGGGCATATACCCAGAGGCTTCCCTGCATGCAATAAGGACACATGCTCCACTATGTTCATAGCAGCCTTATTTATATTAGCCAGAAGAACCCAGATGTCCCTCAATGGAGGAATGGATTCAGAAGATGTGGTATATTTACACAATGGAATAGTACTCTGCAATTAAAAACAATGAAGTCACGAAATTCCTAGGCAAATGGTCAGAACTGGAAAATATCATCCTTAGTGAGGTAACCCAATCACAAAAGAACACACATGGTATGCAGTCACTGATAAGGGGATATTAACCCAGAATCTCGGAATACCCTAGACACAATTCGCATACCAATAGATTTCCCAGAAGATGGAAGGAGAGACCCCTGGTCCTGGAAAGACTGGATGTAAGAGAATGCTAGGACAGAGAAGTGAGAGGGGGATGAATGGGGAAAAGAGGGAGGGAAAGGGGCTTATGGGACTTTCGGGGAGGGAGGAAACGGGAAAGGGGAAATGATTTGAAATGTAAATAAAAAAACTTAGAAAATAAAAAAAGTTTAATGTCCTTTTCCAAATATATAGGGGGATATATAGGGGGGGACCCTTCCCCCCAAAGGCTATAACAGGTCTGTAGAACTGGTTCGCTTGCTCTGCGGGGTGCTGGCATCAGGTGGCTAGTGCCTCTCAGAAAATTGCAGGTCCCTTGGTAAACAAAGGGCTTCACCTTGGCGTGAGCTCTCTGTCCCAGGTGGGAAACTGGCCAGCCTCAGAGTTCCGAAGGCCTGGGGGGAGGGCACACTTGGGTTTTATTCTTCACATTGCAAGAGAAAAAAAATAGAAATTCAGTTTAAAACTACAACAAAATTGGTGGGATCTTTATTGACACCCTGAACTGGAAATTCTACAGTCAGTGAAGACTTTCTTCCTTTCTTCAGATCGTTGAGCACTCAGTTCTGATGACTTGTCAACTTGACAAGATGCAACCCTGCCCAGACAACACACTCCTTCAGGCATGCCTTTGACATGTTTCTAGAGAAGTTTAACTGGGAAGGGAGGACCCACCTTGAGCAGGAGTGGTACCTTTCCATGAGCTGGGTTCTGGGTCTGAACATAAAGGAAATGACGAGGAAGCCAGCAGTGCACCAGCATTTGTCCTTCTCTGCTCCTAGACTGCAGACACAATGTGAGCAGTCAGTCCATGCTCAGGCTGCCACAGCTGGGAGCTGTCCTTGTCACTGTCACCTCGCCTTCCCTATCACAACAGACTGTAATCTCAAACCATAAGCCCCAAACACAACTACAGTTCAGTGCCTTCCTTAAGCTGCTCTTGTCAAGTGTTTTGTCACAGCAACCAGACAGGTAGCTGATGCGGAAAACAGATTCAGAGGCTGTTACTCATCACGCAGTCCTTAAGCCTTTAGAACTGATCTGCAGGATGAGTGTGGAGGAGTTTGGAGCTATGGGCTAGAGACTGTTGTAAGCAGATTAGTGAGCCCTCTGCTGGGAGTTTAGAAGACCAACTTGTGACATTTCTAAGGGGAGACATTTCAAAGGGGAGCAGGGACTGTACTGGGAGCAGGGCTAGTGGACATTTGGGTCATGTTCTGATAAAGAATTTGCCTTCATCTTGTCCATGTCTTCAGGCTGAACTCAAAAGTAATGGAGTAATTGGTCTAGTGGTGGAAGTTTCCAGGGAGGATAGCCTTCAGGCAGTATTTTGGTTACTGCTTCCTAATCTCATCCAGGTCTACAGTAAGGGAGGTAGGAGGAAGCACAGCAGAAAAATATGAAAAATGGACAAATCGCCCAGGAAAGGCATTTAAATTTGCAGATTGGGTTGGTGTGGAGGAAGTGGCTGTGATTGCTAAAAAGATTAGCATCATTATAAAGAGATCTCCTGTATATACTGGGACAATAGGAAAAGTACTCTGGGGGTGAGACCCTATCCATCCACATCTCCAGACTGAAAATACAAATTTACTAAAAGAAAGAGTGTAAGCTGAAAAATGCCACTGAGGGTTTTTCCTGCTTAAAAATAACTATTAGGGAAGCCATATTTACACATTCAGCTACCACAGTGCACAGAGGTCATTATGGCTATGGCTAAATGGGGTCAAACCACATTGCAAGCTGACAGCAAAACGTGACAGTATCATTTGCACAGTGATGGTTTTACAGACATTCAAAAGAAGTGTAGTGTCCTGGATACTTACACCAAGATTTCTTAAAACCATCAAGACTAGGCGATTTTTAGCAGCACTTTATTTCCTGTAAAGAGACCTCAGGAAGCCATTGCATGAAGCTATAAAGATAAAGCCTAGAATGCAATGGAAACCCAAGAATGTTGGAGATGCTGGATCTTGGTGACACCTAAAGGTAAGTTGATTACACTGAATAGACCCAGCACAACACAGAGGGTATGCATGCTACAAATGGCAAAAACGAAGAGTGGGACTTTTCAAGGTTATTGGAGCTCAGATGATTCTATCATGAATTCCAGATGCCAGAATTTGCTTTCTCTGCTGGATTTGGTTTTGGTCCAGTATTTCCTTGCAAGGACCCAACCTTTCCTTTTGTAATGGGGATGTTTACTCTGTGACATTGTATGTTGGAAGCTTACAACTTGTAGACTCACATAGGTCTATAGTCAAGAGATTGCCTGAATCTTGGAAGAGACCTTACTTTTTTACACTTTTGAGCACTTTTGGAACCATTAAGACTTTTGGTCTTTAGCAAATGGACTAAATGCATTTTGCATTATAAGATGACCATGAGCCTTTAGGGAACAGGTGTGGATGCTAAAAAGTAAAGGTGACTTTTTCCTGTCAAATTGACAAGGGTAGAGTTGGCGGTGGTTGATCTTGGCTGTCTACTTGGCAGGATTTAGAATCACCTAAGAAACAAAACCCTGGGAAAATCTGTAAGGGTGTTACCAGAGAGGTTTTACCGAGATGGGAACACCAGCCTCCCTGTGGGTAGCACCATCCCATAGATGGAGATCCCAGACTAAGTGAAAAGGAGAAAGAGAGCTGAGCACCACTATTCAGTTCTTTCTATCTCCAGAGTCTGGAGGCAGTGGAAGGAGTTACCAAATATTACTTCAGTCTCGGCTAGATCTTTTCTTATGGCCATACCCCTCACTATGATGAAAGAATCCTCAAACAATGAGCCAACATAGATCCCTCCCTCCTGCCGTCCATAAGTAGATTTGGCCAGACATTTTGTCACAGCAATGAGAAAAGTAATTAACTAATATATCTACATTCTGAGTTATTGTTGCAGTTAATGTGGGTTATAATAATATATGTGTATGCATTACCTTCTATCTATGTGGAGGTTAATTTGGCGACCTCATGGTCATAAGGTGGCACCTCCATCTATGGCTATGTTTTCATGGGTAGAAAGAAAAACAAGATGCTATGAATGAGAGCTTCTAGGTGCAAGGGGTTTTACTCTATAGGCATTTATGTCTCCAGATGTCTTGTGCTGCCCATATCTGCATTTAAAAGGATTAATGAACTTAAAAGAAATTAGCATAGGAAAATGACTGAAAAGAGGAATGAGACTTGAGTTTCTTCAATTATGCCCTTCAGTGTGGTAATAGAACTGTCAATTTCAAAGCTTAAAATTCCGCAGAAGCTAAGGTTTAACAAAACCTTCAGGTTTACAGTTCAGTCCTGTGATGACTATTATGTAGATGCCACTCTGTGTTGAAATTTCAAAGCACCAATCTACTATGTTTTGTTCTGTAATGCTTATTTTAGTTTTTAACTTGTCTTTTTACACTGATATGATTAATGATATAGGTCATCTTCAAAGAGGAAAAAACTGCATTTCTTTTCAGATCGTAGATTTTTGTTTAATTAAATTATTAATAAAAATAATTCATGTATCATAACTCATAATAAAAACTCATGAAAAAACCAAGGCATGATGGCTTATATCTGTAATCCCAACACTTAGGGACACTGAGGCATGAGGATTACTGTGAATTGGAGGCCACCTTGAACTACAGAGAGACATCTCAAAAACAAAAATAAAATAGAATTTGTAATAATTCATATATATTGAAGAGTACCTTGTCATTGTGCTGTCCTGCAAATCTGGATGAACAGTGAAAGGTGACACTGATGGTTTGTTTTCTTCTCTTTCTGTTGTGAAGAGGGGAAAGGGGAACCCTTTGCCACCACACACACAAGGCCCTTAACATTCCTCTAGATTTCTGGCCCTGGGATATGAACTCTATTGTTCTGGCAGTGCATCCTCCTTACTTTCTCCTGGGCAGACTTGAATCACCCCCTCAAAGGGCAACAGGAGTGATGCAATGCCCTCCATAGCCATGAGACTGATTGTTGCCTCAAGACCAAGGGCATCTGCTCCCTGGTTCTAGAAACTGTGCTTTCATTATTACTTCTTCACAACTCATTTTCAGCATTTTGTCCTCTCTTTGGCTGACACTGCATTTAGAGTCAACCTCACCCTCAATTCCTTTGAATCACACCCTTGGTGATGGTGGTGATACTTACATTTCTGGATCAAGCAATTAGCTTTTGAACCCACTTGGAAGTGTGTTATCTCATGGGCACATTTGTCCTTAGTTTTATGCTATTGGCCCAGCTTGTTGAGGTTATTTTGTCTTTTGCTTCTGGCACCTGTGTGCCTCTAAGGCTGTCAGCATCACATTAAAAGCCAATCTGGAAAGTCGAAATGATCCATCCTCATTCTGATAACTGAAAAAGACATCAAGCTCAGATGCCAAAGCTAGAGCCCTGGGGCCAATTAGGAGGTATTTCTACAAGTGGGCATGCCACAGAAATGACCATTGCATACTTTTTGATGTTTTGTCATTAATTAGAAAGAGCTATAAGCTCATTATAGAAAAATCACAAAACACAAAATATACAAAATATGTAAAATCCTACTTCTCAAAAGGAGTTATAATACTATAGCGTTATCATATAAAGTACCTATTTATCTATCATATACATTTCTATGTAGATAGATAGATAGATAGATAGATAGATAGATAGATAGATAGATAGATAGATAGATAGATAGATAGATAGATAGATACAGATGTACACATAACTATAAAAGTAAAACCTGCTGAGTCTATTTAATGGGCCTTGCGTCTGTGTGGTTTCAAGGCTTTCTACTTTGTATCAGATAAGCAATTAAGGGGCTATCCCTTGGATAACAGGTCTCCCCTCAGCAGTCACTAGTTACCTATAGTTCTTTGTCTAAGAGTAGGACCCTGTAAGATTTCCTTCTTCTGCATTAGCTTGTCTGTTGATATTGTCATTATTACAGTCTTATTTAAGCAGCCATAATTATGGAGACATCTTGGATGTAGCTTCTCAATCATTTCTAGAAGACACAGTTTCACAACAGACTTCCTGGTCTTCTGGCTCTTACAATCTTTCTGGCCCTTCTTCCATGATGTCCCTAGAGCCCTAAGCAGAGAAGTTGTCTTCTAAATATATCCTTTGGGATGGGCTCCACCTGATACATCTCTACATAATGATCTATTGTGGTTTTCTTCAATGGCCTCCGCTTGCTATAAAGAGCTTTTTAGACGATGGGTGAGAGCTATGCTTATCTATATATATATATGAGGATAGGTTTTAGAATGCAGTTAGTAATTATACCCATCTTAGGTAAGGTTTCTATTGCTGTGAAGACACACCATGACTACAGCAACTCTTATCAGAAAAATATTTAATTAAAGCTGGCTTATAGTTCAGAAATTAGTGTACTCCCATCATGGCAAAAATCTTGATGGCATGCAGGCAGACATGGTACTGGAGAGGTAGATGAGAGTTATACATCTGGATCCATGAGTAAGAGGAAAAGCAAGTGAGCCACTAGGCCTTCTGAAACCTCAAAACTCACCCCCAGTGACATACTTCTTCCAACAAGGCTATACCTCCTAATAGTGAGACTCCCTATGAGCTTACAGGATCATTTTCATTCAGATCACCACAAAGCCTGTCTAGTAAAAGTGACCATAGTAGGTTATCTTCTAAGATTCTTGACCATACTAGCCCTGGATAGTTAGCTAGGTTTCTAGTACCAGACATGACTTCCCTCCTATTGAGTAGAGAGAGGGAGGGGGCACAAATCACATCAATGATGTTTGATAAAGCTTCAAGGAACTGTATTATTTTACATTTACCTACCCTTATATACAACATGTGCATGTGTCTGTGTGCATGTGTGTATGTGTATGTGTTAAATGAACTAATGCCACTTGGGATTACAATGCTTCTCACAAAAGCTATAGACCATCTAACAAAAACCCCAGTTCCAGACATATAAACCCTGTTTTGAGTTGTTAATCAATAGAATCCAAATAACTCCAAAAACAATATAGGCCATTGCTGCTGCTCTCAATTGCCTCTCAGTGATTGAAAGTAAGTCTCTATTGCTGAAGACAACACACATTTTAGACACAATACTCTGAAGATTCAAGCTGGATCTAACTTGAAGCCTCTTTCTTGGGTCTAGCTTTTATAATACGATAAAGTTTGGGGGGGGGTTGTTTTATTTTTTGTTGTTGTTTTTGATTGATGCAAAAGCAAGAGGTTTATTTTCTGGTGTGTTGGGGTTGATCTTCAATTAGTCCCTCGAGGTGAATTACTAAGAAGGCAACTCCAAATGGCTATTACAAGCAGTTTTTATACTTTTTAGGGGCACAGGTTACATCAGCAATATTACAGTTCAAACTTATTGGCTAAGCATACTGACCTTTAAATCTATTGGCTAGCAAGCATGACACACATTTGAACTGTACCTGGGACTTTCCAGAGGATCAGGTAATTATCAGTGAGTACATACTGAGAAATTTTTACTCAAGAATGTTCCTGTGGGTGGAGAATGGTACTTAGCCTAGCTTGACACCAGGTGGGAGGGGGAAGCTGTAAGGAATGTGTGGGACTGGAAAACTCCTTAGGGTCTCTCATTCCCCCCTTTTTATTGTACAGGCTCCAGTCCTGGAGCTACACTCAGGGGTCTTATATTCTTTACTAACTCATATTCTTCAGGTCCTGTCCTCAGCGTCTCATATTGTAGGCACAGGATCATCAGCTGTACTGCTCCTATTCTCTCTTTTATGAAGGTTATAAGTTTGTTCAATATGCAGGATCCAAAGGTCGAAAATAGCAGGAAAACAATTGGGGTTCTAACAAGGTGGATATGAGGGTCGTTAACCAAGTGGAGGAGTTAAACCAAGACTCGAACCAGCCCTGACTCTGTTCTCTTTCTTTCTTCCACTTGGCTAGCCCTTCTCTCACCTTGGCCATTGAATCTTTAACAACCCCTGAATGGTCTATATAAAAGCCACACTCCTCAGCTAAAGCAACACATGGGCTTGGGAGGCTGAGGGCTGTGGGAGTGGTTAGCAGCACCAGGAAGGGTCCCTTCCACCAAGGTTCCAGTGACTGTGCCTGATGACTCCTTACTTACACCCAGTCACCAGTCTGGAAGCAGTCAGGAGTCTCCGGTATCCCTGGAATATTTAAGAAAGACAGTTTGGGCCAAATCTCATATTGTATTGACTGAAGGGCTTAGAGCCTCAAGAAGAGGTTCCTATCAGTAAGTTGGGATACGTCCAGGGAGGGCCCAGTGGACACCAAGGGAGTTGGGGTTAAGGGAGTGGGAATCCCATACAGAATCTCAAAAGGGGTCAGGTTAAAATGGTAGGGTTGTTCCAGGCTCAGAACAGGGCCAGGAGAAGGAGCACCACCCAGTCAGCACCAGTCTCTAAGGAAAATTTAGTTAAGGTCCCTTTTAGGGTTCTGTTCATTCTCTTTACCTGCCCTGAGCTCTGGGAACAGTACACACAATGGAGCTTCCAATTAGTCCCCAATATCTCTGCCAATCCCTGACTTACCTTAGAAACAAAAGCAGGATCGGTATTCGATCCAATTACCTCAGCACTTCGAACCTTGGGAAGATTTCTTCTAATATCTTCTTGACTACTGTGGCAGCTATTTCCTGCTTGGTGGGGAAAGCCTTAACCCATCCAGAGAAAGTATCTACAAACACTAGAAGGTATTTGTAACCAAAATCAACTTCCCAATAAACCCCAGGCTGCTCTCCCTAGGTCTCTTGTCCTGTTTGCTCTTGGCCGCATAAGTATTTACTTGCTGACATACCTTACACTGTTCTACTGTCTCTCTGGCTAAAAAAACTAAAAGTCCATTACATATACCTTAGATCCCTTGACTGCTTGGATGAGCTTCTTATCCCCAAAATGGGTCCATCTTTGCATTTGGTCAAGTAAGTCTTCAGGTTCTTTTCTGGGGAGTATAGTTTTTCCTTCTTGTGTGTGCCTCTGCCCTTCCTTCTTTAGGTAGTAGTTGGTAGGGTGACTAGCAATCTGAGTCCTTTCTTCTTCAGTATATTCTAAGTGAGGCCATCCCTTAGGCCAGTCCCATTTCCCAGTGGGTGTCTCTTGCAGGCCCATAACTGGGATAGGCTCCTGAATAGCCATTTCTCGAGCCACTTGACATGCCTGTTTACTGCCCCAGGCCACTGAGTCTCTTCCCTTCTGATGTTCTGGGTAATGAATAATATTCACAGTTACTGGCTTCCTCAGCCTGGTCTATAAAAGCTATAGTCACATTAGCTTAGCGCTCCTCTCTGCTGGGATCATAGGGTGTGTACTGACAGAATGTCTCCATGAGTCACTCTAGAAAGGCAGCAGGTGACTGACTCATCTGATCCCTGTTTAACCTCACGAACCTTGGTGAAATTTGTGAGTCGTTGTGCAGCCACTTTGAGACCTGCCAATGAGCCTGGTGGTAGACCTTCAGGTGCCCCTTACCTTCCCTGTCAAGTCTAGTCAGGGGAAACTCACTGTTGATGACAGCCTGGTCAATCGATGTTGCCTCCATGTCTGAGGGGCCATTCACTCTGGCTTCCTGCGTTATTCTCTCTTGCTCTTTAGTCATGAAGAGCGCTCTCATGAGTTGTTGAATATCATCCCAGGTGGGCTGATGAGTAAATAAAACAGTCTCAAAGGGATTAATCAGCTTCTTAGGGTTATCTGAAAGGGGAGGTATTAGGCCTTCCAGTTGTACAAGTCGGCCAAAGAGAAGGTCCAATATTGCATAGCCTGATTGCCCTTATCTAAAGGTGCATATGCCCTCAGCAGGAGAGCCACTGTGGTATCAGGGGAAGTGGCTCTCAGACTTTGGGTCCTCAAGGCAGGACTAGGAAGTTGGGGGTCTTCTCTAGCTCCTCTCTCCGGTAAAGGGGGGTATAGGAGCCCTAGTCCCATATGGGCTGAGGATCCCAGAGCTGATCCTGGCACTGGCGGGGTCATTGGCAAGGGTAGGGGGATATGGAGGAGGAGGGTCTTGGAGCAACAGTTCTGCTGTTGAAGGGTCTTAGAGGATTGGCTTCTTCTCAGGTCTGGATCCCTCCCTCTGTATTTCCTTTTTCCTGACGGCCAGAACCTGTGAGATGGTTCTTGGGGAAAGAAACACTTTTATCCATGGTGCAGTGTCCTCTACTAGATTCTTCCAGGTAACTATATAGGACACTTGTTCTGGGTACTCGAAGGATCCTGGCCTAAAGACTCTTTCCTCTACTGCTTTGATCACCTGCAAGTCGAAGGTCCCTATGGGTGGCCACCCCACTTTGAAGGTAGGCCATTCAGAGAAGCAGAGAGTAACTAATTTTCCCTTCTTCACTACTACTGACAAGTTTTCTCCTCCAGTGGTTAACTAGGATGTTTAACGGGGTAGATTCAGTCTGCCCCATGTCCAAAAATGTCATCAGTCCAAGTCCAAGAACACAGAATGAGATAACCAACACCAACAAACACAGAGAAAGACAATCAACATAAGACAGTTCACCCCTGCCATGGGCACAGACATTCTAAGTACAAGAACACAGAGAAAGGCAATCAACGCTCAGTTTGCCCCTGCCACAGGCTCAGAAACCAGGTTATAACAAGACTCGTCTCCCACAGATACTGTATCTTGCTATTTCTAAAAGGAGCAGAGTCCTCTAGACTCCCTCCAGGGGGTCTGAAGCATCCCCTAGATTCCCCACAGTCCTGGCATAAGGCAAGTCTGCCTGCTGCAATTGACTGCACCAGACCAGAGGCTTTCCAGCCAAAAGTGAAAGCAGAAGACAGATAAGCACTTACTTAGGTGCCTGTTACCATTGCCAAGCTCTGTCTTTTTCCCTCCAATCAGACTAGTCAGTGGTCACTCCGGTGGGGCAGGTCTCTTTGACACTCAGTCAGTGGTACTTATTTCGAGATGCCCCCAAGTGAGACACCGAGATGCAGATCAATGCAAAAACAAGAGGTTTATTTTCTGGCACATTGGGGGTCAACCTTCAATTAGTCCCTCAAGGCAACTTACTAAGAAGGAGACTTGATAAAGTCTTTTAAAAGCTGTCAAGGAATGAAAGCAATAGTTTAACCAGTTCTAATGCCAATGAACTATAACCAATATGGCAAGATATCCCTAAAGGTACAATAGTGGCACTCATATCTTGGGTAGACAACAGCTAGCAAAGTATCTTATTTCTAATGATTTTATGTATGGTGAACTAATACTATTTGGAGATGTATTAGAGAATATGTTGCTGATAACAGGCACTTGGGTGGCTTTTTATTTTTTTAATGTGATTACAGAAAAATGTAAATTACAGGTGTGGCTCTTATGAAACCTCAGTGGCACCATTGCTATATGTTCTCTGTGCATTAGACTTCCTTGGTTTGATGATGCCTGGAGTGGTCTTGAAGGTCTTTGCTATATATGGGGTTATCTTTGTGCTTGTTTAGGTATGAATCTGACCACACCTTGCAAGAAGGAGCAGGTAGAGACATGGGCAGATGTCAACAAGGAAGTATCTGGTCAACATATTAGTCCACATGGATCTGACAGAGCAGAGTCCTCAGCTGGTTTAGAGAGCCACAAGTCCTACATACAGGGCCAGATGCACCATCATCTCTGCAGTCAGCACTGACTCCATTCTGTACTTCACTAATGCTAGAAAGGAGACTTGTACTTTCTACTGATACGGCCTACAGAATGAAAGTCTTCATTTGCTGGTGCCAGGCCTAACCACACTGAAATAGATGTACAGGAAAGAAGCCAAAAGAGATGAGTGGGAGCAAGACAGTTTGTCTGGTGCCTGGATACACCATTGGTAGCATCTGGACTTTTCAGTTATGAGACTATATATCCTGCTCTCCACTTTTGTCAACATCTGTTGGGAAACTCTGCTGCTAAGGTTGAAGTCTAACATTACCAAACTGCCCTGAGTTCAGTGAAAATTTGTGAGTTCCCTTTGTCAATGGGGCCTCTTCTCTGGGGAATCCCAGACCCCATCTGAGGAATGTCACATAGTCTTGCACCTGAGGTTCCTGGAATGCCTCCCCATGATAATGAGGCATTTTAGTACTTTAGTCTTCAGCCAATGACCTATACCCACCCTGAGTATTCTCACCCCCTTCCCTAAAACTATATAACCCTTGGTTTGCCCCAAATAAAGTGATGTACACAAGCTATTAGGTTGAATACTGTCTGAGAGGGCTGTTTCATTGAACGTCATCACCCACCTGTTCTGGACTTCACTTTCTTTCTGCCTGGTGTTTACCTGAGTTCAGACACATCAAGGGATGACATGGTCCAAGAAACTCAGTTCTGTTCCATCCTTCCCTGTTTCGCGCACAGTGCCACCTGGACACAAGGAAAAATGCGGAAAAATGGAACCACATGTATCAATTCAACTTCAGTTGAGTTTTTGCCACTTAAAGCCCAGAGATCCCTAACATGGTCACACATGTGTGTGGAACCCAATATTTTAGCTGGTAGGAGGGTAGGATGGTGGCCCCAGCATCTGTAGCTCATGGCATCATTCTGCCCACATTGTTGAGTGTTATGAAGCAATAAAAATATATTTTCTTTAGCTTTGTTCCCTCCTCACTCACCTAACCCAAATCCTAAACCTGGTGAAAAAACAGATAAGTGTTTTAATGTTTTCTGACATTTTAGACAGTCAGTGCATGTCAACAGCAGAGAGAGAAGCTGACAACACTATGAGGACACATCCTCCAGCCAAATTCAAGGACCCGCTTTCCCTTTCTTTGTCTCTGCAGACACATTCCTGCTGCCCAGTAACTCTATTTGGTGTCACGCAGCCTGGAATGGTTACTTGTGAAATTTTGACTTTCAAATTGTGTTATGAACATTCTTCTGGGCCAATAACACTTGAAAATTTAACCATGACAATCAATTATATAAATATAATAATATTCCCCCTCCTTTATCCAAAGGGTCTGGGAGAGCATCACAATAGTCAAATGAGTTATTGATTTTACATTTATAACTTCATTGCACCCACTGTTAAATGTGGCTCTTGAGTGATTACAGTTTGAATCTTAAGATTTAAGGTGAAATTTGATAAATTTAATAATTTTCATTTGGAAATTATGCTTTCAAAGAACAAAGCTTGCTATACGTATTTGTGTATTTGAGCCCACACGTGTATGCACATGGAGGTTATTGATGCAGCAATGAACTCAGCTCTTCAAAATCTCTGATGGCATCTGCTGAATCTATTCAGTGGTGAAGGCACTGAGTTCCAAACTCCAGTACCATGGACCAGGGTCAGGGTCTGGCTTTGTAAAAAGCTTTCACAGAATGAAAGTCCATATTCCACTCCACCATCTGTTGACTTCCCACCTCCAAAATTCCCAGGAAGCACACAACCTTAATAAACACCTACTCTGTTTCCCAAACTGGGCTGAAGATAAGCCCTAGACCTCTTCCAACCAAATTACTGCCAAAACTTTTTTAGAAAGATGATTTAATGTTTGCTGCAATGATAAGTCTTTTAAATTGCATTTAAGTCCTTGAAGAAATGGTTATTGATCCTCAACAATATTATAGACAATGTGAAATATTTTAGTTTCTCTCATTACATGCCTAATAAGTTTGGCTTTATATATTTTATGTCATTGTTCTGTCATGCCTATTGTACATTTTGCTGTTCACAGTATAGTACCACTCAATTTAAGTGATTCTCCATCCCTCAATACACAGTGTACCAATTATCAAGTTATACCTCTCAATTCATGGAGTATTTTTCTTTGTTTTACTTTGTATCACTGGGAGTGATCCTCTAACATTCTGTATTATATGTATATTATCCTGCTGTTTAGAGACAGACAGACAGACAGAAGGATAGATAGAATTGTGTATGTGTGAACATGCATGTGCAGGTGCAGTTGCCTGTAAACAGACATGTAAAGGCCAGAAGATGACTTCAAATATCTCCCCTACTTCTCTTCACTTATTTTTTTAAAATGGGCTCTTTTATTGAACCCAGAGCTCATCATTTCAGCTAGATTAGTTGGCCAGTGAACCTTCTGAGTTCTGTGCCAAGCAAGCAGCTTTACCACAGAAGTCTTTTATTGAATGAATGACCAGCAAATAATTATTGAGACTTCTCTATGAGTTCAGCATCTTGTTTTCTCACTTTAAAAATTTTATTAATTCTTTGAGACTTTCATACAATGTGGTTTTAATTGTATTCATCACCTCCCCAATTCTTCCCAAATCACATCCTTCCACCCACCCAACTTTGTGTCCTTTTAGGAAAAAAAAAACTTCCTAAGACAATATGGACAGATCCTTGCCTGGACATTGTGGACACGTGGATGTCTTCACAGTCTCAAGAGAAGCAGGTAGGAGACCATAATGCTCTTAATTAAGATTAAAGGGCACTGGGGACAGAAAGAAGGGGAAGGGCTTTCCTGCAGTGGGGACACTCAGTCTGTAGCTGCCTCCCAGGACAGTGCTGCTTCTTGTCTCAGTGCTCTTGATGACCAGCAGGAAGGATGTTCTTAGTGTTATCAATGAATCAATGCATAAGTGGGGATCAAAGTCAGGCCAGAAATATCAGCTATGAAAATACTACTTGAGCCCTTCCATCAAGAAACACGTGGGTTTGTCTGTGGGGGCACTCACAATGTACCCACAAAGTACAGAGCTCTGCACCTCTTTGGAAGAAGCTCTTTCTATCACCAACCCAGTAACTAGGAAGGTTACTCTCCAGGCATGTGGTGACAGAGTGTGCTAGGTCAAAGGACTTCCATCCTTTTGGCTTGAGCAGCCCTTTATCCTTTAGATGAGGGAATTTCCATTTCAGAGAGGCATAACTTGAAAAGCACTTTAGTTATGAAATGTAAACTATGAGAGAAATGCTCTGTGCCTACATTGAGAGTGATTCATGGCCCTCAATTTCTCTTTTAATTTCAAGTAAGCTCGCCTGATCTTACTTCCTCTACCACCAAATGAAAAATTAAGAGTAATTTCATCATCTATCCTTAGTGTTATTAAATAAAGCTGAAGGCTCTGCCACATGCGATATGGACTGCCTAACGAACACAATCGGTAGCATTCATTTTTTTAATTAAATCAAATAAGAACTTGGAACAGATGTGCATCTTTTAAATGGGGTCCGAATCGTCAGCTCCAGCTGGGTGCTATGGAAACCCACACTTCAGAAAAGCTTATCCTTTAATTTCCAATTAAATATAATCTAATTTCTAATTCATTTCTACTTACAGTTTATACTGAGTTTCTAGTTCTGTGGTCAGTAACATAGAGGCACAAAGCCAAAAGAAGGAAAACGCCAGAGTCCTTAAATATCAGAACTAAAAGGGATGAAGACTTCATTATGTCCTTTGTTTCATTTCATAAAGTAAGGTAGAGGCTGAGCATGAGAAGAAATGGACCCATAGTGGACACTGGCCGATTCTGCCCGAATCAGTCAACATTAGCAAACAAAATGTGCTTTATAAAACAGCAAGGTACTCAGTTCAAAAACTAGAAACAAAACAACAAAAACAGACAAAAAATTCAAACCTTGAAATGTTTTGTAGAAGATGAAACGTTAGAACAGCTCAAGAAAAATGTGTCTTGAGAAGTCATTTGTTTCATTCAAGGCCGTTTGTCTTCTCCCTTTAATACTCTCAAGCATGAATTTAATATCTTTGCTCTAAAACAAATAGCTCCTGTAAGGCTCAAAGGACAAGAGGGATGTTACAAGTCACCAAGCCCAATAAGATCATTAATTATTTTGCTGGCCATTAAGCACTGGTCCTCAGGGATGGTTGAGAAATGATGAGCTGGAGGCTAGATTCTTCAGCACATCCTGTGTTGCCAGAATCCATTGCCATCTGTTGGGTGGGTTTCAGGTCTTCAGAGTCTGTTACTCTTCTGTTCAGTGAGTGAGGAACCCTCACAATCCATTATCAATAAACAGGGTGGGTGAGTCTTTGGTAGATTTTTCTAGCCCTAGTCTTCCTCTCAACTTGGAAACACTGTTTGGAACAGTTTTTTTCTTCTTCACCTCTTTCTGCTCAGCCCTCAGAATTTGCCCATGTTTCATTCCTCTAGAAATTTCTCCCCCAGTCTTGGGTGGGCCCCCTACCTCCTGGCCTGATATTTATTTCTGACTCTCAGCCGGGCAGTGGTGGCGCACGCCTTTAATCCCAGCACTTGGGAGGCAGAGGCAGGCAGATTTCTGAGTTCGAGGCCAGCCTGGTCTACAAAGTGAGTTCCAGGACAGCCAGGGCTACACAGAGAAACCCTGTCTCGAAAAACAAAAAAAACAAAAAAAAAAAAACCTTCCAGCTCTGTTATTTCTGAGTCTCTCAAATATATCTTACCAGACCAGACCTCAAAAGAGCCCTTCCTTACAACTCTGAGCATTCCTAAAAGGGTGTCTGTCCCTTTACACACCAGTTCAACCCTAAACATCTATTATGGATACACATAGGTGCCTCAGGGAAATAGCAGAAGTGTGCCTGTGAATTGGTTCTCATTTTCCTGCAAGCTAGATGTTAAAACCACAACCTGAAGATCCCTGATAATAGCTCCAAGACTTACACAGAATTAAATAGCATCAGTTTCATATAGTCTCAGGCACTGTTAGGGAGTAGTGGGAAGGAACCAGAAACCATAGAATGCTGGGGTGATTGTGAGCATATTCTAAGAAGCACTCAGCCACAAATGCAGTTTTCCCTCTAAGTCACAGAAGAGTCTTTTTCTCCCTCCTTCCTTCTTCATGGTTCAATGATAGAAAGACATGGCAAAGAAGCCAGCTCTCCTCTATTGCAATAAATGCCAGTGCTTAAAGCAGAACAAAGTCATCTGGGAACTTCTGCAATCATGACAGGTTCTTCTCCTGGGATCACAATCAGGGGACATGTTGACAAAACGGCTGAGAATGTTCTAGAATCACATCGTTAGAGCTGTGGCCATCAACGTGAGTCAGTGTGAGAACCGATTACAAGCAGGAGAAGAATCCTGAAAACAGGACAAGCCCACCTTGACAGGCAGAGCTGTCCTGGAGAAGAAGGGATTGGGAGACCAGTGAAGACTTCTCTTCAGCCATCTCTTAATGAATTCTTCTAGCAGAGGAATTAAGAGCAGCCAGTGCTCTTAATAACTACCAGGCAACTCTCCAGCCCCATCAGGAGGAAAATTTTAACATTTATGTGTGTGTGTTTTCTATGTGTGTGCATACCATGGTGCATGTATGGATGTCAGAAGACAACTTGCAGGTATTACTTCTCTCCTTACACATATGGGTTCCATGGGTCACAGTCATGGTTTTGTGGTAAGTGCTTTTACCCACTGAGCCATCTCACCAGCCCTGGAGAGGAGGGGTTTTCAAAGAGAGTCAATGAAAGAAGAGACTGATGTTCTTTCTTCTGCCAAGACTGTTGAAGGGGAGTTTATTAGGGGACTGGTGATCCTCACACCCCTCTGGCCTCCTGTACTAGGTGTGGGCGTACAAGTCACACACTGTTGGACCATCAATACAGATCCATGTACTACTAGCTGTCTAAGCAGTTGTCTCAGTCTATGTGAGAGACTATAACAAATTACCATGAACTAAGAGAATTACAAAGAAATTTACCATCACAGTGCCAGGGGCTAGGAAATCATAAATCAAAGCACTAATAATTTAGTATCTGTTGATGGCTGTCAAAGTTATCTAATATGGAGTCACTTATGTCATATCTAATAAAATAGTGTCAGGAGGCCATAGAAAAAGACACTTAGGCTGTATATCTCTATTTCTTTTTTTTTTTTTTTTTTTTTCCATAAACTCACATTTTTATTGAGGGTTTTGATAAAAAAAGAAAGAGAAAGCCTGTTTTGAATTTTAGAGAACATTTCTTTTTACAGATGTAGGCCTAGAGCCCTCTCGACATTTTAGCTACTTTTGAAACCGGGTCCTATTTGCATAGGGCTTTTACTCTGAGGGGTTCAAAGTATTTTATTTGAAGGTGTAGTGCAGGGTTCAAAGGCATCAAACTGTAGGACTTAGCGGCATTTACAGACAATTTCCATCACTGTGGGTTTTCTCACCTTTATGAAGCACAAACCTTTTTAAACCTATTCCCATTAGCATAGAATTATGCATCTTCAAGCAAAATTTTCTTTAGTTCATTTTTCTCTTACTCCCATTCTCCATCGCCATTGCCCTTCCTTCTACCCTTCCCCCAGCACCCCACTAGCTCCATTCCACTTTCACGACAGCCCTCTTGCCTTACCCACCCCTTACTTCCTGGGCACCTCTTCTTCCTGTCCCATGGTCTCCTATGTAGTTTCATAGTATGACGGTCCATCATGCCCATGAAGTCATGGTAGCAGGAGTGTGAAGCAGTTGGTCACATGGCGTCCACGGTAAGAAGGCAAAGGGAGATGAATGCTCATGTTCAGCCCACTCTCTCCATTTCATGCACCCCAGTACATGGTCTGGTGCCGCACACACCTGAGGTGGACCCATATCAGTTAACCTAATCCAGATGATTCTTCACAGGCATGTCCCCAGGCTTGTCTCCTGCCTAAGTCTAGATTCTGTCATATGGATAATATTAGCTGTCGCACCTTAATACTTTCCAGATTCATGCTTTTTTTTTCCCTGCCAATAATTCGTTTTTTTTCTTTTCAACTGAGCAAAACTCCATTGTATAGCTTATACTCTAAGATCAAGAATAGACAAATGGGACCTCATTAAATTACAAAGTTTTTGCAAGGCAAAAGACACTGTCAAAAAGACAAAGCGGCAACCAACTAACTGGGAAATGATCTTTACCAACCTTACATCCGACAGAGGGCTAATATCCAAGATATACAAAGAACTCAAGAAGTTAAACTCCAGAGAGGCAAGTAACCCTATTAAAAAATGGGGTACAGAGCTAAACAAAGAGTTCTCACCTGAAGAATATCTAATGGCTGAGAAGCACCTAAAGAGATGTTCATCATCCTTAGTCATTAGGGAAATGCAAATCAAAACAACCCTGAGATTCCATCTCACACCAGTCAGGATGGCTAAGATCAAAAACACAGGAGACAGCAGTTGTTGGCGAGGATGTGGAGAAAGAGGAACACTCCTCCACTGCTGGTGGAATTGCAGGCTGGTACAACCACTCTGGAAAGCAGTCTGGCGGCTCCTCAGAAAACTGGGCATGACACTTCCGGAGGATCCGGCTATACCACTCCTGGGCATATACCCAGAGACTTTACCTGCATGCAATAAGGACACATGCTCCACTATATTCATAGCAGCCTTATTTATAATAGCCAGAAGCTGGAAAGAACCCAGATGTCCCTCAACGGAGGAATGGATTCAGAAGATGTGGTATATTTACACAATGGAATACTACTCTGCAATTAAAAACAATGAATTCACGAAATTCCTAGGCAAATGGTCAGAACTTGAAAATATCATCCTTAGTGAGGTAACCCAATCACAAAAGATCACACATGGTATGAAGTCACTGATAAGGGGATATTGACCCAGAATCTCAGAATACCCTAGACACAATCAGTATATCTCTATTTCTAAAACTTAGTCCAAGCACAATCATAACATCAAGGCCACAAATCCTACCTAGCAACTAGTGACAATCACCAATCAGAATTTACCAACTCTTGTAACACTGACAAGGCCAACGAGCTTTCTTTCTTTTTTTGTTTTTTTAATTTTCTAAATTTTTTTATTTACATTCCAAATGATTTCCTCTTTCCCATTTCCTCCCTCCCTGAAAGTCCCATAAACCCCCTTCCCTCCCTCTGTTCCCCATTCAACCCCCTCTCGCTTCTCTGTCCTGGTATTCCCCTACATCAAGTCTTTCCAGGACCAGGGGTCTCTCCTTCCATCTTCTTGGAAATCTACTGATATGTGAATTGTGTCTTGGGTATTTCGAGCTTCTGGGTTAATATCCCCTTATCAGTGACTGCATACCATGTGTGTTTTTTTGTGATTGGGTTACCTCACTAAGGTTGATATTTTCCAGTTCTGACCATTTGCCTAAGAATTTCGTGAACTCATTGTTTTTAATTGCAAAGTAGTATTCCATTGTGTAAATATACCACATCTTCTGAATCCATTCCTCCATTGAGGGACATCTGGGTTCTTTCCAGCTTCTGGCTATTATAAATAAGGCTGCTATGAACATAGTGGAGCATGTGTCCTTATTGCATGCAGGGAAGCCTCTGGGTATATGCCCAAGAGTGGTATAGCCGGATCCTCCGGGAGTGTCATGCCCAGTTTTCTGAGGAACCGCCAGACTGCTTTCCAGAGTGGTTGTACCAGCTTGCAATTCCACCAGCAGTGGAGGAGTGTTCCTCTTTCTCCACATCCTCGCCAACAACTGCTGTCTCCTGCGTTTTTGATCTTAGCCATTCTAACTGGTATGAGGTGGAATCTCAGGGTTGTTTTGATTTGCATTTCCCTAATAACTAAGGATGTTGTACATTTCTTTAGGTGCTTCTCAGCCATTAGATATTCTTCAGGTGAGAACTCTTTGTTTAGCTCTGTACCCCATTTTTAATAGGGTTATTTGGATCTCTGGGGTCTAACTTCTTGAGTTCTTTGTATATATTGGATATTAGCCCTCTGTCGGATGTAGGGTTGGTAAAGATCATTTCCCAGTTTGTTGATTGCCACTTTGTCCTTTTGACAGTGTCCTTTGCCTTACAGAAACTTTGTAGTTTAATAGGTCCCATTTGTCAATTCTTCATCTAGAGCATAAGCTATTGGAGTTCTGTTCAGGAAATTCTCCCCTGTGCCCATATGTTCAAGGTTCTTCCCTAGTTTCCTTTCTATTAGTTTCAGTGTGTCTGGTTTTATGTGGAGGTCCTTGAGCCACTTGGAATTGAGCTTAGTGCAAGGAGATAAGAATGGATCAATTTGCATTCTTCTGCATGTTGACCTCCAGTTGAACCAGCACCATTTGTTGAAAAGGCTATCTCTTTTCCACTGGATGGTTTTAGCTTTCAAAGCAGGTTCTGTAACTTATTCTTTACTCACTGAAACCCTAAACAGTTTCTTTTACCTCTGAAAGCGCCTGAGATTCAAGTTACTGTGAATCCGAAATTGTAAATTCTGTATTTTGCATTTTATGTTTTGGTTGGTGGTTTAGTCCCTTTGTTTTTACTGCAAGTCTACAGAACTTAGTTCTTTGTGTAAAGGCCAGAATCTTCCCTATGACTTCATGAAGTAGAAAGCGGGGGCAGCATTCCCAGGCTGCTATAGTGAGGATGCTTATCTCATACCTTCCGAAACTTCACTGTACATATTGTGACCTTGGAAAATTACAATTTAAAGTGTGGCTTTGTGACTGAACCTTAATTGTACAACTCTGGCTGTTTAGGGGTGGGGCTCTAGAATCTGGAAATTTTTGATAGTCCAAGCAGTTGAAGCCACTTGTCCTGGGTATAGTTCCTAGCAGGCCTACTTATTGCCAGGGTCACAGAACCCAGCCCAGGGTCATTCTCTGAGAGTCCCTATTCTTGTACTGTCCAGTAATTGAGGGAGCCACCTGGAATGGAACCAAGTGTCAGTTGGATGTTAGACATGTGTCATGATAAAGATCCAATAGAAAATGTGAAATATGTCAATAGAAACCCAAATTTCTGTCAGAGGGGGACAGCCAGTCACTGTGAGTTTAATTGGCTGTTTTTCATGAAAGAATGTGAGTCAATTATTGAAAAGACTTTATACTCTGCAACAAAATGATAACAAAGTACAAACACATTGATTTCCAGAGATTATTCAAATGTGAAATCTCTTGATTCTGCTAGTAGCATCCATTCTTAAAACTTTATTTATTCTTTCAAAATTTCATACATGTATATAATGTATTTTGATCACAATCACCCACTACCCTCCTCTAACCCCATCCTCAAACTACTTTTTTCTCCTAAGAATCCATCAAAGACTCCTCCTTGTTTTTTGTTTCTTTGTGTTATTCGTTGGGTTTAATCATGGTTGTTTGGATAAGCATGACGGGGCAGTGTAATAATGACATGACTGTTACTGGGGTATCCAACTGCCTCCTGACTGGATTTGAAATACAGTTTTGGAAGCATTACCTGAGCATAGTACAATGATCTGACTGGAGACAGCCTGTGTCTATCAGTTTTTTGCTGTCCTGTACATTGTAACTTACAACATGTTTTAATTCCACAAGGATTTTGTCTACTATTAACTTTTTTTTTTAATTTAATTTTATTTTATTTTTTTAATTTACATTCCAAATCACTTCCCCTTTCCCGTTTCCTCCCTCCCCGAAAGTCCCATAAGCCCCCTTCCCTCCCTCTTTTCTCCGTTCAACCCCCTCTCATTACTCTGTCCTGGCGTTCCCCTACATCCAGTCTTTCCAGGACCAGGGGTCTCTCCTTCCATCTTTTTAGAAATCTATTGATATGCTGATTGTGTCTAGGGTATTCTGAGATTCTGGGTCAATATCCCCTTATCAGTGACTTCATACCATGTGTGATCTTTTGTGATTGGGTTACCTCACTAAGGATGATATTTTCAAGTTCTGACCATTTGCCTAGGAATTTCGTGAATTCATTGTTTTTAATTGCAGAGTAGTATTCCATTGTGTAAATATACCACATCTTCTGAATCCATTCCTCCATTGAGGGACATCTGGGTTCTTTCCAGCTTCTGGCTATTATAAATAAGGCTGCTATGAATATAGTGGAGCATGTGTCCTTATTGCATGCAGGTAAAGTCTCTGGGTATATGCCCAGGAGTGGTATAGCCGGATCCTCCGGAAGTGTCATGCCCAGTTTTCTGAGGAGCCGCCAGACTGCTTTCCAGAGTGGTTGTACCAGCCTGCAATTCCACCAGCAGTGGAGGAGTGTTCCTCTTTCTCCACATCCTCGCCAACAACTGCTGTCTCCTGTGTTTTTGATCTTAGCCATCCTGACTGGTGTGAGATGGAATCTCAGGGTTGTTTTGATTTGCATTTCCCTAATGACTAAGGATGATGAACATCTCTTTAGGTGCTTCTCAGCCATTAGATATTCTTCAGGTGAGAACTCTTTGTGTAGCTCTGTACCCCATTTTTTAATAGGGTTACTTGCCTCTCTGGAGTTTAACTTCTTGAGTTCTTTGTATATCTTGGATATTAGCCCTCTGTCGGATGTAAGGTTGGTAAAGATCATTTCCCAGTTAGTTGGTTGCCGCTTTGTCTTTTTGACGGTGTCTTTTGCCTTGCAAAAACTTTGTAATTTAATATAAGGAAATCCATCAATGTAATCCACTACATAAACAATCTCAAAGAAAAAAACCACATGGTCATCTCATTAGATGCTGAGAAAGCATTTGACAAAATTCAGCATCCTTTCATGCTAAAGGTCTTGGAAAGATCAGGAATTCAAGGCCCATATCTAAACATAGTAAAAGCAATTTACAGCAAACCAGTAGCCAGCATCAATCTAAACGGAGAGAAACTTGAAGCAATCCCACTAAAATCAGGGACTAGACAAGGCTGCCCTCTCTCTCCATATCTTTTCAATATAGTACTTGAAGTTCTAGCTAGAGCAATTAGACAAGAAAAAGAGGTCAAAGGGATACAAATTGGAAAGGAAGAAGTCAAACTATCACTATTTGCAGACGATATGATAGTATACATAAGCGACCCAAAGAACTCCACCAGAGAACTCCTACAGCTGATAAACGACTTCAGCAAAGTGGCCGGATATAAAATCAACTCAAGCAAGTCAGAAGCCTTCCTATACTCAAAGGATAAGCAGGCTGAGAAAGAAGTAAGAGAAATAATACCCTTTACGATAGCCACAAACCATATTAAGTATCTTGGCGTGACGCTAACCAAACAAGTGAAAGATCTGTATGACAAGAACTTCAAGTCTCTGAAGAAAGAAATTGAAGAAGACCTCGGAAGATGGAAAAATCTGCCATGCTCATGGATTGGCAGGATTAATATAGTAAAAATGAGCATCTTACCAAAAGTAATACACAGATTCAATGCAATCCCCATCAAAATCCCAACTCAATTCTTCATAGAGTTAGAAAGAGCAATTCAAAAATTCATCTGGAATAACAGAAAACCCAGAATAGCTAAAACTATTCTCAAGAGTAAAAGAACCTCTGGGGGAATCAGTATCCCGGACCTCAAGCTGTACTACAGAGCAATAGTGTTAAAAACTGCATGGTATTGGTACAGTAACAGACATGCAGATCAATGGAACAGAATTGAAGACCCAGAAATGAATCCACACTCCTATGGTCACTTGATCTTTGACAAAGGAGCTAAAACCATCCAGTGGAAAAAAGATAGCCTTTTCAACAAATGGTGCTGGCTCAGCTGGAGGTCAACATGCAGAAGAATGCAAATTGACCCATCCTTATCTCCTTGCACTAAGCTCAATTCTAAGTGGATCAAAGATCTCCACATAAAACCAGACACACTGAAACTAATAGAAGGGAAACTAGGGAAGAACCTTGAACATATGGGCACAGGGGAGAATTTCCTGAACAGAACTCCAATAGCTTATACTCTACTATTAACTTTTTAAATCTTACTCTCTTCCTTCTCTGCTACAGACAAGAGACAGCAGTATAAACCCCATGGGCTAAGAGGCAAGGGTGGCATTGTTCCTTGAGTATTCTGCAAATAGTTTGTTTGGCGGTTGTGGGTTTTTTTTAATAGCAGAATTCATTCCCAAATTAAATCTTGTACAGAACTCTAATAGATAAAGCCTATAAAGGTGATAGATGAGTTGTTTCCACAGTGAACATAGATTTTGGGTTTTCCCCCTGTTGATTATATAAATAACATGTTTGTTGAGAAAGAAAAAATAAAATGCAATACAGTTTGAGGCAAATTAGGAGGAAGCATCTCTAAAATTAATTTTATGAAGTTACTGCTATCTTTCCTGGTATCTTTCTTTGTGCAATTTTTATGCATATGCGCATACTTTTTCAAACACCCCCACACACCATCATATGCTGCAGTTACTGTAGACAGCATTTCAAATGCCTGTTCAACTCTTTCTCTTTTCTTGTATGTCTCCTTCACTTCTCTCTTTTCCTCCTCAGTCCCTTACTTCTTTGTCTCTACTCTTGTCTCCAGCATGTTAAAAACAAATGGATTTTTCCCATATCTTTTTTTCCCTTTACCCTACATTCTACATCATCTGTGCATTTATCTGACCTCTTCCAATATCTGGTATGAGTAAAATATCTACAAAAGCTGATCATTAATTTTGAAAAATGAATGACCTTGCTCATAGGTGCAATCTCACGTGATGCTCTTCACCCTTGGAAATGAGCACTCAAACCCATGTGCAACCAACCAGCCTGCCAGGGCAAAAATCTCCACAGCTACTGCTGTGCTGCAAAACACACTGAAGCTCTGAGCAACAACAGGAATGAGCTCACAGCTTTAGGAGGGCTCAGAGGACCTGTGTTTCGGAGCGCTCAAGCCACCATCCAGTCAGTAAATGGGGCTTCAGTCACCTTGAGACTGACTAGGAAGAACTTGCTTCCCAGCTCGTGTGGTTGTTGGTAGATATTAGTTCTTGACAACAGGCTATCTCCAGGCCTGCCAGCTGGGTCTCTCTATAGTGTAGCTCAAGGCCAGCTGCTGGCTTCATCAGAGCAGTGAGAACTGGGTGCAGTGCCAGTCCGGGAGAGGGAAGTCACATTGAAAGTGGCATCAGAATGTTGTGCTCCAGTCTCTAGCCACCAGGCACAAGGTCTAAGCCACACTGTAGAGATCGTTTTCTGACAAAGTGAAAACTTGCAGGTAGGAAGCAGTTGTGATCATCTTCAAGAACTGTCGGCTGGTGTGAAAGAGAACATGTATTTCATTCTGGAAGTACAATGGCAACTTTACCCTAGGGTAGACATTCATGTTCTAGTTTCTTTTTTGTTCTAACTTTAAACTTTAATTGAATCTATTTTTTTTTTAAAAAAAGGGGAAGTTGGGAGATAAATATGTACAAGTAATATTTTTCACTGTGTATTAATGAATACACCTTTAATAACCAAGATCCACCTTCAGGCTGAGTGTGGGAACCATTCAATTAAAAGTTCCTGGTTTTCAAACCGCATCAGTTCAAGCAGAAATTAACTTTCAGATGCACAAGTGCTCAGCAGGGTGTATGTCATCTGCTACACATGGGTCTTTATCATCTCATCAAGCCACTCAGGGCTTAGTGGGCAGATAGTGCAGAGCCTGCTCCATCTCCGTTCGCTGTGCAGAGGTTGTTTGATATGCTCTTTAAAGCCAATTTATGGACTTTTTATATTTTCATTTTGAAAAGAAAAGCTTTTTAAAGCTTTTCTGCAAATCACGTCAAAATAAAATCTCTGCTTAGCAATAGGCATGGAAATATGAGGCTTTACCAAGCCCCAAGGACTTGAGAGATTACACTTACAGCAGTATTTTCTTGGGAATTAAATGCCTGTTGAAACACAAAACTCAGATGGAAAGGGCATCCATGAATTATGCATTTATAATTTTATTTAGCTGTGCAAATTTCTGTTTGCTAGCTAAAGTTCACAAATAACCAGGATGGAGTTTTGTTTAGAAGCTGCATAGAAAAGTAATCAGAGAAAAGGTGTGTGTGTGTGTGTGTGTGTGTGTGTGTGTGTGTGTGTGTGTGTGTGAGAGAGAGAGAGTGTAAAGGGAATTGTTTATATGTGGGATGGGTTTTGCAACACTTGACAAGAAAATAGGAAATTCATGAAACATATGGTGAGAGACAGTCTTTGAAAAGGCCGTCTTTGGTCACGGAAACCAATTATGCCACTCCCAATCATGTCAGGAAGATATTTATCCACATAATTAAGCTTGCATTATAGACACTGAATCAGCACAAGAATGTCAGATTTATTTCAGATTAAAGAATTATAATCTAAAAGGGCATGTTAGAGATTTTCTTTGTGTGAGTGCTGTATGTGTGTCCACATGAGTGTGCAAATGTGCATGCATGTGTGAATGAAAATGTGCATGCGTGTGTGTGAATGTGTATGGGTGTGAATATTCATGGTATATAAATGTGTGTGTGTGTGTGTGTGTGTGTGTGTGTGTGTGTGTGTGTGTGTGTGTGTGTGTAAATGTGCGTGATTGTGCATGGGGGCTGAAAGTTATGTCTCTTCCTCTACTGCTCTCCATCCTATGTGAGACTGTATCTCACTGAACTTGGTACTAACCAGTTGCCCAGTTAGCTCTAGAGATGAATCTGCCTCCATCCCTCCAGAGCTAGGACTACAGAGGCATTTGTCTTCACCTGGCATTTTTATGTGGATGCTGACGATCCAAGTCCCCATGCAGTGAGATTACCCTCTCAGACACTGTGGCTCACTGTGGCTTTCTTTTTCATTTCTTATACATGGAATTATTTAACACAGTTCTTGGGGCTTCTTCCAGCAGCACACTCACTCAGAGTTACAGCCATATTGTCGTATGTGCCCTAGATTTGCTCCTCGTTTGCTGCCAAATCATTATTTACAGTATACATGAGCAAACCTTGCTCATCAGTCATGTTGACGGACACTTGTGTTTTCTGGTTTGGGTGATAAATTGATAGACGTGAAGTGCACTTTTGTCTAACAGGCATATGCTTCCATTGCTCTTGGGTGAATATTTCACTGTGGTGTAGGTAGGATGACTAGTAAGGGCACGTTTAACTTTTTTTTTGCTAAACTACCAAAAGTCCATTTTGTGAAGAGAGTGTATCATTCTACTTGCACCAGCAGTGGGCGCTGGGCCCCACATCCTGGAAGTGCTACCACCTACCGCTAGCACCACCTTGGGGCCTTTAAGGAACATTTATCCAAATGCCAACTGGCTGGTTTCTTTTTAATTCAAGGAGATTCAAAAGTGGAGGAATTGATCCATCTGCTTGTCTTTATATTGGGAAATATGTGTGATTTATTTTTTTACATCTATTATTATTAGATTCTTTATTTACAATTCAAATGTTGTTCTCTTTCCTGGTTCTTCACCCCACACACACACCCGAAAATCCCTTAACCCATCCCTGCTCCCCTGCTCTCAATCCACCTACTCCCTCCTCCCCGTCCTGGCATTCCCCTATACTGAGGCATTTAGTCTTCTCAGGTCCAAAGGCCACTCCTCCCTTTGATGTCCAACAAGGCCATCCTCTGCTGCATATGCATCTGGAGCCATGGGTCCCTCCATGTGTATTCTTTGATTCGTGGTTTAGTTCCTGGGAGCTCTGTGGGTACTGGGTGGTTCATATAGTTGTTCTTCCTATGGCACTACAAACCCCTTCAGCTCCTTGGGTTCTTTCTCTAGCTCTTCCATTGGGGACCCTGTGCTCAGTTCAATGGTTGGCTGAGAGTGGTCACCTCTGTATTTGTCATGCACTGGCTGAGCCTCCCATGTGACATCTACATTATGCTCCTATCAGCAAGCCCTTGTTGACACCTGCAATAGTGTCTGAGTTTTGTAACTATGCATGGGATGGATCCCTGGGGTGGGGGAGGCTGTCTTTGTATGGTTTTTCCCTTAGTCTCTGCTCCACATTTTGTCACTGTATCTCCTCCTGTGGGTATTTTGTACCCCCTTCTAAGAAGGACCAGAGTATCCATACTTTGTTCTTCCTTCTTCTTGAGCTTCATTTGGTTTGTGAATTGTATCTTGGGTATTTATTTTTTTAATCCATAAAAAAGAACAAAGTCCTGCTGTTTGTTCCAAGGACAGATGTAACTAGAAATCATATTAAATTGGTTAAATCAGTCTCTAAAGATGAATATCATGTTTTATTTCATTTGTGGTTTCTAGAAGGACACAAAAGCATACATGCATATTTAATATGAAAACAGAACTAAACTGTTTGGGGGACAAAGAGGACCAATGAGAGGGATCAAAAAAGGGAGGATGGGGGCTAAGAAGGAGTATTTGCTCAACATACAATATGTACTGGTGTGAAAACTCAAAACCTCAAAGAAGTTTCTTTTTAGCTTGAATGAGTTTTATGCTTATGACAAGGGCTGGAGACTCCAGGAGTTTGTGCCTTGAGATCAGATTGCCTTAGCTGAAGTCTACCTGTCACTAGCAACTGTGTTGCCTCAGTTTCCTCGTTGTAAAGTACATTAAATAACTGTCTACTTTATAAGGTTTTGGATGATAAATACATTGATGCACATAAGCCACTATGTGCTGTGAATAAATTTCCACATAATGCAGATGGATTACAATCTCTCATCGTTCTAATGAAAAAAATTCTTTTAGCATTGATCCTAGGGATTAAGAGAGAGATTCTTGTAATCACATTTTCATTTTTATGAATGGCTTTTTATTGAATTTCAACAATATATTCATTATAGAGAATTTGGAAAACAGAGCTTTGGCAGCACGTCAGGCTGAGCTATATGTACAGATTTTTCCTATTATACTTCATGGACAAAATAGAAGAAGACAATTCTGAAAAGTGCACAGCTAACCCTCTGGAAATGGGGAACTAGGAAGCATTAATCAATATTCTTCCTGGACAGATGGAGAAAAATACAAAAAGAATTTGGACTGGATGCGGGAGAAGATGGAGAAGAATGGCTGGCCAGGGTCCAGGGGAGAGCGGGCCTGTGAGAAACCTGTTTGGGACTGAGACCTTCAGGTGGATGTGAGTGCTGGAGACAAACAGACCCCTTTAGACCTGAGCTCAGCCCAGTTCAACCTCTCCAGTTCTCCTACTGGGTCTGCAGGAAGTCCAGGTTGACAGTCCTGGAGGGCTGGCAGAAACAAAGCATCTGCTCTGGGCAGGATAAGAACCATTTACACCTTAAATCATTTATATAAAAAACTTTCCAAAACCAACCACTGTTGGCAGTCAATAGTAAGCAGATCAAGAGGAAAAACAAGCAGGTGAACGAAATACAGCAAAAGAAGATTGTGCATGGTAAACAGGGTGACTCATGTGGCCCCCAGGGAGCAGAGTGAGTGACTGTGCTTGCTGGCTTTCTGCTCCTCCGTTTTTATCCCATCCAGGCTCCAGCTGATGGGTGCTGTTACCCACATTCAGGACAGGTCTCCTCTGCCCAATATGTAATTCTCTTTCAAAACAACCTCATCTACACATTGAAATGCACTTTGCTAGTCAATTATATATCTCTCAACCAAATTAAGGCCAACTGCCGCAAAACCCTTCATCGAAAGGTTTTATAGTTTGCCAATTCTTAGCTTTCAGTGGCCATCTAGACCAAAAGCTGAGTCTAGTACAAGAAGAGGTCAGTAAACTTTCCTTCTTTGTCTTCCAGAGCTCCCAGATACGTGAACAGTGGAGATCAAACTCCCTGCCATTCAGGGATCCTGAAACAGTGCCTGCGTTCACCCATGGGTGACATGACAAAGTACTACACATTCAGGACTGGTGGAGAAGGCTGGGTCTTTTGAGGAGTCTCCACTCATTCCTTCATTCATTAAGAGCACATGGAGTAGCTCTTGGTATGACACCTGCCCTACTTTATGCAATTCAGACATGAGATAAAGCCCATCTTTGCCTTGAGTAGAGAGATATTTGTAAAATGGCCTCCTCTTGACCCCCTGTGACAGGCTGTGACAGGTTCATCAAAGGTTATGCCATACAGAGCACGGCTGTCACCAGCTTGGGCATCCTCAGCAGTTGTGACTTCCACTTCTCATGACAGGAAGAATACCTATTGTGAATTCTGCAGCAGCCGGTGTTTTAAGGGTTGCTTGGCTTAGCCTGTGAAGTAACAGGGTCCTTACAGTCAGAGAGTTGAAGAGATGAATATTTCACTCATGGGCTCCAGGCCTACCAGATGCCTAGGGAGTCACCTCCACAAGAGCCTGAGCAGGCAGCTCTATGCCACCACGTACCTCCAAGGGAGGAGACAGGCTTCTAGCACGGGACGCAGTTTGGGTAAAGGCTGGGCATCCCAGAGATCTCAGATCTTGTGTGACCAGTGCTGTGGAAGAAAATTACACACAAAGACCAGGAGAAATCTGAGAAAAGCCCACGGAAGTCTGTGCCTATTCTCTGCATTTACCTTTCTCTTCTGAAGGTGGAACTCAGGAGGACAGGGAGAAGCTCAACTCTCCCCCACCACACCGCTGCTTCCACAGTTACCATGGTTGCTTCGTTGCCAGGTTGAGATCCTGCTATGCCCTGTAACTAGGCTGTCATCAATGATGTCACAAACTCCTTGGAGTTTGCAGGACAGTGCAGAGCTAGTGACAGTCTCCAGACTATCAACAGAAGCAGAGTCTCACAGAAGCTACGCTACCACCTAATGCAGACACAAAGAACAGGGCCCTTTGGAAAACCAGAATTTGGACCAAATCTGCCAGCAATGCAGAGGTTGGATGAAGAGTTTATATAGGGGAGAGGGAGGTCTGGTCACCACTGTAACATCCTGAATTCCATTTCTTTCCTGGTTCTCTGACTCCTTCAAAGAACATCCTCCTCTCTTTCCAGATCTCTTCCTGTACTAGAACAATCCCACAGGGCCCTCAGCACACTGTTCTTCTTTCACTCTGACCTCTGATTTATCAATATGCCCATACATATACATAAAGCCTGGAGATGGCATGCTCAAACCTAGACCCACTCATCACCATCAGATGTGGCATCAAGAAAGCTTCTAGACAGTTTCTGCTTTCACCCTGATTGAGACTATCTGACAAGAACATATTCAGGGACATTCTGCTCAGAAGGGCTATTCTCATCTACCATTGCTTTCTTTCCTAAGGAAGCGATAAGGAAAGACTATATATAGGAGAACCTTAAGGTACCAAAATGATTCTCTAGCTCCTACTGTAAGTTTCTTCTTCTCTTAAAAAGGTGGGAGATGAGCATGTCTAAGGCTGAGGGTTAACTGAATTCACTTAGAAAAATCACTTCCTTACCATGTATCTCAGCACACTCATAAAACACATATATTCTGTGGGTTTTTTAAATGTTTTCAAGGGTCAAGCAAATTAATACAGTATTAAACAAATGTTGCAATAAAGGAATCAACTTGAAGATTCACATGACAGAAATTCCTAAATGTATCAAAACTAAACATCAATTTCCAGAGTGTCAGGTTACTAAATCACTGATGTGACCACTTGGCTCTGTGCACAGGGGATGTCATCTCCCACACCAGGGACACATATACTCAGAGGCAAATGAAAGTTGTGGAAACATGAAAGATGTGATGGAGATTCAAGAGGAGGAGGAAGCCAGGAATTAAGCCTGCCCTACATCTCCTATATCAAGCTCCAGCAAGCTAACACACATGACAATGTTCTTAGAAGCCCCTGGCTAGAAGACAGAGCCACACAGTCTTCCACAGCTGAATGAACAATCTCAGGTTCTTGCCTCAAGAAAATCTCAGGAGTGTGGTGAGGTAAGCATTCTTTAATTTCTCCATCAGCTCTTACTATGGGTGGACATCACAGAAGCAGAACATTGAGTCGACCATGTTCTTACCTGGACCTTTGAGGTCCAGCCCCCTTCTCCCTGTCTAGGGTTCTTGCCCAATTCTATCAGCCCCTTTACATACTGAATCCAGCAATGTATGAAACAGGATCAAGTTAGATTTATCATAAGAATACATTACTAATCCAAAATATGAAAAATTAATATAATAAACCATACTAATAAGATGAAGGGGGAAACTTCAATTTCAATTGATGGAAAGTAAAAAGGTGTTTGACAAAATTAGTTAACAAACTAGGAGTAGAAGGTGAGTTCTTCATGATGGACACCTATGGAAAATACCCACCAACATTCAATTTACCACTAAAAGAAAAATCCCTTTTAGTATCAGGGAACAATGACATGCTTTTTGCCACTTTTGTATCAGGACAAAGAGGTTTTTAGCACTTATTTCATCGTGGAATTAGAGAGTCTAGGCAGGGAAAATTGGCAGAAGAAATGAAAGGCACCCTGCTGGGAAAGGAAAAATAAACTATTTGTAAGTGATAGATTCTTACATATGGAAAATCTTAAAGAATTCACAGAAACAACTATTAGAGAGAAAAACAGCCATTAACAAACAAGTTGGGAAAATGCCAAGTAAAATAAAAACTGCTTGTGAATACTTGGAACTGAGCACTTTCTAATTATAAATTTTACTACAGAGATATAATAATCAAGACAGTATGATGCTGGCATAGAGATACATATATAGATACATAAAACAAAACATAGTCCAAAAATAGTCCCTCATGGTTATAGTCAGACAGCTTTTGGCAAAGGTTCCAAGAAAATTCAAGGAGGAAATAATAGTGTTCCAACAAATGATGCCAGGATAATTGGAGAGTGTGTTAAGACTCTTGTTTCTGCTACCGCATTAGTTAATTTGCTCATTGCTGAAACAAAATACCTGACCAAAGCAACTTACGAGGATTTGGTTTTGCTCACAGTTTAAGGGTGCATTCCATGGTAGTGGTGAGGTCAAAGCAGCAGGCACTTAAGTTCACCTGGTCACATTGCATCCCAGTTAGGAAGCCAAAGATGATAGTCAATGCTCCCTTATCTTTACTTTTTAAAAAGAATCCAGAGGCCATCCCTCCTCTTCTGCCACTGTCTGCCCCATTTGTTCCAATGTGGTAGACCTCTGCCATTTCTGCTATGCAGAAGACCCCAGTTCCTGATACTTTATAGAGAACCAGTAGAATGCAGGACATTTGGTAAGAACCAGTCACCACTTCTGGAGGCCCAGAGTTGCAGGCTGGGACCCACTACCTAGCAACCACCGAAACCGACCTTCCCTCCAGATTGCCACTCCCCTGCCGTCCCTTCTACACCTCCCTCCTCCTCCTTCATTGCCTGCACCTTTCATTCCAACATGGTAGACCCCTGCCAGTTCTGGCCCGAGAAGACCCCAGTTCCTGATACTTTCTAGAGAACCAGCAGAACGTAGGACATTCAAGAGTCAGCAGCACACTGGGCACTTGAGAACCAGCAGCCTGCAGGGAATTCAACCTTTGCCAAGTCTGCCACAGGGAAGACCCCCATCTCCTGATACTTCTGGAGAATCAGCTGTATGCAGGGCATTTGAGAGAAAGGGAATCCCAGGAGTACAGATACACAGGCCTGCAGGACAGAGAAACCACAGTCAGAGACAGCAAGACTAGCTAACACCTGAGATAACTAGATGATCAAAGGCAAATGCAAGATCATTCTAACAGAAACCGAGGCAACATGGCACCATCAGAACCCAGTTCTCCCACAACAGCAAATCCTGGATACTCCATCACATCAGAAAAGCAAGAGCTGGATTTAAAATCACATCTCATGACACTGATGGAAGACTTCAAGAAGGACATAAAAACAACCTTAAAGAAATACAGGGGAATATGGTTCAACAGATAGAAGCCCTAAGAGAGGAAACACAAAAATCCCTTAAAGAAATACAGGAGAATATGGGTCAACAGGTAGAAGCCCTTAAAGAGGAAACACAAAAATCCCTTAAAGAAATACAGGAGAACATGGGTCAATAGATAGAAGACCTTAAAGAGGAAATGCAAAAATCCTTTAAAGAATTTCAGGAAAACACAAACAAACAAGTGAAGGAACTGAACAAAACTATCCAGGATCTAAAAATGGAAGTAGAAACAATAAAGAAATCGCAAAGTGAGATGTCTCTGGAGATAGAAAACCTTGGAAAGAATTCAGGAGACATAGATCATCAACAACAGAATACAAGAGATAGATAGAATCTCTGATGCTGAAGATTCCATTGAAAACATTGACTCAGCAGTCAAAGAAAATGCAAAATGCAAAAAGCTTGTAACCCAAAACATCCAGGAAATTCAGAACACAATGAGAAGACCAAACCTAAGGATTATAGGTATAGAAGAGAGCAAGGATTTACATCTTAAAGGGTCAGTAAATATCTTCAACAAAATTATAGAAGAAAACTTCCCTAAACTAAAGAAAGAGATGCCCATGAACATACAAGAAGCCAGTTCTATAGAACTCCAAACAGACTGGACCAAAGCAGAAATTCCTCCCGTCACATAATAATCAAAACACTAAATGCACTAAACAAAGAAAGATTATTAAAAGCAGTAAGGGAAAAAGTCAAGTAACATATAGAGGAAAACCTATCAGAATTACACCAGACATCTCACCAGAAACTATGAAAACTAGAAGATCCTGGGCAGATGTCATACAAACCTTAAGAGAACATAAATATCAACCCAGACTACTATACCCAACAAAATTTTCAATTACCATAGACAGAGAAATCAAGACATTCTACGACAAAAGCAAATTTACACAATATCTTTCCACAAACCCAACTCTACAAAGGATAATGGGTGGCAAATACCAACACAAAGCAGGAAACCGCACCATAGAAAAAGCAGTAATCTTTTCAACAAACCCAATTGAAGGAAACTACACAAAGAGAATTTCACCTTTAACAAAGAAGATAACAGCAAGCAACAATCACTTTTCCTTAATATCTCTTAACATCAATGATCTCAATTCCCCAATAAAAAGACATAGATTTAGAGACCGGATATGTAAACAGGATCCAACATTTTGCTGCATACAAGAAACCCACCTCAATGACAAAGACAGTCACTTCTTCAGAGTCAAAGGTTTGATAACAATTTTCCAAGTGAATGGTCCCAAGAAACTAGCTGGAGTAGCAATTCTTATATCAGATAAAATTGACTTTCAACCAAAAGTTGTCAAAAAAAAAGGGACACTTCATACTGGTCAAAGGAGAAGTCTACGAAGATGCACTTTCAATTCTGAACATCTATGCTCTAAATGCAAGGGCACCCACATTCATAAAAGAAACTTTACTAAAGCTCAAAGCACACGTTGCACCCCACACAATAATAGTGGGAGACTTCAACACCCCACTCTCAACAATGTACAAATCATGGAAACAGAAACTAAACAGAGACACAGTGAAACTACCTGAAGTTATGGACCAAATGGATCTAACTGATATTTATAGAACATTCCACCCTAAAGCAAAAGAATATACCTTCTTCTCAGCACCTCATGGTACCTTCTCCAAAACTGACCATATAATAGGTCACAAAACAGGCCTCAATAGATACAGAAATATTGAATTTATTCCATGCACCTTATCAGATCACCACGGCCTAAGGCTGGTCTTAAGTTCAAACAAAAACAATGGAAAACACACATACACATGGACTTTGAATAATGCTCTTCTCAACGATAGCTTGGTCAAGGAAGAAATAAAGAAAGAAATTAAAGACTTTTTAGAATTTAATGAAAATGAAGACACATCATACCAAAACTTATGGGACACAATGAAAGAAGTGCTAAGAGGAAAACTCATAGCTCTGAGTGCCTCCAAATAGAAAATGAAAAGAGCTTACACTAACAGCTTGACAGAGCACTTGAAAGCTCTAGAACAAAGAGAAGCAAATACACCCAAGAGGAGTGGATGGCAGGAAATAATCAAACTCAAGACCAAAATCAACCAAATAGAAACAAAAAGAACTATACAAAGAATCAACAAAAGCAGGAGCTGGTTCTTTGAGAAAATCAACAGGATAGATAAACCCTTAGCCAGACTAACCAGAGGGCACAGAGGAACTACCCAAATTAATAAAATCAGAAATGAAAAAGGAGACATAACAACAGAAACTGTAGAAATTCTAAAAAAAAATCATCAGATCCTACTACAAGAACTTATATTCAATAAAGTTTGAAATTCTGGATGAAATGGACAACTTTCTAGATACATACCAGGTGCCAACGTTAAAACAGGATCAGATAAACCACCTAAATAGTCCCATAAGTCCTGAGGAAATAGAAGCAGTTGTTAACAGTCTCCCATCAAAAAAAAAAAAAAAAAAAAAAAAGCCCAGGACCAGATGGGTTTAGTGGGGAATTCTATCAGATCTTCAAAGAAGAGCTAATACCGATACTCTTCAAACTATTCCAAGGAATAGAAACTCAAGGAACACTACCCAACTCATTCTATGAAACCACAAGAACACTTATACCTAAACCAAACAAAGACCAAAAAAGGAAGGAGAACTTCAGGCCAATCTCCCTCATGAACATTGATGCAAAAATACTCAACAAAATTCTGGCCAACCAAATCCAAGAATGCATCAAAACTATAATTCACCACAATCAGGTAGGCTTCATCCCAGGGATGCAGGGATGGTTCAATATATGGAAATCTATCAATGCAATCCACTACATAAACAAACTCAAGGAAAAAAACTACATGGTCATTTCATTAGATGCTGAAAAGACTTTTGACAAAATCCAGCATCCCTTCATGATAAAAGTCTTGGAGAGATCAGGAATCTAAGACCCATACCTAAAATAGTGAAAGCAATATACTGCAAACCAGTAGCCAACATCAAATTAAACGGAGAGAAACTTGAAGCAATCCCACTGAAATCAGGGACTAGACAAGGCTGCCCACTCTCTCCCTAGCTATTCAATATAGTACTTGAAGTCCTTGCCAGAGCAATTAGACAACAAAAGGAGGTCAAAGGTATACAAATTGGAAAGGAAGAAGTCAAAATATCAGTATTTGCAGATGATATGATCGTATACTTAAGTGACCCCAAAACTTCCACCAGAGAACTCCTAAAGCTGATAAACAACTTGAGCAAAGCGGTTGAATGTAAAATTAATTCAAACAAATCAATAGCCTTCCTCTACTCAAAGGATAAACAAACTGAGAAAGAAATTAGGGAGATGACACCCTTCACAATAGTCACAAGTAATATTACATACCTTGGTGTGACTCTAACAAAGCAAGTGAAAGATCTGTATGACAAGAACTTCAAGCCTCTGAAGAAAGAAATTGAAGAAGATCTCAGAAGATGGAAAGATCTCCCATGCTCATGGATTAGCAGGATTAATATAATAAAAATGGCTGTCTTGCCGAAAGCAATCTACAGATGCAATGCAGTCCCCATCAAATCCCAAATCAATTCTTCATAGATCTAGAAAGAACAATTTTCAAATTCATCTGGAATAACAAAAAACCCAGGATAGCAAAAATTATTCTCCACAACAAAAGATCTTCTGGGGAATCACCATCCCTGACCTCAAGCTCTATTACAGAGCAATAGTGATAAAAAAATAAATAAATAAACTGTTTGGTATTAGTACGGAGACAGGTAGGAAGATCAAGAGAATAGAATTGAAGACCCAGAAATGAACCCACACATCTATAGTCACTTGATATTTGACAAACAAAGGAGCTAAAAACATCCAGTGGAAAAAAGACAGCATTTTTAAAAAATGGTGCTCGATCAACTGGAGGTCAGCATGCAGAAAAATGCAAATCAACCCATTCTCATCTCCTTGCACAAAGCTCAAGTCCAAGTGGATCAAGGACCTACACATAAAACCACACACGCTGAAACTTATAGAGGAGAAAGTGGGGAAGAATCTTGAACACACGGGCACAGGGGAAAATTTCCTGACTAGAACACCAATGGTTCATGTCCTAAGAACAAGAATCGATAAATGGGACCTCATAAAATTGCAAAGCTTCTATAAGGCAAAGGACACTGTCAATAAGACAAAATGCCAACCAACAAATTGGGAAAAGATCTTTACCAATCCTACATCTGATAGAGGGGTAATATCCAATGTATACAAAGAACTCAAGAAGTTAAACTCCAGAGAGTCAAATAACCCTATTTAAAAAATGGGGTACAGAGCTAAACAGAGAATTCTCAACTGAGGAAACTCGAATGGCTCTAAAGCATCTAAAGAAATGTTCAGCATCCTTAGTTATCAGGGAAATGCAAATCAAAACAAAACTGGATTCCATCTCACACAGATCAGAATGGCTAAGATGAAAAACTCAGGGGACAACAGATGCTGGAGAGGATGTGGGGAAAGAAGAACACTTCTCCATGGTTGGTGGTATTGCAAGCTGGTAAAACCACTCTGGAAATCAGTTTGGCAGTTCCTCAGAAAACTAGACATAGTACTACCTGAGGACCCAGCTATACCATTCCTGGGCATATACCCAGAAGATGCTCCAACATGTAATAAGGACACATGCTCCACTATGTTCATAGCAACCTTATTTATAATAGCCAGAAGCTGGAAAGAACCCAGATGTCCTTCAACATCTGAATGGACGCAGAAACTGTGGTGTATATATATACACAATAGAGTACTATTCAGCTATTAAAAACAATGAATTCATGAAATTCTTAGGCAAATGGATGGAACTAGAAAGTGTCATCTGAGTGAGGTAACCCAATCACAAAAGAACGCATATGGTATGCATTCACTGATAAGTGGATGTTAACCCAAAAGCTCAAAATAAACGTTACAATTCGCAGACCAGAGGAAGCTCAAGAAGAAGGAGAACTGAAGTAGGGATGCTTTGGTTCCTCTTAGAAAGGGAACAAAATACCCACAGGAGCAATAAAGGAGACAAAGTGTGGAGCAGAGACTGAAGTAAAGGTCTCCCAGAGACTGCCCTGCCTGGGGATTCATCCTATAAACAGTCACCAAACCCCAACACTATTATGGACAACAAGAAGTGCATACCAAAAGGAGCATGTCATGGTTGTCCCCAAGCGTGGGTGGGGGCTTACACATACAGAGGCAGATGCTAGCAGCCAACTATTGGACTGGGCGTGGGGTCCACAATGTAGAAGTTAGAGAGCAGTCTGTAGGAGCTGAAGGGATTTACAGCCCCATGGCAAGAACAAGGATGTCAGGCACCCAGATGCCCCAGGACTCCCAGGAACTAAACCATCAACAAAGGGGTACACATGGTTCCAGCCAAAAATGTGGCAGAGGAATGCCTCATCAGGCATAAGTGGGAAGAGTTGTCCTTGGTCTGGTGAAGGCTCAATAGATGCCCCAACAAAGGGAAATCGAGGCGGGAGGGAGGGGAGAGTGGGTCGGGTGAAGAGTCATATACTGGCAAGCAGCGGGTGGGAGGAGGGATTGGGGGTTTTCGGGAAGCGGGGAAACTGGAAAAGGTTTTAGCATTTGAAATGTAAATAGAAAAATTAAAAATAAAGAAAAAAAAGAATCCAGAGAACCTTCGGGTTCTGTCCACTTTTAGAGAGGGTCTTCCCACCTCAACTAATCTAATCAAGATAATCCTAGGATAATCCCTTACGGACTCATAGTCTTGTCTGCTAGGTGATTCTAGATCTTGTCCACTTGACAATATATTAACTATTAAAGCTACAAAATAGTCGGGCAGTGGTGACGCACGCCTTTAATCCCAGCACTTGGGAGGCAGAGGCAGGAGGATTTCTGAGTTCGAGGCCAGCCTGGTCTACAGAGTGAGTTCTAGGACAGCTAGGGCTACAGAGAAACCCTGTCTCGAAAAAAAAAAAGCTACAAAATACACAGAAAATGAGGGAGGGATTATTCTGCTCACAGTTTGAGATACACATTTGCTGTGGGGTATGGGGTGTTGAGCAGTATACACTGTGTAGTAAAGCCCCCCAGTAAGGCTCCATGCTTCATAGATCCACTACTTCACAGAAAGGGCTGTCTAATTTTTAGTTCACCAATGTATTAAGCTGTTTGTTAGATCATGGCCCTCTTGATCTAATTTCTGTGAGCCCTCATAGACACCCTCTTCTGGATGGGCTTTACTAATCTGCTATGCAGTTTTCAAAACCAGAATAAAACCACTTTACACATACATGCACACTCACACATGCACACACACACACGTGTATAAATATGCATATATACACCAAAGAATGGAGCCATTTCCCTACCTCATAGAATAGACAAAATTTTCTCCAACGTGGTCAAGAATTTAAACATAAGTGATAAAACTATGAAACTTTTAAAAGAAATCTTCATTTCCTTGCACTAGGCAAGGTGTCTTAGATATGACATTAAAAGCAGTAATTAAAAGGTACTTCATTAAAATGAAAAGCTTTTGTATTTTCAAAGACTCAGTCAAAAAAGCTAAAAGAAAACCTGAAAAAGAAAAACCCTTTGTAGATATCTTTTCAGTGTCTAGTATTCAGTGTAGACAAAAATTCTTTTCACTCCTAGCAGCATTACTTAAAATGAGCAAGACAGTGGAACGGTAAAAACAAATACTCATTGTGGCAGATTGAAAAATAGCCCCTCAGTCATATCTAGGTCAAATACTCAGACAATATTAATGTGATCTCAGACTCTCTTAAGAAAGAAAATGAGTCTGTTTTAAACCACAAGACATGCTCATTGGAATTCTATCGCTAGAACCCTTTCTTCTTGTTTCTGGTATGTCTAGACTCCCCATTAGAAGCCTCCTTCAGTCCTGAAGGGCTTATCAAATCTGTCCAACCAACCCAAGGTTTTAGAATATTTGGAAATGAAAACTCATCTCAGGTCTAGTCTCTGAAGCCATCTTCTTGATGTCAATAGATGAATTCTTTCTGAAGGAGACGTTTTTACGACATGATTTCCAAGGAAAATTCCATTCTGGTTATTAAACACTCAGCAATAAAGGGTGCTATTTAGGCTGTGAGGATCATGCAATGTATCCCAGTGAACTTGGATGACCTAAACATTGTAAGAAAAGATAAAACACAGCAATCGCAAGTCTACTAGAAGTCTGTGATGGCTAATTGTCCACAGCAGCTTGGTGAGGCAATAGTACCCAGACAGTTCCTCAAACACCATTCTAGATGTGTATGTAGACTTGAGATGTAACTCATTTATAGCATATATGAGGCCCTGGGTTTAATCCCCAGCACTGCATAAAACATACATTGTGTGCCATGCCTGTAATCCCAGTACTTAAGATATTGGGATATGACCCGTATCAGTAAGAAAGAGGCAGGTGATCCAAAAGTTCAAGGTCATTCTTGGCTAATTAGAGAGTTGTTCCTATTAAACAGATTTTCTAAGCCAACAGCTTCTCAGTAGATTCCACATGCTTGGCAGAAGCTAGGCACTGAAATCAAGACCAGTCTTTAATCAATTAAATGAATCAAACCATCATATCCCAGAAGGAATCATACAAAACTGATCCAGAACTCAGAGTTTATTTTATCATCTGCATCTACAAAATGTCAGAGCCCCTGGAGCACATGGGCATAGGGGAAAATTTCCTGAATAGAACACCAATAGCTTATGCTCTACGATCAAGAATTGACAAATGGGACCTCATAAAATTGCAAAGCTTCTGTAAGGCAAAGGACCCTGTCAGTAGGACAAAATGGCAACCAACAGATTGGGAAAAGATCTTTACCAATTCTACATCTGATAGAGGGCTAATATCCAATATATACAAAGAACTCAAGAAGTTAGACTCCAGAGAACCAAATAACCCTATTAAAAATGGGGTACAGAACTAAACAAAGAATTCTCAACTGAGGAATACCAGATGGCTGAGAAACACCTAAAGAAATGTTCAACATCCTTAATTATCAGGAAAATGCAAATCAAAACATCCCTGAGATTCTACCTCACACCAGTCAGAATGGCCAGGATCAAAAACTCAGGGGACAGCAAATGCTGGAGAGGATGTGGAGAAAGAGGAACTCTCCTCCATTGTTAGTGGGATTGCAAGCTAGTAAAACCACTCTGGAAATCAGTTTGGCAGTTCCTCAGAAAATTGGACATAGCACTACCTGAAGACCCAGTTATACCACTCCTGGGCATATACCTAGAAGATGCTCCACTATGTTCATAGCAGCCTTATTTATAATAGACAGAAGCTGGAAAGAACCCAGATGTCCCTCAACAGAGGAACGGATACAGAAAATGTGGTACATTTACACAATGGAGTACTATTCAGCTATTAAAAACAATGAATTCATGAAATTCTTAGGCAATTGGATGGAGCTAGAAAATATCATCCTGAGTGAGGTAACCCAATCTCAAAAGAACACATATGGTATGTACTCGCTGATGAGTGGTTATTAGTCCAAAAGCTCAGAACACCCAAGAATCGGATCACATGAAGCTCAAGAAGAAGGAAGACCTAAGTGTGGATACTTTGATCTTTATTGGAAAGTGGATCAAAATACCCACGGCTCACAGCCAACTAATAGATTGAACATAGGGTCCCCAATGGAGCAGCTAGAGAAAGGACCCAAGGAGCTGAAGAGGTTTGCAGCCCTGCATGTGGAACAATAATATGTACCAACCAGTACCCCAAGAGCTCCCAGGGGCTGAACCACCAACCAAAGAGTACACAAGGAGGGAGCCATGGCTCCAGCTACATATGTAGCAGAAGATGACCATTTCAGACATCAATGAGAGGAGAGACCATGAGTGCTGTGAAGGCTCGATTCCCCAGAATAGCAGAATGCAAGTCAGGAAATTGGTGGGGGTGGGGGTGGGGGTGGAGGTGGGGGGATGGGCAGGGATGGAATAGGGGATTTTCGGAGGGGTAATTTGGAAAGGGAATACCATTTGAAATGTAAATAAAGAAAATATCTATTTAAAAAATGTTGGAGTCATATAACAAGGTGCAAAATCTGTATATGGCACAGCCATCAGATCCAGGTGAAACCGTCAGATGCAAGATGAAGCCTGGGTGAAACTGTCAGCATTAGAAGGTAGGTATCCAGCGTTTGCTCTCACATGTCTTAGTTTCTCCTGTTTCAAACTTTACAGCAAACGAGAATGCCTGCTGGCACATAGGAGGTGGTAAAGCAGCACCAGGACTCAGCATACTTAGCTGACAACCATTTGTCTTTGTAAATAAAGTTCTACTAGAACATAGTCATGTCGTGTATTTTAAAAAGACTTTATTAGATTTAATAGATTTCCAGCATCTATGCTATGCAAGCATGGTTTTGGTTTGTGCTCATTTAAACCAGTGACTGTAATTCACCTGAGTCTGCTTTGCTTTTTGAGACATGTCTTAGTAGCCCATGCTGGCTTTGGAGTCACTATGTAACTGGAGATGACTTTGACCTTTTGCTTCTTCCACCTCCACCTCCTATATGCTGGGTTACAGGTGTGTGCCACCACAGCTTTTTAATGTGGTGCTGGGTATTAGAGATTTCTGAATGTTAGTAAGCACACTACTAGCTCAGCCACACATCTCCAGCTCTTCATTACATATTTTTAGTGGCTGTTCTTACACCACAGTTAAATAGATGTGTCAGAGACCACATGTGGTCTTCAACCCCTAAACTGTTTACTATTTATCACCTTACATGTTATCTTTGTTGATCCTAAATGTCCGAGTCTCTCTTCATCGCCCTCCTTAGTCCCTTGCCTTTATTTATCTCATTGTCATGCGTGAGTTTAAGATGTGAGCAGTTCTGGTGATGATGTCACAGAGAGCCCTGGAAGCCTTGCTGATCACTCAGAACCTCACTGGAGCTTTCTGTGGTAAGGGCTTTCTGGAGGAGATGACTTTAGCCAACATACCGTGACAGACTGGAAAAGTCTGCATCCCTACAAGAAGTGAAGAAGTATTGCCTGGTGCCAAGAAAGGGAAAAGATCGTTACCAGTGGCTTTCCTCATAGAACCAGGTCCTCCCTGGCAGAATGAAGCATTAATTCAAAAGTGGCAGATCTGTCCCTACATGCTGTGCTAAGATGGAGTAGACATCTTTCTCCAAAGATGATGTAGCAGATGGTTGATCTCTCTAGGAGGAGAGAATCAGATAAAGGAAGGAAAGTGATGTGGACTGCAGTTGGGAAGACACCTGCTGAGTTGCGGCATAGCTCCATTGAGAGATGCCCCAGCCACAGCACAGTTTCCATTGCAGTGACCAGATGGAAGGGCAGAGAGCACACGAGTCTTACCTTGACTCTCGGGACCTGCTCAGTATAGCACACAGCCTCATTTCTCCATTATCCAGCTCTGTGGTCTCCCTCCAGTGATCAAAGACTTAACAACAGAGGGTTCGCCTTCACTTAATCACAGCTGTGAGCTTTCAAAATACATTTTATTGTGGACAGATTAAGGTAGGTGGAGAGTGGAAGGAAATTGGAGAGTGGAAGGAAATTGATCTCGGGGAAGATCCTGGGAAAAGGATCAAATTGAATGTGCCTTGCGGGTGGGAGTGTTTCAAAAGAAAATGTGGTAAGGGTAAAGAACAGTTAGGGGTAGCAGAAGAATAGAGGGATGCCCATGTAATAAGGAATTACTGTTGCCTCTCCCCCCATTTTTATTGTGTGCCTTAGGCTGGTTATGCAGTATAAATGGGTCAGAGGAGGACTTTTTTAGGGGAGCTTGCTCAGTCTTGAACCCTGGGGCTCACTGGCAATACTCAGTGGGTAATGAATTGAAACTTGGTGAGGAAAAACAAAACAAACAAACAAACAAAAAACTGTATTCAAGAACCCCACTCCTCAGAAACAAGGAGATTACTTGATGGTGCCAACAATGACTCCTCGGGAGATAAGGAGAGGGTAGCCTGAGGCAAAGACATTGAAAAGCAGGAGACAGCAGTGTGTGTGTGTGTGTGTGTGGCCTGACACAAGTGCTCAGCTCTTCATCAAACTGGGTATCAGAAGGATCTGGAAAGCAAAGTAACAATATGATTGGCTGGTAGTGTGAGCCAACATTATAGGTGTGTGTGCCCATGTGTGTAGATGAACATGGGATGGAGATAATGGTTGGAATTATGGATGTCTTTTGGGGAGGCAGCTAGTGTATTAGTGGAGGATTATTACATCTTTATTACTGTGGATTATGAAGACCATAACTACGTAGTGTTTGAATAACTATAAAAAAGAACTGTAATTAAGGAATTACTTAGAGTCATGTGGTATTCATGGGAGTGGCCCCAGAGGTTCTCAGGGGCTCCTAAGAATAGGGGCTGATCACATGTGGCATATATATACACAGCACACGTGAAGGCCTCATCCCTTCTGCTCGACTTTGCTCTGCTCTGAACTTGTCCCCTGACACCAAAGATTTTAGGTGAAATCACAGAACTGTTTCCTATTACAGGAGGACCCTTAACACATTCATAGTAGAATGCATATGTCTGATTGTAAAATAATTGTACTGAAAAAAGGTTTTTCTTAAAATAATTGTACAGAAACCCCCCCAATTATGCTTTGCCATTTTTCATGGATTTTATCAATATTGAGTATATCAACTTATACATTTATTTCTTTTCATTAAGCATACTTATAAGTGTATACAACAAACATGATTTTTTATAAATCACATTTTTTAAATAACATTGTTTTTTATAAATTTTTATAAATCACTGTTTTTAAATAACATTGTTTTACAAATAGCATTGTTATTCTGCAATTCACTTTAGAGAAAAGAAGCATCCCACTATAGCTTATATTTAACAGCATAAAAAGAAACCAAGGCTACCTTTAGTAAATGGAAAGGAATCAAATATACTTTGAGAGGATAAACATTTAAAAATGCAAAAAATTTTATCAAGCAGAAATGGCTTCTTATCGAAGGAAATCAGGCAAGAATATTAAACCAATATAGTTCTCAAAATGGATCAATAAAACTGAAATCTCCATGCAAATGCACAGATACAGAATGCCCTTTGAAAGCAATATAGCAAACATGCCTGAGAACTATATTCTCGTCTTTTCATGTTTTTTCTTGGAACAGTCTTTGCACACTGTCTTAGTGTTTCTAGTGCTGTGATGAAACACCATGACCAAAAAGCAAGTTGGAGAAGAGTTTATTGGGCTTACACTTCCCCATTGCTGTTCATCATTGAAGGAGTGGGAATGGGAGCCCAAACAGTAGGAACCTGAAGGCAAGGGCTGATGCAGACTGTAGAGAAGTGTTGCTTACTGACTCATTCCTCATGACTTGCTCAGCCTGCCTTCTTATAGAACCCAGGACCACGAGCCCAGGGATGGCACCGCCCACAGTCATCAAGGATCTCCCACAACAATCACTAATTAAGAAAATGCCTTATAGCTGGATTTTATGGCGGCATTTTCTCACCTGAGGCTCTCTTCTTTCAGATAATAGCCTGTGTGTCAAGTTGACATAAGACTAGCCACCCCACACACATGCAGCAGAACAGCTCACCAGCAATTCATTTCCGTTTTGAAAGTCGGGATCACAACTGTTAGAAGCAATCTGAGGAGGGCCCATACCTCGACCAGAGTGTTTAGTTACCCATGTTTATTTCTATTTTCGCATGGTCCATGTGTTTGAATGTGCGTGTGGCTGGCGGGGGATGCCGAGTGCCTTGGCATACATGTGGAAGTCATAGTACAACTTATGGGAGTCCGTTTTCTCCTTATACCATGTGAGTCCCAGAGTCTGAACTCAGATCATCAAGTTTAGATTCAAGCACCCACTGAGTCACTTCACCAGCTTTTGCCTTCTTCTATAAACTTTACCCTAACAGGACTCTGAAGACAGACTTAGGGTGAACAGGGGCTGGTATGACCTGATAGGACCTGATATGACTATTTAGTGTATGCTACATGTATTGAAGGGTCACCTGGTCCTTTGTAAATACACACAGTTACTATATGTTAATTAGAAAATTAAAAGTACAATCTAAGACAGGCGTGATAGCTCACACCTATAGATACAGTATTGCAGATGCTTAGGCAGACTTTTTTGAGTGGTGTTTGTTTATTTTGTTGTTGATATCTTTGTTTCTCTCCCCACACTGAACAAATCATTTTCTACTTTTGACTAAAACAACAAAATAAAATTAAAACTGAGATAATAGCATTAATATCAAATGAGAAACATGAGTTTTCCTCACATTAATATCATGAATAGGCAGTTTCTATTAGTCTTTGTCCAATAGAAAAATGTCTTGATGCTGAACCATCATAGCGGAAACATTTAGTTTTGTCTCTAACTTTTCTGATACTCAAAGCTCACATCTTGTAAAACAAGATGTTCATTATCAATGATGTGAGTGTGAGCTTTGTTTCCCCTTTAGAAACCTTCCACTTCATCCCCCAGCCCCTGAAGCCCCTCTTTCTGATACAGGATGTTCAGATTTACATTATTTTAAGTTTTATTTTGGGCAATAAGAAGTTAATCATTTGTTGAGTGTGAAGGAAATTATGCTAGAGAAATTAACTAAATACAAAGAATAAAAACCCAATGTTCTTATGTACATAAGGTAAAGTATGTTCAGTGCTATCTGGGAAGGAATGGAGAAAGGATTCAGAGAGGACTGTAAATGTTATTGGGGGCAATTTGACACAACTCCCTGTGTTCTAAGCACAATAGTATTTCAAAATGGCCAGCAGGAAGGATGTCAAATACTTCGAACACAAAGAAATAAGTATGTAGGGTAGTGGGTTTGTTTGTTACCTTGATGTGACCATTGAGTGTATGCAACTTGTATTGAAGGGTCACCTGGTCCATTGTAAACACATGCAGTTACTACATGAATAATTATAAAATTAAAAAGTACAATTTAAGACAGATGTGATAGCTCACACCTATAAATACAGTATTGCAGAGGCTTACTTTGTGAGTGGTGTTTACTTATTTTGTTGTTGAAAGTTAAGTTCAAGGTCTGGTGAACTGGCATGAGCCAAAGGTCTCCTGGACTCTCTTGAACAGCCTCCCCAGTTGGGTGGAGCTCCCAATGCACCCTGTGGGAGGCAAAGTTATGAGCCCTGACTCAATGTCTTCATTAATGTTCCTCAGCCAAGTATGGCTTCAAGTCAGATCACATATTGATCCAACCTGGTGCTATGACATTGAGGAGTCAATGACTCAACCTCAGCTTGTTTGAGGTCAGGGGCTGTATATCAAGGATTCCTTACATTCTCCCTGCCAGAAACATAAATCTGTTTCTTGAAAGTTACAGAAGCCAGCTTTCTTTGTGGAATGCCCTAAAATAAAGTTCCCTGCTCTCAGTCTAACGTATGCTGACCTCACAACAAACAACCAGTATAGGTTTAGATAACAAGGGCTTCTCAGCAGAGGATAGCAATAGGTACAGGTCAGAGAAGGAAAAGGCTATGATACTATAGTCTTACTGTTAAATTTGTAAGATATACCTGAATGCATAATTTATTCAATTCACTGCTGAATACTTATTTTAAAGTGGTTCTATCAAACTTCAATCATCCATTTGCCTATTGGTAAAGGTTATGTGTTTTTGATGCCTAGGTATTAAATAACTAGAGAGAACTGTGTACTTGCCCCTGGTGCCCTTTTATAATCGTTTCTTCAGGAAATATATCTGGGGGTGGAATTGCTAGTTGTAAACCATGTACATTTTTTAAAGTATTTTTTAAAGATTTATTTATTATATATAAGTACACTGTAGCTGTCTTTAGACACACCAGAAGAGGGCATCAGATCTCATTACAGATGGTTATGAATCACCACATGGTTGCTGGGATTTGAACTCATTACCTCTGGAAGAGCAGTCAGTGCTCTTCACCGCTGAGCCATCTCTCCAGCCCCAACCCTGTACATTTTTAACTTGACACAGTGTTGTCCGGGTTGTTCTCAGTATGGTTCCCTTCATGCCTGGAAGTGCCTACTATAGTTCCAGAAACCATATTAAACTACCACAGCATCCAAAGTATTACATTGCACATCCATGATTAAAGTGACCATTGGCCAACAGTACATAAGGCCAGGTTTTAAGATCTGTGCTATGCACTGTAGGATGTTCAGCAATATCCCTGATTGTGTCCAGAATCCTGGGTTAAATGTCTCTGGGCAGGACACTGTTGCTTTGGAGAAGGCTTCTTCCCAGCAGGTGTGAGGGTCACAGCTGGTTCTACTGTCAGCCTGGCTTCTGGAGAGGGAAAAGGACATACTGCCCACGCAGAGAAGACAGCTGTGGAGCCTGAGTCACCCAAGCCACCACTCCAAGGGCTTTGCTTCATTTTCATGTCAAAATGTAATTTAAAAAAAAAAAAACAGACCCTCACTTTCCTCTAGGCCCTTGAATCCATTAAGCTCTTCATACCAAGGTTCTTTAAGAGCCTTGGAAAAAAATGTAGTGTTTATAAAAAGTTCCTGATTGACTTTCCTCCCTCAATCTCTGTGCTGCATGCTTTAGTGTTCAGCACTGTCAGTTTCACTGTGAGTGACAGAGACTGTTCTTAATGGATGTCAGGGGCTGGCCAAGCTTTCTCTGTAGTTACAGAACAATCATTTCAAAGTATCTCTGCTCTAGTAGTTTCTTTTATCAAAAGAAGGAAAGGCCTGCCCCCAGGGCTGTCACTGCAGGTAGCTGTACTTCTGCCCCCACAGTATTCGCCCAGAGGTGTTGCTCCCTTGTGCTTCAGTAACTTAATAGACATTAAGAAGGTTATTTGATTCTGATGACATTCACAGGCAACTCTCACATAGTTTATTACAGTCCTTTGTTCTCACTGACTGCCCTACTGGGCCAAACAGGATTCAGAAAACCCATATTCAGCAAAAGCCACCTTAGATGCTTTTGTTTTTAAAGTGCCAAAGCACAGGTCTCCTCTTTGCAAAGGGCACAACTATGCCAAGTTTCCCCCCTCCTTCTGCCTCCTGGACCTGGACCCATGTCAATCAGAGCTGTTTCTGAACTCCTCTTGTAATTCCAACCTCATGCTCCTGGAATGAGACTTCATCTTTTCTCTCAAGGAACTCACAGGGTAAAAGAGAGAGTCCCCAAAAGCAGAGGAGACTGAGGTGAATCATCTCTGGAGGATGAAAGATGGTTGCCATGGGCACTGTGCCTGGAATTCTCAAAGCAGAAGAACTGAAAGAACATTGTGCTTAGAGCTGGAGCTTGCTGTCTGCTCTAGTGGAGAGATGGATATTTTGATTCTTCTTTCCTCATCTGCAAGATGAGGTTAATAAAACTTATAAAGATGGCCAAAGGACAAAGTGAAGTAAAAGATGCTAAAATCCTTTTATCCAATGAAGTAATACTCTATTTGAATTATGATAGAGGTTTTTATCCTGAGGAAAATTTAAAAGTGGCTAGGCAGCAGTGTATGAGTCACACAGTAAGAGCTTGCCGAATGTGCCAGGCACTACTGCTGGCTTAACCTATGGATCCTACAAGCATGTTCTAATCCCTTACTGTGTGTTAGAAATATATGCAGAAATTGAAGGCAGAAACAAAAATGAGACATTCGAAGTCCTTGCTCACACGTATTTCCCTGTTTAGCATGAGAAACAGGGAGATGCTATGTCAGGACCTCAACACGCCGTGAGGAAGCAGGGCAACAGAGCAGAGCCTAAAGAGGCTGGCAGTACTATGTCCAGGTGGGGCATCCAGAGTGTCAGAGACATGCAGGAAGTGAGGCTAAGATGCAATGATCTGGAGAAGGAAGAATCGAGGCCACTGCAGTACGGCTCATAGAAGATCCTGGATGCGGGACCATCAGGGCAGCATAGTGGAGGCAGAGAGAGCTGGTCAGTGGTCAGACTAGGTACATAAGACTGGGCTGCAGTGGAGAAGGGAGATTCTATTGGAGCCCAGTGAAGATGGTGAGCAGAGCCTGGGTTTGGTTTAATTTGAAAATAGCCTTCTGGTTGTGTGAAGGTATGAACGGTGAAGGCAAGGCTAGAAGAAGGAACTACTGCTCACTCAGGTGGTTCAGAGTCTTGTGGCACAGACTATGGTTGTGATGGGAGAAAGAGATGGTCTCCACAGTGAGGACGAACCTAAGGGAGGAGCCTAGAGTGGCAGTCGGAGTGGCTGAGTACACAGCACGGTTATGGCGTGGTCGGAGGACCAGGTGGGGTAGAGCAGAGATGAGAGATGGAAAATTAAAGTTAAGAAGCTCTTACACATAAATAAATGAAGCTGTTCTGAAGGACTGAGGCCTCTCTAGTTGGAGACGTGAAGCTAGAATTCAGTTACTGTACTTTCCCCAGGCGGATAATCCTCCCCACAAATGGAACCATTTGATCCCATGATGTCTGTCTTACAGGTAAGGAAACATTACCTTATGAGAAGTTAGAAACATTTGAGCTGTTGGGAGCAGTTATGATGCAGGGACGAAGAATACAATTCGTAAAGAAAGTTGGCACTGGCAGAGAGGGAGGATGTTGATTCTATTATGTAGTTGGAGACATGGTGGAAGAGATCCGTTATCCAGACTCCAGAAAAGCAAGAGTGCAGGCGGGAATCGGACTCATATACTACAGCTCCTATGTGCGTATCATTCTTCATTGGCGTTCCCACAATCCCTCTTCCCTACCTTATTTTTCCCAACCATGGGTCTTAGATAGGACCTGCTTACCAGACTGTGGCTGAAAGGACAAGAGAGAATCACTGCAGGGGTTTTCTCCACCCTGAAAGGTTTCCCTGAGTCTAGTTGCTAATGATGACATCTTGCCCTGCAGGCTTCCCTCCTGACAGGTTGTCTGGAAGCAACAGTGAGCTTAGATGCAGAATTAGACCTTTCCCTACACCTAGGTTTCTATTCTTTATCTGACTAGAGTTTCAAAGCCAGGATTTGGTAGAAAAACGATCCCTGGGGCATCTCCCAGGCTCTGCAAGGCTCTGTGTCACTAAAACTAAGGGAGCAAACAGTAGAAGGCAGCCTCCACCACCCTGCCTAGCTTTGAAACCTCCCTTTGTGTTTCCCAAACTGTTCTTCCTCTGTGTGCTCTCTTCACCAGAGAACCTTGGAAACCCACAGCAAAGCCATTTGTTTTAAGTTCTAACTCAGGAGGCTTAATTACTGCTAGGTAGTTTTTCTCTATGACAGAGAAATATAAACCTTCTCTTTTCTTCCTCCCCCTACCTCAGGTTCAGGCTTTAGGCTTGCCTTTAGAGAATATCACAGCAGTTGAAAAGGAGTGAAGGTAGGCTCCCTAGTGCTTTGGTTCGTCCTGCCTTCCAGCCTGCTGCAGCTTCGTGGCATTTTCCAGCAGTGAACTTCTTCCACGGCTAGGCCTCTTTTTCTGAGTCTGAAAATGGTGAAAGGAACTTGAGCGATGCTGTCACTTTGACCCCGTTCATCTTTATGGTGAGGGTTTTCCCATTTACCAAAGGGTTTAGTAACAGAGAAGTAGGGCCTGAGTCACGAGAGGATAAGCAATGGAACTGACTGGATTGGGGAAAGACAGGAACAGAACTCCAGCTTTAGAAAGCTAGCAAGCCAAGGTGCAGGAGGCCTGGGCTCAGGGAAGGAAGGGGAGAAGACACCCCTAACCTGAAGTGGTAGTGGACAACAGGAGACCCAACAGAAAATGAGGAATAAAGGAAGAGGCTGCCCACAAGGAAAGGGCTAGTGGCAAGAACAGGAGACCTGGAGGCTGGGGACCCAAGTGCTGGCATCCTAGAGTTCACCTTCTCTGACTGTTTGTGGCAGCCCATTGTAATGTTTTCAGGCTTTTTGTAAGCCAGATGACATCACTTCAGCCACTGAAAATTTGCTACAGTGTGGCCTATATAATTTACTGCAGAAATGGACAAACTCAAGTGCCTGTTCCTCCTTCAACCTTCGCAGCCCATTGTTAAAAATGTTTGTACTGACCACTACCAACCTAGGCTCCAGTGATCTGAGATCCCAGTGATGCAAAAGACTTGGTTTGGAACATGAGCTAACCAGATAACTGCCAAGCCTGATTTTGCTGCCTCAAAGCATCACGGAGCTGTCTGCTGCCTGTATCCCAGTTTCCAGGAGGAAATCCCTGTAAGAGAGTTAATGATCCTAGTAGAGTCACCAGACAGCATCATGAGAGCATAAATTTCATCTGGGAACCTGTTTCATTTCTCAGCCCCTTCCTATCTTTGCTTTATTAGAAAATCTAGGAAGGAGGTCCAGGAACCCATGAGTTTTTTTCTTTTTTCCTTCCTTCCTTCCTTCCTTCCTTCCTCCCTCCCTCCCTCCCTCCCTGCCTGCCTGCCTGCCTGCCTTCCTTCCTTCCTTCCTTCCTTCCTTTTTTGCTTCCTTCCTTCCTTCCTTTCATGTGTGTGTGTGTGTGTGTGTGTGTGTGTGTGTGTGTGCTGAAGCACAATCCTGTCTGCTCACATGTGGAGGCAAAGTCAGATGTTAGGTGCATTCCACTACAGCTCTCCATTTTATGCTGCAGGCATGTTTTCTCTGTGAGCCTAGAACTTGCTTCCTATGTGTCACTGAGCACTGCACCACAGAGTTTACAACATCCATCCACCAGCCTGTGTACTGACTCATTTACTCTGAACAGTCACCTTGAGAAACTACCATTACTCTCAGGTTCAAGGCATTTGGAAAACCCAAGTGAATAAATCACTCTCGCTGCTCATAACTCACTCTCTGGACAGGACCCGGGGGTAAAATATAATTACAGCACATGGGATGAGAAGTATGTCTTAGTTCAGTAAAGGGAGGGAGCCCTTTGTCCACCACCTGAGCCGGGGAGGTTGTTTCCCTTTACCTGCAGCAATGACTTCCCTCAAGGAACCCTGGTAGCTATGGATGTTCCACTGTAGACAAGGAAGCTAAGGATGGGGAATGAGAGGGGCATAGGGAGTGGGGAGGGGGCTGGTGGAAGTGATAAGTGACTTTTCTAAGGACACATGACCTTTAGAAACCAGGGCCAAGTGTAGCTTCAGGTGTGGTAAGGCTAATTCTAGTTCTTTTTGTTTCAGTTGGAGGCTGAGAATCTGAACATTTTCAGCTGCGCCCTGTGTTTCCTGAGACCTGTAGCAGTAATATTATAGACACCAAACAAAAGCATGCTGAGCCTTTCAGTTATGCAACGCTTCAAGGACCAGCCATGCTTTTTCTCATTGAAATCATAGTCTGCATGTTTAAAAATGCAGAGAGAACATGGGGGCTGAAGAGATGGTTCAGTGGTTAAGAGCACATCTTGCTCTTGCAGAAGACCTGAGCTCAGCCCTCGGCACCCACATCAGACAGCTCACAACCACCTATAATTCCAGTTTCAGGAGACACCCTCTTCTGACCTCCTCTTAAACCTGCCTACCTGCCTGCATACCTACCTACCTACACACACACAAACACACACACACACACACACGAAAATCTCTAAAAGAAGAAGAAACCTGGACCCTTTCCTCTGCAATAGACATAATTTATAGAAAAAGAGAAGATAAAACATTTAGCCATATCATAACACACTATATTAATCACATATTTTTCTCCTGTGATAAAACACCAGGACTGAAAGCAACTTATGGAAGAGTTTGTTTAGCTTATGGTTCCAGAGGAATAAGAACTCATCATGGTGGAGAGGCGTGGCAGCAAGCAGCAGACATGGTGGCAGGAGCAGGAAGCTGAGAGCTCCCATCTCAACCACAAGCACAGAGCAGAGAGTAAACCAGACATGGCTTGAGGCTTTTAGCACTCAAATCTTGCTCCCAGTGACATACTTCCTCCACCAAGTCTGGGAACCAAGTGTCCTGACACCTGAGCCTGTGGCGAACTTTCTCATCCAAACCACCACCACCACCACACACACACACACACACCCCACCACCACCCCACCACCACCACCACCACCACCACACACTGAGCAGTATAGTTATATGTTATTCAGATTCTAAGAAAATCTTACTCTGTTTAAAAGTATACTGCAAGCCATGTGATGGGGAATGGTAACCAAAGTTCCCTAGGATGCTCTTCTACTAGTATCTACTGATATTAGTGTTCTAATGCCACAGGAGGAGCCCTGGGTGAAGTTGACCTCACAGAAGCACAGAGTTCTCTGATGTAAAAGAGCAGTAATGAAAATCTTCCCCTCGGGGTGATTGCTGCGGTGCCACAGTAGTATGCATATTGTTCCAGGAGAAGAATGTGTAGTCAGTAAATGCTGACTCTTGTTCGAAAATTCTGCCCTCTACCAATGTATCTCATAAACATAATTTCCCCCGGTAAATGATATATGTGTCGTGTGTCAATCACCATGCATATACTGTATTCAAAGTCAAGTATTTATTGCTTTATTCTATCCTAAACTTATTGGAAAACATAAACATTTCAGATTAACATTCTGATAAACATCTTTGACCTAGAAAAAGAGAAAGCAAGCAGGGCCTTGTAGAACAAGCAAGTACCCATGGGTCACTGGGCTAGCAAGAGGGAGTTCACAAGGGAAATGAGTTATAATCCCCAGCCTTTGTCAAACTCCAAGCTAGGATGTAAAATGGGGACATGTCCTTTGTCTCCCGGAATCACACAGGTTAATGGAAGAAATAGCTCAGGCTGCACAAAGAGTCATGGAAATGGTGAGACCGGGTTAGGACTGAAGAGTGTACGGATGAAGTTCTGAGGTGAGACCTCATTCGGAGTGTGATAGAGAGGAAATTTGATAGAAATGTAAGGAGGCAAAACCTTGGGAATGTTTCAACAAGAACAGGGGTGAGAAAGAACCCCAGTCCAAGAGGGAAAGCAAATCCAAGGGCATTGACCATCTAGACTAAGACCAAAGGAGAACCAGTGTGCTTAGGATCACAGTTGCCTGGGTGGGTCCTGAAGTTTCCTGCTACGGTACACATGAGAATGGGAAGCTGTAAGCTGCCCAAGGCCCTGGGTATGCAAAGGTCCTTGGTGTCCTTGCACCAAGGTGCAGCGGGTGCATCTGTATAAAGCCACAGCCACCCTGGCCCCATGGTCCCATTCCCACTCCGGAGATGTCTCACTGACATTCAGCAGCAGCTTACCTGATGCTAGGCACAGTGCACCTCCTGTTGTCTCAGTGGATTTCCACAGCGGTGAAGTGACTAGTGTCAGTGCTGCCATTCCCATGTCACACGCACATGAGGCAACCGGCCAAGCAAACTGCTCAGGGCCTCACTGCAGGTGGGCGACTACCTGAGTTACTCTTCTCACTACTGAGACCAAATATCCTACAAAAAGCAATTTAAAAGAGCAAGAATTCATTCCAACATACAGTTTGAGGGAATACAGCAGGAGAGCAGTGTGGAGGGTGACATTGTCTCTACAGACAGGAAACAGGCGAATACTGGTGCTTAGTTCACTGTTTTCTTCTTATTTGGTTGGAGACCCCAGCCCGTGGGATGGTGCACCCACACTCGGGCCAGGCCTTCTGTGCTCAGTAAAGCCTTTCTGGAATAACCCGTACAGACGCCCAGAAATACACTTGCCATGGAGACTTTAAATCCTACCAAGTTATCTAGAAGGATTAGCCATCAAGGTGTCAGATTTAAGTTTGTGTGACATCAATGCCAGTGTCTATGATCTCCCTACTATCTGTCCTTCAGATAGTCTGTCTTTTGCTTCCTAGCTTCCAGATGGCCAAAAGACTAGTGTCCTCCACACCAGGTTTTTGTCGTTTCTGACCCGACTACACTGCTTGCTTCTGCTCTTATGTGTCAAAAGCTCTGCTGAGAACGTGACCTGTCATCGCAGATCCCAAGTTGGTTGAGGGGACAGAGCTGAGAATGGGAAATCTATGAGCACAAAATTCAACCACGAAATTGCCACACCCCTGTAATCTCAGTACTAGGGAGGTGGAGGCAGGAGAACCAGGACTCTCAAGGTCATTTTCAGCTACATAATGAATTGGAGGGCAGCCCAGGGCCACACGAGACCCTGGCTGGAAAAGGAAATAAAAATCCTGGCACATTACAAAAGGAAGGCTGGAACCTAGAATTTTCAATGAGGGTTTATTTATTTATTTTGGTCACCTTTTATGTTTCTCTGCATTCTGAGCTCTAGACATTGGCATCAGCACCTGTTTTCGTTTATAAAGCTCCTTACCGCTGCATTATGGCTTTGATGAATGCTGTTGGAAGCCAAAGACCATTTCCCATTGAGCACAGAAGGTCAAAAAGTGCCTGTGAGCAGAAAAACCTGTGTTTACTCTTTTGTCTCATTTGAATAGTAAGATAAATTTAAGTGTCGCTGGCGTCAACAACCCCAGCCTCTTCAATCAGAAACCAGCACACTGAGTACACAGGGCAGCATTAAGCGTTCTCCTCGTTACCTAATTATAAAGCACAGGGCTGAAATCATTCGCGTTCATTTACCCAATTTCCAATTGTCAAGCTCTGTGTCTAAGCTTGATGTGATTATGTTAATGTGCTAATTAAATTAAATGTTCTTTATTTGAACATTCTGCTCCCAGCAAAGTGGGAAGCTTCAATGAGAAGTATGTCTTCCCCAGTGTGGCCCGGAAGGAAAAGGGAAAATGACTCCTGAGTGTAGGAAATGGTATCTTTGGTGTTCATCTGGCTTAGCTGCAGTTCCTTTTGAACAACTGAACACACTTCTGAAGTGCAAGAAACAAAAAGGCTTTGTCACAGGTCTTGCTGTCCCCTTCTGGCCTTGAAGAACAGCCAGTGTGCTTGTACATGGGCCACAAGAGGGCCCCACAGGGACCAAAACCAGAGCATAGTCTTCTCATCTACTCTACTCAAAATGACCTTTGAGTTGAACTTACTTTGTTCTGTTGATTTACTGACATGATAAATATATGCAGACACTTTAAATACAGCCTGGTGTGGCCTCTGTCACATGTTACACTAATGTTTGAGGATAGCTCTATACATACAAATTATTAGATAATTAAGATAATTTGACCTCAAGTAAATGGATCACAGAGAGCAACGTTTAACTAAGTATGCAGTTAGTTGAACAACAATGACCCCAACTTAGGAAAGGTTCATCTAGTTATGTTGGTCACGGTTAAGTAAGTAAGGTCACCTCATCAGGAATGAATTTGGTCTACATAACCTCATTGTGACAAAATTTTGTAGTCAGCATTGCTGTAAGTCCAGAGATATAATCCACAAAAGATTTTTTCTTATATTGTAAAAAAGAAAACAGAAATATGTCAGTTCTACTAAACTATCGACATCACAAAAGGCATGGAGCAGCAGGAGACCCCATCCATTGGTGGTGGGGATGCAAAATGGAAGAGATTTGGAAAGTAGTTGACCATCTTTGTAAGAACCTAGATGTATGTCTCAGCAGCCAGCTTCTCCTCCTCCTCCTCCTCCTCCTCCTCCTCCTTCTTCTTCTTCTTCTTCTTCTGTCCATATGAGTTGAAAACTTCTGTCCATATAAATACCTACATGTAGATATTTACAGCAGATTTATTCCTGTCTTCCCAGGCTTGGAAGCAACTAAGATGTTCCTCTGTGAATGAATAAATGAATGAACTGTGTACAGCCAGACAAAGGACCAACACTCAGTGCTAAAAGAACTATTCAGCCATAAAATAACATAGCAGAATGACATGTGTGTTAGCAAAGTGAGACAAGTCAATCTGAACAGTGTATACATTGTAGGGTCCCAGCTATATGGCAGCTTGAAATATCTATGGTGAGAAATAAAATATCAGTCGTTCTTAGGGGCTGGTGGAAGGAGAGAGATGGATGGGAGGAACTCTGTGATACTGTAATGGTGGACGCACATCATCCTACGTTCGTTAAAACAAGAGTGGGCTCTGGATGTCAATGATGTATCAATGTTGGATCATCATTTGGGTGTTGACGGTGGGTGTGGGGAGATGTTGAAGGACAGAGAGTAGATGGGAATACCACACACTTCCCACTCAGTTGTGTTGTGAACTTAAAACTGTTATGAAAATAAAGTCTACTTAAAAAAAAAGGCAGAAACATCGCTAGATGACAGGGGACTGAAGAGAGACAGAGACATGAAAATAAAGTGGCCTGTGATCCTTCATTTGGTCCCGAACCATGACTTGCTTTTTCATAAAGGTCACTTCTTAGATAATTAGAAACAAATGAATAAGATTTGGAGCTTATGTAATTATATTATACCAATGATAAAGTCTTGATTTGATAATGGAAATGTGGTTATATAAGTAAATGCACTTGATCTTGAGAAATATACAGTGGAGTGCTGGGGCAGAAAGGGGTGTAATATCTTCCAATGGGCCAGAAAAACAGCTCAAATATACACAGAGGAATCATAAAGCAAATGTTAGATAAAATATTGCTAATTGGGGCATAATGATTGTAATAGCTATTTCTACTGTTTTTTTTAACAAAAACTAAAATAATTTCAAATTTTTAAAAGGTATAAAAGGCTGAAGAAACAAATTTACTGCAAAAAAAATACAGGACACATAAGTTCATTAAATGACTCATTGGAACCAACTACAGCATTCTGAACTCCCTCACAGGCTTTCATGATCGACGTGCACATGAATAGAAATATTGTCAAGGGCATCCTTCCTTCTGCCTGCCTTTTCTAATCTAGTAATGTTTCATATGAGTAATCTTCACAGTAGGAAAGTTCAGAGGCATGCTATATTCTAGGGACTCCATCATATATCTGTCTGGGTAGAGTGGTTGCCTTCTTATTGTCACTTTTTCTCATTATTTCTGTCATTTACTAATGATATAGTATTTTTTAGTTTATTTTACCAAATTATAAAACATAGTGGTAGTGTTGTTTTTAATTATAAAAAGTCCTATTATCTCCTCTCCTCAGCTTGCTCCTCAGCTTGTCAGGTATTTATCACAAGAGCATCCACTTGTTTGCTGTAGCCACACAGTGGTCATTTCTGAGTAGCTACCATATTAGATTTTATGTCCACTAGTTGACATGTGTACCTGGTTTGGGATCCTGACAATGTTATTCCCTAGATATATGATCTTAAACCAGCTAAACACTCTTTCTCAGCTGCCATTTACCTTTAAGTTAAGTTATTCTTGAAAATTTGAGTGTACATTTCTGCCCATGTGAGCTAACTAAACCCAGACACCTGCATGACTGTTTTTTGTTTGTTTTCTCTAGTTACAAAATCCCTACCAGACCTTATTCCAATTACTTTGCTAGTTGCTAGTTTAACAAGAGAAGTTCCATTTCAGCTTTCTGTGTGGAAGAGGGAAGTATGATCAGCAGGGACAGCTCTATTTTGCATAAATCAATATTTTGATACTGAGTGAGTGGGAACATTGAAGTCAGATTGACCTGCATTCACATGTTTAGCTATGAATACCAGTCATCAGATAAAGTAAAAATAAAAATGACAGTATTAGAATGTTATTTGAGAGGATTAAGGCTTAAGTAAGGTATGCAAATTAATTTTGTGATCTTTTAGCCACAATATAGACATAGTATACGAAGATATTGTCTTGTTTTAGTTAAGTTTTCATTGCTGAGATAAACACCATGACCAAAGGGTTTATTTGACTTCCAAAGTTACAGTCTATCAACAGGGCAAGCTAAGTCAGATACAAGGCAGGAACTAAAGCAGAGGCCATGGAGGAACACTGCTTACTGACCTACTCTCCATGAATCACCCATCTTGCTATCTTATACACCTCAGGACCACCAGCCCAGGGATAGCATCATCCACAACCACATGGGCCCTCCTACATCAATCATTCACACGCACACCCCACAAAATGATCTCATAGACTTGTCAACAAGGCTATGATTAGGATAGCCTTGAGGATTTTTTCAATTATGGTTTGCTCCTCTCAGATAGTGTTAGCTTGTGTTGAGCTGACAACAAACCAACCAGGACATGTATATTATAGATTGTGCACACACACACACACACACACACACACACACACACACACGTTATATGAAAATGCACACACAATGTAAAGATTACACAGTATTGCAATTTAAATGTGGAATGTCTCCTATAAGCTCATGTGTTTGAACAGAGTGCCCCCAGATGGTGGCACCATTTGGTAAGAGTGTAGAACCTCTAGGAGGGAAAAGGCTCACTGGAAGAAGTTGGTTACTAGGGTTAGGCCTTGAGGCTCCTAGAGTCCAGTCTCACTTCCAGTGCTCTCTCTGTTTCCTGTGTGTAATTGCAATGTGACCAGCTAGCCTCCTGCCCTTACAGCTATGCCTTCCCTACTGTGAAAGAATAAACTCTTTAACTATAAGCCAGATAAGCCCTTTCTCCCTTAAATTGTACTGGGCATTTGGTCAGAGCAGTGAGAAAAATAACTAAAGAACAGTGTGCCTATGAGATAAAGACTCTCTGGAGAGCCCAAGCTGCATGGTGTTGAATTCAATGGTGGGGCCACTGCTGCATCAGAGAAACTTGCTTTTGTCCATTTTTCATCTCTCAAGGAGAAGTTATCAGGCCTCAAGGAACAGATCAAACTAACTACACACCAGCTGTTTATGATCCTGCATGCTGGTCTGCTCATTACCCCCTCTCCAGTAAGAAAGCCATAAAAGGCCAGATAGCACTTTGAGGGCGGTAGAGCAGTGGTTCTCAACCTGTGGGCTCTGACTCCTTTGGGGCTCACATATCAGTTATTTGCATTCTTCTTCATAACGGTAGCAGAATTACAGTGATGAAGTAGCAGCGAAAACAATGTTATGGTTGGGGGTTACCACAGCATGAGGAACAGTATCAGAGCATCCCAGCATTAGGAAGGTTGAGAAGCTCTGCCATAGAGGATGGTGTGCTTGTTGAGGAGAGGTTCGAGGCTGGAAATGACAAAGAGTGCTTTGTGGCTGGGTCACTGCATGTGACTCCCTGTAGGGGGAACTGGTCACAAGTCTTGGAGAGAGCCCAATTCCTCACCCATTGTGCCCTTTGATGTTTCTGTGTACAGTTCCTTCTCTGACTGTTCTCTTATCAGCAGAGAGGGTCTAGAGCCTGCTCACTCGCTCAGTGTTCATTTCATGTTTTTAGTTTTTACCTGCATATCCCCCCTTCAATGCTACATTGTCCTTGGGTTTCCTAGACTCATTCATTCTGTCTTTGACTCCTGAAAGATCCTCCTTTGCGTTAGTGTCGTAATTGACAAATTTCATCTGTTTGCATCATTGTCAATTCCTAGCTTTCTCAGATCATCAAAAGCAGCTCCAGAATCCGTCATTGTGACTTACCAAACAGCTCCTTTGCTCCCTGGACACTTTTAGTAGTTGCTTCTGTAAAGTTCACCTAGAAACAAGTGAAGCCTTAGAAAAAGAAAATCATGGGCTTTCAAAAATTGCTGGTTTTGAAATAGCATTTAGCATTATTAAATAGCTTCTGAAATACCTATTAGCAGTATCTTGAGCATGCTATTATCAGGGAGGATGCAGTGGCTTTCTAGTGGGCTCTCCATATTCTACATTATTATGAGTTGAATAAACAGTTCAGTGCTGGGAGATAATATAATGTTTTAGCAGTGAATATTGGCATTGTGACCTGGACCAGCAGGTCTTCTTCAGTGACAGGGTCCTGAGACAGAGGACCAGGAGAATAGAAGATACAGACCATAGAAGATAAGAAAGTTTGGGACCCAGAGGTTTTGCATAAGCTATATCTTATGCCAAGCAAGTTTATTAAGAGGTACAGCACCTTATATACTATTTCCAGGAGATAAATGGGACAAAGTCAGAAGAAACTATTGTACTGTGGGGCAAAATCAGCAAGAAGCTAATCAAACAATGTTGCACAAAGGGAACACAGGGTGTCTCAAAAACATTACAGCCAGAGCACACAGAGGCCTTGGGACAGATAGCCGGAGCCCTTAAAAGGTAGGAAGAGTTGTGTTCTGAGGATCTGAAGCCACAGATTCCTCTAGGGCTATTACCTGCTCTGTCAAGCATATTCCTGGTTTCTGAAGGAACTTAGCTCCTTCTCTATTCATCAGGTCCTTGGGGGAAAGTTCCAAGTCCTTGACTCCAGGCTATTCCTGGTTCTGCCAAGCATATTTCTCCTTTTGAGAAAGAACTATGTCCCTTCTCCATGCATCAGGGCTTTGGGGAAAACCTTGGTTGATCAGTCAACAAGATTGTCAATGACGTTCCAATTCAAAAGTGAGATGAAACTTTTCAGATGCCACTGTCCACCATGGTTGTCCCCTACCAGGCATGGTCAACCCCAGTGCATTGTTTGACATTGCTATTAGAAAGTGTTTGGACTGTGTCTTCTTCGAACTGTTTGCAAAGTTCCAGAAAGCAAAAAACTTCTGTTCTCTGTTCTCTGAACACTTGGGAGAAAGGATTTGGTTATAACATTTACCAGATTCACAGTTATTCCAGGTATCATATGCTTATGTGCTTAGGCAGTGACCTCACAATCTTAATGACACTGGGCACAAGACATTTAAGGGTGAGAATATATTGAAGCATACAGGCCCTGGCATCTTGTCTTGGCAAAGGCTGAGGCAAACACAAATGGTTCCCAGGTTTGCATTTACTCTGCCAAGACGGATGGATAGTAAATATGTGGTCTTTGGCATGGATATTGTAGATACCATGTAACACTTGGGTCCAGGAATGGAAAGACCAGGAAAAACTCCACTATAGATGACCATGGACCACTCTAAAGCATTTGACTTATGTGCATCTTACCCACCAGACCACTCCTCTGTAGCTCAGGTGAATGCACCCACCCATCTGCTCACGATCCCTTAGAAGCTTTATGTTCTTCGCTAGTTTCCAATTTTTCCATCCAGCTGGATGTGAGAATTATATGTATCATTATGAGAAAAACTAAATGACAACACCTCTAAATAAAGAGAGATGGATACGATTTGATACACAAAAACTTGCAAAAACCTCATGTGCTGTCAGAAATTATGTTTATTGTAAATATAGTGTGAGAAACTGGGTTTGAATTTTATTTTTCCATGTATATCCCTTCAGGTAGTCTGGATTGGCTGGCCAATGATGGAGGTTCTGTCTTTTGGAGAGCGGGAAGGAATTGGAGCTGCAGACATGACAGGCTCTGGTGCTTGGATTATGAAAGGGGTATGCCCACAAACTCAGATAGGGCAGATGATGATGATCTTACCTGTGTTTGGCTTGGTTTTGTTTTCAGCTGATTGTAAGCTGAAATTTAATTCAAGTAGTGGATGAATAAGCCCAGCAGCTACTGCGATATCTAAAGCTCATCCTGGATCTTGCCTGAGGTGCTAAGAATGCTTGGTTGTCCTGGAGTTGCCTGGGGTTGACCTTGGGTTTGCTTCTGGGTCTTCCCTACTCCCAGAAGCATAGAAATCCACCAGGGTCACCAGGAGAAATGGGGGATGGCTGGGGGAGAAGGCTGAGTTAGACAGACAGGGAGGTAGCCAACCTAGATGGCAAGAAAAAGATGAGTGGCAACTTCAAATTCCCTGAAGATGTCATGAAAAGAGACCCATGTGAAAGACCAAGGTCTTGAGTGATTATCTTTTCCACTCCAACCCACAACTCTTCCCTTTTAACCTACAAAGCTAACATGGTACCAGCTTCTAACTTTTGTTACATCATAATTTAGTCTCCTAATACATATAGCAAGAAACATAAAGGGAAACCTCCAAAGAGACATCCTTACATGTATCCCAAAGAACTAAATGTTTACTCCCTAAACTTCTATAGCTGTTTAAAACAGCCAGATATTTAATCACCTAAATCCGCCCCTCCACAACTAGCTGGAGAAGTGTCAAAATACATTTCCTTACTCAGAAATGTGCTTGATTTTATTCAACCATGTGTTCTACAAGAAATCATTGTCACCTGCCCTTTGATTGCAGTCATTTGCACGGTAATGATTAAGCAATCTCTTAACAGTCAGTTGGGTAACAAACCTGGTCTAGCTATATCCTATCAGAATAACCAGTGTGGAAGGCAGCCAAATGTTGAATGTCACTTAGAGAGAGATTAATTTTTAACCAATCCTATTTATTCTCAACATTTGAAAGCAAAGTTACCTTTGTTTACATAATATAAGAAAAGATCAAATACAGATATTTGGCATGCCTTACTAAAAGGCCTAAAGAACTGTGGTAGGCGGAAAAAGTCCTACTCTTTTATAGGACTTCCAGTTTGAATGAATGCCACAGGGAAATAGTTAGCCATTAAAATCAGGGGCTGGGGAGATGGTTTAGTGGATAAAGTGCTTAGTGTCCAAGTGTAAGGACTAGAGCTTAGATCCCTAGAACCCAGCTAAAGCTGCATACAATGACACTCATCTGTAATCCCAGAATTCAGATGGCAAGATAGGAGGCAGAGCAAGGAGCAACCTGGAAAGTCCAAGCGCCACCTAGCCTGCTGTAGGCAGAGGTGAACCAAAGAGATTCTGCCTCATACAAGGTAGAAGATGAGAGCTCAAACCCCTGGCTGTCCTTTGCCTGTACCCTTAATGCAAATGTATCAACAAGCATGCATAAACAACCCCCCATGCACAAGTAAATCAAAATAATTTCATAGATGTAACATTTCTTCATAAGAATTAAATCAGAAATGCCAGTGAAGTTAACAGTGCTAAATGATTTGAGAGTCAGAAGGCAGTTTACATAGTAGATAGAGTCCCCACTGGAAAACAGGGTTACTGACAACTTTCTTATGGACTGGGGGAAAACTGATAGAGGATAGAGCCTTAAGTATTGTGCGAACCCTTCTGCTGTATTCGTTTTTCTTTTGTTTCCAAGGAGAATTGATATGACTTTTAATATGAACCAGAATTATAGCAAGATACTAAAAATGATCCCCAGGCCAGAGGATGGTAGAAACAGATAGACTCTTGAATTACCTCACATCAGAAGGACACATGTAGCGCTGTGTCACCTTGTCATGAAAGAGATAAAAGGACATAAACACACTGAGTTATATGATAACAAATGAGGACATTCAACCATAATATAAATATTAGGAAACTGCATATGGTGCTTGCTTTGGGCTGGGTACCAGGAAAATGAGGAAAAGTGAAAGCAATACCCCCAAAGATTGATGGGACAAATAAACACACACAAAAAAAGAAAAATTGACTCAATGGATTGAGAGATGTGATTGGATAAGGAAAAGGGAGGGATCAGGGAGTGACGGACATGTGGATACTGATGAACAAGAGGTGAAATGGAAGGGAGGCATTTTGAGCAAAAGAGGCATAGGAAGAGGCAAGTAATTGGTTTGTATCGGTGTGTAGTTGTTAATGAGGGTAGGGCAGGAGAGAGTGTGAAGAGATAAAAGTGGGAATGAAGGTGGCTCACAGCTTCTTTCCAATGTCTATTCTTTACGAGCTGACAGCTCTTTATTTTCAAGCTTGATGGATTTGTTTTAGCTCTTGACTTTGCTCAATTTTTCCTGATTTTTCTGCACTCTTTTCAAGCCATCTGTAGATTCCCACCCCATCTTTGGTGTAGTGTCTTTCCTTTCTTTGAACTCTTCTTCATTGTGGTGTCAGCCCCAGGTTTCACCAGGAGATGTCTCCTTCCCAGACAATCCTGTGTCATCTCCCAAGATGGGACAGCCATGATCATCTGCTCCATGGATAAACCAAGCAAACCAGGGGTTAACCAGCCTTGCCATACCATTCTGTGTGTGGGGTGAAGGATGGGGTAAAACAGCTCTCTAAACATTTGGGAGTCTGTCAGGGGCTGTTTTTCACCACGGGAAAGAAGGTGAAGCAATGATAGCCAGAAGAGAAAAAGAAGAAGAACCTGGGTCTAGTTTTCCTTGAGTCTAACTAGATCCCTCCCCTCTGTGTTTTGGTTGTCCATCTTTTCTTTCAATGACCTGGGCAGAGTTAGCATTTCACCAGGAAGCTCATTACTCAAGATAGTTTGAAAGGGGGAGGTTTCACATACAGAGAAACTCTCATTAATTCACTCAAAGATTTTTTTAAGATGAATTCTAAGTTCATTTACATTCATTTGTTCTTGTAATAACCAGTATTGATTTTTTTCTCTAGATATAACTTTTGATGGACAGTGCTGTCATTACAGTTTTTCAATTTGTCAGTTGCTTCCTTCATTTTCCTTTTCCATTTGCTCTGTGGTGATTTGAATGAGAATCCCCACCCCCACCCCAGCTCATCTATTTGAATATTGGATTCCCAGTTGGTGGAATTGTTTGGAAAGGATGAAGAGATGTGGCCTTGTTGGAGGAGGCATGCCCCTAGGGGGAAGCCGTTGAGGTTTCAAAAGCCCAGGCCATTGCCAGTTATCTTCTCTCTGCCTCATGAGAGTGGATCATATGTAAATTCTCAGCTACTGCTCTAGCACCAAGCTTGCTTGCCAAAATTGTCTTGGATTTTAACCCTCCAGAGCTATGAACTCCAGGTTAAATGCTTTCTTTTATTAGATGCCTTGGACATGGTGCTTTACCAACAGAAACATAAAAAAAACAAAAAAAACAAAAAAAAAAAACCATGCTCCATCATCATCTTAAGTGATGAACCTTACTTAGCCTCTCTATAGTGATATCAGCACATACGTCATACCAACCACATACCAGATAGTATTAGCTCCTATAGTCCTCAGGAAACTTCTCTGAGGTAAACATTATCTCTATGTTTCAGTTGACTCACACAGAAGGTATAGGTCATTACTGAGATTTTTAACATGGGACTGTGTGACTCTGGGATCATAGTGTAAGAACAGCAAAGCCTAAACTGTTCTATATGGCAAGGGCCAGTCTAGAAGCCATCAGCAATTGAGAAAGCTAGAGATTACAACAAGAAGCTGCAAACCAGGCCTTAGAATACCAGCTTCTAGCAAAAAATCCCCTGAGTTAGATAGACAGCTCCAGGAAAAGAATATATGACCACAATTTTATGGGCTAATACTGCCTCATCTCCAGACCTCTTAGCCCTAGTCACCTGTCTTCCACTCAGGTCTAGGAAGTTTTTGACCTGTCATAGAGTAAGAGCTGAGCAGAAAGCAAGAAAAAGAGTCTTACAGTTCTGCACTTTGACAAACAGTAAACAATGTTTTACATCTAACCTTTGTTGCTGTCTCAGGGTCTATGAAAGATCACAAAAACTAAGCCAAAGTTTCAACCATGTTGTCATTTTTGCCATAGCCTTTCCTTAAATATCTAAATGATTTTGTTATTGGCATTGTAATTCCATGTTAAAGGAGTAAGAAGAAGCTATGAGGTACAGGAATATTGCGTGAGACTCAGTGTTCTAGCCCCCTGTAGAACCGTCCCATGGAGGCTTTTCTTTGTCCCCTAAATAGAAAGCAGACCTGAACCCTCGTCATCGACTTTTCCCTCTATTTGTCTGACTTATCATCTTTGGGGATTAGCACAAAGCATGCAAATCAGAACCCTTGGGTCCACTGTCTGTCTATTATCCTCTCCTCCTTCTCCTCCACATCCCCTGTCTTCTCCTCTCCTCTCCTCACTCTGCAGTAAGGGCTAATATGGTGGGCTTCTCTGCCCTTCTCTCTTCTGGACATGGACTTGCCACACACACCCTTTATCCTGTAATGTTCCTGCAGAGCGCTGTAGTCTCTCAAGCGTCCATAGCATATGGATTATTACCTCATTCAAGCTCATCCACACAATGACTCAACACTGTAGGCAATGCTATCCCATTGTACAGGTGAGGGACGTGAGACTTAGGGAGGTTTAGCAAAGTGTCCAAAGCAATATAATAAGTAACAGTGGAAAAATCCTGCTTTGAGGGCAGACAAGGTATACCTTATTTTATAAAATTAAGTTCTCATCCATTCTGCCTCTTCCAAAAGAGGAGAAATTTCTTTAGAAGGCAGGTGGGATGGAAAGGTGGAATGCTGAGCTGGGCCATGTGGAGGCAGATGTTGGCCAAGGAGAGTGAAAGACAAGGAGGTGTGTGAGATGACAGGGACTTAGAAATCTTTCTTTCCAGCAAAGAGAGAGATGAAAAGATGAAATATGAAGAAAAGCCTGTGGATGGAAAACACAGAACTTATGAAGCTTGACCTGAGTCGAACACTGGTGGGAGTATCAGGTTTCAGGTCACAGCAAAGCAGAGCAGACTCAACTATAGGTCTCACAACCAATCAAAGCCTATCATCAGAAAAAATCACACTCGTCCTGCCTCCGGGCCTAATTGAATTTGATCCCTGGGACCAACATGGTGGAAGGAGGAAAGAGACTCCTGCAAACTGTCTTTTGATCTGCACCCGCCCCCCCGCACACACACATGACTACCATTACACACACACACACACACTACTTACAGAGTAATGTTCAGAAAATGGATAGACGATAAGAGCATAGTCATAAAAACCTTAGATGATGATGATGATGATTGATGAGGATTACTATTACTATTTGACACAGGGTTGACCTTTGTAGCCGAGGCTGGCTGGAACTTATATACCCCAGGCTGCTTTCAAACTTGCAATGATCTTTCAACAATAGTCTTTTAAGATTTAGATTGCAGGCATGATTTACCACATAGAATCTGATCATATTCTTGGCTTTGGGGTTGATGGAAGCTATTTTTTTTCTAAGAATGTACTCCAAAGGTTGTACCTGATAGCGATAGGATGTTGGTTTTCTATCTGCAACATTAGATCTCCCCAGTCACACCAACTGCAGAATCATCAACAGAGGAGTGACTTTCCTAGGGACCTTCAGAGGTTCCCAAGCCTGAAGTTGGATTCATGGTGGCCTGTTGTTTATTCTTCAACCTCCCCTTTTCCATTCACAGCCACACTCCTTCTCCCAGTCTCTTGCTGACCTCAGGTGAAGTTAGAAAAAAACAAAGGCCTCTCAAGTCATTTTGCATCTTACAGAAGTCTTATGTCTCTGGGGTTAGGACTCAGGATATAAAGCAGAATCAGTGTTACAGCTTCCTCTTCTCAAGTTGAAAAAGACATAAATGCACTGAGATTTGGGTGTTTATCGGCACTATGAGACCCTGCTGGCCATTTCTGGAAGCCTATATCCATAATTAAGTGCTATGAATACACATTTTTTTTTAATGTAAATCGTAGCTTCACATTTAATGCCTTCTTTGGCATTTGAGAGTTCTGGGTTAAGGTTGAGTAGAAGTCCTAAGCCTGCTACTGGTCACGGTCGGCTAACTCTCTTAATTAGCACAGGACTATTGTATTGTATAAACGCCACCGCTCTGTGCTCAGCAGTGACTAACCGCTCCATTTCAGACTGTTTACTTAAGAGGGGGGCTTTCATCTACAATCAATGTTTCTGGGCATTGAACCTACTTAATTCTGAGAGACAAAGGCTAACGTGGGCCTGGTCCTCTATTTCTCCTCTTCTTCTCCTTAGTCTATCCTCCCCATCCTAGCCACCAAATCTTTGTGTTAGGAGTGACTTAGTACCAAATCTCATCTAGCCATTAATGTGAACAACCTTGATAAGTTCACGTCTCTCCTCTAAGTTTCTTTCCTCTCTGGAAAGTTAACTGTTGACGCTGGTGCTGGTGCTTTCTACCTCAAGTGGACCATGTTAAGGAAGATGAAATGCCTTCTTCCTTAGGAAATCGAAACCCAAACCACAGCACAAGACAGATTATCAGACTAAAGAAAGTGAGTGCTTCGGTTTCCAGCTGTTGCTCACTTGATAGCTATCTTTTACTGTAGTGAAGCAAGAAGACACATAGGTGAGATCCAGCTGTATCAGATTTTTTTACAGGGCTAATGAAATGGCTCGTCAGATAAAAGCACATTCGTCTTGTCTCCAAGCCTGACTGAATTTGATTCCTGAAATCAACATGGTGGAAGGAGGGAAGAGACTCTCCCAAACTGCCCTTTGACCCCCACATGAGTACCATTACATGTAAGCACACACACACACACACACACACACACACACACACACACACCACTATTTACAGAGTAATGTTCAGAAAATGGGTAAAGGTCAAGGGCATAGTTACAAAAACCTTGTCAACAACCAAGCATGCCTGTTTATGTGTGTATGACACACACACTGCTACAATTTTAGTTTTAGGGAGACTGTAAGGTACCTATTTGGGGACAAGTGAGCCACATGTTATGGCTGAATTGGTCTCTAGACTGCTATGTATCTGTTAAGAAAGGAAACCTGATTACTTTTGAGGTGTGTGACAAATTAGAGGAAGAGGAGAACTCAGCAGTGATACTGTGTGCTATGCACGTGGGCCAGAGCTACCCATGGGCAGAGAAAAGACTCTACTAGAAAGAGCTGGATGGCATGTCTGATGGGTCAGAGAATGACTCTGTGTTTCCTTCCCTTCAGAAACTTCAGAGATTGGGTGTGGTACTGCACACTTCTATCCAAGCACCCAGGAATCAAAGGCACGAGAATTTTACAAGTCCAAGGCTAGCCTAACCTATGTAATAAGACACCCCCCCCATCTCAAACAAGTATACTATATATATTATATAAGTATATAATATATTATATCATATTGATTAAGTAACAACGGATGTTTAAGAGTGTTGTATTTGGGGGGATATAGAAGAGAGGCTGATCTCATTTGGTTTGCGGCTAACATTAGGGCCCTTCTACTTAAGACACCTGCTGAAGTTTCTGACCCTGACTGATATCTCTCCTCATTTCTATCTGGGCCTGGCCCCCCTCTTAAGTAAATGCAGTGTGTATTTTTTCCTCTGAAGTGTTTTACCTTTCTACTTCCCTGTATTCTAGTCATTTCTTCAAAGGTGACTTCCAATTTCACCTCCTTTCTTATTGCCTTTTGCTCAGCAGTGACCAAATTTCAGGGTTCTGTTTAAGCTCTAATGAGTAGCTGCAGCCACTCTGGAGGTCTCTTGTGTCCTTCCTTTAACCTCTTTCCTATCCGAAAAGCCCTGCAAGAGGTCACTCCTGTATGCTCAACACCCAGGTCTCTGCTGTGCATTCAGAATTTTCAGCATTTGTCCAATTGATATATTAGTAGGGCAGTAGAGACAAACGCTTCTCCAAAGACAATGTTGGTTTAAAAACATACCCCAAGCATCATTTCCCTATTCGATTTCATGCTTCTTTGGAAATAGTGTGGTATTTTTTACAGATGTTATCAGTGTTAGAAGGCATACTGCCTTCAATTCTGGCCTGGGGTGTGACCAGCCTTCCAATCTCACCTAATCAGGGTATCTACTGTGAAACATCCCCTCCAGGAATCCATCCCAGCGGCTGCCTGGAAAAACCACTCTTCAAGTACCCTGTGCTCTGATTATACCAGCATACGCAGATGAAATCATTAGAAATCTTCTTAAGATCCCATTTTGGAGGTGTGAATAAGGCCCTCGAGAGGACTCTAATACATGCTGACGGTCAGTGGCCATGTCCTCAAGAAGGCAGAGCTGGACGCTGTCCTCAAAACCTCCCTGGCTTCTCTTCATTCCTGAGCCAAGCTCTGTGCTGGAGCTGTGTGCCAGTGGCCTGGAGGGACGGTAGCCTTTGGCATTTCTGGGTGCCTTTCCTTAGGCCCTCTTCTACAGCCCTAGCCAGGGTGCCCGGGAGCTCAGTGGCGCGGCCATGGCATGCTAAGTGGCTGCACTGGGACGCCTTTGTTTCTGAGGCCCGTTGTCCTCTGCATCCAAATGGGTCGCTTGCTCACCCGCTCCTCCGCGAGGGGACAGCGCCCCTCGGCGATGTGTCCCTGATACCTGGGGACCCCACTAGGGCGGATAGGGAGTGCGCCAAGGCCTCCAGCCTGGGCACCTGCGCGGGCCCGAGGAGGGTCCCGCTGCCCGCTGCCCCAAGTCTCGCGGTGCTACGGCTCGGACCCGGGAGCCGCGGGCCCAGCACCCTAGCCGTACCACAAAGGCTGAACCCGGAGGAGGCCCGGGAAGGGAGGAGCGCGGGTGCGCGCAGAGGAACGGGGAGCGCGCGGGGCGCGGGGAGCAGCGCGGGCAGGAGCGCGGGGCGCTCTCAGAGCGCGGGAGCGCGGGGAGCACCGCCCGCACCTTCCTTTGTGTGGCGCGGCCGCGGCGGCGCTGGCCTGCGCCGGGTCCCCGTCCCCGTCCCCGTCCCCGTCCCCGCCCCCGCCTCCGCCTCCGCCCCCGCCCGGCGCTCCGGTCCCTTCCCGGCAAGATGGCAACCCCAGCCGCCGTCAACCCTCCGGGTGAGTAGCGGCGGAGCCTCTGGCCGAGCCTGAGACCCGCAGCCCGGGGGTGGGGAGTGGCCGCTGCCCGGCAGCATCAGCACCGGCCGTGGCATCCTCATTCTCGAATGGTGCTCAACCTGGTTCTGAAGGCGCCCGCCGCTGCTGAGTGTGACTAGATACTTGCCCGCGGGCTCCAGAGCCACAGGGGTGTCGGATGCCAGGTGTCGCGCTGAGCGAGAGAAAAGTTTGGAGCGGGGATTCAACAGGGCAGAACTCCTGGGACTCTTTCGCCGGTCGGCCCCGCCTTCCCCGCGCTGGTCTTTGGCGGGGTTTACACCTGGTCACTATATATCCCAGTCCTTAATGGACAGGGAAAGCCTAACTGGTCATAATGGCTGGAGCAGCCCCGTCCCTCTCCGATTGTCTGATGTCTCTGAAGGTACAGCCTGTGACCCTTGGGCTTATGCCGTCAGATTAGAAAAAAATGGAAGGAGTTCGGGAATGAGTGGGAGTGTTAGGCTCCTGTTGAAATGTGGCGGGGGAGCCCTATTGTCGTTGGCAAAGTTCCATGTGGTATCATGCAAGGCTGAGAGGATAGACATGTGACTGCCTTCCCGCTCCCAAGTTTTAGGTCTTGTGCTGTATGCTGTGGTTCTGGAGAATCATAGGTCCCTGTAAATTGAGGCACGGACAGTCAAATAGCTCAGTGGAAGAGATCTGTGTTGGGGTGTGGAGCCAGATCAGTTGGGGTGAACTACCAGAGTGCTTATGAAAGAAGAACGTCTTCAAAGTGAGTTATGAGTGGAAGATCCCCTCCATCCATGTTGGTCAGGGAAGGTTGAGGGGAAGCTGGACACTTTAGCTGGAACCTGCAGAAGATACAGTTTGAAAAGGCAGATAGATACACAGGCTGAGAGGCAGTGCAGGAATAAGTCATGAAGTCATGGTGGACATGCTCTAAGCATGCATTCGAAGCCCGTGAGTGAGGTGTGAGAGGGAAAAGAGGGACCTGGCATTGAGTTGCATGGATGTGGCCAGGTCCAAAGGGCCTTGAAAGACGTGGACTGTGGCTTCCTCTTCCCACATTAAGAGAGGGTCTTAAGTGGTACTGAACAGAGGAGTCACATGTTCACTGCTTTCCTGTACGTTTGATTTGTCAGCTATGCTGAGGTAACACAGAGGATAATAAGACTAGAAACAGGGACTGCATCGACAAGAGGCAGGTGCTGGAGATCAGACTTAGTTGTAGTGGCCTGAAGAGAGGAGAAGGAAAATACCAGGAATCAAACAAAATATGGGATCTGGCCTTCATTAGCTTTGGGGTAAAGGCAAATGAGGAAAGCCAGAATAGAGAGAGGCAGGTGCCTGTGGGGGCAAGGAGGTTTCTAATTCCAGGGAAGGAGGCTCACTAACCGAATCAGGCAGTTCTAGAAGAGGCGACATGGAGTCTCTGTCTGGAACACTGAGTGGGTAGATGGCTGGCTTGGAAACACGGCTGTGTCATTTGCTTACCACTGAAGGACTTTCAACCTATTCTCATACTCAGAAATCAATAGAAAATTAATACATCTAACTGTAATGTGATTAGAAAAGGCAAAGGAAAATAATGAAGATGGTTGAGTCCAGGATCTATTGGGGAAAAGCATAAGCTCTTAGGTGACTTATATAACTCATCTGCCATTACATCATTGTTGGGAACCACTCTGTCCATTACATTGTTCTCTATGCTATATAGACCTTGGGACTTAGAAGGAGTACTGTTGGTCAGTACTTGGCCTTATATCACAATAATACATTGTGATATCCAGATCTTTCCTCAGTTAACAGACAAAAACACCAGAGATCCTGAGCATTGTGAGACTTTCTCAAGGAACATTTCTTGCAGTGATTAACTATTCTATCATCCACTATCATTTTTTTAACTGGGTCCTCTATGATGGCTTTTGGGTCTGTGGGATGTCTTACTCTTGTTCCGTGTGAGCATATTAGCTTCTTTGGCGCAGAAGGGCTAGTCTTAAGGGTTAAGCATGTGAATCAGAGAGAGATATTTCAGACGGTGTGAGAAATTTGCACTGGGATAGCTGCTCACTCCCTCGAGCAGAAGTCATGTGATAGTTCTTTGTTTTTTGTTTGTTTGTTTTTCCTTCCTACCTCCATCCTCCCCCTAGATTTTGCTTTGCACAGAAATGAGAGCTTGGTAAGCACAGCTAGATGGACTGAGAGGAGACAGGATTGCTTTCTGTAGCTGATATGTACTCCTCCCACAACTACCAACTGACCGCTGCACTCCTGCCGGACACTTATGTATAAAGACACTGTTATATGGTACAGGAGTAGCATCCTAGGACCTCAGTAATGTGGTTGAAGCTGGGTCTTTTCACCTCTCACTCCATTGCTTCAAACCCTTACTCTGGTTCTTCTAGGCCTTCTGCTTGAGATTTAGGTTGGCATCGTACTGGTTACACTATGGGAACAGAGGTCTTTGGAGGAAGGAGATGGCTCTCAGGTAGTTGCATAGCTCTTGACATCTTACAACTTCTAAGTCCCCACACTGACCCCCTGCTGTTGTATTGGCTGAATTTTCTCTGTTGTTTCTTATCAGGGATGATATACTCATCCCCTGGAGTAGAGAAGGGAGTTTTAGAGCTCTGTGTATATGTGTGTGTGTGTGTGTGTGTGTGTGTGTGTGTGTGTTTGTGTGTGGTGTGTGTGGGGGTGTTGTTCTACCATGTTAGATGGTATTTAAACATTTCTGATTTATTTATTTATTTATTTAGGTTTTTTGAGACAGGGTTTCTCTTTATAGCCCTGACTGTCCTGGAACTCACTCTGTAGACCAGGCTGGCCTTGAACTCAGAAATCCACCTGCCTCTGCCTCCCAAGTGCTGGGATTAAAGACAAGTGCCACCACTGCCTGGCACATTTCTGATTTTTATGAAGTTGTTTAGGTTTGAATTAGCTACATGCAACTGAGGTGTTTGCTCCTGATAAGGCTCTGTCTGAACGGAGCTAGTATCATATAGTCCATTGTAACTTAAGTGCAAAGACGTCAAAACCACACTCACTCAGAATGGTCTTTGGCATTACACATTCTCTGAAATGAGTTTTTCAGAGTACCTAATGAGACTTTTGATGATTAATCTCTATTCTTGATGGAGTTGGAACCATCAAGGAAACACTCCTCTGAGCATATCTGTGAAGATGTATCTAGAAAGGCTTCGCTGAGGAGAGATGACCCACCCGGAAGATGGGTGATACTGTCCTATGGGCAGGGGTCCTGAACTGAATAAAAAGGAAGAGTGAGCTGAGTACCAGTGTTCATCTCCCTCTGCTTCCTGACTGAAGATGCAACATGACCAGCTCTTCAAGCTCCTGACCCCATATCTTCCCCATCATGATGGATTGTATCTTTCAAAAGTTGCTTTCGTCAAAGCAAGAAAGGGGACGACTAAGCTTGTACACATTAAAGGATTTCAAAGGTATTTTTTTTAGGAGATTTGGAATTCTACTTTCCCCTCTACTTTCTGGTCTTTTCATTATTGATTACAGAGAATGGCAAGGTTTTCTGGACAGGTTACAGTAGATGAGGGGATGTTTGGCACAGTTCGGCATTCTATTGAATGTCTTTTGTTTGTCAAACCTTCTTGAGGATGCAGAGTAATGAAAAGATGAGGGAGAATGTCCCTTGACTCTAGGGAGTTCATAGTCTCAGAGAGGAGGGATATAAATTGGCTAACTTAGTTTTAAATAATGGGTTAGGAAGCTGGCTCAACGGGTAAGAGTGCTTGATGTGCAGACGTGAACATCCACGTTCAAATGAACACATGTTGGTGGGAGGTTAAGAAGAGGGCAAGAAGGGACATTTCTGGGGCTTGCTGGCTGCTAACTGAGCTTCAGGTTTAGCGAGAGATTCTGCATTATGAGAATAGGTCGAAAGTGATGGAACAAGACACTTGAAATCCTCCTCTAACCTCAGTGCACACGAATGGATATGCACGTAAACATGCATGTGAACATACAAACACAAACATGTGTGCATGTATGTGCACACACATATACACACACAAAATAACACACACAAAATAAAAATTAAAAACCACAGTAGGATATATGTATTTTTTTCCCCCAGAAACCAGGCCTTGCAAAAAGACACATTGACTTACAGAGAATGTTAGAAGGGTCATTTGAACTGATGATGGAGGGTAAGGGTAGATGTGTTTGTGAATGTGTGTGAACTCCTAAACCACTGTCTCCTCAGTGCTCTTGGGAATCCTGCCGAACACAGGAGAATATGCAGTAGATTTAGATCTTTTGGCAGGTACATACTGTGCTTGCAAACTTTACTTCCTCAGGTAAAGTTGGAACACCAAAATAGCTGTAAATATGTCAATGTGATGAAGAAACGATACACTGAGATAAACAACTAATGGACCTGATTTAGATGGAAGGATTGGCCAAAGAGTTGTGAAGTCAGTGAGGGTCTATGTGAGGAACTGAGCTTTAAACGAGGTTCTGGAAAATGAAGAGCCTCCCCCCTCCTGCCCTGATATGGAGAGGCTCCTGTAATACCCTGCGGTGAGGAAGAACTTGGTAGATTGGAACGACCAGAAAGGGCAATGTTGCCAAGCATTGACGAGCAAGGGCAGAGATAGCATGAGAGTCTGGAGGGGTGTGAAAAGGCAGGCTCACAGAAGGCCATGAATCTTGGGTTCAGGTTCCCATTTGATCCTAAAGGTAGCACAAAGCTTTTGAAGGGCATTGAGCAGAGAAGAGGTATGATACCCAATACCATAGTCTATATACTCGGGTGCTCAATCTTGGGTGCTGTGGGAGAGCAGATGGAAGTCTTCTGTAAGAGGTGCAGACTGGGGTAAGAGGTGTATGTGTACACAGCAGGAACATTGCTCTGAACATCTCCAGGCAACTCCAGGGCCCTGCTTACATTCTTGCCCTTCCTTGCAGTTTGGCAGGGCATGTCCTCCTTGGGGCAGAGTCATCCTGACTTTAGGAAATGTGTTAGGGGCTAAATGAAAGGTAAGGCCCAGGCTTCTGTCCTAGGAGCTGGGAGGATGGAGGTGCCGAGAAGCGAGGTTCAAGCAGCCAGTGGGCCATCCTGGAGGATTCAGGATGAGACATTTGAGTTGAGAAGACCAGAGAGGTCTAGATATCTGGGCTGAAGACATAAAGAGACATTAGGCAAACTAGCACAAGGACCCAAATGTGCTTCACAGGGTAAGAGAGGTCACACAACAGATTATTTGGGCAAAATACTCAATTCCCAAGCAGGGCTTCTGGTCACTGCTTTGTTATTATGTCTTTAGTGAGATGCAATGTGGTGCAAAGTCAAAGGGAGATGGTTTCTTCATCTTTCCCAGAACCACGATTCATTCATTTCCATGTATATATATGGTCTACAACCTGTGCTACTGTGTGTTATAAGCAAGGGGTGACAGTAGTTTAGAACCTCTGGAAGAGTATGCTGTGTGACAAGGCCATAAGGTTCTACTTCGGAGGGCACTGATATGAACTCGTGAGGCTGGAAAACAGGTGGAACTTTGTGTTTCAAGGATAAATGGTATTTCCCATTTCTTATCAAGATTCTTCTAGCGAGATGGCTGCTTCTGTGTCTGGGCCTCTCTTGGAGTGATGGATTGCTCCTCTTTTCTTCCATACTCCCTCCTGTTTTCACAACTGGCCAGTTTCCTGTTCCAGCCCTTATTCCCCCTGTCCTCAGTGTGAACTCTACTCTCTTAAGGAAACCCATGTGGAGTCCTTTATCAAGGTAATATGTTCATGCAATAACTCCCTCCAAGGCATGACTGAGTACCTCTACTGGAATTGAATGGATTAGGTTGTTGGGTAAAGGGTCTCATGTCCCTGATCTGACTGGAAACCTGGGAAGGCAGGAAGTACTCCTGTCCCTGTAACCACACAAACCCCTGCTGTACCAATTTCCACTTGGTGAGGTGTTGTGAGCGACTCGACACTGAGGGATTGCCTTACAGTTTCACATGCGGTTTACTTGCCTTAAAGAAAACTCCCACCCTGGATGTATGAGACTCTGAGCTCTGTAGTTTATAGTGGGCTTTTATGTCTGGTGATTTGATTTCAATGTGCACAACCTACCAGGATAATCCCTAACCCAACCAGTTCCTTAAGACTTTATATAATAAGGCAAGAAGTCATTCAGTCCACAAAAACTTAAAATTCTCCCAAGAAGGCAGGGAGGCCAGATGGAGGGGCTGGTGTTTGGAGTGCAAGGGGCCTTGGTACAACTGCACTGAGTCTTCTTGGAAGATCCTCCTTGGTCTTACTAGTACTGAGTAAGCAAAGTGGGACCAAGGAGGGGGTGTTCTTTCCTGCATCAAATACTCAGTGGGATTCTTTCAGATACGCTTTGCCCATCAGAGCCTCTCAGCCTAGTGAGTCATTTTCTTGCCTGTTTTTGCCTAGACATTTGAATCACCCTAATTGTCACATGACTGAAGGGTGGCCAGGGAAGGTACACGGTTGCCTGAGTAACAGATTGAGATGTGAATATATTAGCAACTGATGAAATACTAGACAGAAAGTGTTCGCTTTGGCTGTCAGTTTGAGAGGGCCTAATCTATCATGGCATAGAAGGCATGACTGAGGAGCATAAGGCTACTTGATCACATCTGGACAGGACAGCCGAGGTGGAAAGTTGCTGCCCATCAACTCTTCATGAGATAATGCCATCACTTCTTTATTCAATTATTCCTCTCTGGAAAGATCCTAACAGGCCACCCAAATGCATACCTCAGAAATGCCCTAGGTATTTCTAAATTTTAATCCAGTTAAGAACATTTAATGTGCACGCGTTGTGAATGTAGGCCTACCTGTGCTATGATAAGGTGTGGAAATCAGAGGATGACTCTGGAGATGGTTATCTCATTCCACCTCATTGTGTTTTCCTGGGATTAAACTCAGGTCTCTAGGACTGCAGAGCAAATGCCTTTACCCCCAGAGCCATCTTTAGTCTGTCTTACATAGTTCTTAAACCTATCAACTTGGCATAACTAACCATCGTAATGATTTTATTTTTGTATTTTAAACAAACTACAGGCAGGCTAAAGTTAATATATGCTTCTAATATTTTATTCATAGTTATAAAGAATATAGTCTCTTACTCTTCTTGAATGTTCTTGTGAGGCAGATGGACACTTGAGCTCAGAGGTTGCAGGTGTATACGTGTACTGTATCTCAAATGAGCGTATTTACAATGAGTACAGTCATTCTCGCTTGTTCCTGGGTTGGGGGTGATACCAGTATCTGTGATACAGGGCAGGATGCTGTCCAGCAAGCTCTAGGGCACAGGGTGACCACTGCTTCATACTAAAGTATCTAGACTCACTTGCCACTAGAGCTGTTAATAAGCTCTGACCTATGGGCATAAACTTGTCACAGGCCTCTGGAGAGTGACAACTGGATCTTTATACATAAGGTTCCATCAGGGTGTGTGGTGCATAAAGGGGCTGACTTGCAGGAAGGGTGTCTAAAATACGTGACAACCTTGAAAGCAAGGAGATATCCCTCCTCCCTTTTGAGATTGAACTTTGCCATGTAGCCCAAGCTGTTCTTGAATTCTCTCCTGCCTCAGCCTCCTGGGTGCTAGGATTACAGGTGTGTACCACCACAACTGGCTTAAGATGATGCCTTTAAGATAGTTATGAAATCCATGATGGAAGTTAATTTCAATGTGAAATAACAGAAGTGCAAGAAGTTTTTCTTATTTTTAGAATGGCATTGGTAATTCTATCGCATCAGCAATTTGAAATGAGGCATAGTCTGGAATCGTTTGCCATAATTTGATATGCTTGATGAATTCCAAGTCCCCCAAAGAATAAAATGAATGAATGTGATCAAGGATCACAGCTGTGCGCTCGTGATTTTTTTCAAAAATGCATTTCACACCAGAAAACTTCCAATTCTAGTCAACCAGCCTCCCTGAACACAGCCTCCCCCGCCCCTTCCCTGAGCAGAGGGCACTGTGCTGGGGAGCAGGGGCATAAAAGAAGCTGATGAAACAGGCTAGTTGCCTGTGGTGTGAACTGAGTTAGTCCCTACAGCAGGCGGCCTTGGGACAGGTTTATGCAAATTTATGCAAATGAGACATGTCAGTGGCGAGCGGAGGATTATCCTGATTCTTTCCTGCAGGCATAGGAGGAAAGCTAAAGGAATGGCTTTGGTGTCTCCGCCGGCTCTGTGGTGGCCAAGGAGCGTGCCTTTTCCTAATCAGTATCGTCAAGGGCAGGTCTGCGTTTCCAGCTACCTGCTGGGTCTGTGGGGTCCCTTAGATTCCACAAAGCCTGTCTCTCCCTAGTTTACTCCTCCCCTTGGTCCCCTGTGGCTGCTAATGGCACCACACTCCATTCATTGGTCCAAGCCAGACATTAATTATTTTAATTGCCTATCCACCTAATTAAACAAATATTAATTGAATGCCAACTGTGTGTACTCACAGTGGTGTGCAAATGCAGGCATGGCTTCTGCTTGTAGTGAATTTTGCTGTATGACGGGCGAGTTAGCCATTTATTAAATGGCTGCATGCACAGGACATCATTAAAAAAAGGTATGGTTAGAGAAGAGGGTCTTTGTTTTCTAATGCAGCAGGAAGCCATTGAAATAAGTACAGCAGGGCTGAGTGATACCCACAGGTCCCTTGTGAGAAGATCTCTGTGGCAGCTGAGTGAGGGCCACGCACGCACAGGGAAGCTAGCTGAGGAGATCTGTTGGGGGCCCCTTTAGCAGGTCTGGCCCAGATGATGGCAAAAGGGGATGGTGGAGCCTCCGGATATTTGGGAGGAAACTAGTAGAGTCAATAAAAGTACTGATGGCAAGGAGACGTGGCACAGCAAGTTCAGCTACTAGGAGAGTTATCGTCACTCCCTCTACACACACTATAGAGGGTGCTATGGGATTCTTGGAGACTTGGGAGAGATCATGAGTTTGGTCTTATATATGAGACTGAGGTACCTTGAGTTCAGAGGTGGATTTACCAGAGACCTGAACTGTTTCATTCCACACCCACCCCACCTGCCTTGCAAGCAGGACTTTCCCCTTTTTCTTCTTTCCTGCTTTTTTCTTTCATCTCCTTGCCCTCTTGGCTTCAATTCCTGCTACACAATTGGTACCTGTTAAATGTTTACTGGATGAATGAAGGAATTCAGGAAACCTTCCAATTCTCTAAATCCTAATTAATAAGGTAAGATACGTCTACAACTAGGGATCTTGATTTGGGTAACTCCACTCCCTGAGAACCACAGACAAGTTTCAGGGTGGCACAAGGAGCCTTTGCCTGATGCTCACATCTCCCTCCAGTTGCTGACACTGCTCATTTATGGATTTCTATGTAGTCTGAAAACAAACAGCAGGCCAGACACACTCTCTTTACTTACTTACTTACTTACTTACTTACTTACTTACTTATCCCTGCCCCCCTTTTATCAAAAATAGGTTCTTTTCTCACATGATATGTCCTGATTACAGTTTCTCCTCCCTCTACTCCTTCCATTTCTTCCCCACCTCCCTTCTCCTCTGGATTCACTCTCTTTCAGTCTGTCGCTCATTAGAAACATTAGATAACAACCAAACATGACAGACAAAATAAAAACTCACATCACATCAATGTTGGACAAGGCAACCCATAAGAAGGAAGAGAACCTCAAGAGAAGTCACAAAAATCGAGAGCTACTCATTTACACATTCAGGAGTCCCATAAAAATATTAAACTGAAAACTGTAGTACATTCAGAGAGGAGTCTGCCCTGCTCTTGTTGCTTCAGCCTCTGTGAGTTCATATGAGGTTTGCTCAATTGATCTATAAGGGCCTTGTTCTGGTGTCCTCCACCCCCTCTGACTCTTTCACTTTTCCCACCTCCTCTTCCTCAGGGTTCCCTGAACTGTGTGTCCCAAGTTTCTCTCTCTCTCTCTCTCTCTCTCTCTCTCTCTCTCTCTCTCTCTCTCTCTCTGTCCAATGTTTCAATGTCTGGCTGTGAGTTTCTGTATGTTTTTACCATCTGCTACAGGAGGAAGTTTCTCTGATGGTGGCTGAGTATGGCACTGATTTATGGATAGATCATTAGGAGTGTCATTAGTAGTGCTATCAGGAGTCAGTTTATTGTTTTTTGTTTTTTGTTTTTGACAAGTCGTGCTTGGTATTACCCTAGGTCTCTGAAATATCTAGTCTTGGGTATGGGTTCCATCATAGAGAATGGGCCTTAAGTCAAATCAGACATTGGTTGGCTATGCCCACCAGCTTTGTGCCACAGTTGCCCTAGAATATTTTTATAGATAGGACAGATTGTAGATCAAAAGTTTTGGGGTTGGGTGGGTGTTTACTTTTACCTTTTTGTAACCTGCAGAGCACCTTCCCATACCAAAGACACAAGAATGTAGAGGTAAAGGTTCTATTTAGGAACCAGTTTGCCCTCTCCATATTCAACGAGTTGTATGTATGCTGTCTTCAGCATCAGGGCCTTGCTGTCAATTTGTGGAGAGCAGTTTATTATCTTGACAACAGCCTGAGTTTGAGGATTTCCATGGGTCCCTTTCCACCAAAAACTCTATTGGATATAACCCAGTCCTGGCACTGGAAGCTTCATTTGGTGACAAGAGATGGCCAGTTGGGCTCCATATCCCTCCTTATATAAAGACTTAATTTTGATTGGCTTCATATATATTTTAGGAAGTTTCCACTATACTAGGTTTCTATACCACTCACTAGATGTCGGTCAATTCTATATGTCTTTCCCCACATGCCACCTCTCAACCCCCTCCCCACCTGCTCCCATCCCCCACCCCCAGTCCACCCATAAAATAATTCTATTCACCCCTCCCAGAGACATTCATGTGTACCTAACCTCTCTGGGTCTATGGATTGTAGCTTGGTTATCATTTACTTAACAACTAATAGCTACCCATATATACTATATTTATCTTTCTGGGTTTGGGTTACCTCACTCAGGATAATTTTTTTCTAGTTCCATAGGATGCACTTTCTAACTCTGAGAGCTTCAGTGCTTCTTAAGAATGGTATTCTCTCACCATCAGTGGCCTTACTGAGGAGTTTGTCATTAATCTAATAGCACTATCTTGTCTGTGGTCAGTTTTCATGTTTTCCCAGTTGGTCCTCATCACACAAAACTTATTTTCTGATTCTGAGTTTAATCCAGGATTAAAAAACCCATTATGATGTCTACTTTGATTCTGGAATATTTTTCAGTTTATTTTAATTTTGTCTTTTGTAACTTAAAACTTTTTGTCAAACATAGTTATTTTGAGGAATGTCTCTCAATTGATTCTGCCTCCCAATTACAATGGGACTGTGCTTTCTTGTCTGTCTATCTATCTATCTATCTATCTATCTATCTATCTATCTATCTATCTATCTATCTATCTATCTATCTATCTATCATTTTGAGGAATGTCTTTCAGTTGATTCTGCCTCACAATTACAATGGGGCTATGCTCTATCTATCTATCTATCTATCTATCTATCTATCTATCTATCTATTTTTATCATCTTTCTTCAAATTGTAAATATTATAAGCAGGAACATCACATAGCTCACATACAACTGCTGGTTATATAGTGAGGTTACTTTCCATAGTTGATATTAAAAGCAAGTCTTTGAGTTGTCTATATCAAGTTTACACTGTACCTGGCTAAGTAAGGAAAGTTGACCTCACTTGGGCTCTGCTCACCAGCATAAGTGCACCCATAGCAGAATATAAGTCTCAGGGTTTTTAACCTAAGGGCTTCAGGGTTGACACTTTCCTAAACTGAATATCAATTTCATTTGGTAGACAGAATAATTATAACTATGCCAAGATTACCATATCTTTAGTAAAGCCAGCAGGCAGTTAAAGTGTTTAATTACCAACTCCCCTGACATACACATTGAAAGGCTTTTCAGGTAAGCAGTGTGCAGTGCCTGGATGCTCTTTGATTAACAGTGGATCTACAGTCAAGCAGTAATTATTCTGCTGCCCTACTCTAAAGTGCTGGTACACATCCATATTTAGATGCATATTTGTGTTTATTTTGGAAAGTTAATTTTCTGCTTCCTTTAATTTCTTCTTAGAAGCAAGTTTATACTTTGCTCTGTTTCATAAAAAATAAATAAGCTTTGGGTCTTGAGAGATGATTTAGCCATTAAGAACACCGGCTGCCCCTCCAGAGGACCTGGATTTGAATTCCCTTCTTCCATCCACCTGGTAGCTCACAACTTCCTGTAACTCAAGTCCCAGAGTATCCAATGCCCTCTTTTGGCCTCTGAGGATTCTAGGCATGCATGTGATGCACAGATATACATATAGACGAAAATACCCATACATATAAAATAAAAAATAAATAAAATTTAAGAATCATTTCTGGGGATATAATTTGCCTGTAGAAATTTGCCAGTCTTTGCACTCTTTGAACTTCATCCTAACTCTCTTCTGTCTCCTTTTCTCCCCTCTCCTGTCCTCTCTTCTTCCTCTTACCAAGCCACACCCAGCTATAGTTGTCTCTCACAAGCTAAAGCCTGTGTGTTGGAGGCTTGGCTACCAGACCGTGGAGCTAATAGGAGGTGGTGGAGCCTTAGCAGCTGGAGGAAGGTCACTGGGGCCTGTGCTCGGGGGGGATATTGGGTAATCTCAGCCCCTGCTTCATGTCTGCCGTGAAGGAAGTGGTTCTGCTTTACTACTCTGTCACTCATATTCAATAAATATAAATATGTTAGTGGTCTACCCTTTGTTAACTTTAGCATTGGTATTGGGTATATACTGAGTAGCCATGACTGTATGGTACAACCCTTGCCTTCAACTCTCACCATTCTGGAGGGCAGCTTTGTCTCCTTATCCCTCATGTGAATGTTCAGTATTGGAGATGAGTCCTTTGCATACAGACTCTAGGAAGTCTGGTGTTATTACATCAGGAATTCTTAAGCCTGGCTACACTCAGAACTGCCAAGAGGGCTGGTTCCACACAGATGACCCACTACTGAGGTTCTGAGTCAATGTAGTAGGGCTGGGAGTGGCATGAGATTTGCCTTTCTGATGTGTTTCCATGTGTTATGGCTGCTATTGGTGATCCAGAAAACACACTTCAGGTCCACACAGAGAGGGACCACCACTAAGCCAGTGTTGTGATCCTAGCCAGTGGATCACTCCTTTGGTTCATAACTTTGTGTTCATGAGCTCAGTGACTTCTGTGGTGGTCAGGTGTAGTAGGTGACAGCAGATGCTGGTGAGTATGTGGAGAAATAAGAACAGTCCTCCATTGCTGGTGGCATTGCAAGCTGGAATCTGGCGGTTCCTTAGAAAATTGGAAATAGCTCTACCTGAAGACCAGCTATACCACTCCTGGGCATATACCCAAAAGATGCTCCAACATATGACAAGGACACTTGTTCCACTATGTTCATAGCAGCCTTATTTATAATAGCCAGAAACTGGAAACAACCCAAGTATCCCGCAACGGAAGAATGGATGCAGAAAATGTGGTACGTTTACACAATGGAATACTACTCAGCTATTAAAATTGACAGCATCACAAGCTTTGTAGACAAATGGATGGAACCAGAAAATATCATCCTGAGTGAGGTAACCCAGACCTAAAAGGACATCCATGGTATGTACTCACTGATAAGCAGATATTAGCTCCAAAGCTCAGAATACCTGCGGTACAACTCCAAGACTATATGAAGCTTAACAAAAAGGAAAGCCATAGTGTGGATGCTTCAAACCCACGTAGAAAGGGGAACGAACTGATCACGAGAGGCAGAAGGAGGGATGGATCTGAGTGGAATAGGTGAGGGAGAGGAAAAAGTGGAGCAGGACCAGGTGTGGGAAGAGACAGGAGAGAAGTCCAGAGGGCCAGGAGAATGAGTAGAAATAAGTAGCAGTGGAGGGTGGGGAACTTGGGGAACCACTAGAAAGTCCCAGAGGCCAGGGATTTGAGAGGATCCCAGGACCCAATGGAGCTGAGATTAGCCAAAATGCCCAACAGTAGGGAGCTAGAGCCTGAAGACACTGCCTCCAGTAGATAGACATGGCCCTCAGTGGAGGGATGGGGTCACCCATCAATCTAAAAATTTTTAAGCCAGAATTGTCCCTGTCTTAAAAAAAAATTCAGGGACAAAAATGGAGCAGAGGCTAAAGGAAAGATCATCCAGAGTCTGTCCCACCATGTGATCCATTCCATCCACAGACACCAAACCCCGACACTATTGCTGATGCCACGATGTGCTTGCAGACAGGAGCCTGGTATGCCTGTCTTCTGAGAGACTCTGTCAGCACCTAGATACAGATACTCACGGCCAACCATTAGACTGAGCCCTGGACCCCAATGGAAGAGTTAGGGGAAGACTGAAGGAGCTAAAGGGGATGGCAACCTCATAGGAAGAACAACAATATCAATTAACTGGACCCCCTCAGAGCTCCCAGGGACTAAACCACCAACCAAAGAGTGTACATGGACTGGTCCATGGCTCCAGCTACATATGTACAGATGACTCCTTTATCTGGCATCAGTGGGAGGGGAGACACTTGATCCTGTGGATGACCAGGAGAAGGGGGAATGCTGGAAGGGTGAGGTGGGAATGGGTGGGTAGGTGGGGGAGCACCATCTCAGAGGCAAAGGGGAGAGGGATAGGGTTGGGGGTTCATGGAGGAGAGACCGGAAGGGGGATAACATTTGAAATGTAAACAAATAAAATGATTAATTTTAAAAAAAACAAAAGAAAAGAAAAAGAAAGGAGCTTAGATGTGGGTTCTGTTTGCTGTATCCTAAATATATCTTCGTGCCACTGTCATGCTAGCTTCCCTAGACAAGGCAAGAGCAGAAGGGAAATGACAATTAACAAGTGAGCTGTGCTGAGTGGTCATGAGCAGAGGTGTTAGCCATGCATCCAGCAGCAGGGAAAAGATGGGAAGAGTCTGCTCTCGCTCTTGCGGCTGACCCTGTTTGTAGCTGAGTATGCACGGGTTCGCTCTGTGGTCATAGTCCCTCCTCCTCTTGAGCATCCATTTGCTCATCTATAACCTGAAGATTTGGTCACAGAAGCAAGCATCTCTGATGTGCAAGTCACAGAAAACTCTAGGAGAAAAACTGAAGAGGTGAGGTCTTGATTCTCAGGGAATCTGAATGTGTTTGGGGAGGCAAGCATGGATGGTCTGTGTTTGTAAGCATGGCAGTCCTGGATGGCAGGGGTGCTTTGCTGAAATCCAGTGGTCTTAGAATGAGAGGCAAAGGAAAAAGAGCCTGGGGTTGCTATTGAAGAGTGTTAGTGTGGGGACAGCCTGGAATGACAGGGGATTAGCAGCAGAGAGCTAAAACACCTCCCCTTATTCCACTCCTGCCTTCTATACAGGCAAAACATTCATTTATACACATAAAAGAAAATGAATAAATCTAAAAATTTTTTTAAAAGGAAAAAAAAATACTCATTGACCAGGTTGGTGTTCTGGTATCTGTGCATAGTTTTCTTTTTCACATTAAAATGGAAGGAGCAACTTCCTTGGCCATGATCTATTGTTGGCATGGATGGATAGCTGAATCTTCATTCTACAGGTTGCCAAGCTAGGAATGTCTGTTTGTGGGGGATGCCACCTTTTCAAGAGTGGACTTGGGTAGGTGGCCTACTGTATGCTTTGTGGTGGCAGTTTAGGGAGAGAGTCTTTTGTGGATTTTTTTGAAGTATCTTTAGTTGGCATTTTGACACTATTCATAGTTCTGTGGATTTAGATACGGGTTCCATCTACTATATAACGTCATCATTTGCTGGCATCCATTTGAAATCACCTGTATCCTATGTCTTTCTCTTCTTTAGTTTACTTCTAATTTTGCTGGATTGTGGATATGCCTAAAAATGTCCTGGCCTTTGCCTATCCAAGGTTCTTTATTTTGCCCTTACTCTTGAGTTGGTTGGTGCGCTGTGGAATGCCAGGTTTCAGACAGTGGTCATGTATGTTCAAAATACTTCTGTGTTGCCTTATATCATTGGATGATGCTAATATAGACTAGGGGTTTTCTGGATTCTCTTCCCCCTAAGGTGACTCCCCTCACCGAACATCAGAACTCTTTAGTCTAGAATCTTCTCTTTGTCCTTGAGGTGAGCACTTTCAATCTAGAAAGTTTGACTTTTAGTTTGAATAATGAAAAATAAATGAACCCCCTTTTTTATTTTTAGTATGTGGGATCCTGGATTGAGTGTCCCCATCTATTTTTTTCTCTCATTTTTCCTACCTTACTCCCTGATTACTTTTGGGAAATTTCATTTTATATTTATTTTATAACTTCCTATCCTTTCTGCCCAGGGACTGGAGCCAGCTCACTGGCATTTTGAATTAGAATTCCTTTCCTGTGGTTAATGGGGTTCAGGAGAGGAGAGATGAAGTCATGTGTTCATTCTGTTATTTTCAATGAGGGGAAAAGGTGACTTTGAAAAGAAGCACTTAGATAATTTTGTACTTTAAAAAGAGATTTATTAATTGGACAGAATGACAAAATTCAGTGGAGTCATTAGGTCCTAGTATTTGCACCTTAAAACAAGTGATTTGAATTAAACACAGAAGGGTCTGTCAAACCTAGGCAAACACAAGGAAAGGTGTGGTCATAGTATTAACTGGGTAAAAGTAAAATTAATATAAATGCTACCCTGCAGCACAAAGAAGGTCATTTTGTCCTATTATTCATTGGTCTAAAACGGTGTTGTACATTTGATGTGATGTCTGGTAGAGAAGAATGCAAACCACATTTAATTGCTTCATTTTTTCCTCCATCAAATTAAACCCACCTAACTCTTGGCACTTTGAGCATTCCATTTCATTTGTTAAGGGGAGGTTAACATTTTCCCTAGGGTCAGGTATGCCACCTTGGGTCTTTCATAGTTTAAAAAACTTAGAAGCAAACCTTTGGCCTTTATCAAGGGCAAATGTCACTTAGTCCAAGTGGATTGTCAGGAAATTGTAACACTGAAAAATAAATGGACCTAGTAAACCAGTGGTGTGTTAAATAGCTACTGTTAAACACAGACACATAGAGAATTGGTGATTTAGAAAGTATAGTGAAAGAAATTACAGGAGCTAAGCGTTGTAGCTCAGTTTGTAATCATCGCACCACATACACAAAGCCCTGCATTTAATTCCCAGTGTCACATAAACTGGGTGTGGTGGTACTCATTGTAATCTGAGCACACTCAGGAGATAAAGAGCCAGGAGGAAAGGCAAGGTTATCTTACAGTCATGGGATACATAAGACCCTGTCAAATAAACAAGCAAATAGAGAAAAGAAATTACAGAGAATTCAACACATTGGCAGAGTGGGAAATTATGCTTCAGGTAATTGCTGAGTTCTTGTGGCTTTGACATTTAGTTTGTATGATGGTTAGAATAACCTCAGTGAAGGATTGACTACAGGAAATTGGCCTGTGGGTATGTCTGGGGGGCATTGTCGTAAGTTAGTTGATGTATAAAGACCCAGTCTTCGGTTTGTGGCACCATTTCTAGGCATTGTCCCAAACTGTATGATGAAGAAGTCAGACTGAACAGCAAGCTAGCAAACATACATTCATTTCTCCCCGTTTTTTTTGACTATGGCTGTTTGATGTTCCTGTCTTGACTTCCCCACAATGATGGGCTGAAATCAAGAATTGCAAATGGAAAGAACCTCCTTTGACTCTTCAGGACTTTTTATCACAGCAGCAGAAATGAAACTAACACAGATCCAGAACTAAAATAAATCCTAAGCAAGATAAATACTGAGAACATCTGAACTACAATTAAATGTAAAAATACTAAACACAGAGAAAAGATTAAAACCTGTAGCAATAGTGATCACATTCATGGGGCAGGGTTGGACTAATGAGCCACTTCTTAGCAACAATAATGGATGCTGAGTGATAATCTGTGCTAAGGACCAAACCTTGGCCAGGTCTGCCACCACTGGCCTACATTCTCAATCCCTGTGTTTGGGTAATTTATATTTCAGGAACGAGAAGGAAATAAAAAGTTTTCAGAAAGTCAAAAGAATCAAAAGCCTTTAAAATGAGAGTCAAAGGTTCTGCTTGTGAATATGAACAGTGACCTCATTGGGAAGTTTTAGATACAGGAAGGAGAGATGGGCGAAGATGGTGATGAACACAAGAAATAAAAATAGGTGTGCTTTGACTGTTAATAACAACAGCATGCGCTGTGTAGCATGGCCAGAGAGAAAGTGGGTGCTTCTGAACCACTACCTTTTGCTGTAGTGTGCATAATAATACCTCTAGAATAATCATTAGTGCATATAAATCACCTCTAAGTTAGCAGGGCAGCCAATTTTAGAGTGAAGTCTGTAACTCCTTTTCCTCAACAAACAAACAGGTCAGGGGTGGGGGAAGACTTGGGAAAATAGGTCAAAAATGTAGAAGAACTAGAAATAGAACTAGAAATAAGTCTTTATGTGTAAATACTCCCTACTAATGAACTAAAATTTATGCATTAGAAAGCAAAATGTCAGATGAAATATAGATTGTGGTTGACAAGAGATGTTTATAGTATGTTTTGGATTCTACTTTTGACTTCAGTTGTATAGATGTTTTATTTCTAAAGGAGGAAATTTGTATAAATTCTCATTCCTTGATGTATCTTAATTTTTTCATTAATTATATTTTAAAGATCTATTTAGGCCATCTTAAATGGCAATGGGAAAAACATTTTAAAACTAACATCAAGCTTTCATATATATGTATATATACCAGCATGTGTGTATGAGTGTGGTTGTAAACCAATTAGAGGAAAACAAATCTCAAGGAATCATTTTGAAATGCAGAAATAGAAAAGTCAAAAAGTAATAAAAGGTGTATTTCATATAATCCCACTTGGATCCACTAATGACTGATGACAAAAAAGCTAAAACAAGTGTAATTTTATGGGTCATAGTGATCTTGGCATGGCTGGGAAGTCTGCTAATTTTGCTGGTGGTAGGAGCCAAATCAATGCCTTATGGTAATGTTGAGTGTACCAACGGTGATTCAGGAACTCAGGCATGCTCATTGATTTTAAGGCAATAACCACAGTTACGAGTAATGTCTTGAGGAAACTATTTTGCTGTGTCATTTATAAAGGCAGAAGGAGTCTAATAGTCTCAAGTAACTGAGTCTAAATGTCCAGTAAGGACAAAGCAAACCCATAATGGCTTGCGTATGCAGTACTTAAAAAGATTTATACTTAGTGTGTGTGTGTGTGTGTGTGTGTGTGTGTGTGTGTGTGTGTCTATGAATGTATGTCACCTGTGTCTGAGCATATTTAGAGGCCAGAAGAGTATGTCAGATCTCATGGAGCTAGAGTTCCAGATGGTTGTGAGCCACCCGATAGGAGTGCTGGGCACCAAACTCACGTCCTCTGGAAGACCAGGAAGCTTTCTTTACCACCAAATCATTACTTAATTACTTAATCTTAATCATCACTTCCCAGCCCCTACAATAGTTTAGTTTTAATTGAGACTATAGTTTTATCATTTACCCCCTCTTGTTCTTCTCTCCAAACCTTGCCTTTTTCAACTGCATGGCTTCTTTACAGTATTTCCTTTTCTGTGACAGGTGCTTACTGTGCCTGTTCTCACGGGTCTTGGATTCCTCGCTGGCATCCTGAGTCCCTGGGTCCATAGCCTTGTACCACTCTACCTGGCGTGTACATACAATATTTTTAATGACTTGCCAATTAGGCGTTAGAGCAGTCTCATTTTACTTTTATTGATGGAAAAAAATCTCCATGATGTATAACTTAAACAAGTAAATTATATATCATAATCCTAGTTGTACTATAATTTTAAAATTTATTTGCATTTACTTGTGCATGGGTAAGTTGTCTTTTTCTGTGTGTGTCTTTTATATAATGTGTATGTGCTTGGCAGTGCGTGCATGTATAGGGGCCAGACATCAATGCTGGATGTTTTTCTCTGTCTCTCTCCATCATTCTGTTTTTGAGATAGGGTCTCTCACTTGATTTCCAGATTACTTTTTCAGCTAGACTGGCTGGCCAGTGAGCTTCTGGGATCTGGCTATCTCTATCTTATTCTCTTTCATGTTATACATGTGCACCACCATGTCCAGCTATTATGAGGGTGCTGAAGATCTGAACTCAGATCCTCATGCTTGTTCAGGAAGCACTGAACCCACTGAGCTTAACTCCCCAGCCCTGAAAGCATGCTTTAATGTACAACCTTTTGTTTATTTATATTTTCTAACATTTTTGATTCTGTACTTTATTAAAAAATAAAACATACTTAAAGATACTATAATCCTAGACGATGTGTTGCATTTTGTGTTATGTGCCTAGAAGCATTCATTGTCTTTTGTTTCATACGTTTGTCGGTTAACATGCATTATTTCACTTGGCCATGTGTGACTTCACACATGTTCCTCTGCCTTGTACTTTTACCTCGGCATCTGTAAAATGTGTATGATGACCCCCTAGCTCAAAGAAGAACTGTTTGTGTCGATGAGATGGTGTGTGTGGCCTGTTTATTTCAGCACCTCACAAAGTTCATGGCAGGAGATATTGCTTTGGTCATCACTGCTGTCCTTGATCTGAAACTGGTTCGCAAGAGGTTACACACCCATTCTCATGTCATCTGAGCAGGGACCGTACTGAGGACAACTCATAGCACATCCTTCATGCTAAGGACACTTATGTCATTCTGAGTCACGGGAGCGGTTGTGCCAATGTCCTTTTCTTTGATATTGAGGTAAATGTGCACCAGTCTTTTATCTAGGTTGTGGATGTTGTTCCCAGCGGCATGCTGAGCGAGCAGTGAACACAGCTCTGTTTTCTGAATTTGCTAAGGATCAGCAGGGTCTGAAAATAGGAAATGCAAATTTCCAGAAATGATCCATTTACAAGTTTTAAGTAAGTCTCGTGACAGTATGCTGTTATAGTTGTTCTATTTTTAATAATAGTTATTGCTGATCTCTAATTGTGCCTGACTTATAGGTTGAACTAATCATAGGTATGTATGTAGGAAAATAGCATTTGTGGTGTTGAGTGCTCTGCATGCTTCTGGGAGTGTTGGAACAGATCCCCTGTTGGCCTGAACTGGGGGTGTAGGAACAAGTCCCCTATGGGCCTTGTTCATTACTGCTGTTCATTACTGGAATAAAAAAAAACATGGTAATGTTGCATGGCTAAAAATATACTGAGAGATGTTAAAATCTGACATATTAGTGAGATTACTAATTTTTATCCGTATTAGTAGTGGTATTCTGTAAATGTTGTGGAAGCAGTTCATATTTATTCAATATGTGAGTTTAGATGTTGAGAGAGAGAGAGAGAGAAAGGGGGGGGTGTTGGATACCAAGGGTATCATGGAATAATTTGCCATAAAACCATAAAACTTGACGCTTAGATGGGCATTTGGCTTGGCCTAGCTCCTCATGCTAATTTTATTCTCTGCCATGGTCTGTCCTGGTTGAAGCCCAGCATTGTCTCACCATCGGGAAACCAGCAGATGTCCTAGATAGGAGGGTCAAATGACATCCTCGGACCAGTCTTTGGTCAACATCACATTCTCTGAGTAGTTTGACTTGGGCTTGTTGTGGGGAGCTCTCCTGGGGGCAGATTCATCTGAATCACATGGAATAAGAAGGGACATGTATCAAATAAGAATCTCAGTGTTGTTACTAGAAGGGAGGAGGGCACAGGACAGGCAGTACAGCGGGGGTCTACCCTTGTTGATAAGATGCTCTTGAGTGTCACAGGCCCAGGCTGATTTTTGGTTTGCATACTGCTTTTGCAGTTTTACTTATTGAGGAGCCAGTCTCTGTGCACACTCATCTTCATTGTCAACCTGACTGTATCCTAGCCCCTCATTGTGGGGAAGGCATGGTTGCAGGATCAGCGCTACCTGAGGTGTCAGGAGTAAGAGACAGTGTCCACAGAGGAAGTAGAAGGGGGATGAATGCTGGTGCCCAGCTCCTTCTCCTTTTATTCAGTTCAGGACCCCCACCCGGAGATGACGCTGAATACAGGGTGGGATCTACATTCTCAGTTAACCACCTCTGGAAACCCCCTCACCAAGAGTGTTTGCCCTTCTCAGGAGCCTGAAGTGCTATGTGGTCTTTGACTTTAGAAATACAGAGCTGACTTGCTGTTTCTGCCAGTACAGCTTCCTGTGTGGTTGTGCTATCTCCGAAAACTGGGAGGGTATGTGTGAGCACTGTTCTCCTCCACAATAACCACTTCAGAAGAGCACAGGCGGGGCTGCCTCTGAGTGCTATGTTTATATCTACTCCCTATATAATCCTGAGTCTGTCCACAGTGCTCAATTGAATTAAGCACTCATTAAAACACCATTTATTGAGGATGTAGGTAAAGAGAATAGAAGGAACAAGACAGGTCACCTGTCATCTTTTGGAGTCAGTATAGAAGACACTCAAAGCCTGTGTTTTTTGTTAAATGTGAATTACTGGTTATGATTAGCTGTACCATGATCTGTTTTGAGTACATCTGGAGTAGCATTGGATTTCAGCATATCGATGTATGTGTGTGTGTGTATGTGTGTGTGTGTGTGTGTGTGTAGTAGATAGTAGATAGTATTTGGGTCGGACCCAGGACCTCTTACATGCTAGGCAGATTCTCTACTATGAGCTGCATTTCCAGCTCTAATGTAGTGTTTTTAATTTTTAAAATTTTTATTTTATGTGTTTAAATGGTTTGCCTTCATTATTATGTGCACGCAGAACCTACAGAGTCCAGTAAAGAATGTTGGATCCCACTGGGCAGAGGTGGCGCACGCCTTTAATCCCGGCACTTGGGAGGCAGGGGCAGGCAGATTTCTGAGTTCGAGGCCAGCCTGGTCTACAGAGTGAGTTCCAGGGCAGCCAGGGCTACACAGAGAAACCCTGTATTGAAAAGTCAAAAAGAAAAAGAAAGAAAGAAAGAAAGAAAGAAAGAAAGAAAGAAAGAAAGAAAGAAAGAAAGAAAGAAAGAAAGAAAGAAAGAAAGAAAGAAAGAAAGAAGAAAGAAGGAATGTTGGATCCCCTCATACTCGAGTTACAGATGGTTGTGAGCCACAATATGGGTGCTGGGACCCATACCTAAATCCTCTAGTAGAACAGCCATTTCTCTTAACTGCTGAGGCATCTCTCCAGCTCATGAGGTGTTTTCTTAACAGGATAAATGTATCAGCAGTTACAATGAGAATTTAAAGCAAGTTGCGACATCTCAACTTCCCCTTTCTACCAAGGCTACCACATGAGAAGGGAGGGGCCTTGGGAATACAGGAGCTGAATAAATAGTTTATCACCTTCCACTGAACTTTCTTCTTAAACTGGAGTTCTCAAAGAATAAAGATGGTTCTGTCATTGGTTTCATTACATTATTTTATTTAGCGAATACATTTCACATCCTAAACATATTCACGAACTCCTCAGCTCAGACTATCATAACAAACTGCCATAGATGGTGTATCTAAAAGCGCAGAGATTTAGTTTCTCCTGGTTTGGAGGCTGGGAAGTCTAGGATCAAAGTGCCAATCAATTCAGTTGGTGGCTATGGCTATCTTCCTGGTTTTTAGCCAAACATTTTCCTTTTCTAACCCTACGTAGCAGAGAAAGGGAGGTGTATTCTCTCATAAGGTCACTAAGCCCATTATGGGGGTCCACTCTAATGACATCTAGACCTGGTTACCCCTGAAAGTTTCCTCTCCCAGTACATCATTTTAGGGGTTAAGTTTTCACCATCTGCATTTGGTGAGTCACAATTCAGTCCACAGCACCAACACAAATTACTGGATTAGATTATATTGTATGTGATTCACACTTGGAGTGATCGGGAGAGACAGGATGAGATAGTGGAGTTAGCCAGTGTGCTAACCCAAGAAGCCAGGCTTCTTCTGTGACTCCAGGCTGGCTGAGACTTAGGCAACTGTGTTTAGTGTCTCTAATCTGCTTTTATGAAACATTTGAACTGTTCCTTGGTTCATAGGCCTCATTGCTTCTGTATTAGGCTACCCTACCATGATGTCTGCTTTGATGACTCAAGGAATAAAGCATTCTCCTCAAAGGGAGGGTCTTATTTTGGAGTCAGATATGAATGACCATGACTCACGAACACAGATTTAATTTGATCTGAATTCCATGTTCCAACATGGTAGCAGTTTCGTGATGGTTTTATAGGAACAGAACAAAGAAAAACAGAAATCAAGACACTTCAAATATGTTAGTGAAAACATTGGGTAGGCAGTTACAGCAGAGTGGAGAAGTCTGTGCTATGGGCCTTAGATGCTGTCTTATGACATTCTTAGCCTTTTGGTTGATAGAGGCCAGGTGAGTTAGTAAGTTACAAAAGGTTTTACCTCGTAGTCATAAGGATGCTAGGTTAGACATAGAGTGGGTAAGTAACCCAATATAAATGCTAATTAGGCTCTAAATCACTGAAGTTCTAACCAATTAATTAGCCTGTGGAAAGTTCAGTATAAGGAACAACTCCTTTCTGAGAACTTTCACACACAACTCAGAGTCGAGGGAGCTTTGGGGGGAATTGCTGAAAGCATCAACCATGTTCTTCCAAGCCCTGATATGCTGTCCTTACTAACCATGTCATTGACATCACCTGATGAGACCCTAGTGTGGGGGTGATGTATAATCTACATACAGAAGACGTCAGACTAGTACCCAGCTACCTGGGCAGCACAGCGAGATGGTTGCAGCATTTCTGGTCTGTTCTTAACCGCAATGTCACTTGTAGTTTCACAAAGTGCCTGAGTGAGAACTACCTCGGGTGCTTGCAACTACCACCACTGTGTGGAAATTGACGTTGAAGACCAGAAAGGTTTTTGAGGAGGAGCCTATAGGACCTAGGTTTTGTCTTCCATGGTTTCTAGAGCAGTACTTTAACAGGAGTGAATCCTGCCCCCTGCAGGAAAGAGGAGGAACATGTAAAGAAGGCTACAGGTATTAGCCTTTCAACACACAGCCACCAACTGCGATTCACTGGAAGATCCTTTATTCTTAGCATACGCCCTCTGTAGTCTAGGTCTCCTTTCAAGGTAGGAAGCATCAGAAAGTAACAGGAGATGAGCAACTTAGTAGAACAATGGAATAGTGTGGATGATCACTGCTATTCCAACTGTTCTGTGCTATTAAATATGTTCCAATTATGCTATTAAATATGTATTTGGTTTTCCAGTTTCCTTTGGCATCTTTAGAGGGTTATGATTTTGTAAGTCAATTATATGGCTAGTGGCTGGTGCTCTGGTAACTTCGGGATGGGGACTGATATGATAGGCCTCGACAGGAGTTGAGGGTTGGGACATTACACCCCATCTCTGACCCCTGAAGAGGTTTCTAGTTTGCTTTCCTGTTGCTGTGATAAACACAATGACTAAAAGCAACTTAGTGGTGGATAGGGTTTATGTCAACTTACACTTTCAGCATAGCTGGAAGTCAGGGCAGGAACCCGGAGCAGAAACAAGAGGGGGCACCGTTCACAGGCTCACTCACTGGCTCATGCTCACCTAGCTTTCTTATACAGCCTAGTATCACCTAGGGATGGTGATAGTGAGGCAGCTCTTCCATAGCAATCATCAGTCATTATATTAACCTTCACACACATGGCCACAGGCCAGTCTGATCCCGGCAGTCCCTCGATTGACTTTCAAGTGCTTCTAGACTGTGCTAAATTGGAAAATGAAACTAACCAAGATGGGAACAGAGAAACTAGAGATGAGCCTAGCAAGTTAAACTACCCAGGAGGGGAGCCAAGAGTCTAGAGATGGGGTCAGCAAGTTAAACCAACCAGGAGGGGAACAGAGAGACTAGAGTTGGCTTAGCAAGTTAAACTAACCCGGAGGGAAGCAGAGAGTCTAGAGATGGGGTCAGCAAGTTAAATTAACCAGGAGGGGAACAGAGAAACTAGAGATGGGCTTAGCAAGTTAAACTAACCAGGAGGGAAGCAGAGAGACTAGAGATGGGATTAGTCCCAAACATCCCAGGACTTCTCAGTTCTGAATGAGTCCCGGGGCCTGCATACATAGGTTTAGGAGTTTCCTAGTTGGGGACACACAGAAGGAAGTACTAGGAATAAGGTAGTTTGGGATTGGATGGGGAATTTCTCTACCCCATCTTCTATATCTGTTGAAGCCAATGTAGATGTACAATTTCAGTTTAAGTTGTTAAGAACATCAGGATCTTGAGGCCTTTTCATTCCTTTCTGACTCTGGGATCCACCCAATCTTCAAGGGGTATTGGTATGGTGTCAGAAGTTTTCTCCTGTGGTAGTCTCTTTTGGTTTAGTGACTTAAGAAAATAATACCTAACCTATAATGTAGGGATAAAGGACCATAATCCTATATTGACACCCTCCCCACCAGGAAACGCAGCTGCATACAGCAGACTGAGCATGTCAGTGAAGGGCATCAGTGAACGGGTCTCTTTAGGCCCACCTGTGTGCTCTGCTGTACTTGCCCTAGGCTGAACTCTTACATTTTCAAATAGATATAAAATGACACTAAAAGAATATCTCATGATATTCAAATTTCACATGGAATTCAAATCTCAGTATTAGCAGGGCAGAACACATCCATACCTACTTATTTATATATGATCCATGCTGCCGCCCAAGGCCTGACAGCTTGCTTACTTCACAGAAAACTGCTCATGAAGTGGTCCAGGCTGAAGTGAATCTCATGTTTGAGTCAAGGCTTTGGTGGCATGGTTTGAATATACTTGGCCCAGGGAGTAGCACTATTTGGAGGTGTGGCCCTGTTGAAATAGGTGTGTCACTGTGGGCGAGGGCTTTTAAGACCCTCATCCTAGCTGCCTGGAAGTCAGTCTTCCACTAGCAGCTTTCAGATGAAGATGTAGAACTCTCAGCTCCTCTTGTACCATGCCTGTCTGGATGCTGCCATGTTCCTACTTTGATGATACTGGACTGAACCTCAACTAAATGTTGTCCTTTATAAGACTTGCCTTGGTCATAGTGTCTGTTCCCAGCAGTAAAACCCTAACTAAGATACCAGCATTCCCAAAATGGACATCTCTCCATTCTGCACCACCATCTGAAACTGCAGTGTGTTTCTCAGAAGCACCTGCCCCAGTGCCCTGTACTCACAGGTAGCCCACAATCCCCTTCTCCCTTCAAGCCTTAGGTCCTGTGCCTGTCCTTCTATGATGAAACATCTGACAGAAGCAACCGAAAGGAGGTGGGTTACTTTGTCTCAGTTTGGTGGGATATAGTCTATAATGGTGGTGGAGGCATGGTGGCAGGTGGCTTCATGGTGATAGAAGAATACAGATGAAAGTTCACACCTCACATCTTGGTGGAAAAGGCTGCAAATATTAGACTGGAACCTTAACGTAGGTTATGAAACTTTAAATCTAACCACCACAACCCACTTCTTCCAAGGAGGTCCTACCTCCTAAAGGTCCACATCCTCCCAAAACAGTACCACCAACTGGGGACCAAGTGTTCAAATATATGAGCCTGTGAGGGATACTTTACATCAAAATACAGGTGCCAAGCAGAAACTGAGCCGTGGAAGAGAGATCCCATTTGTTGTGTAGTACCAGAGTCTAACAGCAATACCTTAGCCACTCTAACAAGAAATGCCATTCTAATGCTTTGCATGTAAACAGTTTTACTATTTTGCATATTTTATATTTGTAGAGTAATTCACTGTTTAAAATTTAACACAAAACGTTTTTGTTGAATGATGGATGAATATATTCATCAAGGAATATATTCAACAAGGAAACCACTTTAGTTCATAAGACTTCCTGAAGAGAATTTCGTATTGTGGAAGGATATGTGATTTACTTAATCAATTGTTGTGTAAACAGGGGAAATGTTAATTTCCCTTTCCTTTTTAGAAAAGACATTTTCTGGGAAGAATTGTGCTTAGCTTATGGCATGATATGCTGTTTTCTGGCTTTATAATATTTCTATATTGAAGCCTTTCTCTAGTTGAATAATGTGAGAAAAACAAATTTGCTTTTCTTACTATCTTCCTGTGCAAATTTTTATTGACATTTACATGAAGTTGAACAGCAGCTGTGTGGCAAAGCTCAGAGGGATGAAGGCACAGGAGAGTGACCTGGGAAAGAAAGACTGGGATGGCCTGAGTGTGTGCTCCTTGATGCTTCTGTTGGAGGGAAGGAAAAAGCCAAGCGTAAGAATCAGAGATGTTCAGAGGTCCAAAGATGGGAGAGCCCGCCGTGAGAAGGCATGGAGCGAAGGAGCAAGGGGAACACAGGGGGCAGTTGAGGAGCAGATGCAACAGACAGCAGAAGAGAAGAAGCAGGAAGTGAAAAGTGGGGTGTGGTGGGTGGGGCAGAGGATAGGGAACAGGATGAGAGGAGTGGGGAGGAAATGGATAGACTTAGGAAGTGAGCCCTCAGCTCCAGTGAGGACAGCTTATTCATTGCTGTTCTCCATGCTGTGACAAAATACTTGACAGAAGCAACTTAGGGACAGAAGGGAGTGCTGGGACTCAGGTCACATCCTCCTTTTCTCTTTTTATTCAGGACACACCAGAAGTTCATGGGGTCTCACATTTGCAGTCCTGTCTACCCATCCTATTAGGACCTTCACAGACACTTCCAGACTGTGACTGTTAGGTGATGTAATTCTAGTCAAGTTGACAGTGGTGATTTACAATAGGTAAAAAGATTGTCCTTTGTGGAGATTTCTCTTGAACTTTCTGTAATCCTGGTGGAAGGTGGGTGGGGGTGGGGCAGATGAACATGTTCAGAGCCATCTTCTCTTTTCTTTTTTCTTAAAAAGAGAAACAAAAAACTTCTATACTTATTTTTGTAATTGTGTGTGTGCACCCATGTGTTGGTGGAGGTCAGAAGAGGGTGTTAGATCCCTCTGGAGCTGGAGTTAAAGGCAGATGGGAGCCTAACTCAGGTCTTCTACAAAAATAGTAAGCTCTGTTAACTCCTGGGTTGTCTCTCCAGACCCCAGCCTTTACATTTCCCAAGTCCAACCCTGAGGGGAGAAACCTGGATCTGTAAGTCCAGGTAAACACCAGAGACTGGCAAGTTCTTGTCATCTCAAGCCTGTGGCTGTCATCGATACCCCACTTCTCAGACACAGCCAATGTCCTGTGTGGCCATGTTATGTGAGCCACGCAACTCTGGGCCTTCCCACTCTTTATTCTCTATTTCTCTGAATGTTGGCCCAGGACTCTCTATCACCTCCTCCCAAGGTCCAGTAGCCCTGGCTTCTCATTCCCTTCTGATTTGTGAAGGCCACTTGTAAGGAACACCATTTCCTTTTTCTGTTTGTTTGTTTGTTTGGTTTTGTTCTCACTGTTCAGTAACCTGAGGCTCTAGTAGTTAAGGTGCAGTGACTCCCGCTGGCTGAGAAGGGCCATTCATTGTCTAGCTGGTTGCTGCTTCCAGAGCGGCAAGGGTGGCTGAAGCTGCACAGTCCTTTCCGGGGTCCTTCTTTTGCCCTGGAACCTCAGCCCCTTCACTTGGTTATTTCCCTGGTTATTTCCCAGTCATTCTCAACAGCAGCCACCCTCCCCTGTATACTTTTGAACACAGAATCCCATAAAAGTGGGCTAATAGTCAGAGAGTCATTCCTAGAAGGTGTGTGACACACTTTTCTGGATGCTCTTACTGTTGCCCTAACTTCTAATCTGATAGCAGCATCTCCTTGACCTTGGCCATGAATCCCCCAACCTGTCTTTCCTGGAGCCTTGCCTTTCTTGTCTCTCCTGATAGTCTTTTCTTCCCATTTCTTATGTTTCCTGGATATTTGGATTGTGGAATATTCAGACTGTTTATCATGCACAGCTAACTAACTGCAGTATATCCTAATCAGATTATACTAAACACCATCTCCCCTTGAACACGGGAGTAACACTGTTGCTTACACAGCCCTGGTGCAAGGGCTTCTGAGCCTGCTTAATCTTGACACTTCTTTGGAACTCAATAGAAACTTTGTTGTTCTATCTGACTTGTATCTTCCCAGCACACCCCCTTCCCTAGAGAGCAGGTTAGCTCAGCTGTGGGTGGCTACAGGGTTTCTTCTTCCCTGCTGGCTCCTGTGACACTCCCTCACCTCTATGATTCACATTCCTACTCAGCCAGCCTCCAGATTCCAGCGTCCTGGTGCCTCACAGTTACTTTTAGTCGCATCATTTGCCTTGTTTCCTAACTACAAGAATATTACAGTCTATGTATTAAGAACTTGGAGATAATACAGCATAAGTGTAACTAACAACCACATGTAATCTTAGCATTAATGTATTAGTTTTGTTCCATTTCTAGTGTGTTGCATGAATGCACACATGGGGTGAGGGGAGAGACAGACAGACAGACAGACAGACAGACACGGAGATAGAGAGGCAGAGACAGAAAGACAGAGAGAGATAGAGAGACAGAGACAGAAAGACAGAGAGCACACACATATTGGATGTGCATTGAATTAATTCATTTTGACTTAAAGCTGGTTGTGCACCTACAAAGTCAATGTGTGACTGTGATACAGGCTGAAGCCAGATGCTACAGTTACTGAATGACTATCTGACATTGTAACAGGCATGAGTATTGCTACTATTTTTATTGTCATTTATTAGTGGTATTCACATTGCAAACATTTGTATTTCTGGGCAAGGAACAGTATCTGGCTCTACCCAGGTACATGTCCTTATAATACAAGCTATGATGTTTAAGGAATGTGTGTTTGCAGCTGAGTTTTATGAAGAAGCAGGGCATATTGGGGCCACTTTATAGTTCCCTAAGATATTCTACTTTTCTTTCTCGCTATGTCTTCTCAATTATCTCTGAGATGACAATGATTTACTATAGGTGTGGCAGTGTGATGTTGGAAATTTTATGCCTTGAGAATCCTTTGTATAATGAGTGTGACAAATGATTGTTAGTTTATCCTGGAAAGGACATGAAAACTCAAAAAAAAAAAAAACCTTTCCTTGAAAGATGCACTCTTTAAACAAACAAATAAGGGAAATGACATCCTAAAGACTGTTATCCTTAAAGTCATTTACAAAAATAATCCCAAACAGATATTGTAATAATGACGTATTTTTTAGTTCTACTTTACATTTTTGTCTCTGGTTCTGTATTCATCTTTGCTTAAAAAGAATATAGCAATCTGTATAATGGAATAGCAAGCTAATCCTTTCTTTCTTAATAGTTGTACTGTTTACTTGGTGTTTGTCATTTTTATTGATTGTTTATTTGGGAATCTCATATCATGTACCTGATTGTGCTCAGCTCCCCTGTCCTCTGGTCTCCAAGCACCCTCCCTCTTGACCTCTCCTCCTTCCCCCTTCCCCTGCCCCCAACCCCAGCTGAAAAAAATAAAGCAAAACAAGAAAAAGGGGAGGGAAAGTCCCTATACTCACTGGAGCATGGTCAAATTCCTAGTGGCCAGCCCCCTCGCCCCCAAGGGAGGATGAATCTTTCTCTGCTTGCACCCCCTTCTTCCACAAGAAACCATCAACTGAGAGAGGCCTTGTGTGGCAGGAGAGGGACAGGCCAGCTCTCACTAGCACACAGACATTAACATGGCTTCAGGCAGCAGCCTAGGTCCTGAACATCAACACAGGCGCTGGACATATCAGGACCACTGACTCATTCATGACTCTGAGGAGATCCATAGACCATGAACCTCAATTTGGCCTCAGGCCACACACGCCACTCACATCGTGTGCCCTGCCCTGAGGGAGCAAAGCCCAAGGACATCAATAAGTCATCAGTTAGCAGTACAGACTGTATAGGGCCACATTCATCTCAGGCTTCATTGTGTCCTGGGACAGCAGCATGGACGTAGACACAAACACGGCCTCTTCCAGGGCCATTGCAGACCACGGTAGTTCTTTGAGGCAGTCCAAGGCAAAACATTGAATCTTTCTGTTGTCTCCTGGAGCCAGGGACATCCTGAAGCCAGGCTGCAGGTTGCAAGGCCAAGTCTCTGCATAAACTCCAGGCTGTTACATACTATCCTACTAATCCACTCTGTCTTTTCTATGTTTCCCATCTCTCCATCGAATATTTGATCATGGTAGTGGCACCTGCTGCCCCCACACCTTGAGGCCCGGGTGGTGCTGGGTGTCTTTGTCTGTAGCCCTGAGCTGCCTGCTGGTTTGTTAGTTTGTTTGGTTGGTTGGTTTTGTTTGGTTTGGTTTGGGGGGTTTTGTTTGTTTGCTTGTTTGTTTTTAAGTTTGGGAGTATGCCTGTGTGTCTACATGCACATATGCATGTCAGTGCTCTGAAGGCCATAAAAGATATCTGATGACCTGTATCTGGAGTCACAGGGGGTTGTGAGCTGCTGGATGTGGGTGCTGGAAACTGAACTCCTACCCTCTGCAAAAGCAACAAATGCTCTTGCCTACCCAGCCATCTCTCCTGCCCTGCCCCATAAGTGTGAATACATACTGGAAGCATCTTTGTGCCACCCTGCACAAATGGAGGCATTCTCTCAACTCAGGTTCCTTCCAGATGACTCTAGCTTGTGTCCAATTATAATGTACGCAGTACAGGTCCTCATATTCCTGGGCACACCTCATCAATGATGTAATTTCTCCTCACTAGTTCCCACCTCTTAAAGGCTCCATCACTTCCCACACCACAGACTTTAGATCAGCTCACAGCAGGTGACATGATGTCCTTAGAGGGTCAGCCCAGAGGGGAAGGGTCCTAGTGAGCTAGTGGAAAGAGCTGATAGTAACCAGAGATGTCCTAATCTCAATGAAGATAAAGGACAGGAAGAAGGAGGTGTGTTTCCCTCTCTTTTTTTTAACAAAAGAAAATAAAATCTAGAATCACGTATAGGCCCTTGGGGCACATTCAACATTTAAGCCAAGATTCAGAAGCTAAAGCTGCCAAGTAGATTTGGGACAGGCAGAGTAGTTGAAGCTGGACTTGAGGGATCCCTGAACAATACGCTGACGTAAGATTCTGCACCCTGCTCTATCTCCTTACTCTAGTACTTTCCTGTAAGATTATTCTTTGAAGCATGATATTTAATGGCTGAGTGTCTTTCCTCTGTCTGTCTGTTCAATAATTTATTAGCTTTTCTTTTTATGTCAGGCGTGTTCACTCATTTGGTTTCTGGTCAGCCTTAGACTGTCTCTGGACAGGCTGTGTGCATCCAGTCATTCCTTCTGTCCCCCACCCTTCATGTTTGTCATCGTCATGAGGAAACCTCCGCAGTAGAGAACTGGTCTCTTGTGATTCCTTCAAAGAGGTCCCCTTAGGTGTTTGAAGATGGCTTCATTTCTTCTTCAAAGACTATACTCCAGGCTGACAGACTTTGCCTCGAGTGGGTTGTCTCCTCATAGCTTCTGAATTTTGCCTCACTTGACATTCTTAAATTTCTAAGTGTGCAGAAGCAGAGATTTGAGACTGTGGCAAGGCCTTCCACCAGCTACCCCCACCCTGTGTTTTCTCCTCCTTCTAGGCTCAGGCCTTGGTAAACCTCAGCCTGGGTTTTAGCCCAGCCTCCCCCGGAACCCCTCTTGGTGACCATGTGTCCTGTGGACTTTAAGACTTCACCACCAGCTGTCCTGGCCCATCTTCTACATGGCCAGTGACCCCAGTCTTCATCTGAAGGTCTCGCTCTCAGGAGGCCTGTAGTGCCTCCACAGTAAAACAGACAAAGCCCCACACTGAGAAGGGAAAATGGACATGAAGTCCCACCCCTAACCAAGAAACTATTTGCAATTGATACCTGCTGAGAAAGAGAATATTAGTTTTCTCTAGTGGAGGGTTACTAGATACATCAACCATACTCTATGGCAGGCCCATTGCCCCAGAGTATCTGAGTAACACATAATGGACTCTGTGTGCATGCCTGTCTGTGTCTGTCTCTCTCTCTCTCTCTCTCTCTGTGTGTGTGTGTGTGTGTGTGTGTGTGTGTGTGTGTTGGTGTTGTTGTTTCATTTGGTATTTAGTCTTATTGTTGTTTGTTTTGATTTTCATTGTTTTGTTTCATTTTTGGAGAAGAAAAATGATCATTAGGGTGTGTGTATAGGAAGGTGGGTAGAGTCTGAGGAGTTGAGGGAGGGGAAAACATGGTCAGAATATATTGTATGAAACAAATTTTTTAAATAAAAAAATTTTTAAAGTTTAGCACAGAGACACTGGGTCTTCAGCCAGAAAGGAGGTAAAGGAACCTAGAGTTTCTGGTCATGAACACTGATGGGAACCTCTATCCTGAAACCAGTGTTCCAGTGCACAATGGGGCCTGTGGAGATAGGATGGACCAGTGATGCCATTGCTATTAGAAGAGGGAGGTCTTCCCAGTCTGCATGGGGTCTGTTTCTTGTCCCCAAAGGTAAGGCCTGCCTGCGAGGAGGGGCTCAGAGTCCAGTCTGGGATGATAGATGCCAGAGAGATGGGGACTTGGCCCCTCCTTTCTTTTCTGACCCCAATCATTAATTCCTCCTGTTTCTGTCCCTCCTGCCCTATGACAGAGCCTGGCTTGTCCTGCCTGTGGGATGGGTATGTCTTACAGAGGGTCACACAGCTGGTTAAAGCCAACGAAAAACGTGGATGCAGAGTTCCATACTCCCTGTTACATTATATTTCTGTGCATTGTGCTATGAACATCCCACCCTGATTTAGGCCTGTAGGAATCGTGAGTTCTGCCTTTTATCCGGAGGAGGAAAGGACCCTCCCTTGCCCACACTTCAAGAAAAATCCTTTATAGTCTCTCACAGAAATGTTTTGGTAACAAGCCTAGATCTCTCCTTTATGTGTCGCAGCTGCACAAGAAATCCAAGCATCCAGTTTTTCAGAACCTAAGCAGTTAACGCTGGAAATTTTGCTGCAAATAAATTGATCAGTATGCAAGACAGTTGTCACGGCTGAATCATGGTCCACAGTTAAGGTAAACAGATCTGTGATGACATTTTCTGAGCAGAATACAAATGCAGTGCGTTTGCTCCCAGAGGTTTCTGACATTTTTTTCTACTCGGGCAGCATATCCTCCTAAGAAGGTGTTGTTCACAAGGAAGAAAGGTCTTTGTTCAACCCTCTGAGAAGGTAGGGCTGGAGCATTTGATGTGCTATCTGTGACGAGCGTTGCTCTGGGAAAGAAGGGTGTGGAGGGAACATTTCCTTTTCTTAGCTGCCTCCTTCCTCTTCTCCCACCCGTGGAGAGAGCCTTTTGGCTTTTTATTTATTTGAATGATTGTGAAAATAGTCCTTGTATTTGTATTGTGAAAGTTTGCATGTGATTAGTTCTCTCCATGTGAAGATCAAGGGTTGTTTTCTCCTAGGTGGATTTCTATGAAATCAGTGAGGAGGAAAACAGAATGTCTATTTTTTTTATATTTCCTCCTCTTGCTTTCATCTTAATATTCTCAAGTTTTGCATTTTCCCAGGCGATTCCTGCCTGCTCTGCTTTATAGTAAGCCAACACAGCATGGCTGGATCTGGAATGAGGAATAGTCTGTAGCTAGATGCCGCGCCATGGGCCAGATACCCTGTGTGTGTTGTGAAGCCTCAATCACTCTTAGTCTGGGCTGATGTTCTGGTGTGTGCACAGCCCGGTCACAGCACTATCTAGGAGCTGACAGGCAGGTGTTTGCTGGGGGAACCTTGCAGGTGGGGTTGAACTTGCTGGGGGTGCTGATATTTGCTTCTGTCTTGGTCGTCAGTTGTGATGAGTAGCCCTGAGCACAGGTCATTACGAAAGAGTCACGTTGAACATAGGGGATAACTGAATCAGTTGAGAGTAGCACTTGGGCTCAAAGGTTTCCAGAAAGTTTCAGTGACTCAAAGTGAACAAGAAGGTGTGTCCTTCAAAGGTGGCTGAAATGGGATGTGCTTGGACTTTGTGAAGCCATCGAAGGACTGCCTTCAGGAGAGAAGTTCTCCTGATGTGCTTCTGTGGTCAATAAATAGATTATCCTGGGGTAGCCTCCTCCAGGAAGTCTTCCGGAACCTACCCTGGCATCACCAGAGCACAGGGCTACCTCTCTCACTGACACGAGCATTCAATGTGAAATGCCCAGCCAGCTTCATGCTCAGTCATGATTGGGTCTCTAAAAATCTCTGCCATTTGGCTTGTAGCACAGCCTGTGGCTCAAAATAGGTTTTGAAAATGGTGCTTACATTCCAAACAGACAGCAACCTAAGCAAAGGAAGGATATCTGGTTAATCTGTTTCCGTAGAGTGTGGATGGAGAAACTGAGAGCAGAGCCAGATTCTGCAGGACCTGTGCTCCTCTGAGTCGACAGGTACAAGAAGCTATGGATGCACTTATTCTTTGCAACAGGTCCTAGCACGAGCTCCTGTGACACGGGACATATAAACTTGCAACCAGTCCAGCCGTGGTTTTCTTCTTCCTCTAGAATTCTCTGCCCATTCAGTGTAGGAGGATCAGGTGACCAAGGTTTTTTTGGGTTTTCCCTTTTTGAGCCTTGAGGCTGACACACCATTATTTTGAGAAAGTGACATCATCCTTCCTCTTTGAGGCTCTGTCATCCCAATCCTGGACTCTCACCTGAACTGTTGTGACCTTCATTCTCTTTCAGGAGGATTACAGGTAGAATGGGACCATACCTATACTGAGGAGGGAGGAGCTGGTTGGCAACAGGCCTCCTTGAGACTTGGTACTGAAGCTGAAACTAAAAGACCAGGGGGTTAACCAGGTGAAGAGAAGGGTGGGAGCTATTCTCATCCAAGGACATGGTGTATGCAATGGTCTTGGGGTGGAAGGGAACAGAGTTAGGTACAAGGATGGACAGGGAAATGTGGCTGGAGCCAGAATGATGGGCAAGAGAGGGTGTAGCAGCCTGACCATGCAGGAACAAGTGGGTGAGAGCAGGGACTACACGTAGTGGTAAGAACAAAGAGAAGTTGAGGATGAGGGTGGAGTGGCTGGCCTTATCTGATCTGGCTGAGTGGGTACAGGTAAGAAGGCCAGGGCAGAGCAGGAGTCTGGGGTGTTACCAGCCAGGCAAGCAGTAGAAGTGGAGAGACTCGTCGTCGCAAGGACAGCAGGCTTGCTGACAGGATTTGGAGATCTACAGAGGTGGTGTTGATGTAGCACACTGGCAGGAGGAGGTCAGTGAGGCGGTAAATGCATAAAAGAAGTGGCTGGGATGCCCTGGGGTCCTGGTGGCTGCTGATGCAGGAGGGTCATAAAGTGGGTGGCTAGGCATGTGGCTCCTAAGAAGCAGAGTGGATGCCTGAGTAAGGTGGACAACCTTTCCCACAGACATGGTAGGAACAGGAGAGTCACTGTCGGCCATACCAGCTGTGGCCACTGTATGACCCCTAGGTCTCTGGTGGGAGAGGCCATATCTGAGTAGAGAAGAAGCTCAAGTGAGTGGGAGGAGCAGAGAGACAGGCACGTGTGGGAGCTTTGCCCGGCTTTAAACTTTTACAAGCACAGTGGGAAATCCTATGTCTATTTTAAGATGGTTTGCATTTGACCTGTGGAGTTGTCATCATGGAAAGCACGTGAGTTTCTGTGCCACAGACTCCATCCTTGCCAAATGTGGCAAGCCCTCATCTGTCTGTGTGAGGCTCATCCCTGGCTTCCTGCTGAAGCTTGACCAGCCCCTGCTTGACATGCGTATAGCAAATGGGAGTTGAGAGCAGAATGAAGGATGAACTCAGCATTTCTGGGTTTCCTCACCAGCGTGCATCAACCCTCTGAAGGAAGTATGGAACTGTGGGAACCTGGTCAAAGCCAGGGGCAATGTTTCTGACCTGTTCCAAAATGAGAGCAGCTACCCTGTTAGTGAGGGAGAAACTGTGAGCATGCCAGGCCCAAGGCAAGGTGCATGGTTTCATGGTGTGTGTGTATGTGTTTGTGTATATGTGTGTGTGTGTTTGTATATATGTGTGTGTGTGCGCACGCAAGAGAGAGAGAGAGAGAATGCTCAAGAATTCATATCTCCCATTCGCATCCTCCGTGATCCTGAAACTAGTTCTTTGTGTGCACATTGCATCTGCATGGTATGTAGAGAGTACATGAGTGTGGTATGTATGTCTGCTTAAATGTGTGTGAAGCTGTGAGAAGAGATGAGGAGAGTGGTGGTGACACATGAAGTAGAGGTTCACCACTTCACACAACTCCACTGGAGAGGTACAGTACCCAGTCTGCTGACTCTCCCCAAGTCTCCCCAGATCACACAACGGCAAAGCCATAAAGGGAACACACCAGCTCAACTCAGGAAGAAGCCCATCTCAGACAGTCTTCATGCTTTGGTGACATCAGTGTCAGATGGACACTTTGGAAAGAACAAGGGTCCTGGAATGTAATCTTCCTTGCACACCTGTGAGACAGGGCCAGAAAGACAAAAATCACGGAGGTGCAGGGAAGAATCTCCTGGTAAAATGATTATGTTTGTTAACGCCTATGTGTGTGTTTAGCTGAATAAAGGTACTTCCTCTGTGCCAGGTGCCATCTGAGTGAGTGCTGTGATCTCTGATCCTCATAACTTCAGGATATGTTCACTATTATTCTTGCTTTAAAGATAGGAAACCAAGGCACAGAGAAATAATTTGCTCAAAAGTTATAAAACACCTCCCTCTATGTGTGCATGTGTGTGTATGTCTGTCTTGCACATGTGCATGCATGCACAGAGCTGTGTTGAAAGATACTCTTTCCTTGGGGAAAAATAATAATAATAAGAGAGATGGGAACTTTCTTCTGCTAGACATCATACATGATTTTCTGTCCTCACAATGACTCCATGATGTAGGTATTTGTCTGACTGTATAGATGAGGTCTCTGAATCTTGGGGAGTTTTAACTTCCCATGACTCTTCAGCTCAGTTGAATGACCCCAAACAGTGTCTATGTGCCACACAACTTCCACTGTGGCCATGGCTTAGAACCTCAGTGTCAGTTCATCTCTTGGAGTAGCAAGGGTGGTGCTGTCAGAGCACCCCACTTATGCCTGGGTACCCTGAGGATGACAGCCCAGTACTGAATGACTAAAACCTAAGCAGCCTCTGTAATTCACTAGCTCTGTGGCCTGGTACTCACCTCTCCCTGCTGAGTTCTCCCATCTGCAACAAGGGACGCCTTTGTTGCTACTTCATGGGTGGATGGAAGTCAAGTTCATGACAGGAAGGTGGCAGGGTTCCAGGAAGACAATATCCAATACAAACCTTGAGCAAGATTCTGTTGTTGTTGTTCATCACTGGACATGCCTGTTGGAAAAGGCTGCCTTCCTCTGCCTCTGTCTCATGCACATATTGTTCAAGTTCACTGACCATATACAGTCTTTATTCTGTGTTCCTCATGAACCAGTTTTAAAATATGCTGTTGTTTGTGACATTCAATTAACACATCATTAAACTAATATTAAAATAGCACATGGTGAGGTTGGGGGAATGGCTCAGTTGGTAAAGTACTTCCTATACAAGCATGGGAGCCTGAGTTCAGATCCCCAGAACTGCCCATGTAAAAAGCCAGGCACAGTGATAGCCCGAGCACTAGGAAGACAGAGACCGGAGGATCACTGAGTCTTACTGTGGGGTCTTCCCTGAATCAGGGAGCTCCACGTGCAGTGTGAGTCTGTTTCAAAAATTAAGATTGCAAACAACTGAAGAAGACTCCCAACCATATTAAACCCTGGCTTCTACATACATATGCATACATGTACAAACACATTCACATATACCACAAACACACACACACACACACACACACCAACAACCATTATGGTAAACTAGGGTGTTTGTGAACAATGAATGAGAATGTTAAGATATTAAAGTCCACCTGTACCACAGGTGTAACCACATCAACACTGATGTGTACCTCTGCTTGACTGTCTTTGTTCTGTAACACACACACACACCACCACCACTACACACTATCACCACCCCACCACCACCACCACTACCACCACATACTATCACCACTACCAGAACCAGCACCAGCACCGTCACCACCACCACACACCACCACCATCATCACCATCACCACACATCATCACTACCACCATCAAAACCAGCACCAGCACCAGCACCACCACACACCACACACCACACACCTTCTCAGTCCTAAGACTTCTGTGTGGGTCCCAGTTACTTTAATGTTTCCATTCATACTGCTGCATTGTCTTCCAGAAAGCCAGTCTTCATGAACCCCAGTTGCAGAGTGTAGCAATGGCTGCACTGTCTTACTGTCTCTGAGGGGTGATTTCTTCCCAATTAATGTGGTCATCAATGTTCCTTTTCCCTTATCTTAAAACGAAATTCAGATTGTTCCATGGGGTGACTCTTGATGTTTGGGCATCTTAGCTGTATTTGGTACCAGGCCATGGCTCAGACCATCTTCCAGAAGAATCCTGGGATCTTTGCCTACTCATGCATCAGTTAAAGGAAACAACTGACAATTTGCGAGGCAGGCAGTTACGTTTCTGGTGGAGGTGCCAGTTACCTTTCTGATGGTGGCGGTCACATGGATGTGCAAACCAGAGGAGAGAGACCTGCCTTCTATTTTGCTAGAAACTATTAAAGATGTCTCCTAAAAATCAACATTGAAGACATTTAACCTTTAACATGAATGCTAGCCTCAGGATTATATCTTCCAGTGGTTTATTTAATATCAAGAACTGTGTTTTGGTTAATACCACGGATGATACTGAATAAAACAGAATTTCTATTCCTTAACTAAATTATAAAAAGTAGACACAGGAACATGTTTCCTCTGAAACAAAGAATACCTGTCTTAAACCAGCACCTCATCCCAGTTAAATCCAGGCACCAAGCTAAGCTCTTTACCATCTCAGCGCTCATGACTTTAGTTGTTTGAATGTTTATTTTCCCAGGCATTGTGTTAAGCTCTTTACACACATTATTCTTAATTTTTAAAAATGATTTGACAAGATAGGTATTTTGAGTATTTCATCTGTGGTACCATGAGCAGCAGTGGCCCAGTCATTCTGGTAGTTCACACCTATTTGAACAGTTATTTGCAACTGTTTGACTGCAAAACCATTTGGTCTTCCTCTTAGCCCCTTGTAGGCCATTGTTACTAAACTGTACTCATAGGGAGGAGCTAGGGAGCAGAACAGAGCAGGGGGGTCGGAGGGAGGGATGGATTGATCCTGGTGTGATTGCTCCATAGGATGGACATGCATTGACAACATTTGTGCAAAGGCATCTATCTCATTGTCTCTGCCTTGTGTCCCTTATCTGTCTGAAGTCAGGAATGGATCTTCAAAATTATCCCCATTGCTGTCTTGTCTCCTTGGGGCAAGCAACTCTTACTTCCTGCAAGTTGGGTCACACTTGGCAATTTTATTTTCCTAAAATAAACTTCAGTGGTTATCATTTTACTATACCACGTATTGCCCTTCAGTTGCCACACTCCTCCTGCTCCGAGCTGGAACTGACTGGTCCAGAGAAGCAGAGGACCTTTTAAGGTTTGCAAATGATGGCGAAGATCAATTTACTCTGATGTTTTCCTTTGCTCACAGGCATTAAGGTTGTTGGATTTAAACTGCTGAAACTAATGTTGCGTGGAGCATAGCAGGCGATAAATGTTAAGTCTCCGGAATCCTAGACGTTTAATATCTACTGGGTTAATCAAAGTGAAAGTAACTTCTTCACATAGAATTTCTCAGTGTGTATGTGATGGGCATTGGCAGTTTAATAAAGGGGATCGATGCTCAGCCTTTCCTAACACGTTACCCCTGGAGTCTTTTATCCTGGGGACTTATAAGGGATGATGACTCTGGAGGGACCCACCCGTTCACTTTGTTATAGACAGCCCTGACCTCCAGCTTTGGAACTCAATAGAAGCTGCAAGTTTCAGCCGCTATTTCAGAAACATGTTTATCTTATCTGAAGCAGGTTGTAAGGAGCTTGTCAGGGCGTCGCTGGCAATGCTACATCAGAGTCACAAACCCTGTAACGGCCCTAGTGAGGGATGTTCCTGAATACTTCCCAATGTGTGCACTCAAGACTATGACAGTCCTCGAAGCCTTGTGAACATAACGGAGGGGCTGATTTTAGATTTTTATCAGTATTAGCAGATTTCAAGAGTTTTGAGCGGAATGGCTCAAATGTGTTGTTTAGCCTATGGGATAACTGTCACATGACTTCCTAGTTTCTATAAGAAAAAACAGTGATAAACCTCAGAAAAGGTGCAGTGGTGGCCTCAGTGGCCATTCCTTCTGTCCTCACAGGATCTTGATGCACACTTTATCCCAGTTGTCCCACTGAAGCCTATCTTTATAGACCACTGTGTCTCATAAGTTCCCAGAAAGGACTGAGCCAAGAAGAGGGAATCCAGAGGAAGGTGTGCCTAAGAACAATGAGCTGTGTCTGCGAAGCTGCTCCAAGGATTATCTTTTCTTTCTTCTTTTTCTTTCTTTCTTTCCTTCTTTTCTCTTCCTTTTTCTGTTTCTTTTCTTTTCTTCTTTCCCTCCCTGTCCTCTTCCCCCTTCTTCCCCACTCTCCTCCTCCTGCTCCGCCTCCTCTTTGTAAGGCAAACACCAAAGCTCTCTTCCTTTGGATACATCAGAGAAACTCACAGGAAAGAAGGACCAAACATGAAGCATACATTAGAGATGGTTCTGTGTGGAGTACCATGTAAATATTGTTCACACTCTGAGTAACTCCTTAGCTAAGCTGTGCTCACAGGGAGAAAGGACATTATAAACATAAAGAAATCTTACAAACCAGACAGGCTCCCTTTTCCTGTGGAGGAGCAAATGCTAAATCATGCTTGAAGATCTGAGTCATTCTAAAAACTGTAGCAACAACTATTGAACTTAAGGGTGTAGCAGGAAAGGCCTCTCTTCCTCTAGTCCAGGTCGGTGAAATGCTTTGTGTGTGAGGTAAAGAGAGGAGCTGTGCTCTGGGAACAGTGCTGAAGGGCTAGGAACCTGGTCCATGAAGACGGAGACAGAGGGGCAAGGGCCAGGCACAGCTCACAGAAGGCTTCTGGTGTGACTGGCAAGGGCAGAATCTGTTGCCTTTGCAGTTAGGGTGACAGCGGGTGGATAACATCTACCCACCTTTCGGGGCAGTGGGCTCAAGCCCTCGACCTTCAGGAAGGTAAGCCTCCTCTTCCCCGTCACCGGCTTCCTGCGCTTTCTGGTGCAGCTCTTCTGTCTGTTCTTCACCCAGCCTGGTCTCTGCTTTCTGGGATTGCTGGTCTACCTCCTGCACCTCCCGCTTCACCAACTGGGTTTCTCTTGATAGGGAATGGATCAGTACAAGGCGCTGACAGCCCAGAAAGGGCAAAGAAGAAACTTTTTGACAGGGTGAATTGATTTGAAATCAGGGATGTTGAAAGAGATTCCAGAAATGTCTGGCTTATTAGAAACAATGTAGAATAGGAAAAAAAATTATTCCCATCTGTTGCCTAACATTCTCTTTCTTTACGTTAGTATTCATTAGTAAACCTTGTCTAGGGATACCTGGGTGCCTCAACCTGAGGCAGCCTTATGAAGCCTAATGGGAGACTCTTAATGCCCCGGAATTCACGGGGTCTTGCAGTGAGGGCTTCTATACTGAGGGTGGGGGACTAGGCTAGTATGGGAGCAGAGGGGGAGGTCAGTGGGCACTGCTACAGGCAAATTACTTTTGAGACTTGGCTTCACCCCGGGTCCTGTGGTTGGTGCCAGTTTGTAGCTGTCTCTCAGGCTTTTCCCTCTCCCAAGATAGTCCACCTGCCACCAGGTGACAAGGAGACCTGAGTCCCTTTACTGCTGCAAAGATGTGCTCATGCTTCTAACCACTGCCCAGAGGTGGAAGACTGGAAAGCCCAGACAGCCCAGGGCTGGCCCAGTTAAGTGGCTGGTAGTAAGCAAAGTGTCCACCGCTCCAGGTCTTTGGGCTGCCTCCCAGGTGGGCGATCTCAGGGCAGTGTGATGGTTTTCTTGCTCATTACTGTTTTGTTTTGTTTTCTGTCATTAACAAAATATCTTGTCTCTGTTGACTTCCAGAAATGGCTTCAGACATACCAGGATCTGTGACCTTGCCTGTTGCCCCCATGGCAGCCACTGGGCAGGTGAGAATGGCAGGGGCCATGCCTGCCCGAGGAGGAAAGAGGCGATCTGGGTAAGCAGACTCCGCATTTCCAGGAAGACTTAGTAAAAGTTAAGCAATGCTCTTGATCTGTTAGAAAAGTATTGTTTTTCCCCCTCCAGGAGAGTAAAAAGCTCAGCAGTTTGCATCCTGTTTAGATTTTGCAAGATTCCTAAATATGCACATGATTTGCTTCTAAGTGCTCTGGGTCCTGGCACCCAGCTGGGGATTCTGTTTGCTTGCCCTTGTAGTTACTCTGCCTGCCATGGGATCCTGCTGGGCCTTGCTTGTGCTAGCTCTCTGAGGGGAGGAGTCCACTCTTTATGGCCTGAACATTCCAGCCCCAGGGACTGTAAATGATCTAACTGGGGCCCTCCAACCATTCCTCCAATGCTCATCTTTCCTAGGAATATGCAGGAATTCTTTTCAACAGGACTCAGCACCTGAAGGCCAGCCAGATGTGTTCAATGTTGCTCAGACAATAAAGTGAATAAGTATTGTAGATCTCTACTGGATCTGACCAGTTTTGAGCAGATGAAATCAAAACTGGCACCTTCTTGTGCTGAATGATATCAGCATCTATACTCAGTACCCCAAATCAAACCAATCGAAGTCCTTCAGGAAAACATAACTGGTATTTTCAAACTCAGTATGTTACTCAACCCTGTTTCCCATTGATCCTTTTTTTCGTTTTCGGTGTAGTTAATAAACAGACTATCTCATGAGGTCGCTCAGTTTCTGATCACACACTCTGCCCATGATTGCACCTACTCTGTGAGAACAGAGCACACCTTCCATAGCCCCAAGACTGCAGACCGGACCCATGTTGAAATGATCCATCCTTTCAATCCCAAGAGTCTCTTCCAAACCTTCTAATTCTTAAAAAGGCACAAAGGTGAGGAGACAGGTGCACACTAGGGTCTGGAGTGGAGTGGGGACAGGGTGCAACAGCACAGTATTATAATGCCATCCAATGGTAAGGACTGCTGTGCCTACTGGTGTCTTTGGAAAGGAGCCTGGAAAGTGCATGGTTACTGTGACGACTCAGAGGGCTGAGAATCTGAGCTTGGTGGCAAGGCCAGCCTCTCCTTCGTCCTGCATACTCTCCGAGGAAGTCAGTGTTCAGTCTGCTGTGACTGGGTCTCCTCAGTGGGTGCCACAAATAACTGCCTATAAAGGCTGCCTGCACAGCTACCTGCTATCTGAGTCATTGTTCTTGCTAACTGTGGACAAATCCTGCAGTGTGGATTGCTAAAACGATGTGTATAATATTAAGACATCTATTTTCAATTAATAAAAAAAAACCCAAATTATTTCAAATGTTACTCACTTAACTCACATTTTTTTAGAGAGAAACCCCATTGTTCATCCTTGTCTGTTTCTAGAAGGCACCAGACTTGGCTCTGCAATGAATACTCTGGGTTGGTTCAAGTTTAGGCAAAAATGCTTTGCCCCATCCCATGCTGAAGACCCATGAGCCCTCCCTGTGCTGGGGGGAGTTCATCTGTGAGCCTCTGCTTCCTCATGGTTTGGGCTGGTAGACACCCCAGAAGTTTTCCGTCTTGGCCTGCAGGGTCCTGACCCAATCAATCCTGGAGTCTAGATCCTGCTTTCTGCACTGCTTAAGATAATCTGATCTAGGACTGAGTTCTATATCTGAAGAATTCCCCACAGCTGTCTTGTCCTGTAGTTTTAGCTCCTTTTCTATTGTTGGGATACACCATGACCAAGGCAACTTAGAGGACAAGGGGCCTGTTTGAGGACAAGGATTCGTCACCTCCACAGTGGGAAAGTATGACTGCAGGCAGACATTGTGACAGAGCAGCAGAGAGCTCACATCTTAAACCACAAACAGGAAGCAGAGAGTGGCCCTTGGAACCCCAGTGACACATGGCCACACCTCCTAAGCCTACTCAAAAAAGACTGCCAACTGGGGACCAAGTATTCAAATGTATGAGACTGTGGGGAACATGGCATCTCATTCAAATCAACACACATGTGCGCACACACACATACAAGAACAGAGAGGGAGGGAGGGAGAGAGAGACAGAGACAGAGACAGACTGACAGAGACAGAGAGACAGAGACAGACAGAGACTGACCATACCATGCCCACCATGGCACTAGAAACTAATGGGCCCTGGGCAGGTTGGCACTTAGGTTTGGGTTCAGTTCCATATATAGTTGAAGAAGAGGAAACAGCCTCTCAAGAAGGAAACAGAGATGAAGGTAGGTGCACAGTGGCCTCTGACACCCTGAAGGTGGAACTGAGTCTCTCTGGAGGCAGGTCAATAAATTGGACCTTCAGCAGGAAGCCGTTGTCATCTTTCTTGGAGTCTGTGTGCGGCCTGCCCTTTCCTTCTGTCAGATGGTGGGAATCAGACCCCATCTCTTAAAGACTCATCCAGCGTCTAAGAAGGGAACCTCCTCTTTTACAGATCTGTTTCCATAGTAAGTCTTGGGGCTTTCTTGCATCTGGCATTTTTGTTTTATATCTTCTCATCAGATTCTCATATTGGCATCAAAAGACTGATAGCTCCATCGGGGTCTTTGTGCTGTGGCTGGCGTGGACTGTTGTTTGCTGTCACTGTCACCAGCATGGTGTCTCCAACTGTTCCTTCTGTTAAGATTGTGAGACATGCTTGAAGAGACTCAAAGAGAGGGACGTGGAAGAAGATAGGGTATGAGGGAGAAAAACCAGCACTGACGTGCCCCAGCCCATCCCTTTCCAGGTCTCCCTCTCTCACCTGACAGTCATTCTCATGGAGCGAAGTGTTCCAAGTGCTCAGGACAGGCACCTTTCCTCTCTAGTGCTTCACAGCCTCGCAGAGCTGGCCGCACTGACCTCTTGAGGACTTTGGATCCTCCTGGACGTGTGCCTGACTGAGTGCTGTGAGTCCTTCCTGGCTGGGCTTTCTTCCCACTTCACTGTCAAGACTTCCCAGTGAGCATCTCTGCAGGGTGCTGCTCTCCTCCCGGCAGCTGGGACACAAGGTGAAGGTGCACAAGTTTTAGATTCTTTGCAAAGTAGCTCCACATGTGTGGGAGAAATGAGCTGAAGCAAGTCACCTGACATACATTCTTGCTGTGACCTCGCTAAGCTCAGCAAGGGAGGGAGGCTCCCCACCGGGCAAACGGGCAAACGCAGTGCTTTTAACCTCACCGAGGAAGTGGCAGTGATGAGTTAAGGGATCAGCTGAAGATAGCCATCGGGATGGAGGGTGGAGGCTGCAGACAGCGATGGTCAGGAATGTATCAGTTCCTGCCACTGCCTTGTATCCAGGGCTAAGCTTCTCAAACACCATCACTGAGGGAAAATCAGGAGACTCCAGAGTTCAAGACCAGCCTGGGCTACATAGTGTGACCCTGCTTAAAAATTAAAGAACAAGAGAAATAAAAGCAGGGTAGAGAGAGAGAGGAAGGGAGGGCTTGTCTCTATAAGTGGGTGTTCCTGGCTTTAAATGTGTAATATCAACCAGCAGACCCAGACTCTGAAATGGGAGTATTTTCAGTCATGTTGACACAGCTCTGTTCTGGGGAACTGTGGCCAGGACCAGGATTGCTCCTGTGTAGCCACTGTTGGAAAACTGAACTGGAATGACCTTTCTCTTTGCTTGAAAAGCGAATGCCTTGTGCAAACTCATATGGATGCTGCACTGTTATTCTTAAACAGTACTGCTGGGGAAACTCTCCTCACTTCCTTCTCACCTACGTTATGCTCAGAAATGCCTATCCAAGCTCCTTGTTAAGTCTTCCTGACCGGAAGTAGGGTCAACTGTGTTTTCAGCTCTCTGTCTGGAGACTCACTCGTTCACTGTGCTGAGGTTTGTTTTGGTTTTGATTGTTTTTTAGAGTGAATACAAAAGGACTTAAAGTCACATTTTGATTTATTTTATTATCCAGATGTTTCAGAATAATAGAGAAACATAAAATACATAAAACAAAGGATGATTTACTATACTTCTCATAGCAGAAGAAATAAGCTCGGCTTATTATAATCATATTTAAAGTTGGACATGGTGGCAGGGACTCAAATGTAACACCAGGGCAAGTGTTGTTTTGAGGTTTGTTGTTTAGTCAGGGTCAGCAGTGTGTGTGTGTGTGTGTGTGTGTGTGTGTGTGTGTGTGTGTGTGTGTATGTGGTGTTGCTGAGGGGCTACTGAAACTGCTTGAGTGGATCTAAACACTCATGTGGAGCTTCTGATCTATCCCCTGGGCTGGACTCACATTATTTGCCTTTCCAAATTACTGAACAGGATTGCTGTCTAAGTGTGGATCCATGCACACACAAGTGGCAGGTGTAGTTTCTCTCTATGCTGCATGCATGTAACTGCATACATACTCCTGGGTGGGCAGGTACTGTTTCTCTCCATTCTGCATGTGTATGATGGCATACACAAATATAGGTATTGGGTATAGTTTCTCTCCATGTTACATATGTATGATGGCACATGTTCTCAGGTAGGAACCATAGTTTCTTGGTCTTTAATTTTTCATATGCAAGTCATGACTCCAAGTTTCCAATGGACTCCAGTGAACTCAGGATTGAGACCATCCTTTTCTTTAACCTCCTGCTGGCCTGATCCAAAGCTTGCCTGGCAGAGGTGGAACCCTTAATTACACCACTCAGTGCTTCCTATATCTGTTCCATGGGGTATTGGGTACAGAAAACTCTGTCAAAATGAGGGTGACCAGCCATGCTGATTTGCTTAAGACTGTTTCAGTACTGAAGTCCTGGAGTCTTCACTCTAAACATCTCATTGACTTTTAGGCCTAGAGTGAGGGTCAACTAGTCACTTGTGTTTTGTAGGAGTTTGATTATCATAATTCTATCAAAAGATAGAGATGCCCTTGAGATGGTTCAATGGTATGGGCACTTGCTGCCGCCATGCCTGATGACCTAAGTTACATAACCAGATCCACAGGTAGAAGGAGAGAGCCTAATCTCTCACTGTCCTCTACCTCCATAGGCAAGCACAAGAGTGTAAGAGCTCTCTCTCTCTCTCTCTCTCTCTCTCTCTCTCTCTCTCTCTCTCTCTCTCTCAATGTTATAGAAACTTTGAAATCCAATTGAACTGAATGGAATTTTAAAGATAACTGAATAATGCACCCATTACGGTTTTGATGAATCCATGCACAAATCATTTGGAATTTTGAAACCGTGGGTTTTTTTTTATGAAGGCAGAGGTGATCTTTCCCTTTATAAGCACTAGGTGGCAGTGTGGCTCTGCAAAATGCAACCAGCCTCAGTTAAACATTTTTGGTTATTTCCCACATGTAATTTCCAGGAAGGTGAGATGATAGCTTAGTAATTACACAGGATATTAATGAGTTTTCTTTATTTAGAATTCCCACATTCAGCTCTATTTGTCCTGTAGATAGCTCTGGCCCAGTGTTGGACTTCTGAAGCCATGCTATGGAGAGTAGTACATGTTCCTCTCCCTGGTGACTTGCATGTGGTCGTCTGTCTTTTCCCTTCTTCCTGATCATCTCCATTTCTCTTTGTACAGAGGAATTTCTTTTATCACCACTGCCATTTTTGCTGCGAGGACAGTTGGCTTTTGAGGGCCAAGGATCCAAGCATGTGAGGGATCCCATCAGGGAATTCTGGGCATGTCAACTCAGGCCACACTGCATAAAATCCAGAACAAAGACATGCAGAAGCTGCCCTCACTCCCTTCATTTTGCCATATCTGATCCTAGTTCCTAGTTCTCCCAAGATACTACAAAGTCTGTCGGTCACCATGCATCTCACTGGGGTCCATCTTGGGGTATGTGGGCAAGGATGCTCTTTATATGTATCATGACTGCCTCCTGGTGGCCTAGATGCCCTGTGCAGTTCCTGGGTCACTTATTATCCAGACCCTTACAAACTAGGGAATGAAGTTCACCCTCCCTATGAGGGACCAGAAGGTCTGGCCTCTGTAGCTGTGGTCTTCTGGCACACACTCCATTCTTTGCTTGTTTATTGTTTGAGCAGAATCTCACTGTGTATTCTCCATTCTCATAAGAAGCTGCTGAAACATGGAATTCCTCAGACCTAGCTGCCAGGCATCCAGCTTCCCTACTGCTTGGATCATGAGACTATATCTCACCAAATCCTTCAGGCCTACTAAAAACAAGCTGAGTAATTCAGGGTCTGCAGATGGCTGCCCCACTCAAGAGCCACGCTGACTGTTGGTGCCTCATTTTCTTCCACAGAAACTCTGAGTACCCTTGATCATAGTTAAGTTCCCCTCTGCCCTAACATCTTCCAGCCTGTCTGTGCTGACATTAGAAGCACTTGGGTTTTTAAGAAGGATCATTTGGGGGTATTAGTTAATTAAGAATTCACCAAAACATTGATGTTAACAAGGGGAGGCCCAGCAGAGAGGAATCTGAAGATAATTCTGCGAGCTTCAACAATCAGACGACCAGCTTGAGTGATTTTGGTATCAAAAGTCCATTTCCTCCTAACAGCCTGTTTGATCCTGGGTATAACAGACTGATGTTCTTGAATGACCTTTGCCCTGAGGTTTGTGGAGACTCGCCAAATCAAAAACAGCATTCTTGTACTCCACTGTCCCCTGATACTACATCATTGCCCTTTGAACTTACTGTCTTTCAAATCCCTTAAGCAATATATCATAAAATTTAAAAATTAAGTGTTGATATAGAATACATGACGTAGATGGACCCACATACTCCAGAGATGATGGGAGACAAGAAATATTGATGCCTTCACACAACGTGGCCTGAGTCATCCATTGGTGACCTGAGAAGTGTTATAAAGGGACAAGTTGACACTTTGAGTATTCCCATTTCTGACCAGAGAACTAATAGTAAATGCACTGGAGACCTTTTTTGTGATTTTTTTGTTGTTGTTGTTGTTTTGAGACTCTAGGGATAGTGTATAGCACGGCCAAAGGTCTGAAACATTACATAGCTATGTGATGGGGTAAAGATCCCTCTGCTTTCACAGCTCATGTAACCAATTAGAATCTTCTGAGAGTTCAAACCAGTGCTTACCTGTGGCTTTGACTTTTCAGAATGGACTTCGATGACGAAGATGGTGAAGGGCCCAGTAAATTCTCAAGGTGAGTTTACTTTACCTTTCTTAAGCCAGTAGCCAGCAGTCACCTGACTGGCATGAACAGGCACTTAGTGCCTTTCGTCACTGAGGAAGCCATTGCCTGATCGCTGAGCCTCTTGTATATGCCTTGTTGAATGTATTTGGCTTAGTGGCAGGCAGCTGTTAGTAATCCTGATGTGTCCCAAGCCTGGCCTTGTAGTACATGCTTGAAATCTCAGAACTTGGGAGTATGAGGCAGAAAGATGGCAAATTCAAGACCGACCTGAGCTACAGAGCAAGATTCTGTTTCAAAAGAAACCCATAGCAAATGGGGTGGGGGTAAATAATTAGTTCTTAATCCTGTTTGCTTTTAGGTTAAACAGTGACAACTAACTTTAATGGACTCTCTTTTAAAAAACAAAACAAGCTAGAGTTCAGGTATAGAGAGAATTATCAACATGAATCCTGTTGGGTGTTGTTGTTGTTGTTGTTTTTACTATGGAAAACAAGGAGAAACAGGAAATATGGAGCCTGTCTGGGTTGGTTTCAAGATCCTGACAATCAAGCTACTAACTTGTAACAGCATCATTGGCTGACTCTGTGGCACTGGCCTGGGTATGCCAACCTTTAAGGAAGGCTCTCGGGTCAACAGTGCTGGTAGGATCAGGTAGAACCATGGCTTCTGACTCTTCCAGTTTGTTCTTTTTGGGGCATTTTGGGACATGTGGACATGTGCTGAAGGAAGGTATCATTCCTCCATTCTTACCATACTTTTCATCTGTACCATCTTCTTATAGCAGGACTTGCCTTGATGTCCCCATCCCTGAGAACTCCTTCTTGGTTCTTGTTGACCTTAGAAACTTGCTTCCAGTGATGGCTGCTTGCCTACTGTATTCATACTCCAGTTGGACTGAAAGTGTTGGATGTTTGAAGCAATTTTGAGAAGTGTGATGTCCACACAGCACATTAGACTGGCTGTCTGCTTTTCTGCATGCAGGTTCTTTTGATTCTTTGTAACCATAACCAGAATGATAGCTGTGAATTGAGTAGTGTTCTCTACAAATGCAGGAGGAATGAATGTCTTGTTCCTGTCCAACAATTTCCAGCCTTCAAGTCCATAGTAAATATTTCCTCATCCCACAAACTTTTCCCCCTGAGACCAGGCTCATCCATTTCCCAGCTTCATCCTCATCTGAAGCATGAGAGATACAGTAAAAACCCATTTTAACACATTAAGGGCCTTGGAATTTCCCATCAAAACAAGATGTGAGCTCCAACAACAGTTGATTATCAACAACAATTATCTCTTCCTATGCAGATATGACCCATCTTCTTGGATGTCCAGGTCTCTAAAGATGTATCTTAGTAGCAGGAGTGCTCCGTTCCTGGAAATGAGCCAGTCTCAGAAATGTGCATCTATCTCTCTCCCTCTCCCTCTCTCCCCCTCTCTCCCTCTCCCCCTCTCCCCTTCTCTCCCTCTCTCCCTCTGTCCTAGAACTTTTCCCTTGCTGCACAGCCTCTTTGTAGAAGGAAGAATGACATGGAGTCCTCTATGTCAAAGTTTCCCTTGAGACTGCATACCATAACATTTTAACCTCAGGAAATGATGATGCTTGGTCTCAGAGCATAAAGAGGAAGAGAAACATGGAGTGACATTTGCTTGGCATTGCAGATCAGTGTCAGTGGTGAAACAATAGTCGATATACACAGAGTCCATTGCTTTGGGCCCAACTATGAGGAGGGAGTGACCCCAACTCTGTGTAACACTCTGAGCCTGCTAGTGAGTCACATGTTACACAGTCAAGTTCAAACCTTTGCTTCTATCAACCACATCCTTTCCTCTCTGTGCCTTAAAAATAAGAGAGAGAAAGAGAGAGATGGAATGTGCTTCCAACATGTGCTGTTACTTACAGAGCTGAGTTCATGGGACCCCAGAGGCACTGACTTCATTATAATAGGGTATTTGAAGTAATCCATGGCCGAGGAACCTGTGGGCACATCTGAGTTGCTCAGAGTTTGGGAGACAACCAAGTACACGCCCTACCTTCCACTTAACCATCCAGAGTCTCCGGCCAGCCTTGGTAAGGTACACTCCAAGGCCTCTCCCATTACCTGCTTCCATGCCTGCAGTCAGTCTGTAACAGTTCCATCCGGCAAGGCCTTGGAGAATGTAGAAACTGTGATGCAAGCCAGTCCCATCCTTATTCGTTGATTCGTAATCTGAGCAGATGCAGTACCATGATCTCTGTCCCCTGATCTGAGTCTAGTGATCATTTCCAGCTTTTCTCAAGGATGGTCCTAGGACCCATATGTTCTGCTAAACATCATGCTTCATACCTTGACCTTGCACTTGGGAAATATGGTCCAAGTCATAGCAGCTGACTCATGCTTCTTGCATTATGGCCCCGTCGAAGCCGACCTCAAGTGGAACAGGGAGTAGACAGGAAGCTGTGTTGTCCTGCCTGATCTCATGTGGACACTGTTAGGGAGCTGAGTGTTAATGTGGGTGCCCAAGGGGGACAGTGACAAAGAACCCTCAGGGTGGTAGCAGTGGGTGACATGAACTTCAAAAGAGGAGGTCTCTTTGCTCAAGAGGGTCAGGAATGGAAATACAAAGCTTGCCTTCCTTTCCCAGCACGGCCTACGGAGGCAGCCTCCACTTGCTGGCACCTGGCTTGACTTCTGTTCCCTCTTGAATTCCATTATTGACTCCCAGGCCCTAACAACGCACAGAGATGAACTCTCTGTCTCTAGAATACTCTGATCCCACACCAGAACAAAACACAAACCTCCCTAATGGACACCAGGACCTAGTGGCCCCCTCAGAGGCCTAAGCATCCTGACAGCACACCCAATCCACAAGCCTGCACTCAGTGTGAGGCCCAAGCATCTCACAATGCCAGGCATTCCAAGGTGGCTTCCCACTTTAATGTCACAGGATGTTCCTGTGTTACAGGTGACATCAGTTGCCACCAGCGGGAAGTGGCATTTCAAGTATTGTTTCAGAGTGTGGACAGCTGACAGTCCCAAGCTATCATCAAAAGTCAATTACCCATCAGACTCTTCATGTACCTTAAATACTTGCAGGACCAGATCTACATCAGACCCCTTCTCCGTGTGTCAAGTAAGGCAATGCCAGGCACTCGGGCTTAGCACATGACTGCATGACTATTCTCACTTAGTCTTGCCTTCAGTGTTCTAGGTTCTGGGGTTCCTGCATGTATCCATTTAGACTTCTATTTAAGGAGTCCTCCTCATTACATACTTTCATACCATCCTGTATAATCTTAGCCTTTAGGTCATAGGAAAATGGCACCATGATTGTGCCCACACCTCCTGGAGGTCACAAGGAAAGTTTTTGAAGTGCCCCCATTTCATAAATGTAAATCAAAATGGCTGACACCCCCCCCCACACACACACACACGTACTGCTCCAAGTAAACTCACACAGCCAGCTACACCTCCTTCTTTGCCCTTGATTCCTCCAGTTGTCCCCCCTGGAGCAAGGCCCTAGGTCTTCTTAGTCCAGCCAAATTGTCATTTCCTCCTGCATCCCAGCTGTCCTTGCTGCAGAGTCCTGACCCTGTTCCCACATATGCAGAGGTGGATTTCCTTACAGATGCTGCCTGGCTCCCAGCAATTATGGGTACTCATAGACAGTACATTCACAGGCCTAGCAGATCGAGCCCATTGTCCCCTCCCCTGGAGGAGAAGATGAACTTGACCTAGTAAATAGGGTCTTAAGGATGTGCCTTTCTCTTTTCATAAGATGGCATTCCCTTACTTCTGTATCCTTGAGGGCTTCAAAATGAAATCTTACACATCAGTGCATACCATTTGCTTCTCAGATCTTGTTGCCAGGCAACTGGCAGTTCTCAGCTCTTTTAACACACTGTTAGTAATTCAGGTTTATTTCATAGAAAATCTAAGATTATTTTATCATTTTCTGCACTGGTCAGTGAGTGTGATTTCCAGCTTTTAGATATTGCTGTAATCATTTTCTTCCTTTATCTCAGTCCACACACTGAATTTATCTATGGATCCATGAGAGGACCTCAAAAATACCCCTCCCAATGTTTATAGGAAACTTAGTCCATAGCAATATGGCATTGTTGGTTACCACAGACACTATCTGAACGCTTTAGACTTGCCTCAGTAGGTTTGGGGTCACTACTGAAGGACTTCAATGGATCACACTTGCATTTAGAGAACTGCCAGTCTGTCTACAATATAAGGTCTGAGATGGAGGAAAAAGAAAGACGAGAGGAGGCTTAGCCACATGGCACAGGTGGTGAGAACTGCCGTGGGCACGGGCATGAAGAAGGGAGAAGAGTCAAGAGGTTTTTGCAAGATTTTGGCAAACAGAATTTTGTGGTGAAGGAGCTGTTTGGCATGTGCTAGACTAGAGAAAAGTCAGAGTAGACATTGTGTTCTTATGATTCAGAGGGGTGCTGAGTGACAGAATATGGACTGGAGAGAGGAGAGAAGAGGACCCAGGGAGAAGTGTGTGGGGCTGAGGGACATCCCAAGGTCAGAATGAGACTCCAGATGGAGAGGGCAAGTTCTCCTTGTGGGTTGCTCTGCAGAGGAAAGCCTGTTTCACATGATCCCACAGGAACATGCAAGGAAGTGTGGAGGGAGCTCTGGGTCCTGCCTGAAGTATCTTCTGCTCAGAAGTGCCTGAGCTTCTCCTTAGGTCATCAGCCCATGCACTCTCAGAGTACACTTCTCAGTGGCCCCAGGAAGTGTGAGCCGGCGAGGTGGAGTTACACACCTCTGGGAGCTCTCCCTGCTTCTGGCCTCCTGGACAAATGTCCAGCTGAAAACCATGGTCTGAACCGTATGACCGGCTTTGTGGTTGTGGAGGCAAGGAAAGGGGCTCTGGGCTCTGGTATGTCCATGGCAAGACCTGTGTTCAAGAGCTAACCGTCCTCTGTTCAAATTCCCGCTTGCATCACTTTCCCTGGCTTGGAAATATCCCACCCTGACCTCTTCTTACCTGGTTGACCTTCTCTCTTTCTCTCTCTCTCTCTCTCTCTCTCTCTCTCTCTCTCTCTCTCTCTCTCTCTCTCTCTCTCTCTCTCTCTCTCTCTCTCTCTCTCTCCCTCTCCCTCTCTCCTCAGAAGCTCCACTTCTGCTTGGGGGAGATAGACTTCCCTGACCCTGGGGAGTCCTTCCTATGTATAAGAACATCACTGCCTCACTGGCATCTTTCCAGTTAATCACCTGTGGGTGGGGTTGGCCTCCAGAATCTGCTTGCTGGTCTTAGCCTGTCTTCCTCCTCTCTCCTACATGGCTCATCTACCTCTGAACCTCTCTAAAAGGTGATGTCAGCCACAACAGCAGGGCCCATTGGCCCATTAGATTTCTCACTGTGATCTGGCCTGCTCCCCAGCTTCCCAAGTTCCTCAATTTCCTCTTGCACTCGGTCTGCCCTTCCTACAGGGACGTCTCTTCCTCACTCAATGCTTCTTCCCACTCTTAGACCTTCCTTTGACCCTCGAGGTAAACCCTCTTCCCAGAGCACACCTCCATTTTCTGCTGCCACATAGGTCTAACTCCACCCACTGTCGTTAACCCCTTCTAGTCCCTCCTCTTCTATGTCTTTTTCTTGCCTGCCTTTTACCTTCCATGGCCTTTCCAAGCATGTGATCAGATCCCGCCTCTGGGTTCTGCTGTGCACAGCCAATGTTTACATCCCTACTTAATGGCCCTGCTGCTTGAAGACCGTGTGCACTTCCTTGTTTTCTTTAGCATTCTCTACCCATTATGGGGCTGGCTCAGGACTCCTTGAATGAAAATTATGCTCCAGAAGGCTCACACCAGTCCACCACAGGGGCTGCTGTTTCTACAGAGGGTCTCTCAGCACACACAGCATGTGCATTGTCACACCTTTGGACCTGATTGTCATGTTGTCCCGCTTCCCGGAGTGTAAGAATGATGAATACATGCAGTGTGTGGAGCAGCCTTGCCTGGGGATCTTCTTTTCTTATTCTTGGTGTCATTTTCCTTCCCAAAGAAGCCAGAAAACTCTCCATTCTGCAGCAGCAGCAGCAGCACCGGGTGTGATTTTAGACTCTGTTTCATCCCAGGGAACAGCAAGTGTGTTGAATGAGGTTGGCTGTTACTCTCTTTTGAGCCTAAAGGTAATAAATAATTCGAGGCAGAAATATTCTCCCAGCCCTTCTGTTGGTTTTTCATTTTAAGGATCCCAGAAATGGAATTGGGTAATTCCTTGAAGTATTTTTTTAATGGATTATTTGTTAGTAAGCCAGGATCACACCTGTTCTGTTACTATTCTGCAGGAAATATACTGGGTGTAGAAGAAAGGCATGTTCACAGCTTTATATAAAGTGAATCTGCATCATCAGTGGTCTCCTTAGTGACACAAAGAATAGTAAGGCTTGCAATGTGTTAGATACTGCAAGCCCATTGTCAGCTGAGAGTTAAAGACAAAGGCATTTGATACAGTCAGGCATCTCAGCCTAGCTTGGGTGACCTTTAGCCAGATTAGAACACTCACATCAATTTGTGGCTAGCTAAGCATCAAACACATCCCTGCTTTATAGTGAGGTGTTAAGGATTCATAAGTATTGCAGGTAAAAGTAGCATGACTGTGTGGGTATTTGCCATTATCGGGTGCTTTAGGTATTTTGAGGTACAGTGTTCACTGAATGGATTATTACCATCAAATAATTGAAGGAACATAGGTGGAGGCTATCTTATAGTGAGTGCTTCATATCTTGAGGGAAATAAACCACATGGATAAGCAGTCAGGAGCTACATTTGTAAATGCATGTCCACGCATTCACGTGTAAGATCATACTTGTACACAGTAAGCCTGCTAGAAAGTTTTGATTTTTCCATGCTCCCTGGTATTAATTTTGCATGTCCCAGAAAAGTCCATAGGTATGTGTATAATTTAGGAAGGGCCAGTTCAAATTAAGAGAAGGAGGCCACAGAGGTCCATGTTCCCCACACATAGCACATGAGTTTACAGATGTGTTAGGGCTTCAATCCACAACTATACAAAGCACTGAGCCATTATGAGTTAGGTCCAGGAATTTGGCTATCTGATGTTAACAGTGTATTGTTTTTATCCCAATGTCTGCTGACCGACCCCTGGTCTGATCCTTCTCTTTTTCCCTCCCCCTGACCTCTTGCTTTCTGGGAAGAGAGAACCACAGTGAGATTGAGCGGCGCAGGCGGAACAAGATGACTCAATATATTACGGAACTCTCCGACATGGTTCCCACCTGCAGTGCACTGGCTAGGAAGCCAGATAAGCTCACCATCCTGCGCATGGCGGTCTCGCACATGAAGTCCATGAGGGGCACCGGCAACAAATCTACTGATGGCGCGTACAAGCCTTCCTTCCTCACTGAGCAGGTACCGCGACATTACTCCTCTGGTGTTGTGGCCAGTGCAGAATGGAGAGACCCTTAAGGTTATAAGCTGGAGATAAGTTATGTAGGAACATGGAGTTGGGGAAGAGGTGAAGGCAAGAAATTTGGCTTCCATTCTTCAGAACGAAGTGCTCTTCAAGAGTTGCAGATCTGACTATTTTCTGCTCTTTTGGCTTCCACAAACCTCAGCAAAGAGTAGTTTAAAACACAATGTGGTGAGCGAGCTGACGAAGGAAGATGGCAGTGATACGATAATCCTTATATAAGGGTATCGAGATAGCCATGCCATCAAAGTCACAACAGCAGTGATGGTGTTGCCTACAGGGTTGTCACAACCAGCACTGGCAGGCACTCAGGGTCCTGGTTCAAGTCGCATCTTTCTGTGCTGTTCATTTACTTTAGCTGACAAGCTACTGCTCTTCATCACTGTTTGACGGGTGAAGAAATCAAAGCTTAGAGAATTTCCCGGGCTCAGTTGCTTAGAGAAGGAACCGGACGGAGACTGGTCTACTGGGCTTCCCCAAAGCCATGTTTTTACACCCATGCTAAGTGGAGAGAGGAAAAACATGAGAGAGCGACACGTCATCAGTAAATGGGTTTGCGTGAGCCTGGAGGCTTGTCTTCTGAATCCTTATCTTTCCCTTGGTGATCACAGTGAGCATCAGCTGGTACTTAAAGCTTTAGCTGACTTGTCTAACTAAACATAAAGCTTTGGTTTCCACAGCTTTCCTAAGATAAATGAGCTGATGGATTTGGTGGAAAGAGGTGAAATGACATGGTTGTCAGAGGTGTTAATTTGAAAGAACCAAGTATCTCAGGTGTGGAATCTTGAGTAATGGAGTGTTTAACAAGACAGAATGTGAGGCCAGAATGAAATTGAGAGGAAGGGACTGGGTTGTACCAGGGGCTGTGCTCAGGACAGAGGCTGTGAGGAAATCCCAGACGGAGCACAGAAGAGCTCAGCATAAGGGCCTTTAAGAGAGGCACAGTGTGTGCAGAGGGAGAACAGAGAAGGCACGAGGGGTCATCAGCTTTGCGGTGCAGAGCATCTGTCCATGTTGTGACAGCAGGTGTAGAAGAACAAAGAAAATAAACCGACTCCATTCTGTTTCCTACACAGGTATTTTGGCAGGTGCCTTACCTACTCTGATCCCCTTTAAGTCCCCCCCAGGGGTCACTTCATCCTTCATGCTGAGGGTTTCAGGAAGAAGGTAGAGGCCATGTTTGGTCTTAGATAGGGAGCATGGTGGCCCAGGTACCGCCTTCTACCCTCATTTCCATCTCTGTAAAAATGAAAAGCATGTTAGCCCCCAGCCCTATGAATGTGTTGAGGAAGGGGTCCCTGTGTAGACTGCTTAGCATGGAGATGTGGCTCTAATGAATATTAATGGTGAGGCATGACCTGCTAGGAATTCAAGTACTACCAACACTAGGGTCAGTACTATAAATGTTTTCCCTGAATTTATTTAATCCTTATAAAAGGACTCTAAGCGACTACAGGAGGATTGCAGAGAGAAAGCAATTACACATTTATGTGCCCTACCATGCTTGTCTCTTGGTCACATGGACATTTACAGAGCCTTCCTATATGGCAAACCATTCCTAAGCCCTGCACACTAGAAGCTCATTTAACCCACCACCCTCCCAAAATTTCACGGAAAGCAAGCTTTCTGGAATATCAGAAGTCAAAGCCATTACAAACCATGCCAGAGTTTTAAAGCTAAGAAGGGCATGGATGGGGTCTGTTTTACTCCCAAACCCATACTGATTCACTGGAGAAATGAGGAAAGGCTGCTTATGAACAACATGCTCTCAGATGATGAACCTCAGGAGAGAGGGTGGGAAGAGATGAGCGAAGGCGACTCTGTCCCGTTAGACCTTTACAAACAGGGTAAAAACACATGCATAGGCAAAGCCACACAACCTCCTCCAGTGACATAGAATTCTCTCCTGCCCTACACATCTTACCCCATTTTTTACAAGGATCTTCCTGTTGGGAGGACTTTTCCTGAAACTGAGAAGGAAAATGCTGATGTTCATAGAGCCACAGACACATCTGAGAGACACAGGATGCAGAAGTGCACATGGGAAATCCACAGCGCAAACCTTTTGGTTGAAGAAATGCTGTGACATCTGCATCTACCCTGGTTTCCCAGGCTTAATGTGTTTGAATTGCTCCCTGGTCAATGCCTGAATACAACCACAAAGTTCCTAGGCTGTGTTCCCAGAAGACCAAGGTCTTCTAGGGGCTCGGGCACTAGGACATCTCTCTGACCAGAGGCTCTGGAGTCTATCTTTTGCTTCCTCTCAGATACCCCTGACTGTTGAATGGTAACCATTCCATATGGGATTGAGTTTGAACATTTGAGTCTCGGATGGGGAGAATGGTTGCTTACTGCTGACCAGAGAGGATGACTTTATTTTTTGGGGCCTGGACAGTGTGTGAGGAGGTTGGAGTAGTGGGCAGACTCTGGCATTTGTGGAAGAGTTAGCTTCGTACCTCCTGCAAGCCAGGAGTCAAGGTATTTTATTTAGCTTGATGAGAAAGGGTGTAGATAGTTACCAATGAGCTGCTTTTAGGCGTGGATATCTCATTGTATAAAAGTTGTCTTGTTCGTGACCCCCCCTGAGGTGACAGCAGGGCTTCCTGCTGCTCATCGATCAATCCAAAACACTTATGTGCCTTTAATGACCGTCATATCTCTGGTAAGCCTGGTAAAAAGACGCCAGTACACCAGCCTCTTCTCAGTGTTAAGTGATGTGGCTAGTTCACTGCTCTCTGCTGCTTCTGGTCTGCTGACATGATGGTGATAGCTTTCAGAGCCCTGGAACCCCAACAGACATGTAGGGATAGCCTTGTATATAGTGCCAGAGTTGAGCTGGCACATGCCAGAACAAAAGGAACAAGAGGAACAAGAGTGCAATGTCCCCACACGAGGGAAGACTCTCTGCTGTCTTTCTACCCTCCTTCTTTCGTACAATCTGAGACCTTTCTTCCCATGCACAGGGTGCTGGGCCCTTCTGCACAGGTACTTTCCTGAGGGAAGTACCTCAGGAAAATGGCAACTCAGCAACTCCTGATTATCATTACCTGCTCTCTCGTCTCTCTATGCTGGAAACACCCCTGCTCACTCCCTCCAAGAAAAGACAATGTATTTTAGGGATGGTGCAAGCTTTGTTCATTTTTCTAAAAAATAAGGTAAACAGGTGAAACGATGTTTATCAACACAACCACTTGTACAATGAACAACTATGTACAGAAAGTTGAGGTTACTAATTAAGAGAAGGTAATTGATCTAGATGTGTTAGTACACTTGCTAACCACGGCCTTTCCTCCCCAGGAACTGAAGCATCTCATCCTGGAAGCTGCTGATGGATTTCTGTTTGTGGTGGCAGCCGAGACAGGGAGAGTAATCTACGTGTCTGATTCTGTCACTCCTGTCCTGAACCAGCCACAGTCAGAGTGGTTTGGGAGCACACTCTATGAGCAGGTGCACCCTGATGACGTGGAGAAACTGAGAGAACAGCTGTGCACTTCAGAAAACTCCATGACAGGTTAGTGTAGCTTTCTTTGTGTGGTCATTTGAGCTTAAAAATTGTTCTTTTGGTGATGGTGGTGGTGCATACATTTAAAACCAGCACTCATGAGGCAGAGGCAGGCCAGCCTGGTCAACAGAGTTCTAGGACAGACAGGGCTACAGAGAGAAACCCTGTTTTAAAAAAATGATCTTCCAGTAAACACATTGGGAAACTAGAAGTCATAAAATATCCTAAATGTGAGGTGATATATTTTATATTTTATTTAGTTGTGTATGGCTTCATTCACAGTATCTTAAATTTTAGTATATCAATTTTGTTCTGAATTTTGCCTATAATTAGTGCATAAGGCCAACAGGAGGTGCTCTTGCTACATTAGTGAGACCTATATGTTCTCTATATATCACTGTTATTCATCAATTACAAACCAGGTCTTAATCACCTGAAATACAGTTCCTTATTGAAATGTTTAAGTATGTCAGTTCTGCCATAACATAACAGACACTTTCTTCAAAATCACTTCTCTGTACAAAAACATGCAATAGATCTGCAGATTTTGGTGGGGAAAGTGGGTTGGAAGTGAAACACTCCATAGCAGATAAAAGTAAAAGTAGGAACTTACCGAAAATGCCAGCATGGCTTTAGGTGACAAAAGGAAATTCATGAGTATTATTAAGCATGGTTCTTGGTCTGGAAAAGGACATGTTTGGTTGAGGAAATGGGTCTCAGAAGGTGTTGTCACCTGTGGGTTCTCATGAAATAGTACCAGGGCAATCATGTGAAATCAGCCAGAGAGTTTAACACTAAATGTAGATAATCATGGTGAGTTGACATTCCTTTTGATAGTTGTGTAGTTGTCTGGGGGTGTGTCAGTGATATGGCTCTCTGTGGCTAGGTTCAGCCAGGTGCAGTGTTCTGTGTTCATCTACTATTTCCCATGGATAAGCAAACACAAAACTCACATTTTTCTCCAATTGTTCCCTAACATATCAGCCAAATCAGAACAAATGTATATTTTCATAACAGAAGCTATAGATGCGTTCTATTAAAGTATTTGCATTCTTTTATATAACACACATTTGTGATATATTCCTTCCTGATAGTGCTGTGTGTTGCTGGGGTTCTCATGTTTATATCTAGCACAGTGCTAAATTCTGATGGTTTGCATGTAGTAGCCACTCAGCAGAAGCCTAATGAGCAAGTGAGCCACTGTTCACTATAGTCACCGCGGGCCTCTGGAACACATCTCACAGTCTGGGTAACGCCAACTGCAGGGATTGACTGTCTTTCATAGTTTGGAGGCTGGAAATTCAATTTCTTAGTCCATTTCATCTGAAACAAACTACTATGAACCATGCATGTTTAAACATGGGGCTGAAAAGATGGCTCAGTGGCAAAGAGCACTTACTTGCTTCTCTTCCAGATGACCTGAGTTTAGTTCCCAGAATTCACATTGGGCAGCTCACAACTGCCTATGACTCCAACTTCAGGGGATCTAATGCCCTTTTCTGGCCTTTGCAGGCAACTGTACGCACATTCACATACCCAGATGCTTTTTATTTTATTAAAAATAAAAGGTGTGTGTGCCCACATATTATACATATATATACACATATATATATATGGTGAGTGCCCACTTTATGGCTCCTAGATGCCTCTAGCTGTGTTCTCACAGGGTAGAAAGGACTGTCACAGTCACAAGGGCTGTGTGCTCATGACCTAATGCTACCGTCACCCTGGGGATTAGGATGTCAACCTGCCAAGTTGTGTCAAGCATTAAGTTCATTTCATCCAAGATCATGGTGTCAGCAGGGTTACTTCTCTAGAGACCTTTTGTTAGTTTCCAGATGCTTCCCTTTGAATCCTACATGATCTTTTTTCTGTATACACTCCTAGTCTTTCGAAGGATACCAATCATATGACCTAGTTTTACCTTAATTACTTCTTTAAAGGCCATACTCCAAAAGCAGTCATACTCTGACATTCTGAGAGTTAAGTCTTCAACCTATGAATTATTGAGGGAGGGTCACAATTCTACCCATAGTATTTAGAATCAAATCAAATTTGATTCTAATTCAAATCAAATTTTGAAGACGTTGAGCTGTTTCTGAAGGAGCTGTTTTCTTCAGTGCTAATAATCTATGGATAGAGATTTAGCATGGGGTTAGGACTTGTGTATCAACCATCTCATCATGCCTGTAAAAGAACAATGCAAGCTCAGATTGAGGAAGACACTGTTGCTCCCTTGCTGAGCTGACATTGTAAGGAACACAGATTGTACATTTCAACACTTGGGAACTGTGAGAGAGAAAGAAATAAGCCAGGAAGTGTTGGTTTAAAAGCTGAAGTCACCTCCTCTGGAAAGAGCTGTTTTCCCCTAGATTCTCAGTATTTGACCACAGGATGTGGCTTCTTCAAACCCATCAGGAGACCCAGGTGGCTGGAAAAGTGATGGCCCAAGGCAATGCAGGTTCAAGCCAAGGTGCTCTTGACTGGCTAATCCGAGGCTATCTGAGAATATTTCTGTGTGAAGTCTTTATGTATTTGACTGGGTAGAAATGGCTTTGGAGAGATTGTGAGGTGCAGTCACAGTAGCCAGAGCTAGTAGAGTAAGGTTGTTCTCCAAGTGAGCTGTGGACAGCCAGATCTCTGAGCTCTCTTGCTAGCCTGGCTCCTCTTGAAAAGAAGATGGGACTGGAGATGTGAGTCCTGATCGTTAGGGTGTGAGAGAGCCCAGGGTTCCTTTTTGGAGTCACATAGTGACAAGACTGTTGACTGGGGGCCATGACTTGAAAGGTCCTTTGCAGCAGGGATGCATGTTGACAGGCATGAGGCTCACTGATGCCCAGGACAGACTGGAGGTTGATTATTGAGCATCCAAAGTGTACAATTAATATAAAAATTTTTCATTTAAAAGTCTTAAGGATTTCTTGGTGCCTTTGATTATTGGACAAGGGTCTCAAATTCTTCTGTCTCTGAACCTCTGTGATCTGAGGTTAGAAATAAATAAATATGGGCCACTTGGGGGAGTTATGGTGACAGATGCAGGATCAGAGAACTATGGAAGGCCTTCTGGGACAGAGGTGTCTTAAGAACAGCCAAACCCTCCCTTAAAGGAGACTCCAAATCTCTCCCCTAGAAGTGGACGTCCCATTCAGGACTGCAGCACTGTCTGTACTGAACATAGTCTGGGAAGAGAATGTTCTGTCTGTGCACAATGAGAGAACAAACAGGGGAGCCAGAGCAGATGTAGACTGCTCTGTTGGCCCAGGGACCTAAGAAGTGATATTTGCACAGAAGTCTGATATCTAGATGAGATAGTGGAGTTCTTTGTTAAGTCTTTCCAGAGCTAGTCAGGTGTGACCAAGGGTGGTAAGAAGAGTCTTGAAAGGGCCACAGAAGTGTGGAACATTGAAGTGGTTTGGTCCTTCTGTGAATGACTGTGACTCTCATGTTATTGAGAGTCAGTGATGACACCCTCATGAAGCTGGCAACAGCAATGTTGAAAATATACATAGTCACAGAAAGGGAGCTGGGAGACTACATTTTGTTCTGGTCTTTTCTTGGTGATCTTGGGAAGTTCCTTTCTTCTTTTATCCTTGTTCTTCTCCCAGCACAAGAGAGATTCCTAAGGCTTCTTCCAGCTCTGAATTTATTCTCTCATCTAAGGTTTCCAAATAGGATCTAATCCACTACTTAGAAAATAGGAGGGGGAGAGGGGCTAAAGTCTGGAGCAGTAACACAATAGGCTAGCACTGTGCTAAAATGCTGTCACTACCATTCCAGAAGGCAGCAATGGAGGAAGTAGGGGTGTCTCCAATAACCTCTAACCAGCCACTGGTTACACCAGTTGATGTCTCTGAGTGCAGTGTTCGCCAACTGGCAGTATATGCTGAATATTGATGTGTTTTTCAATAGATCTACTCATAAAATCAGGTGCTGTACTGACTGCTTGACAAAAACTGAATGGAGGTTTGCAGGAACCTAACCCTGGCCTTTCCTTAGGAGCAGTGGTTCAACATTTACTACCCAGTGTCCACAGTAGCTTTATGAAGCACAACTGTATCAAATAATGTGAATTGATCCTGATTCTTTTTTATGCATCCCAGCTTTCCTTTGTTTTTTGTGGGGCTCTCAAGCAACATCACACATTTACGTGTAGTTCTAGGCTTGGGGCCTCTGGCTGTTCAGTAACTAACTTGCAGAATGGCTTTCTGCCAGAGTCTCTGTGAGGGTTCCAGACTTGCCTTTCTTAGCTCTGTTTAGATTCCTCTGCTCTGTCCCGGCCTGACCCATCCTGAGGGCTAAGGAGACTCAGAGCCAGGCTTCAAGGCCAGCTTCTCCATCCAAGGCACTTGTACCCACACTGAACTCAGCCATCAGCACTGAAACTAGTAGCTGGATATAGGGTACTGGACACACCACCTGCTTCCTCCACAAGGCCATTGCTGCCTTCTGGAATGGTAGAGACAGCACTGGCCTGTCTTGTTATTGCTCTAGGTTTTAGCCCCTCTCCCATTTCAAAGTGACTTTTCAGAGGAATGAGGGATGCTAAGCAGCAGTGTATAAGGTGCTCCTGATGAGGAGAAGGTGTTGTTGAGACAGAAAGGTACCTTGTAGTTAATGGGGCTGCAGAAATAACCATTTTAGATCTCTGAGTGATCTGAGCAGTCACTCTCAGTGGGGAAGGACTGAAAACTGTGTAGAAAGGCCCAGGGTTTTCCAGGTGGCAACAAGCCCTCTAGTTGTAACTGGATATATCCAAGCACTATGTTCAGAAAGCAAGCAGGGGTCAGCAGAGACGCCCACCCAGGAGACTAGGAGGGAGACTATCCTCTCAGTGTTGTTTGGTGGATGAACTCTGGAAAACCTTGATCCTGGTGAGCAGAAACAGAAGGCCCTTTGCCAATGACTCCAGCACCTCCCTGGGAGGAATGACTTCTGTTCTCCAACCAGAGAGAGGATGTGGGAAAGGTTAATCTGTGGGCATTTTGAGAGGAAGTTCATTTGGGCCATGTCCCCTGCATTGCCTTCTGTGGTTAGGGATCTGCCGGGTTCTCCTGCATTCAAGTGATTGGGTCAGCATTTTGGGTTGGAATAGGGAATAACTTTGAACTAGACTGCCTGATGGTAGAAGTGGGTGCAAGCAAAGAGTAAACTAGCTTACTTACTTACCTTCCTTCATTCATCCCTTCCTTCCTTCCTCCCTTCCTTCCTTCCCTTTTCAATGACCATTTATTCATTAATTCATGAATACCTGTTTTAGATGTCTGCAGACAAGTCACATGGGATGCAGCTCACCCTTCGATCATTCTCTCCAGCTCCTCACATCCCAGCTTCTACTTTTGAGTAAACCCCCATTTCCCAACTCTTGCAGCCTGGATTCTTTGTCATAATTTGGGGAGAACCCAAGCTAGGTTGGTCCCCAAGGCTTCATCTGGAAAGCCCCTCTGTATGAGTCACTTACCCCAATCAGCTGTGATTAAGCATTCCTATCTCCTTTTGAGTTTTGCTGAAGTCCAGGGATGCTTTGAATCTTGGATCACAGTATTTGGCCTGCCTCCTCTCCGGGCACAGATAGCTGCTTGGAGAGCCGGCCACCAGGGAACCATTTTCAGGCAGCTGTGCGTACAGCCTCTCATCAGGCATTTTCCATGAGAGCTTCAAGATGCCACATACACTCGAGAGTCTCCTGGCCTGTCTGGGAGAGAAGACACTTGTAGGATTTTAGATGCTTGTGACTTTCATTTTCCCACTCAACCCTAACAGTGAAATATTAATACCTATAATTAATCCACTTACATTTCTATGGCACTTTTTATGCACTGTAGAGAATAACTACCCACACTGCATACAAGATTCAGTCACAGAGTACTGGCAGATATATTCACCCAGGGTTTGGGGAAGGGACCTGGACCAGGTGATAACTCTTAGGCACAAAGGAGAGATGAGAACCTTACATTTTCTGGCCTCCCCTGCTTCATTGCAGTCCTGAGTATCCAATACCCCTTCAGTCCGCAATCAGCCCAGCGCAGCAGCTCATTCCAGGCAGGTCAGGGTAGCACTGAAGGCTCAGGCGCACATGAGAGGTGCATGGTGTCAGAGTTGTGGGCCCGAAGCAGACGGTCCAGGTGTCTCGCTGCCTTTCCGTGGTCTCCAGCAGTGATTCTCAGTGTGGTTCCCAAGCAGCCATGTGAGCATCACTTTGGAACCTGCTGGAAATGAGAGTCTCAGCTTACCCTGCACCCACTAAATGAGAAACTACAGCCCAGCAGTCTGTCTAGTAACCCACCTGCCAGTCCTTGAGATGCACACTGAACTTTGAGACTTACAATTCGGTGACACCATTTTGTCACTTTTTGTCAAGTTCCTCAGCTTGAGTCCACTTGATCATGTCAGGTTCTTTGACCTCAGTTTAAGTTCTACCTCAGAACAGTAGGGGACAGAATACTCTGTGAAGTTTCTAATTAATGTTGGAACTCTATTCATATTTATCTGTACTGGGTAGGTCAGTCTTGGTGAGATTTGGCAAGAGTGTTTTATGGACTATTAGCACCTGAATCTTCTAGGAACTTTTTGAAACATAGACTCATTGAAGGTCTGCTGCCAGACAATCCAAAGGCTAGACAGAGACAGAGTGCACAACACAGGATGAGTGGTCCTGGGAAAATAGCTGGCAGTTGTCACATTGGGTCTCAGTCCACCCAAGGCAGCTGGGCCACCTTGGTAACACTGAGAGAGAGAGAGAGAGAGAGAGAGAGAGAGAGAGAGAGAGAGAGAGAGCGCAAAGACAGACCGTGTGGAACTGAGCCGTGCACTTGGGTCCTTTAGGGGAAGAATGTAAGGCAGATAATTGTTCCCACAGGAATTCTGTGAACTATGCAGTCCACCCTGTGGTATCAGTTCAGGAAAAAGATGGTGTATTTCCAACTGTCAGTCACGAAGGTAACTTCATGAAAACCATATTTTCAGATACATGGTTTATTTTCTTTGGAATACCCCGGCTTAGTCTTTGGACTGGTGCCAGAATCTGAAACCCTAAACAAGCTCAGCAGTCCATTTCTTGCCATATTAGGTAACACAGAAGAAAAAATAGTAATTCTGGATTTTATCTCAACTACTAACACCGTTATTAAGTTTCAATTGTTTGAAAGAGAAATGAAATGTCTTAATGGTTAGGGAAGCATGTTTATTTGAGTGAAGCCACTGAAAATTGCCCAGCTGTGTAGTAAACACGATCTTCAGGGCAAGTGCTTGCAGTTGGGCTTTCAGAGGTGCCCAGTAAGTGCACACAAGTGTAGAGCGGAGCACTGCAGCGGTTGTTCTGCCTTTCAGAGACACTCCCACTGGAAACCACAGCGCCTTCCATCCCAGATGCTTCTCTGGAGCTGGTTCAGTTCTTTCCCGTTAAATATTTACACAACCTGTCTTGTTTTGCTTCATGAAAACATGGCACGCCGATGCCCCGGAACTGTTTGTGTTTTTCTCTCATATTTTATTTTGAAATTGATTTCCTGAATCTGGACAGAGCTCCAGCCTGAGCTGCTTGGTTCATTATGATGGTGGTGTCACAATAGACCAGGGAGCCTGGGCAGTGTTTCTGCAAAGGCTGCAGTCTCCAGCAGGGCCGCCTTCCTTGCATGCTGCCAAAAATCCCCCGAGATGATCTAGTGCAACTCAAGCATGGGACCAAACAGGGGATGAGGAGGCAGGCATGGGGACACAGGGAGGCAGTTAGGGGAGGTGGAGGATCCTGCCCTTGATCATCTGGCCCTGGTGACATTTGCAGATCATGATTTTTTACCATGAGAACTAATTAACTCAGATGGACTCACTTCCTCCTCTGTAGATACTGACAACAATGTATTTCCTAAGGACCCATAGAGAGCATTTCAGAGCTAATCTGTGAGAAAGCCATGATGGTTGTGTTTGGAAATTAACATTCCATTCATTTCAGAATAATTGAGAATGGCACTGAACCGCTAACATAGATGGGTGACTTTCCAAATGCCCCACTTGTCCTGTTTCATTTCTTTTCTTGTCCCCTGATAGTGTCTTGTCAGCATAGGCTTAGAAGGAACACGGGGAGAAAAGCTGGACTTCTCGTCGTCTCCTAGTTCTGTTCATTCCGTCATCCGTCAAGCACAGGCTCCCTAGTACTAATGAACTTTATCAAGTTACTATGCTAAGTGTTAGGAATGTGGTAATGAATTAAACCAAAGTAGCCGGGTTCTTGTGGATTTTACAGTTTATGGGGAACAGACACCAGAAAAGAATTCATGTTTAGTACACATAGCATGGTGGGTCATAGCGTAAGGTCCTCAAGGACAATGAAAGCCAGTAACACAGTATTTGACCTGTCTAGATGGATTGGGGAAGGCCATGGGGTAAGAACTGCTTTGTAAGATATGTCAGGGAAGCCAAGGGTGAACCAGGTAAGAAGGTCAATGGAAGGGAGGCGGTACATATTCCCAGAGCATCATCAGCCCCTACACCTTAGCGTCTCAGGGTTTCCAACCAAAGAGATCCAGTGTCCCTATTGTGTGTGAGAAGCTCACTATGGCCGTAGCATGGAGGATGGGAACAGGAAGCCAGATTGACTGTGTGGGGAAGGAAGAGTTCATCTCAGAAACATACAGAGGCTTCATCTCAGGGAGATGTGGTGGGTTAGCTCAGGAGATGGGAGGATTCAACTCATGCATGTGTGAGAGTTATCCTGGGAAAAGAGATGATGCAGGCTAGGGCTGGGTGAGGGTGTTTTCCTCTGTTTGCTATAATGAGTGATCATAATCTAAGACAGCTTAAACAATGGGAATGTCTTCTTTCACAGCTCTAGAGTTCAGAATTCTGAAAGACTAGTGAGAACTTGATTGGTTCCTTCTGTGTGTTCTGGGTGGAAATCCGTTCTAAGCCTCTTGATCTGTGCCTCCTACATTACTTGGTGTCTCAGTGTCTAATTCCCCTCTTATCAGGATACCAGTTATATTGGACTAACACCTACTATTAGCTCTAGTGTAATTTTTTCTATATCTAAAAAGACCTTATTTCCAAAGAAGGTATACAATTCTTGGAGGATGTGAAGTTGGGGGAGTACGAAATCAAATTAAATCCAGGTCTTAAAAAGGGGGAGATAGAAGGAAGTGGTCATATCCAGGAGAACTTTAGGTGTAAAAATCAATCAGAGGAGTTGACACAATGACTCTGGTTATTTTTGGGTCCAAATAGGAATGTCTTTTGTCAACTTTTAGCTGACCTGTGTGCTTACGGGTAAATTGTTTCTACTGGGCATGAGTTTAGCCATAGAAGGAGTTGGAAACTCCCCTCGGTGTCACTGAGCTCTTGTTGTTGAATTCAGTCACAGAAATTATCCCTCCCTGTGGTGTGTTGTGGTTAGTGATGGTCCCCGAACTCACTTAGCTTCTATGCATAGATCAACTCAGCTGCAATGTGACCTGCTTGCTGATAAGCTTATTCAGGGATGTTATAACTAGAACCATCCTGCTCTATGGCTCAACACTATCAAAATTCCAAGAATGAATCTTGCAGTTCTGGAGGTGGCGTGTGACTTAGCTTGCCTCAGCATCTTAGCATCGTGTCCATTCGGCTGGGAATGGAATATAGATTGAGCCATGCTGCCCAAGCCCGCCGCTGTTCTTTAGCTGATCCCTCTTCATTTCTTCCCAGCCTGACCACTTAACTGACATGGGTTGACATGAAAAGCAATATGTTCTTGTCTACACTGATCAGGTCTGCTGGGGTTGGAATGCAGACCCTGTCAGATCCAAGAAGCCAGCCTACCTCTTCAGGATTCTTGCTTGTACTTTCATAGCTACCTGAGTTCTAAGGTTGGGCTTCTGTCTGTCTTCATTTGCCCTTCTTCTGACTCGGTTCAACATCTGATGTATGAGTCCTAGCCAGTTCCCCCCCCACCCCCCACCCCCGCCTTGGATCAGACCTACAACTTTGCTCGGTCTGCATTGGCAGAAGCAGATTCAGACCCATGCCTACCTGTGCCTATGGGGACAGAAGAGGGCCTTAGTTCCCCTGAAACTGGAGTTATAGACTGATGTGAACCACCACATCAGTGCTGGAATTGGAGCTCAAGTCCTCGTCCTCTGTGAGAGCAACAAGTTTTTTCAACCTCTTAGCCATCTCTCCAGTCCCATCATCTGTATTTTTAAAAACAACTCTGTGGTTCCAGCATGAACCAGAATCTAAATTCCAATATCCATGATACAATCTCTGGGAACAACAAAAAAATAAAAGGAAAGAGACCACAAACAGGGTACAGTTCAATCTATCCAGTACCTAGGAGAGAAAATTCAGAAAGATGAAAAGGCTACTTTTAGCTACTTTTCCTCCACCAAGAAACAGAATGTTAAAGACATATAGCATGCTGGGAAATCCACAGCATCTGCACTTTAAACACTGCCAGAGTCTCCACTTCTTAACCAAGTATCTTTCATCTTAACCTTGATACCCAAGCAGCGAGTCCACAGACCACCCCCCACCCCTTCTAGAAAAGGAAACTATGATAAAAAATAGCCCGGGAATGGTATTGTTTTCAGGAAAATATAATTATTTCGAGTTGTTTGGAACGTTTTGAGAGACACTGAATCATTGCTTCCTGGTGTTATGATTTAGATCTTGGTAAAAACCTCACGTGATGGTCAGACTTTGTACAACCTTCAGTTAAAAATAGCTTGATTGCAAAACCCCAGCGTGCTCAAGAAAATTAAAATAGTTTCCTCCAGCTTCACCAAAGAATGACACACATCTCCCCCTGAAGTGGCATGACCCAAGGCAAACGGTTGAATGGAAATTCACGAATAAGCTCTGTCTTTCCTCTTCACTGCCTTTTCAGTGAATGCTAATTGAAGAAAGCATCTGCATCCAGTTTTCCCTTTATTTTTGTAAATTCTTTGCTTACACCCGGAAGAAAAGTCTTCTCTGCCAGTTGCGTGCTTAGGCATTGATCCAATGGAAAGATGCATGGATGGCTTGCAATTTTCCCCTTCAAGTGATGACATAAATTACTCCCCAGTGAGCTATTTACAATGTCGTTCTTTAACCCTGACCCATTGCACATGTTCTGGGGACTGAGAATCACAAGAGCACTATATAGTGAGGTCGTGGAGGCCAATCCCTCCTGTCATTTATATCTCTCCCCCTATGACTCGCTTGTGACATTGCCTCATGGCTTTGAATGTAGGTAGCGATAAAGCCAGCTACCTTGGGAGAGAGCCATTTCCACTTCAGAACAATATGTTTGTATTCAGCACACTAAGTATTGTAGCCCATGTATCTGCCACTGGATCAAATAGCACATTGAGTCATATTGGTTAGGAGAGGTGGACACCTGCAGATTTGCAGACCATCAGTGAACTGATTGCAGGGGCTACAGAGATAGATTCAGTTCTGGTTGATGACCAAGGTTGGGGTCAAGGTTGGGAATCTCCCTACGCCTCCACATTCTCCTCAGTGTTGATGTGAGGATGGTGCTCAGACCATTCCTGCCATATCTCAGCTTCCTTTTTCCTGCCTTTGATATCTTTATCTTTAGTGGAGTTGCCTAGACACAGAGCTGCACACAGGTATGTGAACACTCTTGGGACTGAATGTTGAGGGAGACAGGGAAAGGTCAGTGGAGGTAAGAAAGGAAACCAGGTTCAGGAGAGATATGACCAGCATGAATGGGGATCAGAAGTATAAATTGCACATAATTTTCCCCCAATTGGAACAAGGAAGTCTTTGGCCACCCTATCTTAAGCAGTCACCAACTCCAGGCTTGAGAGGGGAAGCTTCAGGCCAAGTAGATTCATGAAGAAAATGCAGGTGGGAGCCCATAACAAGTGGGGGAGGGACACTCCAGTCCTCCTGGGACAAGAGGCCTAGAGGAACCTCTGTGGAATATCTGAAAAGTCCTTCAAAGCAAGAGAGCCCCCTGGCAGAGCCGGTGAGACCTAAGCTTGCCCTGGTTTGCCCAAGATGATCTAATAAAGCAAGTGTCAGGTATCCTAAGACTGATGCTGAAGTAATTGGGCTTTCTGGTCTCCACTCTCCTTGGGACTGGCAACACCTTGGCTTATGACTGAGTCTAGTCCCTGAGGCTTAGTACCCATTTTTCATGAGTGAGGTGGGCCTCTTTTTTGAAGTCCACTACATGTCTTTTATTCCACAAATTATTAAGCACACATCTGTGATGGAAATGGAAGATGCAGCTGGTAATGAACTAGATATGCTCACCATCCACAGCAGAACTCCTAGAGAGACTGGGTAACAGAAAGATGGTCACATGGTAAATCCAGGATGAAAAAGCTGTGTGTGCTCAGGAATAGAGGATGCTATGATAAGAATAGTGACCCTAACTCCTATGTTGAGGGATGTGGAGCAGGGAATTGATTCAGAGAGTAGAGATTCATAATTTACAGGGTCAGCCTGTGGGATTAGCCAGTCTCAAAAGGGAAGGTTTTATGAGTGTGATGAGGAGACAGGCCAGCCAGTGACAGCCCCAGAGAGCCATTTTGCATTTGAGATTTACTCATAGCCCAAGATGCAGTCCTTAGAAGAATGTTAGCATGGTCTAATTTGCATTTTTATAGATAAAAGCTCTTCTGGCTGCTGGGAAGGAAATGTGTTTTTGGAATCTAAGAATAAGAGCTAATATTTATCTACTATTAGGAGTGCTGTGCAAGGTGACTCCACAAATATTTTTTTCTTAATCTTCAGGGCAAGTTTTAAACAGGGAATATTTTGGCGTGTGCTTCCCAGATGATCCAGCCCCATGGTTGAGGCCCACCCTCTCTCCCTGGACTATCTTTGCACATCAGTTGTGTGTGTGCAGCATCTGTCTCATGCCCTCTCCCTTCTCTTTATCCTTGACTACTGAAGTTGGCCTTTGGCTCTTTCCAAGTATCTCAGGGGTCCCTCTCCCTTATGGCTCCCCAATATTTGAGAGCTATTGTTTGGTGGAATTGATGGCCTCAGAGAAAGAGTGGCTCCACTTCCTTGCACACATGCCCCATCATTTCCTTTCTCTCCTGTACTGAGTATTCCTTCTTCCTCTTTTCATGCAACCTAAGTTTCTAATGTTTAACAAGATTGACTTTTTTAAGCTCTGGGGCTTCAGCAACAGACAGATGTATACATTGGTCCAGGTCCCTTGCAGGGAACAGGCTCCTCATCCACTCCTCTTACTAGAACCCTGCCCTTAGACGCAGCCTAACAAAACCTTTCCTCCTTACCTTTGTAGGTCAGTTGACCTCTCTGCCCTGAGCCCTGGGCCACTAGACCTCTGCTTCCTGACTTCCTCTTTTCCCTCTCCTCTTTGGAGTGTGAACACTTCTGTGAGACTCCTTTACTTCCTTCCCTGGCATGCAATTCCTTCATATAGTTACCTGTGGGTCTCTGAGGTCAGTCAGATTAGGGACCATGGTGGGGATGCTCAAATGCCCTACATTGAGGTCTGTAGTCTGCACACATCCTCCTTTGTACTTTACGTCACCTCTAGGTGGCTTATTTAGTCCAAGACAATGTAAACACAATGTGAGTATGGATCATAAATGTCCTTCAAATGTGCATGTGTTAAAGCTTACACTGTCAGAAGCTGGTAGAACCTTTAAGACTGGGGGTCCAGTGGGAAGTCTTAAGAGTACTGTGGATGGAAAGTCTTTATTTTCTTAACTACCAAGTGAAGAGGTTTCTTCAACATGCACTCCTGCTGTGATGGGTTGCCTCACCACAGAACCAAACACAGAGCGGAAGGAAAGAAAAACCAAACGATGAGCTTAAACAATTTCACCCTCTTGTAAGTTGATGAACTCTAGCATGTTTGTCATAATGACAAAGTAGACTGACGTACTCTGTAAACAGTAACTGTACTGCGTCGTTCAGAGGTGACAGTAGGAGAATTAGGCAGGCCTGTGATCAGTGCAGATGCTTTCCTTAGAGTATCTTTGACCTGTGATGCGCAGAATCTGCAGATGCGAAATGCATGAACATAGAGAGGTTGCCAACTGTATTTGCCAAACTACACTGCTGCTCATTCCTATACCCATCCTATCCCAGGTACACTTTTTTTCCCCAGGAATTCTTCAGTGTCTGTCTGATCTAATTACCCCCCACTGTTCTTTTTCATGGGTGTAGGTTTTCCTGGTATTTTGATAATTTTGATCATGTCATTAGCAAATCATGAAGCAGAGAAGTCCAGACCTGAAGTTGCCTTTTCAAACGCCTTAGCAGTCTGGCCTCCTGCCGTCCATCAGCCTGACCGTCTTCAGCCCTGGATGAATAATCATTTACCCTTGAAATGAAAACCCTCAGGCTCACATTTCTGGCATTTTTGTAGCATGATCCCCCAAGAGGAATGTATTTCTTTAAATCACACTCCAACGTATTCTAAACAGGATGAGGAATTTGTTCTCTTGTCTAAAGATTAAATAGCAGAAGAGGTGCCAGCCATAGGGGAACTGTGAGGTGATGATTTTATAATGAGTAGCAGAGCAGCAGGCTGCAGCAGGAGGCACCCCTCTAATTCCACGTTATGTTTGGAATTCAAAGGCAGGAGAGAGTTATGGGGCTCTGCTGAGAGTTGAGGGGCTCAGTTGCCGAGGTGGTAGAGGTGGTATGATCTGTTCCCTTGGTGTTCCCTGCCCCTTGGTAGAGATGTCCCCCAAGTCTTAGTCTGCTCTTTGCTTATGGGATAATTGCTCTCCAATGCTCTTTGCAGACTGCCACTGCTCTATTTTGCCATCTACTGCCTACCCCTTGCTAATTAACACCTCATTAGCACCTTTCCCAGATGGAGGGTGAGGGACAGAGGGCAGACAGTACAAACCCAACTACTTGGCAGGAAAGCTCCTTCGGAGTGTCAGTGGGACAGGGGCCGTCAGTGGCTGTTTGCCAGTCCTGATCAGCCTCACCAGAGCTTCTTTCCTTTGTCACTCCATTGTTACAGACTGGAGTCTAATCCAGACCCCAGAACCATATCCTGTGATCAGCAAGAGAAGGATGAGCAACTCGGTTCTCCACACACCTACTCCTAAAACAGACCGCAGTTCTACCTGTCAACCGTAAAGGTGCCTCCTCTGCAGAGAGGATGGGACCATAGCTACCAGTCATTCCTTCTCCCCAGCAGGCATTTCTTATAGATTGGATATGAATGCTCAAGTTACAGAGTTTTGCTTCTAAAACATACCTTATCCATGTATGTTAAAGGGAAAATCATGTTACCTTCCCCAAGACGTCCAGAGGTTTTACTCTGGTCTTATGCTTCGGTATTTGCAAGGCACATTCACTATCTATTGTCAACAATATGAAGGTGTGAGTGGGGCTGTAAGAAGCACATGCCTGGGACAGGGGAAGAGGGAGGAAAGAGAGAGGTAGCTTAACTTTCTTTTCCCTCAAGACAGTGTTTCTGTGTGTAGCTCTGGCCTTCCTGAAACTGGCTCTGAAGACCACCAGGCTGCCCTCAAACTTGGAGATCTGCCTGCCTCTGCCTCCTGAATGCCGAGATTAAAGGTGTGTGCCGCCACTGCCTGCTTAACTTCTTATATTACTTGATTTTCTCATCTCTATGAGGAAATACCTGACAGAAGTAATGTAAAGGAAGAAAGATTTACTTTGGCTCATAACTTAAGGAGAGATATGGTAGGTCATAAAAGAAAGGCACGAAAGTGGGAATGGGAAGTGGCTAGTTTCACCGGATCCACAGTCAGGGAGCAGGAAGAGTGAAGGCTGGTTAGTTGGCTTCCTCCTTTTTTACATTTTTCTTCATCTGGTTCCCTCTCTGGATGCATGGAGTGCCATCCACACTCAGGGTAGGTCTTCCCTCAGTCAAAATTCTCTGGAAACACCCTCACAGATGTGCCTCTCAGTGATTTTAAATCCAGTCAGGTTGAGAGTGAAGGTTAAGCCCTGTCCTGCCAGTGCGTTCTACAGCATCTCCAGTCCACCTGCAGCCTCTGTGTCTCCGAGCTCCAGACAGCAGGACTTCTTTGTCCGTCTTTCCCACACCTTGGGCCTGTTCCTCTTCTAGCACCACCTTTGATGGAGCTCAGAGTTCTTCCCAACAGGATGCTCCATCCCTGACACCCTCTGCCCTCTCTGGTCCCCACCGTCGTCCCCACTCTGTCTGAGCCCGGGCTGCCTCTGCACAGACTCCTCTCCAGCTCCAGCTCCCGTTGTTCAGTTAGACGGGAGCAACATCTTGCTTTTCCAGACTGTGCCCTTGTGCTGGCACTGCAGCCTACATTTCAAGGTTTCTATTGGAAGGAGGACCATCACAGATCCCTGTTCCTCACCTACCGTCTACAGGTTCGTAAACTTCTGTGCACTCTCTTCTGACAATATCATTCTGAGGAAAGACTTTCTGTTATCCTGTGGGATGGATATTCCTAGCCTATTGATTGGGTGAGATTGTTTTTGTTTTTGTTTTTTAAGATTTTATTTTATATTTACATGTGAGTACACTGTCGCTCTCTTCAGACACACCAGAAGAGGGCATCAGATCCCATTACAGATGGTTGTGAGCCACCATGTGGTTGCTGGGATTTGAACTCAGGACTTCTGAAAGAGCAGTCACTGCTCTTAACCTCTGAGCCATCTCTCCAGCACAAGGATGGGGTTGTTTTTTTGTCAGTCCATTCCTAACTGCATTCATCACACCACGTTCTCTCCTGCTGATTAGAGTGTCAAGCATCTCATGCTATATGGGAGAATTTGCTCGTCCACAGCAACTCCCCCTGAGTCAGGAAGTCATACTCAACTGCAGATTTTTAAACTATGTTAGTTCAGTTCAATTTTGAACTGGCCAGTGAGACATGCTCTACAGAACCTGCCATTCTCTGGTTCTATCATCTTCCCTCTGCCTGGTTTCCACACAAAACCAAGCTAGAGGAGCTGCATCAGCTGCTTGGTGGTCCAGATATCAGAAAGGGCCTATATTTGTTACCTTGTGATTGTTGAGATGTCAAGAGCCTAGCTTCTGTATGCTGCTTAGAACCACTGCTGCTGAAGAAAAGATCAGGATAGAGACTTGTCCTCAGAGGCTGGAGTCTTAAATCTTCAAAAGCTCATTAGAAAATGGAGAACAGATGGACAAATGTACACCGGCAAGAGCACATTGGAATTGTGAATCAGTTGCTGTCCACGTGTGCCTGTAGCCTCTCCAGGAGGCCGCTATGATTCTGCATGGAGCTATCGGAGATCTATTGTATGGAGGTCAGGTACCTACAACAGCTTACCCACTGCTTATCTGGGTTCACAAGGAATCAAAGTGCTATGCAAGAAGCTTTCCCCCAATTTCAACATAGGCACTGCTGGTAGGATTTGTGGGTAGCTTCATAGTGACTCCAGCACTTCAAGCCACAGCTTGAAGCACTTCAGTCCACAGCTGCACAGAACCAAATCCTGCCAAGAAATTGAATAGGTAGAGGTGGATGCTTATCCTGGTACGAGTTCAGTCTGTACCTTGATTCTGGCATTCTAAGATCCTCGCAGGGGAGCCCATTGATGTAGGTGGAGACTAGAAAAGTGTTGGAGAGCTGATAGACTTGGGTGTGTTGGTGAGGATACAATAGAAAAGAGCCTTCCTCCCAGAGCAAAGATTTCAGAGAGGAGAGGCTTTCTGTCTTCTTAGGACCTCAGCTTCGAGTTAGTCTCCAAGTGTTTTCTACAAGCTGAATCTCTGAATGTGGCCCATGCAGGGTACTTTGTGAGTGCTGGTCTGCAAGAAGGTCAGGCCAATAGACTATCAGGTACAGCCAACAGCTCCATCTTGGCCACAGAAAACATTTCTGTGGAAGGCTGGAGCTTTCTAACTGTGTGTGAATGTAAACCACCCACTTCACCTACCCCCCTTGCAGAACTGAACTCACATGAACTTGAACCCTCAGTGATCAAGGCCAGCTGTGTTCCCTTCCCTCCTGGGAGCAGGTACTACATTGATGGCATACTCAGTTTTTAAGAGTTTTTATAGCATTATCCTCTATCCCCACAAATAAACTGAAGCCCCGTCTATGAGCAGACAGGCTTGAGTACGAGCCAGGAGGCAGCCCGAGCCCCAAGTTTCTTAGCATCTGTGAGGTGTGGGGCTTTTTTCTCACTTGGATTCTTTCTTTACTACCACCTTGTATAAGGTGACGGGGTGGATGATCTGTTGCTCACAGCATCATATTTTGAGAATGAAAACTAACTCCCAGTGTAAGAGCTAAAATCCTGAACCACCACAGGCAAAACAGGAAGGTGTGGTTGCATTTGTAACTGTGCCTGCTTTGAGAGAACAGCTTTTTCTTTAACTCCACCCAAATGGACATGCAAACTTTCACCTCCCTGACCCCACTCGCCTAGGAACTGCTGAGACAGACTAGAGTGATCCAAACAACTCTATTAAGTCAAAGGAAAAATCAAAAAGCAATAAACAAATACACAGAAAGAATTGCCAAACCAAACCAAAGCCTGATTTCCCTAGTTTAGGTCTCTGATCCTGAAACAGACACAGGCTAGCCACAGTGCCCTACAGATGTCTGACCTTCACTGCCCTCCTGCTGCTGCCTGGTGGCTTCTATCTCGTCTTCTGTCATGGATCCTCAAGCTCTTATGTAGAGACTGGACTGTGCAGGTAACAGCCCAACTCCCTATTTCTTAGCTGGGGAACCACCTTTATTGAGTTATTGAATATATCTGGACTTCAGTTTCCTCATGGGAAAAGTAAAGCCTACTGGTATGACCAAGGAGGGAAATTGTTGAGAATGTCTGCCCAGGGCTCAGATAGACAAAAGGTATGACTGTACCAGATTCATAATAATAAGCTACAGAGAATCAATCTGTTTCCCTTCTGTGCTCCAATAGTTTTTTGTATGTCAATGGTAAGGATTTTTTTTTCCACTAAGGCTAACTTCTAAATGTCATTCTTCATTCTTGTTCTAGTGTGGTATCTGTAGCTGTGATAAAAACACTTTTACCAAAATTGACTGAAGAAAGAGGTTTATTTCATCTTAAAATTTCCAGGTGATACCACCATTGAGGGAAGCAGGAACTCGAGGCAGGAACCACTTCCTAGCTCACTCATATTCTCTATTCTCTCTCTCTCTCTCTCTCTCTCTCTCTCTCTCTCTCTCTCTCTCTCTCTCTCTCTCTTCCCCTCCCCCTCCCATCCCATTCCTCCTCCTCCTCCTCCTCCTCCTCCTCCCGCTCTGGTTCATGCTTAACTAGCTTTCTCATATTGTCCAAGTTCACCTGCCTAGGGATGGTGATGCCCACAGTGAGTTTGGGTTCGTCCACATCTATTACCAATCAAGACAGTCCCTCACAGATAATATAATCTGACTGATCCTTCAATTGAAACTCCTTCAGATGATTCTAAGCTGTGTCATCTTGACAACTAAATAAGACTAGAACCGTGGTTCTCCTTGGTAAAGCACTGTGAGCTACTTCCTAGTCTATTAAATAATCACACAAAATTATTTATGTAGACATTTGTTATGTAATATTGAATCATTTTTAGGTTCTGTGATTAATTCTCGAGTTCTTTATGTTAAAGGTCACTGTCTTCTTTCTTCCCTGTTCTATTGCTGTGAAGAGATACCATGACCTAAATAACTATAAAACAAAGCATTTGTTTGAGGACGCTTACAGTTTCAGATGGTTAGTCTAGTATCATCATGGCAGGAAGCAGGTGGGCATGGTGCTAGTGCAGTACCTGAGAACTTTACATCCTGATCCATAGGCGCCAGGCAGAGAGAAGGGGGGACGGGGGAGGGACAGGGAGAGGCAGAGACAGAGGAGTCAGCAGACAGACAGACAGACAGACAGATACATACACACACACACACACACACACACACGGAGGGGGGGTTCTGTTTCTGTGATGAGATGCTGTGACCAAGGCAACCCTTATAAAGGAAAACATTTAATTGGGACTGGCTTACAGTTCAGACGTTTAGCCCATTATCATCATGGCAGGAAGCATGACAGCCTGCAAGCAGACCTGGTGCTGGAGATTTAACTGAGAATTCTGTATCTGGATCAGCAGGCAAAGGGAAGAGAAAATGACATTGGGCCTGGCTTGTGCATTTGAAACCTCAAAAGCCACTTCCAGTGACATACAACAAGGCAAGACCTCCTAATAGTGTCACTCTCTATGAATTTGTGGTGGCTGTTTTCATCCAAGTCACCACAGTTTTAAATCTCAAAGCCCCCCTCAAGTGACACAACGCCTCCAACAAAGACATACATACATACTCACTCCAACAAGACCACATCTCCTAATCCTTCCAACCAGTTCATCAACTGGGGACAAAGCATGCAAACACATGAGGGCATTGTCGTTCAAACCACCAAAGCCACAGAACATCATATTAGTCTTAACTGTTCAACCGAAAATAGAGAAAGCTAAAATTGAACATGTGAACTTACACAAGGGGGTTGGGAGTTTGTTGGCTCTAAGACGCGAGCACCAGAAGGACGTACTCCCATGTTTCATATTTTCACTGCTCTTCTGAAGTTATGGACCCAGTTTTCCCATGACACATTGCTGCTGCAAGCGTCATGCTCAGATCTCCAAAGAAAAAGAGATGGAATGGTAGGAAAGCTTACATTTTTGTCTGTGACAGACTCTGATTGGCCTACTTAGAATACTAGTCTTAGACTGATCACTGTGACTGAAGGTAGGTGGGGTGCTTAGGTTGACAGAAATGAGCTCAGCTTGCATCAAATGTTCTGCCCTCAACCAGTCTCTGTGGCCAGGATGGAGAGCTCAGGATGGAGAGCTCTTATAAGAAGATGGCAGCTTCACCCCATGTTCATAATAAAGAGAATTAGTTGAGCGCCATTCTAAAAAAGTGCAATAGGCAGCTCTGCTGCCCTCATGCTGTCTTCCTCAGCTTAGGAGAGAAACTGGCTTGACTAGAACTAGTGAACTGATTGATGCCTATCCAAACACCTGCCATTCACTATGAAACAGGAGGAAATTGTACCCACGTCCTGGGATCTTAATGTTGTTGTCTCCCTAATTCCCAGATTGAAACCTATGCTCCTTGTGAGCATTGAGGAAGATAGGTGTTGATTATCCCATGACAGCCTGATGGGTTTGCTGCTTGTGTCAGTTATTTTCTGTGTCGCTGTGGTCAAAACACCCAGCAGAAACAACTTAAGAAAGGAAATGTTTATTTCATCTTAGAATTTCAGAAACTTCAGTCCATAATGGCCAGGTCCATCCTCAGGACATCAGTGGCACCAGGTCTGTGTGTCAGAGGCAACTTTTAATCTTACAGTAGACAGACAACAGAGCAAAGCAGGACTGGAGACTGGGTATCACTTTCAACACCCACCCCTAGGGGCCCACATCCTCCAGTGAGACCCCATGTCCTAGAGGTTCCATATCCTCCCCAACAGTGTCAGTTTCAGAATGAGCACTTAAACGTGCAATAGGTAGGTGGACGTTCAGTTTCGGACTACCATGCTCTGGGGAGAGAGATTTATAGGATCCTGCTTGCCTCTTTCTCCTCACAAAAAGTCAGTGGTGAAATGGTATCTGTGAAGAACAGGTCTTCCACTGCCTTCTTCTTGATCTTTTCTCAGCCTCAGAGCTGTAAACAATGAAGTTGACTATATACAAATCACCGTGTTTAAGGCAGGCATTTGTTACACAGCCCAGAGAGCCTGTTTTCTTATGCTTTTCCAGTCTTATTGCACACTGGTTGGGTTCCTGTGCTGGGGCAGGGTGTTTTTTCCTGTGTACACAGCTGCTAGTATGGTGGGGATCACATTGAGAAAGGGAACACATTGTCACTGGAACACCAGTGAAAGTATTTTCAACCCCTGGGTGCCCATTTCAGGGAGCCACACAGTTTTGGAACCACATCAAATATTGTCACGTTGTGGGGCCATTACTTCTTTTTGTCACTAAATATCTTTTTCTTGGTCTTATCCCTTGGTTTCTTTTAAAACCAAGATAAGATGGTTCTGGTTTTCTCAAGGTTCTTTTGATGAAATATTTCTAATTTATATTTGTATTTCTCTTGTAGCCTGGGGAGCATTTTTATGTGCACAGAGTCTTCTTTTGTAATCTTATCCAAGACAAACTTCTGATTCTTTCTTTTTCAAAAAGTCACTACTAAGAAAAATAAAACTTAAAAGCTAGCTTACCAAAATGTTATGGAAGAGATATATGGTCTCAGGAAAAGGCACACTGCTCTAGAATCTTTAAAATGTCTCTTAGTAAAGGGTCGGGTGATGGATATCTTTGTGGGCTGTGTAGTCTTTTCTATGATCACTCAACTTGATCATTGGGGTTTGAATGTAGCCATGGATCAGAAACAAATGAGTAGGCAGGACTGTTTTTCATTAAAACTTTATTTATAAAAGCAGATGGTGGGCCAGATTTCAGCTGAGCCCAGTTCTCAAGCATTTCCTGCTTTTTAACTATCTGAAAAAAATTACAGTTCAAAACTTTAAGGTGGATGGGTGACATTTTTATCCCCATTTCATGGGTATGGTGGTTTGAATGAAAATGGCCACCATGGGCTCTTAGGGTGTGGCACTATTAAGAGGTATGGCCTTGTTGCAATAGGTGTGGCCTTGAAACAGGAAGTGTGTTACTGGTGGACTTTGAGATTTCAAATGCTCAAACCAGGCCTAGTGTATCTCTCTGTAATGCTTGAGGATCCAGATACAGAACTCAAAGGTACCTCTCTGAAACCATGTCTGCCTTCGTGATGGCATGCTTCCCACCATGATGACAATGTAAGCAGCCCCATTTAAATGTTTTCCTTTATAAGGGTTGCCATGGTCATGGTGTCTCTTCACAGCAATAAAACCCTAACGAAGACAATGGGGTATTAAAAATGAACACAAAAGAGTTGAGAATAAGGCTCGCTGTGATCTTTGGGGTTTAAGATGAAGAGTGGTAAGGATAGTCTAATGACTGATTGTGTCGTATAGCACTTATCCTAAGCTGGGATATACACATATGAATACTTAGATTTGCATATTCATATATTATGCATATGGAAACACACATGCATGTGAATGCAAACACATACACACATGCATAGGCACAAATACATATATGCAAATACATATGTGTATACACACATGTACATACACACAAGTACACCTATATATACACACAGATACATATATATGCATATGTACATATGTACACATAGGCATATACAAACATAGATCAAACATGCATGGCTATATACACATTAACACATACATATATACACAAATATACAAACATTTGCATATGCACACATGTATACACATGCAAATACATGTTCATATGCACAAACATATTTGTACATATATGTATACATGCATATGTGCCAACATGTAAACATGTATGTACATATAGATGTATTCCACAACAGCCTTACACCATATGGAAAATCTTGGGATAACTTAAATGTTCAAGAGTAAATTTTCCATGCAAAATATTAAGCCATGAAAATGAAATTTATTATAAAAATCCCTTATTAGTTTATGCTAAGTGACATGAAGTAGGAAACTATACCCATGAAATCTCAGCTAATTGAAATAAAGAGCAAGCAAGTAGAGAAAAGGATTGACAGCAAGTACAGGCATACTTGTTGAGAGAGTGTTTTTTCTCCATAGAAGATTGCCTGGGATTTTACTTAGGTATGGGTATGGGTGTGGGTAGTGTAGAACAGTGTTCTACAGTGATCATGTTACTTAAAAACAGAAAAGCACCCCAGGAGAAAAATACTAGTCTAAGTTCATATAGCTCTCAACCTGAGACCACGATCTTCATATTCTGAGGCTGGCTTCATGTCCTGTCTCCCAGAGAAGCCAGGGGCAGGGCTTTGGTCTAGCACCAGAGCAGAGGACTTTGGACATGCACCCTACTTTGGCTTTCTGATCCATTTGGCTGAACTCTAGGGGCTCATGAAGTACTTTCTAGAACCTGCCAGCACTTTGAACTCTAGACACCTAGTGGACCCCTGAAAGTCAGATCTTCTCATAACCCTATAAAGTAGGGATATGTGATCTTATTTTCCAGTCAAGGAAACCAAGACACAGAGAAAGTAAGTACCCTGTTCAAACTCCCATGCCTGTCTTGTGGAGGAGCTACATCTTGGATCCTTCTGCCCTGCTCCTTTTGAAATAGTGTGCCTCACTGTTCTCACTCACCCTAGCTCTCCTTTGTATAACAGATCCAGAAAGGTATTTGTTTCTGGATGTATTGGGAAAATGCTTGGGGCTCCTGTGTTAAAGGCAGCTGTCGAGTGACTTGTGCACTACTGGCTTAGGTAACAAGGTACCAGGGTCAAAGAGAGGCTCCTCATGTCTGTAGTAGAAATGGATGCCTTTTTGACTAGATGTTCACAGAATTCAAAGAACAGGGAAACGGCATGTATTAGTATTCTACAGTGATCGTGTTGCTTAAAGAACAGAAAAGCATCCCATGAGAAAAATACTAGTCTAAGTTTATATAGCGTTCAGCCTATGACCAAGCTCTTCATATTCTGAGGCTGACTTGATGTCCTGTCTTCCAGAGAAGCTGGGGGGTGGGGGTGGGGGGGCATCTCTGTGACAAAAGTGTCTAACAGAAGTGGCTTCATAGAAGAAGGGCTTATGATAGGCACAGTTTGAGCCCATCATGGAGGGAAAGTCCTGGTGGGGCTCATGGTGACATAAACATATGGCCAAGCTTCTTACATAATGTCCAGACCAGTAAGCTGAGAGTCAGACCTGAAGCAAGGCTGGGCTGTAATCCTTAAGATTAGTCTCCAGTGGCCTAGGCTCCATGCCCCCCCAGAGATTTCATAACAGTCCCAGACAGCCCTTCAGGCTGGGGAGCAAGTGTCCCAACTTAAAAGCCTGTGGAGGACATTTCACTTTCAAATCATGACACAGGAGGACCAGGCTGAGAGTGGTAATGGGTTGGAAAGCTGTGGCCCAGTGATGATATTGAGATGTTTCACGTGCAGAAACAATAGATGTGATGGCAAGCAAGAAGCTCCCTGGAGGAGACCAGCAGGCTTGGGATGGAGGAGAATGAGTACTGAGTGGGGATGTTAGGAAATGGACTCTGAGATCCCAGAGCATGCTGGCAGGTCTTGAAGTGAGGAGAAAGAAAAGGAGTGATCGGCCAGATTCTAAAGTAAAAGAGGAATGGTTTGGGGTAGGGCTTGGTAGTAGAGTACTTGCCAAGCACATGCAAAATCCTGGACTCTGTCCCCAGTATCTCCAAAACAAAGAAAACATTGAAGGAGGAAGGATGACTTACTGGAAGGCTGCAGTAACAGAGGGATGGCAGGTAGGTACAGCAGATGCAAGGGAACAATACCGAGGGAGAAAGCTAGTCTGTGTGGAAGCAAGAGCTTCCTGTCCTGGGCACAATTGCTTGGAAGGCAAGACGTCAGCTTGTTTCTTACTGAGACATTGGCTGAGGGACTCTCTGTGAAGAGTTGAGTGTTTGCAGGTCAGCTTATTTCAGAGGGATGCATTAATAGGGCACTGGAAAGACCTCATGGGAGGGAGAGAAAGGCACAGGGAACAAGCATGAGGAAAATAGGAGATGACTTGGAAGTCCAGCCAAGCAAACCGTGGTGGAAGGTGAAAGGTGGGATGAGCCAGAGACACAGGTCTGAGAGAACAATCCTCCCACGTTGGGCTAGGGATGCTGCTCAGCGCTAGACTGGCTGCCTAGCGTGAGGGAGGCTGGCTGTGTGCTCAGTCCCCTGAACTTCAAGAAAACAAGTCATCCTGTTCACAAAGAGGAGGATGGGGGTAGAGAAGGGAAGCTGGAAGACCTCAGCACTGGTCTGGACTGACTGCTGCCAGGTATCTATTGGGACTAGTCTAGGGCATCCAGCCCTAAGGCTTCATGGGTCAAAGTTAAAGATCAGCATGGTCTCCATGGCTGTTCATTCTGGAATCCCATTACGATTCAGCCCATCGGCTCACATTGGGATCCAGGGCCCAGTGCCCGGATGGCCCTCTGCCTTCACGCATCTCCACAACTGATAGATTTGCCAGATCCAGCTCATACACCCACCTCTTAGAAATACACCTACAAGACAGTCAAGCATGCTTGCATTCCTGAGGAGCCTAGAGAAGGGGCTCACTGGGCTCAAGGAAACCTGAGAAGCATGTGGAGAAACAAACGTTGGGGCAGTTGTCTCTGAGGGTCCCCACAGCAGATCACAGGAGAAGTGTTTGTTCATTTCCTCGTGTTGCGCCACGAGCTGACTCCGCAGCTGGGATTTATTTTCAGAGCACTTTGGAATTTGACAGAGCCTCCTGCCTCCTGCTTCACAGCTGAAACCTTTTGCCATTTGCTTGACGATAATGCAAGTGATGGTTTACACTAAAAGGGCTGTAAAAGATGCTGTCTGTGAATGAGACAGACAGGTGTCAAAACCAGAGCAGCAGGCAGCACAGTCAGCAGAGCTCCGGATCTGCTCTGCAAGGTCACTGGTGACTCTCAAGTTCAAGGTCGCCTCCAGGGGGAGTTGACGTCTGTGTGCACACACCTTGCTTAGAGGTGCCCCTCAGCAGTGTCTGGTGTCGGTATAAAGAATGAACCTTATATCTGCAGAGAAGGCTGCCATGTCCAAGAGTACTGCAGGGGTGAGGAGAGCAAGCTGACAGGCCCAGTTCAGAGCCATACTTGCCAAACTGTCCTAAAAAACAGTGCCAGAGAGAAACACAACATGCCCCAGGAGTGTAGCCCAGGGAGGTGGCTGCTTGTGCTGCGAGTATCGTTCTCCTTCCTCTCCTTCCTTCATTAGCACAGCAAGCACAAATGGGGGAAGGTATTTCAATGTTCTTCTCTTTCTAGTGAGAAGGCCACACTTAACTGATTCAAGGGAGGAGGCTCTCAGGCCACGTTCTTATACCCTGTGTTCCTCATTAGCATTTGTCTCTGTAAGTCTGTTCTGTCAGGTCCTATTCCATTCCTTTCTATTTGGTCCCATTTGCTCCACCCACCCCATGTGCTTAGGTCAGTGTGTTGTTGGTGCTGAATGACAGTTTGTGGTCACTGACGTAACAACAAGTGGGTTTCTTAATGAAACTCAAAGAGTAATCCAAGGAAAAGAGCTGCTCAGGGTCAAGGGAGCCGCCAGGAACACACTGGGAGCCATGAATTGCACCTGGTAGCCAGGCCCCAGGCAGAGCCAAAGAGGGTCATGAGGTGAGCAGAGGCCAGACTGTGTACTTTCATGCTGGGGTATGGGGTGTGAATATTTGGAGACCACTGGTGGGGAGCATGAGAGATGTTCAAGAAACAGTGTGACTGTTTAAGTCTACTGTTGACTGTATTTCACTCCACTTTACATTTCTCTCACCAAACCTTAATCAGGCTATTGAGCCTGAGGAACCCTCCTGCCTCTGTTCCCCAGCAGCCCTGTGGTTACAAACATATGCACCCATGCCTAGCCATTTTACATGGGTGCTGAGGTCTGGGCTCGGGTTCCCATGCTTGCACAGCAAGTACTTGTTCCCACTGCCATCTCTCCAGTCTCTCACGCTCTTCTGTGGAGGATTTGAGCGATTGATTGGGTGAAGACCATGGAGAAAAGGTAGCTTTGGAAGAATGACATGTTTTGTTTGCAGCTGTGAATGATGATGTCCATGATGCCTAGAAACAACTGGACACACTGAAGCTTCTAAGAGAAGTCTGGCTACATGGTGCTTGTCAAATATGTTCAAGGCTATGGTGAAGACTGTGAGAACCACAGCAGTGGAGTTCTTCAGTGAGGGAAGAGATAGAACTGATATCTGACTCCAATAAAGAAAACCAGAAACTTAGAACCAAGGGTAGGATGAGGACTAATTGGGTGGGAGGATTACTAAGAATTAACACTGGAGTAAAGAGAATTCTTGCTAGACCCACTCACCAGAGTTCATACTGAATACAGGCCATGGTGATAAGATATCAGGGGAGGTCAGATACTAAGGGTGAGTGTTTTGCCCAATAGTGTTATTCAGTTTCCCACTACTTTGATAAAATACCTGGCATCACTATTAAAGATAAGATGTTGGTTTTGGTCCAGTCAGAGAATGGTGGCCTGAATCATACCTTGGACCTCTGATGGGGTGCTAGATGGCATCGGTGAGGGGGCGGTGCAGAGCATCCTGCCTAACTCAAGATAGGCCATACAGGGAACAAGAGCCCATGGTCCCATAGTCGTCAGAGGCACATCCCCAGCAACCATCAACTACACCCAACCTGCTAAATAAAGTTTCAACATTTTAGCTAATGCCATTCTGGGACCAAGTCTTTAAGACATGGACCTTTAGGATGATTCATGCAAATTTGTAACACTGACTTACCTTAAGGAGTCTTTCCAAAACTGTACCCTTTGAGCCAGAAGAGGAAGCAAAAAACTGAGCCCAGCTTAACAGGGGACTTAGAGGAGCCACCATAGAGTCTTGGTGTAAAGGGAATGTCTTTGACCTCTAGAGATGGGTGTTATAATGTCATCAGTATGTTGGAGGTAATAGGGAAAAAAAGATGTCACCAAAGACCTCTCAAAGGAAATGGGAAAGATAAGCTCCAAGGCCCGGCACCAAAAGAGGGTAATGGCTGAGGATGAAGAGTCACTTCTACGAATGAGGAGTTAGCTGGAAGTCTTGGTGTCCCGGGGCAAAAATATTATCAGGGTCATGTTGAAGAGTGGGACAAAGAAGAAAGGGGTCAAAGCATGTTGTTTGCAACTGGCAGAGATTTCCCTGTAACCTGGACTAGATGATATCCATGGAACTGTGGTAGGTAGTGGCAGGTTGAAGGGGCTCACCTCAGGGAGGAGGCCAAGTAATGGGTCACGAGTGTTGATAGAACAATCTGCCAAAAGATGGAGAGGAGATAGGACCTCTGAGTCACCGAAGCTTTCCATTTGTTCTCTTCTCTCTAACAAAAGCGTCGTGATATTGTTTATATCCTGGAGGCTGTAGATAGCAGGGATTGGAGACATTGAGAATGGCTGAGTAGGAAGGGATCAATAGAGAACAAAATCTCGCTGGTCTCAGAGACAGACACAGAGATTCTAAAATACTTCTTCCTGAGAGTGAGATGGCTGAGTGAGGCCCGGGAGGGAGAAGATAGACTGAGCACACAGTAGGGAGTGAGAAGAACGTAGACAATGTCTAGCTTCCTAGCTCAGGTTACACTTTCTGATGACACTCATGCTGGCGTGGAGAGCCTGTTTTGGAAGGAGCTAGTGAAGCTGCCTTGTAGCTGCACAGTTAACTGCCAGAGGTGGAACTCTACCAGGCAGAGCACTTGGAGTGGCTGCTCAACAGAGGAGAAGACATTAAGTCAGTGGCATCCAGATGTGACCCCTAAGACTTCCACATGAATAAAACTGCATAAGGGATTTATATAGAGAATGACAAGAAAAGATAAGACAAGATAGAGCCACTGTGATGATCAGGAAAGGACTCATGGCAAAAGAGCAGAGGATGCCAGAAAGGAGTGACAAGCCCAGGTTTGGGGGGAGGAGTGCTGTTTGTTTTTTAAGACAGAATCTCCCTATGCATCACTAACTTGCCTTGAACTCACTATATAGACCAGGCTGGCCTTAACCGCCCACCTCTGCCTTCTGAGTGTTAGCATTAAAGGTGAGTGCCACCATGCCTGACTCGGCAGGGTGTTTTGTTTTGTTTTATTTTGTTTTATTTTGTTTTGTCTTGTCTTGTTTTGTTTTGTTTTGTTTTGTTGGAGATCCATGTCTAGTTTGCAAATATCAACAAAGAAGCCAAATCAAATAAAGAAAAGATGTGTTTTTGGGTTCAGCAGTGGGGAAGTTGTCGGTGACCTTGGCAGAGGCTGTTTTCATGGGCTGGGGGAGGAGGTGGCCAAATTAGAGTGACTTGAGGCACAGGCGCCCAACAATAGAGCTGACAAGTAGAGATTACACTGAGAAAAGCAAGGTCTTGTGAACCGTATGGATTCCATTTCTCTGTGAGTTGCTGCCAAAGAACACTGGGGATGCCAAGAAATTAGCCTGACTTGTCCTGGCGTGGCAGAGATTTGGAGCACTCTGCCCCTTCCTCCCCAGCCCTAATCTCAGGCAGAGGCTCATACTATTGTGCTTCTCTCTCCTTCAGGTCGCATCCTGGACCTGAAGACTGGGACAGTGAAGAAGGAGGGACAGCAGTCGTCCATGCGCATGTGTATGGGCTCTCGGCGCTCCTTCATCTGTAGGATGAGGTTTGTGGTTTAGCAGAGGCCCAGGCCAGGGCGGGTTCACTTCACCTTGTGCTCTCGACTTCAGACAAGAAATATACCCCAGTTCTTGATCCAGCATGAGAACACTCCCCTTCTGCCTCCTACCCTTTTAGTGATTCACCATTTCCCACCCATTCCATTTCACACCTTTGTGTAGCATATTATTCTTTTCTCTCTTTCTTGTTCTTCAGATTTTTGTTTTTGTTTTTTAATATAACCCTAACTGTCCTGTAATTTGCTATATACGCAAGGCTGGCCTTGAACTCACAAAGATCCTCTTGCCTCTGCCTTTCGGGATGCTGAGATTAAGTGTGCACTACCTCACTAACTCAATTTTGTCCTCTTTGGGGCGGGGGTGGGGGACATTGTGCTGGGGGTTGGACCCAGGACTGTGGCTCCCAGGCAAGTGCTCTGTCCCTGAGCTATTCTTCAGCCCTGGGCTTTGGGGTACAAAGCTTCTCAGTACAGTGCAAGCTTGCTTGGGACTCCTCCTGCTTCCACCTCCTTGTACTGTGCATCGCAATAACCCTCCCCTCTGCACCTCGTGACTTTTCTCCTGACTGTCCTTCAAGGTCTTTCACACGCCTTGCCTCTCCAGAGTCTATACTCCTCAACATGACTTGTATTGAAACCACCAATCCCATGCTTAGTCTTGTGTTTCCTGTAACAACTCACACCCTTTAACTGGCCCTCAACATAATTAATTAGATTTTCTTTTTTTTTTTTTTTTGCTTTGTGTTTTTGAGGCAAGGTCTCACATGTCCCAGGCTTGCATCAAACTTAATAGCTGCAGATGACTTTGAAGTTAGGATCTTCCTGCATCCACTTCCTAAGTGCTGAGATGACAAGTGTGGGCTGCCATGTCTGGTTTATATGAGTTCAAATCTAGAACTTCCTTTATACTAGGCAAGCAGCATGCTACTGACTAGTTGAGCCACATTCTGCGCACTGTTACTTTGTATTTAAAATGTCAGTGGCTTGGCTTTGTAATTCGTTTACATCGTCCTAAGGATGGAGACTGTAATGTATACCTCTTTGACGTCTTTTTCTTTTCTTTTTGAGATGTCTACTCATATAGCCCAGTCTAGCCTCCAACTCTCGATCCTCTGTCAGCCTCCTGAGGGTTACAAGCCTGAGCCACCTTGCCCAGATGATTTATGGCTTTTTGTACCTCACCCCAACTTTCAATAGAATGTTTTGTATATAGTTATTACTTGAGTTTGTGGAAGATTGGATCCAGGACTCTTCACCACCAGCAAATTTGAAAGAGAAAGGGACAGAGAGACAAGGAGGAAGGGAAAGAGATTGTTTTGATTCTTTGTGAAGAAAAACAAAGGTCATTGCAGCTTTTTATACCATTGAGGCGACAGTAGGAATTGATATATAATCTACTTGCAAAAATATATTATGTCATGCAGCCAGTCACATGTAGGGTACAAAATAATGAGAGAGTTTAGATATGGGACTGCACTATGTCCTGTTCCTTTGGAGAAGTAGGGCTCAAGGTGGGAAATATAGCTGGGAGTGTCTTTAGAGTGAAGGGGAATGGTCATTCTTTCTAGACTAAGGTGCCAACCAGATAACTAAATGGAAAAATAAGGAGCCAGTTGGCTGCGTAACTCTGAAACCCAGAGGAGAGGCTAGGGCTGAAGATTAACTCAAGGATGGATATTGGAGTGGCAACTGAGCCAACAGGACAATCACTTAAAGTGACAGGACATCAGAGGATGGCACATGGGGCCCTGCTCCACCAATGGCAGAAAGCTGAGGTGAGCATCCAGGCAGGTGAGCGAGAACCAGAGAGGGCTAAGGAAGAATTTCAAATGGCACTGCTGAGTCCCAGATGCAAGAGCTGAGGCTTCAAGGATGCTCCTCAGAGGGAGAAGCGGGAGAAGCTGGAGCTGCAGGTGGGCGGGCAAGGCAGACTCAGTCTCCTCTGCCCAGCCGGCCCTGGCATGTGTTCTCCCCTAGGCTGTCTTCAAACACCTCTCTAGCCAGTGTGGATTTCTGCATCCATCTTGGTTCGGCAGCACTGCCTGCACCATCAGCCTTTCCTGCTCCCCTTCAAACTGTGTGGTCCCACTGAGCTGCCCATCCCAGACGGGCACAGCAGAGCCACTGGCTACTGTCACTTCCTCAGTTATCTGCTGCCTGTGGTGACTTAATTACACATTTTGTGGATGCTATAAAGTTCTAAAGAGAAAATGCTTTAAAATTGATTCAAAATTATCTTTTAGAACAGTACATGTTTTAATAAAATCTATTCATCATGGCTGGACAAATGGCTGTGCTACAAAAAGGCGGGGGGGGGGGCGGTTGTTAGCAAGGTAGTGTGTGCATGTGTAATCCCTGTGATAGGAAGGTGGAGACAGGCAGAGCAGATTTCTGGGGCTGGCTGTTTACTGGGCAAATCCTAGGTGATTGACCATGTCTCTAAAAACAAGTGAATGGCACTTGAGGAAGAATAGCTAAGATTGTCCACTGGCCTTCACACAGATATGTGTGTATATCTGAACAGATGTGTCTGTGTACATGTGTACAAACAGACATAGACACACATAGACACACGTGTGCACATGTGTGCACGTGTGCACGCGCGCGCGCGCACACACACACACACAGAGAGAGACACACAGAGAGAGAGGGAGAGAGATACAACCCTATGAGTCATATCTCCAATGATATGGTAGTGAGGAGTGATCTATATGCTTCATCCTAGGTAGGTCTGCAGAACCCTTGTTTACAAACCACTTTAGGGGTCTGGTGAGAGACCTGTTACTTCCCCCTGCTTCTGATCCTCTCCAGGCTGACTGCTGGAGCTCTACCAGAAAGCCCTGATGAAATTCCTTCACCTGCCTCAGGTGACAAGATGGCACTGGAATGACAATGAATAAGTGGTCTCTGACTTAGGATGGAGTCTTTCTGGCTGCCTGCTTTGTCACACTGAGATAGGCAGACATAGGACTCGTGGTCACAGCATCCAGCCAGAAACAGCACATTATCTACTAGTCAGTCGCAGAAGTGTCCTCCCATCCTAGCTTGGCAGGGAGTTAGTGATATAAATCCCATGAGTTAATTGATTGGAGACATCATACATACACTCCATTTCAATTAGCAGCTTATAGTGCCACTGTCACCACCCAGATTACCCCATCTCTCCAAGCCCAGGTGTACCTCCAGAAAATGTCCTCATAGTTGCTCGTTGGCATATGAGCCCCATGCTATCAGGGTTGGCTTGAGAAGTGTACAGCATTTTGTTATGCTTGGAACATGACATCATCAACAAAACAACATTGTTTCCTCAGGATACTGGGCAGGGTCTGCCAGAAAGGGACAGAGGGCCCTGTTGGCATTCCTGAGTCGCAATGTCACAGATCGATCCTGCTGTGAAAACCACTCCAATGTTGGCAACTTTCCAAGGCTTCAAAGCGTAATTGGCTTGTGTGTGTGTGTGTGTGTGTGTGTTTTGCAAATGAAGACATCCAGGCTGGCACTTGTCATGTAGTTGGGAAATGGAAATGCACTTAGCAGATGGGCAGGCCAAGTGGTATCCAGAGCCTGGATGCCTGATACCTGGGATTCTGAGAGAGTCAATGAGGAGTAACCAGAGAGGTCCTACCATTGTGGAGAATGATTCATCCTCAGAGCCCCAGAGAGAGGCCTCCAGGTAGATGGGATTCTATGCCTAGGGTCCCTTTGCTACACTCTCTCTTTGGCCATCAGCAGGCTTCCAGCTGTGTAGTTGTTCCTAGAGCCAGCGTGATGGGGGAGGGGTATCAACAGTGTGATGCTGGAGCCTGGGAAGATGCTACTGTTCATCAGCAACATCTGCTTTGAGTTAGTGTCTCTGCTCAGGCCTGAAGAGACAGTGCAGCCGTCATCGCCCTCCTCCTCTCCACAAAGCCACCGGTTCCACTGAAATGATCTGTGGGATGAACGATGGCTAGGCTTCTTCTTTAGTCCTTCTGTGAGTCTCTAGTACTAAGATGGGCTGACCAAGCTCTCCTTCTAATGCCAACTGCAAGTCAAGAGCAGGCAAGCCCACTTCTGCCCTTTGGAAGGCTCATAGCCATGGGAATTCCCTGAGTAAACATAGGACAATCGAGAACTATCTACCTGATAGCAAGGTTACATGTGGGAGTAGAAAGTGAAGGTAGGCAAGAAATTCCATACGTGCTGGTCCTAGGTAGTTTTTGTAGCACCTTATACCAGCAGCATGTGGTGGCAGGCAGGAGCAACAGTGGGAGGCATCCTTCAGTGTGAGGGCTCTTGTGCAGACCTTGGGTAAAAAGGTTCCTTAGCCCTGCAAGTGTGCCAGTGGAAGAGATTGTGACTCCTCAGCTCTTGACTACAGCTGGCATTGCAGTTTCCAGTCAATCTAGGTATCACGTTCTGCAGCCTTTGATAACAGCTCCTAGGCCTGAGGTGCTAAAATGCTTGACCCTAAGGGTTCGACAAGTATATAATTCTTCCAACAACCAGGCCTACTCTCTTCTCTTACTCTGCAGGTCTGTAGCCTGCTGCTGCCAAGCAGCTGGCGACCCTGTCACTTACACAGCTCAACCGGCCGGTAGCTTAGCTGTTGCTGGCACTGCTACTCTACTGCCTCTGCCTTCACCGATGCTCTCCTATCTCTGCCACTATTTTGTGTGTTACTAGCTCAGGCTATGATAATAAAAAATAATTAAGAAAAACCTTTAACTGGGCTTAATATGAAAGCAAGAGAGGCAGCATAGGAGACTGACCAGCAACAAGCTCACAAAGTGAGATAAAGGGTCTACTTAGGTAGCAAAAAGTATATTCATATCAATTATAGCAAACCATGCAAGAAAACACAAGCTAGTGTTTCCCCCTGTCACAAGCTTATCCCTTTGCTAGGCAACCAGAAGAAGTGTTCCCCTCCCGGCTTAGGTAGAAATTGTAGTAGGGTCATCTAGAGTTCACTAAGGCTCTTAACAGTTAAAATTCCAGTAAGAACTATTTCAAATAACTGACTAGGAGTACACGATCAAGAGTAGTTTTTACAAGGTGTCTATGAAGTGTTCAGAGCATCCAGTGCTCACATAAGGGAAGTCTGACTGGCTGTTTGACTAATACTCATTGTGCTCAAGATAGTCACAGATGCAAGAAGTCCAATGACCATGGATGAAAAAGTTTAATCGTACCCCCTCCATAGCTCAACATCTTCATTTATAAGAAAGAGAACATCAGAAAGAATGCCTGCCAATTAAAGGACTCCTCAGTTCTTGAAGATATGGCTCAGTTGGTCAAATGCTTGCCTTAGAAGCCAAGACCTGAGTTTGGTCCCCAGAGTCCATGTGAAAAGACTGCGTGTGGTGGCATACTTTTGTAGTCCTAGCATCAGAGATGCAAAACCAGGAGGGTCCCTGGGACTCAGCCACTGGCCAGTCTCACTTGGTAAGCTGAAGACCAGTGAGAGACGGTATCCCAAAAGAAAAGATGAAATGGCACCTGAGGTCATCCTCTGGCCTCTACAGGAACAAACATACACATGCACCTCCACCCACACATACATGTGTACACGTTCAAACACTTGAACACACACACACTGATAGAGGTTTGAAACTTTGCTCTGGGGAAGAGGTACATTCACCTTGTCTGTCTCAGCAGCACCTTATATTTCAGATATTTACTGTATTCACTGGTTTCTAATACATGTGTTGACTCCTAGGTGTGGAAATGCTCCCTTGGACCACCTGCCTTTGAACAGAATAACCACCATGAGAAAAAGGTTCAGGTGGGCATCCCTCTCTATGTGGTACTTGGGGACTATGCTAGTAGATGGTTTATTGGCCCCACGCTGGGGAGTGTTCAGCTTGAAGAGGGCCTAAGAGTTGAGGATGAGGAGAGTGCATGTCAGGGTGGCAGTGCTCAGGATGAGAACTGGGAAAAGGGTGAAATTTATGTGTGACTTTCAGGCTTTATTGATGGATAGAAGTCAGGATGATGGGAAATCAAGATTTAAAACCACTAAGGAAACAAGGAAACAGGTAGCTTAGATACCAAAGGAGTCATGAGCATCTTGCCATGTTTCCATGTAGTGAAGACAGCTTCATGTAAATTCTTTTTCAGGAATGGCCTTGGCCCTGTGAAAGAAGGAGAAGCCCAGTATGCTGTGGTCCATTGCACAGGTTACATCAAGGCTTGGCCACCAGCAGGTAAGCAGAGCTGCTCATGTTTTTCCAAGAAGGCAGATGCCTTCCCCTCTGATGGTAATACTGGGTTAGAGTACTTTTGGAGAAAACGTGGGTAAGTGTTGTCATTTTTCTTTGTGGTTAGAATATCATTTTTGATACCAGAGAAAGCCCCACTATCTGAAGTAGGGCTTGCAAAAACCTTGATTCTTCAAGGGTGACTGGAACTTTTGCATCATCAACCTCAGAAATGATAATGTGGAGATTTGAAATGATAGTTGCAGCCATGTCACCATAGATATGCACATCAAAATTACATTGAGATAACAGATAACAAGCATTGGCAGGAAAAGGAGAATGGAAACCATCATATCTTGCTGGTGGGATCATGAAATAGCATAGCTTCTTGGAAAAACACTCTCAAAATGTTAAGTATGCAGTTACCATATGACTTCACAGTTTGACTCCTGGATATCAATCCAAAAGAATTGAAGACCTAGATCTACAAAGAAATTTAGAGATATATATATATATATATATAATGGACGAAGAGTTAAAGCAACCCAAATACACAGTAAGTGACGGATAGAAGAATACAAATGTCATGTATCCATATAGAGAATAGTGAAGTGCCAAAATATAGCTATGTGGCATAGTAATCCACAAAACAGAGAGCACAAAGCTATGGCCATAATACAGTTAAAGAATATATAGCAATAGCCAGACTAGTGCTTGAAAGAAATAAAAATAGTTTATAGTATGCCGGCCATTGGAAGGCAAATGAAAATAAGGAACTGTAAGGTAAAGTGGCTTGAGTTTCATATTGTGGCTTTACCTCTGTTGCACAGTGAGCTGTAGATTAGACTCAATATGAATTGCATTTTTGCTCTGGAGGGGACTGTACAAGACCCCTCCCTGACTAGGGATTTACAATGATCCTTCCTTCACTGACTGACACTGCCTGCTTTATAACTAGAGTGATGCTTTGCTGCTCATTGCCCACCTCTGACCTGGCGTGCTGGTTTTCATCCATACTATAAGAGGTCTGGAAGTAAAATAATTTATCAATACTGTTTAAGCTTTTCAAAGAATGAAATCTCTATGTCCACAAATACCATTAGCACCTTACTGCAGTTCTAAAATCCTTGCATAATCGTAACAGTAATGACTGTTTGTTGAGTGTTTACTATGTCCAACATAATTGCAACAATCATAACAGTGCTATGGAATATCCAGAGTCTGAACACCTGCAATTCAAATCTCTGCAATCTAAACACTCCACACTGACTGTGTGTGTGTGTGTGTGTGTGTGTGTGTGTGTGTGTGTGTGTGTGTGTGTATATATATATATATATATATATATATATATAGAGAGAGAGAGAGAGAGAGAGAGAGAGAGAGAGATGGGCGCAGCCTGTATATAAATGCCCTTAAAGAGTTTTTTCCTACTTAAAACATTATCTTAGTCTTTGTTAGATTAGTATCAATATTAAAAACGGGGTAATTTACAATGAAAATAAATGTTTTTCTTACAGTTATAAGGGTGGTGACTTCAGGGCTACGGGGCTGTATTTGACAAGGTTCTTCTTGGTATATGTCATATTGTGGCAGAGGGTGTCATCTGGGGAGAGAACTGACACCTGGCGCCTGTGAGTTTAAATGTCTCCATTTATTTATTTATTTATTTAGAGACAGGGTTTCAGTATACATTCCCACTGGCCTGGAACTCACAATGTAGACCAGGCCGATCTTAAAATCACAGAGATCCACTTGCTTCTGCCTCCCAAGTTCTTAGATTAAAAGAGTGTGCCAACACACATAGCTTCTTCCTCTTAGGAAACCACTAACATCATCATTAGGTCCCCATACGATCTGATTTAACCTCATTCGCTTCAGAAAGTTCCATCTACAAATACTATCAACATATGCATTTGGGGTTTCAAGTTTCTAATGCATGAAATTTCAACAACATTTTTTTCTTTTGTCTTTTCTTTCTCTTTTGTGTATGGCTGTTTTGCCTACATGAATATGTGTACACAGTGTATATGTTGTGCCTACATAGGTCAGATCCCCTGGAAGTGCAGTTACAGATGGTGTGAACCACCATGTTGGGGATCTACTACAGGTTCCCTGAATGTTCATCCAATGCTCTTAGTCACTGAACTATCTCTCCACCGAAGGGACATCTTTAAACTGTAGGAAGTATAGTTTACAAACTACCAGGATGTTGTTTACCGAAGGCCTGAACCAAACTCAAGGACAGAGGTTCAGAAGGCATCCAGCCCTCAACTTAAGAGATCCATACATAGTTCTAACAGTGCTGCAGAACCAGTCAGAAGTAGTAGTGATAGCATGGGGCTTTTTGTAAATGGCAAAGTTGTTCCTTTCTGCTGTTCATGGGAACATCAGACAGTGCTTGATAAAGTAGGTTTGTAGTAGGAGATTGTCAGTGAGATGAAAATAAGAACAAAAGATTTGAAGGAGGAATGGCAGCAGTGTCTCCATTATCCAGTGTGTATAATAGTCTATATATGGCCGTGGCGGAGCAACAACCTCAGGGCTACAAACCCTAGGGCCATCTTTCTAGAAGTGCTCAGATAAAAAACTCATATGTAGAGGTGATCAGAAGAAAGTGTTATCAGGCAGTCATCTTTGGGGACAGAAGAGTCCCTATGCCATCTGAGGTTGGGAACGTTGCCCTGAAGAATGTCCACACTCAGACTGCATCACTACTCCAAAGCCATCTGCTTGAGATTCATGCCAAGAGGATGCCTTGATTCCTACTGAATCTTTCTTCACTTAAGTTACTTAATCATTCTTACTATACCTGGTAAATTCCTCTTCTGCTTCCAGACTCAATATTAGGCCTTTCTGCCCCTTTATTGGGGCTCCAGACCCATGATCTCATATAAGTAATGTCATGAGTATGGTAAAACTCACCAGGCCCCTGTGGACAAGGAAGAAAGAGTCTGTGGCCCAAGAGGCAGGCAGTGGCTGCACCCAGAGGATAAGCTCCCCTGGAGCTGTGTGTGTCTCAAGACTGTTGGTGTTAGCATGTTAGAGGCATTAGGACTTATTCTTTGCTTTAAATACTGGCCTTTGAAACATAAGGAATGGTTGGAGGACCAACCAAAGAGTACACATGGAGGGACCCATGGCTCCAGCCGACTCATGTAACAGAGGACGGCCTTGTGGGACATCAGTGAGAGGAGAAGACCTTGGTCCTGCGAAGGCTTGATGCCCAAGTGTAGGAGAATGCCAGGACAGGGAAGCAGGAGTGGGTGGGTTAGTGAGCGGGGGAGAGGGGGGTGGGATGGGGGGGTTTCAGAAGGGAAACAAGGAAAGGGGATAACATTTGAAATATAAATAAGGAAAATATCTAATAAAAAAAAGGGAATGGTTGGAGGAGCCAGGGTGTTTCACTTAGAGAAAATGAGACATGATTTCTGTCTGCAAGTATTTGAGGGGGTGTCATATGAAGGAGGAATTAGTCTCAGGGTAGTTCCAGAAGGCACAGCTTGGAGCAAAAGAGGAAAGTTACAAAAGAGAGAGGTGAGTCAGGGGCATGAAAGGGCATTAAAAATACAACAGACATATTAAGCTATGGAAAAAGACAGTTTTCATGGTTAATCAGAAGTGCATATCATCCTTAGTGAGGTAACCCAATCACAAAAGATCACACATGGTATGAAGTCACTGATAAGGGGATATTGACCCAGAATCTCAGAATACCCTAGACACAATCAGCATATCAATAGATTTCTAAAAAGATGGAAGGAGAGACCCCTGGTCCTGGAAAGACTGGATGTAGGGGAACGCCAGGACAGAGTAATGAGAGGGGGTTGAACGGAGAAAAGAGGGAGGGAAGGGGGCTTATGGGACTTTCGGGGAGGGAGGAAACGGGAAAGGGGAAGTGATTTGGAATGTAAATTAAAAAAATAAAATTAAATTAAATTAAAAAAAAAAAAAACAATTTGATGCCATTCTCTCTTACATTCTAGTGCACCAAAGAGCAAAAAGGCAAATGAAAAGTAAAGAAAATATACTTTTGGCACTGCTGTTAGGAATGTAAACTAGTCCAAAGCTTGAGTAGACTTCAGTGTGTATCATACATTTGACAATGTGTGACTTATATAGCACTCAGATTGGTGGAAATTTATTCTAACAAATTGACTAGAGATGTCTGTATACTGTGTTCTTAATCACCTTTGACAATTGTGGACAATCCAAATGCATCTGAATGGGACTGGTAGAGAACTGTGTAACATAAATGTGGAAACTCTATACACCAGCACACTGGACAGACATTAATGAGCATATGTGCGATTCGATGATTTTGAGAACAAAATAAAGTGTAAATAATTGTTTTTAAATGGCCACAAGACATATACATCTCATTTTTAAAATTATAAATGAGTCAGGCAGTGGTGGCACATGCCTTTAATCCCAGCACTTGGGAAGCAGAATCAGATGAATTTCTTGAGTTCGAGGCCAGCCTGGTCTACAGAGTGAGGTCCAGGACAGCCAGGGCTACACAGAGAAACCCTGTCTCGAAAAAAAAATTATAATGAATAAAGCATACATGTGTGTTAAAACTGGACTATTAACCATTTATTTCTGTCTATGGATTGTTGGAACCTTTTTTTTTTCAGTTCATGTCCACATTTTCCCCATGTTTTACCTGGTTTTAATAAGAAGAGAAAATGGTGTTTTGAGACATAAATCTGAACTTTCAAATTTGGTATTCTAAATGATCAGATTATATGGTTTACAGGGAGCTTGGAAGTACATCATCATCTGCCTTTTGAGTCTGCTCTTGTACTGGGTGTTTCTGTGAAGACAGAAGTTCTAAAGAAGTCCATCTTCCTGTATCATGACTCATGCATGCATGCAGGGGACTTAGGTGCCCCTGCTGCCTTGTTCTGTGGTTGCCAAGACTTTTTCTTTATTAATAGCTGCATTCTTAGCACATATAACTCTAATTTTGCCTCACTCTTCACATCCTACAAGACCCCAGGGCAGATGCTCTGTTCATCTTCTCACACCCATCTATTGGAAGGCTGGACGAGTGGGTGCATGGATGGATGGGATGGGTGAGTGGGAGGGTGATGGAAAAAGAAAGGCTCTTGAAACGAAAAATGGTGAATCTAGAGGGGTGCCTGTGTGAAGCCAGTTCTTGCTACAGTTTCTAAGTTTAGGAAAGTCGGTTTTGTGAAACTTTTTTGAGATGGTTAGTGACAGAGACAGTTGTGTGGCTTGGATGAGTGGTAAACTGAAGTCATGACTCTCTTACCCCTTCCTAAGGTCATAGAGTTGGGGTACTGGAGTAGCAAACAGCTCACTGTAAGGACTATCAGATGCCTTATAAAGTTACAGTGCTGGCCCTGCTTGCTCACATGCTCTGCAATTATAAACAATGACTAAGTTATGGAAATGAAGATTTATGGCAGCTAACTAAAGTCACTATAAATATGAAAAGCCAACCTCAAGAAAAAAGATTAGCATCCAAGGTGGACTTTACAATGCAAACCAGAGCTTTATGGACAGATTCCCTGACAGCGACTTATAACATGTGCACTTAGGCTGAATCTTTTTCTTCCTGCCTGTCAAATAGATTCTGGTGTATTCCAGAAGCCCTTTCTGTAGCATAGTAACCTTCCTAGTTAGCTTGACATCTTACACTTCACCAGTTTAGTATTTGGAGTGGGACTAAGAGGAATTAAGTTAGTTCCCTTGTCTCATCATGCAGTTATTTAGTCAGTAACTACTCATGACAGGGTACATTTTAGACATTGGGGGTGTATTCAGAGGCTGAAGAACACTACATTTCCAGAAGTGTGACTTATTTCCACCCAGTGTCACCACCTAGCACCTTGCCTTTCATAGAGGCATCTTTGAGCAGATGTCATTTCTAAAATGGAGTGTGGCTTATCACCTAACACACCACATAGAATGCCTAGTTATCTGGCAGAGTGTCTGCACAAGAGAGCCAAGGCTTGACCCAGTTTGACTCAGGGCTCGTGACTTACCCCTAGGACAATCTAGATCTTGAAAGTGTTGGGCACTTTCCTCATTAGTGAGGTGGGTGTCTTTTTTCTGACTTTGTTGCTGACTTTCAGTAAGTCATGGCCACAGCATGCCACGGGCTTGAGGTTATTTTGCAGTTCTGGCCAGAAGCCTCTGGGGTCAGGCCAGTGCTCGTACTTCACCCGACAGCTCTGCTCTGCCATGAGCTCATCTCCAACAGCTCTGGGTTTCTGGCAGTTTGCTTCTTGAATGTGGTTTGTTTTTCTACCGTGTGAAAGTCTCCAAAAGATTGCTCGCTGGTATTGAGGCCACTAAGTCACAAGCCATGACTGTACCCCCATGCTTCCTAACCACCCTACCCTGCCCATATGTGGCATACTCAGGATCTCTCTAGAACCAAAACCACCACGTTAGCTTCTGAGATGTAGAATAACTGTCACCATCTTCTGGTTTTTCATTCTCAGGCAGGATGAAACTCCTCTTCCTGTTCCTTCCATAGATGGTTTCTGAGCTCCACTACAAACGAGTTTCTTTGTGAGGTCCTGGGGATCCTGAGGTGAAGCTGACATGGTGCCTGCTCACAGTGCAGTGGAGGGGACAAACTTCCAAGTCAGCCACAAAGCCTCAAGTCATAACCAAGGCACAAATTCAACTGCTGGGATATGTCAAGGCAAGCTTGTCTAGCCTGCATGCCAGCCTGGTGAGCAGAGAAACAGAGTAGCCCTGAAATGAAACATAGGGTAAAGGGAAAGACTTGGCTAGATAACAAACACACTGTAAGAAAGGGGGAAAAACATAGGCAGCGGAGGTCTGAACAGTAGCATCTGTCATTTGGGAAGACTTCGAGAGCTGCACTCAGTAAAAAGCCCTTAACCTGATTTATGTATTTAATTTTCACAAAAACCCTGATGAGGTACAGACAGTTATTTCCTAGTTTCTAGATACCTAAAGACAGCATTGTGAAGCACTTAGCCCAGCACATGCAGCTAGTGAAGGCTTAAGGTTGGGCCATACACTAGGACATCTTGGTGTATTCGCTGTTTTACTCTGCCTTCTCCATGCAGGAAGGAGATACTAGCTAGGAGCGGGAGGGTGGATGAAGGAAACACAGGGGTAGCATCAGATCTTGGGGTTACCTTAATTAGGGTTTCTATTGCGCCAAGAGGCATGGTGGTGTGCAGGCAGCGACTGTGCTAAAGGAAAAGCTGAGAGTTCTGCATCTTGAACTGTAGAAAGCAGGAAGAGACAGTCACACGAGACTGGCTTGAGCATCTGAGACCCACTACTGGTGACATACCTACTCCAAGAAGGCCATAGCTCCTAATAATGGCAATCTCCATGGACCTGTTGGGGACATTTTTATTCAAACCACCTCAGGGCTGGAATGCTATTCCCAAGAGCTTGGACACCTCTCTGAGTTTTCTGTAAAGGGCTTTGGAGAGTAGTCTGTTAACTAGATGGAAGGTGCTTGAAGGCCGAGGGACCGGTGAAGATCTTGGGAGAAGATGAAGCTGAAGGAGAACAGTAACTATGCTGATGTGAAGATGTGAGGAAGCCCGGATAAAGCCTGTTCCAGATGGCAGATGTGGCAGTGGCCAAGGTCTACATGAGGCAGGTGGGAAGGCTGCAGCTCACATCCAGGAAGTCTGACTGCACAGTCTGTGTGCTTCCACATCACTATTAAGCTTGACCGGTTTCTGTTACTCCTCAAATAGTGGACAGATCACTTTGGGCTTTTGGCTGGAATTTGCATGTCAGCTCTTTGGTCATTGTTATATTATGCCATCTATTTATATACTATTATCTATCTGCCTGCCATCTGTCGTGTATCAAGTCTATATCTCAAATCTATCATCTATCTGCCTTTCAAATCTATCATCCATCTTATACCATCTATCAAAACTGCTATCTATGTAGTTCCACACACATATGCATGATGGCAATACTTATTAGACTCAGTGGATTATTTTTTTTAAAAAAGAGAGAGGCAGGGCATAGTGGTGCATGTCTTTAATTCCACTAATAAGGAGGCAGAGGCTGGTGGATCTCTGTGAGCAGTTAGTTTCTAATTTCTGATGTAAGATGACCGAGCCTGCCTTGTCTTTTCAAAATCTCCCCCTTTCCCGTAGATTACACAAGTAGATTGTTTCCCGACCGCCTAGAACTCAGTGTTTGTTCAGGTATGCTAGTGGGGTTGTTTTTGCTCATTTTAATGACTAGGCTGACTCAGCCTGCATGGGGGCTTGAGCTGTCCCTGTGAAGAGGTGTCCTTCAGGCTTCAGAGTCACCCCTGTGTCTCAGGTGCCCTGTTCATACCTCAAGTCTCACAGCTCTTCTTTGGCCCCCATTAGATTTTTATTCTTCATAAGAAGTTCTTGAACTTCTTGACCTGATCTTCTATTCATGGTCACCACTCCCTTTTCTGTTTTTAATGTGACAAGTGTGTTTTTCATCTGCACTCAGTCCTCAGTGATGAAGTTGATGTCTTTCTGCCAATATTATATCCTCTAGACTCCCAGAGGATCAACTTTAGATTTTTCTCTCTCTTAGAAAGCAACTGGAAATAATTGCTCTGGTTCCTTACCTTGGTGTCCCCTTTGTCACACCTTCCCACTTCTATGTGACTTAATTTAGACATGGTATTATGTGATGGTCCATTCTGAAAGCTGATAATTGTGCCATCTTCCATTGCAGAGGTTTTAGAAAGACCTGAGTAACCTTGACAAGGAAAGAAGAGGAAATGTTTGGCTTTGCTATAGTCTTAGGAATGCCTGAACAAAGTTTCACCTGCCTGTTCCCAGGTGAAGTGACAGGTTACAAGTCACACCTAGCCCCAGAGAGTCTTAGAAATCTTCAACCATGTGGTTTCCTAGGAGTCCCAGGTGCTTTCCTGAGACTTGCCCTTTTTCTGGACTCAAGTCAAGCTTACTCTGCCCTTTTTACTGTTCTGGTGCAAGCCTTCCACTCCTCCACGGGCAGTTACAGGGACTAGGGTTCCCCATTGCATCCTTCCTCAATGCAATCTGACCTGATCCTAAAGCCACCTCACCCTTGCTCCCCTTCCCCAGTTTCCAGCACTGGGATATACTTCTTCCTATATCGGGCCCTGGAACCTTTCATTGTAATTTGGAAGGGACAAGTAGGTACAAAAGCATCAGTTACACCCATAAGCCTTTTAGGCTAAACCACTTTTAGAGTTTCCAGGCAAGATCCCTGAAATACAAGATATCCACAGGTCAACTTTTTTTTTTCAAAATTATCCGCCAAGATAAAAGTCACTAGACTGCAACAAAGGGATTCCATTTAATCCACTGGGAAACTTCACGTTCTGCATTTCTCTTCTGGCAAACGGTACTCGTTGACACAGCATAGTGCAGTCTCTGAGAAGCCTACAGTGATGAAACCACTTTATCTTTATTGAGACTGTTTCCCAAATGTGTTTTTGCAAAAGTAAATTTTTCCTAAAGTTTACAAATGCTCCTCAGGGAAGGCTTTGGCAGTATGCCGTGAGCAAGTGCCCTGGGTTGCTTGCAGCTAGAAGATGGTTGTTCCCCTTCTGCCTTTTGTTTTGTGAAATATAAAAATATGTCTTAATTCGCATGAGGTAGTGAAGGCCAAGGACAACCTCTTTCCAGAGAGATTGAAAAACAAGCCCACTTTCCACTCTCTCTGCACTGGGTTCCTGTAATCCTTAGTGAGGAATGAAGAAGCCTCCCTGGCCAGTGCTGACTCCCCTCCCAACAGCAGTTTCCAGGTCCATCTCATTTGCATTGTTTATATTCTCCAGATTTATTTCTCACTGGCAGGAGGGAAAAGGCTATCCAAGGAGGGCATTGTAGTTTAATATGAGGTGAAATGAGCTTGTGAAGCTGATGAGGGAATCACTAAAATCTGTTAGAATAGTTGCAGTTATCCTGTTCATATTAAAAAGCACTTTGCAATTCCTGCCAGGAAGCACTCCCTCCTGACTTCTCTCTGCCCACCCTGGCACTCAATGGTGGCCCTGTGGCCCATCTCCAGGTACTGTTCTGCCCCTGTGGCACTGTTAAGCACATGGCATTGGAATGAGGTAGGTCTGTTTTCCCCATCATGATTGTGAACTCTGGAACAGGCTCTCCTTTCTCTGCAGTAGAGTACTGGCCTCCTGCTTGGTGCTAGTACCTACAGCCTGTCAAAGCCGGAGAGCCTGGGGTATCACAAGCCAGAGCCTCCAGTCCTGAAGGGTGGATGGCCTCAGGTCCTTCCTCACCATAGTTAAGTGCTGTATAGAGATCAGCACAGGGAGACCTAGCTCTGTCACCAGGATGACCCTACCTCCTCTCCCAGTGCCAAGGGTGCCATAGCTGAGGTCGTCCTGGTTGCATAAGAAAGCATTCCAAATAAAGAGCAAACCAGTAAGCAGTGTACCTCCCGGACCTCTGCTTTAGCCCCTTACACTAGGTTCCTGCCTTGGTTTCCCGTGATGATAGATTCTGATCTGTAAGCTAAATCCTTTCCTCCCCAGGCTGCTTTTCTCTCATGGTGTTTATCCCAACAGTAGCAAACTAGGACATTGGGTGTCTTTGTTAGGGTTTCTGTTGCTGCGAAGAGACACTATGTCCACAGCAACTCTTCTAAAGGGAAACATTTAATTGGAGGCTGGCTTACAGTTCAGCAGTCTGTCCATTATGGTCATGGTGGGAAGCATTGCAGAGTGCAAGCAGACATGGTGCTGGAGAGGTGGCTTAGAGTTCCACATCTGGATCTTCAGGCAGCAGGAAGAGAGAGTGACAGTGGGCCTGGTTTGGGCACGTGAGACCTCAAAGCTCACCCCCAGTGATACACTTCCTCCATAGGGCCACACCTCCAATAGTGCGACTCCCTGAGTCTATGGAGCCATTTTCATCCAAATCACCACACTGGGTATGCTGAGTCTTTGTGCCATGTTCAATGTTGCCTCATGTACATTCTCCCCACCAAATGCTTATGTAGGCACTATAGAATAAGGGTATTTATACTCATGTCACATGATAAGTGTGACTCATTTTTCCTGAATTCAGAGGGCCACAGGCTTTTGCTATCAGTGGCAGAGTCATAACTCTTGATTTAGGATGACCCTGGTTACTCCAGAGCTAAAGCCCATTATTAATGACTATTAAGCCATACACTGTACATAGGGATATCTTCCTTCCAACTATGTTGGCACCAAGCTCAGTGGCCATTTTCTTTAAAGAATCCTTTCCTGAACCCTTTGGCCTTCAGTGTGTTCATCATTGGGCCCCCTGAAAGACTGCCTATGTCTCTAACACCCAAAGAGCATCTACCATTGTTTTAAATATGAATGTTTGCCCCTCCCCAAAGAAAGAATAGCTCACTAGGATCACTATTGAGCTCTGATACTCATCTCCAGTAGATGCAGTTGCCAACTCTGTGTGGTCAGACCAGATGTCACTTTCCAGAGCTTTGTAAGTGACCAGAAGCTGCAGGCGGAGGCAGAAAGAAGCTGGCACCAAGCTACCCTACAGCAAAGAGTCAGTACACCCTCCTGCAGTCACACAGTCCTCCTCACAGTCACCTCCCTGCTGAGCAGGTAACCATCTCAGATCTTGAGGAGTTATCACAGGAGCAAGCTCTAGTGCCATTTTCACAAGTGGCACTGGGGGGCTGTGAAATTGCTAACCCACAGGAGCTTTGATATTAAAGATAAAAGCATAGTCAGAGCCAGGACAAGAGGAGAGACATCTCAAAGGGGATGTTGGGAGGTGTTTGAAAAGAAAGGAGACTGTTGAGCGTAAGTCATAAGAGAGTTAACTTATAGCAGCTCCACAGTAGGAGTGCAGGAAAGTAGATCACTGGGAAAATGAGGGTTGTCATGATGAAGGAGGTACCAAGGAACAGGAGAGATAATAGAACCTGCAAGTCATCTGGCATGGTAGGGCCTTTCAGTAAGAAAAGCACCATGCCCAGGACTGAGAATAAGACAGTTCCAGCATCATTTGTTTTGGGAGAGGTAAGCTGGGCAGTGGAGGCCAATCCTGATGAACAAAGAAAGTACATGTCATGGTGGTGAGAGGGGACAGTGAACGTGAGGCCTCCATAGGAGAGGAGGAGGGCAGAGGCTGATGTCCAGGGACTGAGAGTGCCAGTGCACCAAGAGCACAGGAGTTCTGGTGTTGCCTAGGCAGATGGATGACAGGAGGACAGCTGTCTAGAATCAGGAAAGAAGGGAGAAGTTAGTAAAACTCATTGCAGTATGAACATCCTATACACAGTAGCAGAAGCCCCTCAGCTTTCCTTGGGAAGGGGCCACTGTGTTCCCTGTGGAAACCACATCGCTCAGGCTGGAATGAAAATTCAAACTCAGAATTATATGATGGAGAAATCTGAGAGGCTGCAGGTGTTCCCCAATTTTCTTTCTCCACAGAGAGGTGAGGTGCAGAGCTGGATAGCCATTACACCCTCGTTCTGGTTAACCCACTAAACTTACCATGTCTGCTGTTAAGATAGCCATGTTTACAGGTATCCTCTGAAGAGTAATTCAAAGTCCTACAAACTACAACAATGACCAGCACAAGAAGATATAACCAAGGGTGCAATAGTGGCATTTATATTTTGGGAATAACCAACAACCACTTAATTGGACATAAGACTCATTCAACAGATTTATGCCTGTTACTGTAACTCTAGTCAATTACCTGTGGCTAATGAGGTCATGGACTCTAGAGGAAAATCTACTACTGCCATGTTCCAAAACCAGTATAATTCTCAACTTCATTCTACAGGTCTATCTTTATATCTATAGATAAATGTATCTCTTGCCCATCATCAAAGACATTTTGTCTTGTTTTGTTTTGTCTTTGCACCAGGCAGAGACCATCACAGAAATCCACAGCTGGTCAAAATGCAGAAAACAGTTGACTGTGGGCTGACCATCCCCAATTGTTACACGTAGACCACAACCTCTATACCCAAAGCTCAGGGAACACTGCAGAAAGGGGTGGAAAGACTGTAAAAATCATGATGTCTCCTATGAGATACTGTCTTCCATCTATGACAGGGAGTTTCAAACATGAAATCTTTTTTCAACAAATACTCATTTATTAAGCCCACACAGGTAAGGGTGGAGCTCAGAAATGTCTGTCCTAGCCATGGGTGATACACAACAGTCCTCATCCAGGACCACATCCTCACTCCCCTCTCTTCTGCTGGGAGCATCTCAGACTTACATCACTTTCTATAATTACATAATATCCAGAAGGGTAGTAGTAAGCTTGTTCCAAAGTTTGAGTCTTCTCAGAAGTGAGAAAAAGTGCCTGGCAGTCTCAACTAATGGAAACCGCTTTGTTTTTCTTTCACACCCATGAAATCTTAACAATATGGTGGCCTAAACAAGACAGGCACATTGACAACACCAGATGACATTCCAGCATGGACGAGGGAATAAATTTAACAATTATAAAAGTACAAGCATACATGGGGAACATCTTGAACACTTCTGAAAAAAACATAAAAAGAAAATGAAATACATCATTAAAATGTTTCCCTGTGCTTGGGGTGGTAAGTCAACATTATGAAGACGTCGTTCTCCTGAAGGCAAATTAAAATGTTAATCAAACCTATTAATAATGTCATCAAACTATTTTATGAAGTTAGGTAAGTTGATTCTAAGTTTCATGTAGTAAACACATTTGGTTTTTTTTTTGTTTTTTTGTTTTTTTTTTCCAGTAGGTAGAATTTATTTGCATTTCTGTAGGAATGGCTGGTTGGTGATTTCATATGTTTTAACAAATGAAGACTTGTAAAACATTGGAGAGGTGATGGAAGGTTCAGACCCCAGTGGAGCCAGATAGGGATGCTGTAGAGCACAAGATGTTCAAATCCTCCTTAAGTAAATGTATGGAAGTATCTTTTTTTTTTAATTTATTTTATTTTATTTTTTTAATTTACATTCCAAATCACTTCCCCTTTCCCGTTTCCTCCCTCCCCGAAAGTCCCATAAGCCCCCTTCCCTCTCTCTTTTCTCCATTCAACCCCCTCTCGCTTCTCTGTCCTGGCGTTCCCCTACATCCAGTCTTTCCAGGACCAGGGGTCTCTCCTTCCATCTTCTTAGAAATCTATTGATATGCGGATTGTGTCTAGGGTATGTAGTAAACACATTTAAGAGTAGCCAAGAAAACGCTACTGGGAAACCTTAGCAGACATTAGAACACACAGTAGTGCCTCTGGGATTCAGTAGTAGAATAGAAGGAGAAGTCCATAATTAGACCCAAGCATGCACTGGGATTTATTGCAAGATGAAAATGGTATCTTCAATCACTGTACTTTAAACAAATATCAGAGGGATAACTGAAGAGTCAAATACTTGAAGACAAACATCAATATGTATTTCATACGCTACACAAGAGTAATGGAGTGTCCGAGACATTGAAATGTAAAAGTTGAGACCAAGAAAGCACTAGAGGCAAACAAGGAGTCTTTTTTAATCTCTTCATGAGCAATGGCTTTCTAACTGTGGTTCAGACTTAGCCTTGTAAGCAAAGTTAGAAGACAAAGGACCATGTGGGAGAACATATTTACAGGATCCCTTTCTGCAGAGACAACGCTTTAAAAGTGAGACTTGGCATGATAGTACCCAGCTATAATCCTATCTCTTGGAAGGTGGAGACAGAGGGATAAGAAATTCAAGGTCTTCCTTGGGTACTTACCAAGTTTGAGGCCATCTTTGGATATAGTAAACCTGTCTCAAAAACAGCATTGGGAGATAGGCAACCAGAATCCTAACAGAACAATGGGGAAGAACATGAACGGACAATTCATTAAAACTCAAAATGTAAATCAGTTCTAAACATAAAGCAATGCTTAAACATGACTATAATTACTGACATGCAAATTAAGACATAGATTCTCACCTGTCAAACTGACAAAAACTGACAGCACATTCTGTTAGTCAAGAACATAGAGAAACAGACTTTCAGACATCAGTGGCTAGAAGGCAAACTGATACAGCCCTTCTGGAGGGAATTTAACAAAACAGACATATATTTATATTTGACTCAGCAATCCCACTTCTAGAGAACTACCATCCTACAGGTACAATACCAGTGATTTAAAAAATCACTGTACAATGTACACTGCTAGGGTGTGCATTGCTTCTAATCTCACAGCACGGAAAACTCCTCACATTCACACCTGAAGGATGGTTGGATAAACATGGCGTATCAGCACCACAGAGTGCTACGCAGTTCTGAAAAGAAACTGGGGAAGAGCTAGTTCCGTGAACAAATGTGGTGGTTTTCCAAGATGTACTGTGTGTGTATGTGTGTACACATGTATGTTTGTGTATATACGGGTATAGGCTTGTGTGCATGTATGTAAGTACATGTATGTGCAGGCCAAAGGGCCACCCCAGGTGTCATCATTCACCTTGTCTCTGTGTTTGTGGCAGGGTCTCTCAGTGGCTTAGCACTCAGCAAGTAATCTAAACTGACTAGTTAGTTAGCAAACCCCAGGGGATCTGCTCATTTTGCCTTTTCAGTGATGAGATTACAAGTTAGAAAGAAGGGACAGAAAGATCTCTGTAAATTTAAGGCCAGCCTGGTTTACATAGCAAGTTCTAGGGCAGTCAAGGCCACATAGTGAGACCTTGCCTCAAACAAACAAACAAGAAAAGAGGGGAAAACTATCTACAAGTTGTGCACCACCTCTGATGGTCTTTGGTCCTTTGTCAACAAAAAACATGAATTGTTTGCATGGCCAACAGGACCTATTTAGGCTTCTTACTGGTGTTTCAGTGAAGCTGTGCATACGTAGAGATGATGACTTGCATCTTACCCTCCTTCACTGCCTCTGTGTCGTCCATCCACAGATGCAGATGGTGATGTATCATGAACTCATCAGGCACTGTCAGACAGAGAGGATCAGGCAGCAGTGTGGGGCGGCTGAGCTGCTGGCTAGCTTCCCAGCTCTGAATGGCAGCAATGAATCTGCATTTTCAGTTGCATGAATGAAATTGTGGGTGCTTTCCCCGCTTAGCCAGTAATGTTAGGCATGTTCATGTTGGGCATATCTCATTTCAGGAATGACCATACCCGAAGAAGATGCTGATGTCGGACAAGGCAGTAAATATTGTCTTGTGGCAATCGGGAGGCTCCAGGTGAGCAAAAAGTCTGTTTTGTTTGCTTTTTGTTTATTCAAGACAGGGTTTTTCCTGTGTAACCCTCGCTGTCCTAGGACTCACTCTGTAGACCAGGCTGGCCTCAACCTCAAGAGATCCACATGGCTCTGTCTCCAGAGTACTAGAATGAAAGGCAAGCTCAAAAAGTCTGTCTTTTTCATCTTCAATCAGGGCTTGTTTACTACACAGGACAAGAGACTGAGTTTGGATGCCTCTTCATTTGGGACTCCTGTATGCTCAATATTTGTGGGGTTATATGTATCAAATGTATATGTATATGTATATTTCTGGGTCAAAACCTGAATTTTAAAAATGTGTACCACAAGGGACACACCACAGAGACCTTCCTGTGCTGAGGGTTAACAAACCTGCCTCCCACCTACACCAGTCACTGTAGAGATGAGTTCCTTTAGAACTCACATCCTTGCTAACCACCTTTGAAGTTCCCCGAGGGCCTTGTGGGACAAAGTCCAAGCTCATCATTCCATCCTCCTCTCATTCCCTTCTCCCCATCTTCCCACATCCTTTTACCAAACCACATTTTTCCGTTTTCATGAAGCCACCCCATGATTCCCCTCACACACAAATGAATATTTTCAAGCTGTTTCTTCTACCTTGTGTTTCTTAGTTACCCTTCTGCTTTCAAAATTCCTCTGTGAACTTCCTACCTTCTCATCTCTTGAGATCTAACTAAATGACTGCCAATCCCCTTAGTTAATACTAACCATTGCTTCCCACTGCGTTCTCTCATAACAGAGAGGTCTCACCTCAGCTTCATCTGCATACTGCTTGCTCTGGTTAGCTAAGGATATGCTTGTGCATACCCTCTGAAGTAGGGACCCTGTCTGGTTAAAATTGTATTTACTTGAGGCTGGAGAGTTAGCCCAGTGTTAGAATTGACTGCTATTCCAGAGGACCCAGGTTCAATTCCTAGTCCCCACATGGAAGCTCACAACTGTCTGCAACTCCAATCCCAGGGGGAGTTGATGCCTTCTTCTGGCCTTCTCAGGCACTAAGCACATAGGTGGTACAGACATACATGCAAGCAAAGCACCCGTACACATTAAGTAAGTAAATAAAGCTTTAAATGTTTTACTTTATTTGATATCTGATACACAGTAGTCACTCAATCACTTTGCTCATTCATTCATCCTTTGACATTTAGGGTGTTTTCCAAGCTGATGAAGGCAGGCAGAGTTGATAGTCCAGACGGCTCCTGTTTCACATCCTTGATCCTCTAAGTCTGACCATTTTCAAACAAATGAATAAGCGATTTCATTCACATAAAACAAACACTATATCCTCTTCTCTGATGTGTAAAATAAGAGTAGCTGGGTGAATTCAGTCCAGAAATACATACTTTTGGATTCTCTACACCAGTTACAGAGGGGAAGATGAAAGAGGAAGAGGATAACATTTGCTGAGCCCCAACCATTTGCCAGCATAGTGTGCAATATCTCTTATCATCACAAGTGCCCTGTGGCATTATGGCTTGTTGTAAATATTCATTATTCCCATTGCCTAATAAATGTAAAGAAAGCAGCCAAGCATTTATTCAATTCCTCACACCCATCTTTCCAGTGACACAGCAGGATGTGTGAAGTTGAAGCTGCATAGATTCTTGCCATGTCCTCATCTGCATCTTTATCAACCCTCCTTTCCAGGTGACCAGCTCTCCTGTGTGCATGGACATGAGTGGCATGTCAGTGCCCACAGAGTTCCTGTCACGTCACAACTCTGATGGGATCATCACATTTGTGGACCCAAGATGCATCAGTGTGATTGGCTACCAGCCCCAGGTCAGTGGCTAGCCCCGAGCTTCTGATACTGGTGAAAGATTTAACTTCACTCAAAAGGTATTTATCTTACTTGTTAAAGGTTCAACACAATGACATCACAGAGGAATGACATAGGAGTCCAGATTCCCTGTTTAGCCAGGCTGACACCCTTCACAAGCCAAATTGTTCATTGTAAGACAACACCACCATCACAAAGGATGGGAATTAAGATCAGTTTATTTTAATTACAAAGCTTCTGTATGTCTGACAACTGTCAAGATACCTGAAGGGCGTTTGCCTAGTCCTTTGGGGGAAATCTTTTTACTTAGAGCACATTTTCAGATCTTTTCTCTGGATCCTTTCTGAAAAAGCATGAGAAACACAAAAAGGCATGAGCCACCCAGGTGAAGCCAAGGATCCACAACCACATATAGTACAAAAGCATGATCCATGTCCTAAGCCTGAGGACCTCTACCTAGGGGAGACACCTAGGGGACAAGTGTGAGGAGTGTGGAGATGTTATCAAATGAGCATTGGTTTCTTAGGTATAATCATGTTTTGGTTTTGTTGTATGATGAGACATTTATTATATTAATGCTGAAAGACTTCATGGAGAAGTATTATGGAATCTACAACTTATTGTTAAGAGATAACACAGAGAGAGAGACAGAGACAGAGACGGGGAGAGAATCTCCCATCTGCATTTGTATGCGAACATCTATAAAGAAAATATTTTTTAAAAAGAAAATAAAAAATATTAGTAACATAATGATAATTGTATCAATGCAATGGATATGCAGGTGTTTATTTTGTGTATATCTTTACCTTTTCTATAGTTTCTTAAAAAGTCATTTAAAAAAAGAAATGCATATCTCTTTGTTCTAAGGAAAAGACTTTGGGAAGCTTTGGGATACGTTAACATGAGTTATTTTAATTGCATGTGTATTTTTATTTTATTTACTCAACTTTTATCTGTGCTGGAATCAGCCCTGTGTGTAGATTTTAGAACTAGTTCAAACAAAACTATTAGAGCCTTTCTGTAATTCTGAAGCTAGATTCATGCAAACTGAGACCTCTCAGATGGTATAAGGTGAAAGCCAGTGACCCCTGACAGCAGTGCATTTCTGGACAGGCCTATGCATCCTGCAGCAGCCTGCTGAGTGTCTGGGCGCTCCTGAGGCATACGAGCTGCCCTTTGATGCTGAGTCGGCTCACTCCAAGCACCGTGTGCTCACGTAGGTTGTCATCACTGAGATAGCTTACATCCTTTGCTGTTTAAGACGCTTCCCTAGAGCACGCTCGAAATTGCTCTTTGAGGGTATTTTTGTATTCTGCTCCTATTCAAGGTGAAACACACCAGTTTTAGATGAAGGCTGGATCTTTCAAGTAGCACATAGACTAGCGAAGGTCAATGACGAACAGACTTGAGGCAAGCACGGTTATTGGAACCTCATTCAGCCACCGGTCTCCATACTTAAACAGTTTCAGTTTTCGTAGGCAGCATGTCTGTCCTTGAGCTTTCTTTGGATGTTTTTAAAAATATGTTGATTGCAGTTTGCCTCTCCAAGGCAAACAGAAATAAAGTCGTGTTGTAAAGCTGCTGATCTAGCGCCCGAGCAAAATTAGAAGTAAGTAAGGACTGAGCCAGGGGAATTTAGAATGGATGCAAGGAAGCCAACTCTGCAGCCGCTGCCGGGAGGAGGAAGACCATTTTAGGTTTAAGATTTTGATGGGCAGGCAAGAGGAGGTGGGCTCAAGGGGAGGATATAAACAATACCTTTGTCTCCAGGGTAGGGGTAAGAGATAGAGAGTGGACTTTGGGGTTATTAAAGCTGTCTGTCCCCTCTAGGACCTTCTGGGAAAGGATATTTTGGAATTCTGCCACCCTGAGGATCAGAGCCACCTACGGGAGAGCTTCCAGCAGGTATTGTTCATGACTGCTGCTGCTGCTGCCTAGTGAGGTACCTGGGAGGAGGGAGAGCTAGAGGGATTAAGGCCTACTGTGAGCCACCAAGCTCTTCTACAATGTCAGCCAGCTATTCTGGGCAAGATTTCAAGCATGAGGGTAAGACACATGTGGCAGGAGTGGAGGGCCGGCTCTGAGGAGTCTCCCCGAGCACCAAGGCTAGAGAGGGTGACTTGGGAGAAGAGGCAGCTCCCACAGGAGAGATCAGCTGGCACGTGTTGTAAGGGGAAAATACAAAAGAAATGAGAGAACATGCCAGAGGGTGGGCCCTGTGCCAGACACACTAATGTGGCCCGTCGGAAGGATCCTCAGCAGCTCCTAGGGCTGACAAGGAGGGAGTGGCAGGCAGTGAGACCAGCCAGGTCAGGTGTGAGGTCTCCTGTGTCATGCTATAGGGCCTCAGTTCTCCCCCAGGATCCATGAAGGTAAGTAGCAATTCCTTTGAGTACATAAGCAGAACAATGCTTTGAAGAGCCACTTGGGAAGCCCAGGTACACAAATAAATGAAAACAGGGTAAGTTAGAAGGCCTTGAAAATGAGCGATGGGCACCAGAGCTGTGCAGGACCTGTGGGAAGTAGACATGGGAGGAAACTTAAGAAGAGAATGATTCAGACAGGGATAGTGAGGGAGAGGCAGCCTGGCAGAGTGGCCACTTACTAGTGCACATGTTCTCGGACAGGCACCCATAGCACAGGTCACAGGAGGAAAGACTGTTGGCTCCTATGGGGGGGGAGGGGACAGTGGACAGGGGGCAGAAGAGATTCACTGAAGCAAAGGCCAAAATGTCACACTTTGATGAGGTAGAGCTAGTTAAGAGTGAGGCCTGTCAACTCCTCAGCTGGCCTGGGAGGAAGGGAGAATTCTTTCCACCAGACTGTCTCTTCTGGAAAAGGAGAAAATGGACATAAGAAAAGAGACCTGTGGGTTACTTTTCAAGAGAGGAATTTGCTGTCATCCATTGGAGTATGGGCTTAATTTAGCGTTTGTTTTGCTAGTATCTCAGGTCCAGCCAATAGAAGGCCTCCCTGTCTGCAGAGACCCGACCCTCTAGCTTCAAACCTACCTGGGCAGCTCTATGGAGTTCCCTTCCTACCCAATCTCAGTTCTGCTCTTCCAATGTCACTCCTTCCAACTCCTCCCACTTTTGGCTGCCCTTCCACTTCCTGGCCCCTGTTCAATTGGCTTCTTCACATTCTTCTGCAGTATTGATGAGAGGACTTGACATCAACCATATAACTTCTTCTTCATAACCTCAACCACTGGATCACTCCAGCTCACTTGTCTTCTAGTTTCATGCCTGCCTTCTTCACCGCTCCATATGAGGGCCCAGGAACCTCCAAAGCCAGCACACTGCCTCTTTTCTCAGTGGTCTCTCCCTCACACTACTCCCGGCCAGTTGCTCAGAATGAAGTTCAGCATCTCTTGGGTACAGAGCCTATGACAGGCCCTCGTGGTACACCGTCACAAAAGTGATGTATCCCTGCCCCTTCCTGTCATCCCTGCCCCCTATCTGACTTTTGCAGGTGATCCCTTGTTGTGCCTCTGTTATAATTTCACTCCAACTCGTTGTAAAAATAAATATTAAGGTTTCATTAAGACTTGCCAACCATGGTCCATACACTTAGAGTTAAGTACAAGCTTCTTTCCATAACTTCAGGCTTCACATAAGTCTGGTCCCTTTCCATACTTATTTGGACACTATTCTTCAGTCCCATTGGCCTTCTCTGTTTCTTGAACATTCTCTTTCCCATCTTTTGACCATGACTGAGCCATTCCCTGACTGGAATGCTGTCCTCTACTCTTCACATGACTGATAGCTTTCAAACCATGTCATTCATGAGATCTTACCAGTGACTAAGAGGTCCCATCCTCCTCCACCCCTTGTTTCTCCTCTACCATATGTCTTTTCCTTTGTCCACTTCCTCTTTTTTGTCCTCCTTTACTGCAACCTGGATTTACTGTGGGCAGACCCCGGGACTTACTTGTGCACGCCATCTTCATGAGGGTAGATTCGAACCAAGCTGCCTAAGTAGATCAGAACTTAACAGAATGTGGGTTCCATTTGGGAGAACTGTGAAATCAGAATGGTAAGACTACCAGGATGCTTTGTGCCACATCTGCAGAGTGTATGTGTTTCCCCATGGAATTCCCAACCCTACCCCATGAATACTGTCACCATGTTTTTCCTAGTAGACAATGGGACTGAAAGTTTTGAGTGTGAACCACCACTACTGCCATTGTGATTGAGCATGTCTAAACAAAAAGAATGAGTGTGAAGTAGGAGCCTACCCAAAGTTTCTCTCTTCCATTTTGACGTCTTGACAAATTGACTAAGAAAGGGATTCTGGGAGCAGATACTTTCCTGGCCCCTGGGAAGGTGCACTGACACCACACTAAACTCAGAACTTGTGTGTATTTTCTGGACTTCCCGTCTGGGCAGTTCAGTGCTTTTGTTTAAAACACGAGCTCAAGGGCTGACTCAGCTTTCTCAAGAACAAACCACTTCCCTTTATCAACATTGGTCCCCCTTCATTGATGGTGGCCAGTGCCCAAAGAACACAAACTCAGGCCAAGTCTGGGTGTGCCTTGGGATGTCTTTGTAGCTCTACAGTTGCTGCTGTCCGTGTGTCCTGGGCCTGTGCCAGGGCTTCCACCTCTGATGCCACAGCCCTGGTTTCCCTTTCAATAAAGGATGAGGTAGCTGGTACAAGTCACTGAAGCTGGCTACTGGGGTAAAATGAGATGTCCAATTCCTTTTTCTTTTCAAACCTGCCAGGTTCTTGTGGCATATGTAGTTTGCATAGTCAGGTGTGACACGGAATAGAGGGAAGCCAAGGTGCGATGTGAGTATATGCTCTGGAGGCCCTAGTCTTGCTGTTATGACCAAGGGCAGGATGGGTGGCAGATGTTGGTAATAATGATGATGGTTGGTAGTTATGAATAATATTGATGGTGATGGTAATGGTAGTGGTGGTAAAAATGATAATAATGACTATGATGATATTGATATTGTCATGGTAGTAATGGCTTTGACTGTGATAGTTACGAATGATTGTAAGGTGATTATGTCTGTGAAAACGAGGATGGTGGTGGTAATAATTATGGTGGTGATAATGGTGGTAGCAGTGATTGTGATTGTGGAGGTGATGATGATAGTGATAATAATGGCTGTAATAGTGATAGTAGTGATTATGATGCTAATGATGATAGTGATGGCAATGAGTGTGATGGTGATTGTGATGTCATCATGATGGTGATAACAGTGAGTGTGATGGTAGTAGTCATTAGTGTGAGGATGACCACAATTGTGATGTGGTGGTTGTAATAGTAATGAGGGTGATGATGGTGATAGTAATTGTGTTTTGAATAAGAATGGCTTCCATAGGTTCATATATTGGAAATATTGATCCTCAGGGAATGGCACTATTTGACAGGGATTAGGAGGTGTGGCTTTATTGGAGTAGGTGTAGCCTATTAAAGGAAGTATGTCAATCAGGATGAACTCTGAAGTTTTAAATGCTCAAGCCAGGCCCAGAGTCTCCCTCTATGCCTGCTATCTATGGATCCAAAGGTAGAACTCTCAGCTACTCTCCTGTACCATGTCTGCCTGTGCGGCACCGTGCTATAAGCCATGATGATAATGGACTGAATCTCAGAACTGTAAGCCAATTAAATGCTTTCTTTTATAAGAATTGTGTGGTCAGGTGTCTTCACAGCAATAGAGCATTAACTAAGACACTAATGATGGTGATGATTGAGGTGATGGTGATTGTAAGGTGATGATGGTAACTATGAGGACGATAGCCATGACACCTGTTGTCTTAAAGAACCAGGCTAAGCTAGGCCTTAGGATCTTTGTAGTCTCCTGTATTACTAGCCCCACACTTGCATGAAACACAATAGGATGCATCATTCTGAGCTTAGTTAGACCTGGGTCGAATTACAGTTCAATCCCCCATCACTCCTTGGTTTGCTTGCCTATACACAGTTGTGCTGTGCTTTCTACAAGGAGAGCCAAGAATCTCATTTCCCAGCATCATGCCTACTCTCCAACTCTTTTCCAAACTTCATTCCCCTTCTGGAATCCTTCATTTATATTGGGACCTTAACAACAGGTCCCAACTGCCAGCTCTCCTGCTGGCCCCTGACATTTGATTGTGAGTTTGTAGCAGACTCTGTGGGTTGCAGTTATCTACACATCTCTCTTGCCCCTGCAAGGTGACCTGTACTTTGGAACAGAGCATTCACTTTGGCAATGGGGACAGGGAGTTAAGATTGGGAAATCAAGGATTCAAACCATGCATCTCCCTTCCTATGATTGCAAAGCCTTGGTAGGTATCTTTCAGCTCTGAAGGTCATGTTCCTAATACACATTATTCTGCTGAGCTGATTCACAAGCTGAAGGGGAAGGGCTGGCACCCCCTTTCTCTGTTCTCTACGCTCAGCACCATATCCCAGCTTTGTACACAGGTAAGCTCTACTGCTAGTCTGTGGAATACAGCGAAAAGCTCTCACACACCCTTAGTTCTTTCTGTTGGAAGAAACAGAAGGTACACACACTCAGGACAGAGCACAGGGTCTGTTTGTGCTATACACCAAGGAAGCACTTCAGGCTATTGACCTGAGAGCATGTGACTTTGACTTCTGGCCCCTGTGAGAAAGGAGGCTGGTCCCAGTTAGGAGACTATGGTAGTTTGAAAAATAATGGCCCCCGTAGTAGTTTGAATAAGAATGGCCCCCATAGCCAGGCAGTGGTAGTGCATGCCTTTAATCTCAGCACTTGGGAGGCAGAGGCAGGCGGATTTCTGAGTTTGAGGCCAGCCTGGTCTACAGAGTGAGTTCCAGGACAGCCAGGGTTGTAGAGAGGAACCTTGTCTCAAAAAATCAAAAAAGAAAGAAAGAAAAAAAAAAGAATGACACCATAGGCTTATATTGGATGTGGTAGTATTTGAGAGGGATTAGGAGATATGGCCTTCTTGGAAGATGTAGTGTGGCCTTGTTGGAGAAAGTATGTCATTGGGGGTGGACTTTAAGGTTTCAAAAGCCCAAGTCAGGCATAATTTCTTTCCCTGTTTCTCTCTCTCTCTCTCTCTCTCTCTCTCTCTCTCTCTCTCTCTCTCTCTCTCTCTCTCTCCTTCCTTATGATCATGATGTAGCTTTCAGCTACTTCTCCAGCACCATGCCTGCCTGCTGCCGTGCTCTATGCCAGGATAATAATGGACTAAGCTTCTGAAACTATAAGCAAGTCCCTTGCCAAGTCCTTTGGTGTCTGTTCCCAGCAATAGAACAGTGACTAAGACAGGGGACTACTGTCTATGAGGCAACATCCTCTAAGCAGGCCAGCTTCATTTCACCCCATCAGCCATTCTAGGTGGTTACAAAGACCTCTGCCCTCTTCCAGTTTTCTTGGTTTTTTTGTTCATTTGTTTTTTCTTTTGGATATTCCCCAAGAAGGTCTTGTCTGATACTCTGCAGTATGGCTGGCTGTGCCTGTTTTCCCCAGAGTCAGTGTGGGAGAAGTCACCTGGCTGCTTCAGGGCTATGTAGTTCGCTCATGAGGTGTGTTCTAAATGTTACTGTGTGCAAGACACTGGGATAGACTGTGAAGCTCACCATGTCCCAGGCTGTGTACAGTATGGTAGAGACTGCAAACTCCCAGTGGGAAGCAGGCTGCAAACACAGTGATGTTAGGAGGAGTCCAACCTTGCCTGGCCCAAGAATCAGGTCCTATTCTTATCACCAATCCATCTGCAACCACACCCAGAAAGACTAAAGACTTACACTCCCAGGATCTGAGACGTATGCCTACAAGAAGGACTTCCCCTTCCCTTATCTTGTTCTTGGGGACAATCACATCTAGGCAAGGTCTATTAGTCATTCTGACAGCTTCTCCATCTCCCACTTCTTTCTCTTTGGTGAAACCAATGCCTGGATGCTTCCAGCTGCCAGTGGGTGGGTGTGTCTTTACATACTTTCATATATTGTGAGTGAATAGAGAAAAAAAACAAAACAAGCTATCCCCAGAGAGATAAGCTTGTAACTTGAACATAAGATCACAGTTCTTGTCCCTCTTTGCCACTAGAGCTGTCAGGTTTTAGAGAATTTAATTAATCTTTGCATCCTGGTAATGTCATCTGCAAATAGTGAAGCCACCTTTCCAGGTGTTCATGAAAGTGCGCTGGAAACCATACTGCATCATGAAAGTAGTGGCAGATCAATACATTCAAATAAATAATGCATACAGATTTACCATTTTATTTCACCTCCTTCCTGAGAGTTTATTGAATCCATTTTACAATGTCAAACAGAGGTTAAAATTTTTATGTGAATTAAGGCCATCTAAGAAATAAGTCCATGATGCATTATAGCTGTGCACCTAGCACTCAGCCTCAGAGCACCCTAGTGCTCTGGGAAAAGGAAGGAAGGAAGGAAGGAAGGAAGGAAGGAAGGAAGGAAAGAAGGAAGGAAGGAAGGAAGACAACTCTTATATTGTTGGTGCTGCCCTGTGCCTGGCACTGTGTACGTATGGGATGCTCACCTTCTGAATTGTAGCCACTAAATTAGAAACACTGACTGTTACTGGTCTCACATGGGATGACAGAGTGACCCTAGGGTGGGAGCAGATGGAAGTATGAGCCTAGCTGCTACCCATCACTCTTAATCTCACAGCCCCCTTACTGCCATTGGCTGCGGCAGCACCCCGTTCTGCAGTCCTGCTGACCTATTCAGCAGCCGGCCACACTGCCTTGCTGTTCTCTCTTCCTCCTCCTGCTGACTTCCTTGTCCAAATGTTTTTGCAGGTGGTTAAGCTGAAGGGCCAAGTGCTGTCGGTCATGTATCGGTTCCGCACCAAGAACCGGGAGTGGCTGTTGATCCGTACCAGCAGCTTCACCTTCCAGAACCCCTACTCCGATGAGATCGAGTATGTCATCTGCACCAACACCAATGTCAAGTACGTGCCCAGCCCTCTCTTCTGATGATTATTCACGTATGAGTGAACTGATTTGCTTGAGGTTCCCTTCTCCCCGTAGGATTTAGGTGCAACTCGAAACCTCTGTTGGGTGAAGGGGCAAGAAAAGGGGAGACTCTGGGTTTCTGTTACTGTGGGGTGCATCTCTGCCATGTTCAGGTCAGGGTACCACAGCCTCCATTTCATTCTTTTCCTCTTGACATAAGTCAAGCAGAGATGTATCTGCTTCCACATCCTGTTGTGGTAAACACTGTGCCTGGTCTCCTGGTCCTGCTGAAGCTAGTGGGTAGAAGAAGTAGACTGGGCTTCTTGAAGCTCAGGCCAAGGTCAAGCAACCGTTGTAGCAGCAGCACCTAAGCCTGAAGCACCCCTCCTGCTCCCAGCCCAGGACCCCTGCCTTTTGTGTACATCCCATATCCGTGGAGCTGACAGGTAAACCTGAGTTCTCGTCTTGGCCAGTTTCTGGTTTTGTGATCCCAAGTAAGTCATTTCCTCTCTTACCCTTCACTTCCTTTTCCGTGTCTCGGACCCTCTGTTTTTGTGCGTGTACAGGCATGTGCAAGTATGTGGAAGCCAAAGGGTGGCATCTGAAGTCCTCCTCAGTTGCTCCACCTTACTTTTGAGGTTGAGTCTTTCACTGAACTTGGAGCTCACGGGTTTGGCTCGGCTCTGACTCTTGCATTCCAGGGATCACATAAGCACTGCTGAGCCTAGAGTGTTTACATGCATGCTAGGGATCAAGCACAGTGCTTTCATGACTCTGTTAGCCCTGCCCATGGCTCCTCCCTTCTGGAGTTAAGCTTAGATCTGTAGGGCAGACCTGTAGGCACAGTGCCTGCCATAGGTATCACAGCTATGAGCAGGTCATGCCTTTTCAGATCAAACATGGAGGAAATACAGAAGTGTGATTTCAGATGCTTCCATTACACTATTTTGAAACTTTTTATTTTTTTAATGCAGGATCTCACTGTAGCCCTGGCTAACCTAGAACACACTGTGTAGACAAGGCTGGCCTGGAAGTCATGGAGGTCTACCTGCTTCTCCATTTGCTCTAATTTGACTTTACTGTGCTGTGAAAGTGTTGCACATTTGAAGGGAACCATACTTTGGATCGTGAATCCGCTCCTTCCTTGGGCTAGCAACATACTAGAGCAAGCTCGTGGGATGCTGAGCTGTGGCAGAGAGAGGCAGCTCCACTCAGCCATACATCCATGCGAGGAAAGAGCCACCACTCTGTGTGTTGCTAAGCTTGGTGCCATGGATTGGGGCAGTGGTGCCTTTGTGATTTCCAATACCACACACTTATGGTATTGTATCAGTTGTAACCCTGGTGTGAGCTAAGGGATATTCGTACCCAGCAAAGAGTCAACACATGCAAACATGTGGGCACACAGGTGTCCCGGTGAGTTAAAGCACATGGAAGCTATGCCTGGGGTGACAGAGGGTGTGGAATGAGACAAGCATACTGAAGACTGCCCTTGCGTCTGCCACTCATGGTCACTGGAACTCCCAATCTCCATTCCTCGGGTTCAGTCAGGGCTGGTCCTGAAACTCATGGTCTTCTTTTCCCCATCTCTTGACACCAGGGGATCCTTCTAAGAGCCTGCCATGTCCCTCTATCAGAGCATCCCTTCCGACCTGGCCTCGCTGAGCTACTGCTGCCATTCCGCTTGTCCCAGTCCCTTGCAGCCTGGCTTTAACCCTAGTGCAACAGCTTCGAGCACGCCAGCTGGGACACATAAACTCTTGCTCCCTGATACTTCTCCGTCAACTGCCTCCTAGACCAGTTCTCTTCCTAGACATCTTCTGCCCCTGTGTACTTGGTACAACTGGATTCATCTTCTACCCCATCTGCTGGTCAAATTGTAAATGGAGCAGAATATGAGAAGCCATAGATTCAGATGGCCAAAAAGACGATCCTATCTCTGCCTGAGGTTTCAGTCAAATTGAGGGTATTCCAGTTTTCCCCCCGTCAATCCCATAATGTGGAAGAGGGGTGCTCTTTACCCAGGGACCAGAGACATGCCCTTGAGTGCCACACCCCATATCTGATCCTGGGTCTGACGAAAATGAGGAAGATTGGGAAATGGGAGTACAGCTAGATGCATGGGGCTAGGGAGGACCTGGCTGCTGCTGTTTTCAAGGTATAGAGGGTTATGATCAGGCTTCTCAGGTGCCAGGCCCTTGGCAGAAGAAGGACAATGCTAGCCCTAACCTGCTTAGCACCTGTGCAAGCCAGATCTCTACCCCTAGGCTTGTCTCTCCCAATATGGCCTCACACCTGCCAATTCAGGCTATCTAGCCAAGAAGTCATGGAAATAGACAAACAAGCCAACTATTCAGAGTCCTGGACACCATTTAGAATCTTCCCCCTTTGGATCTTAGGGAAAGCCACTTCCTCTCTGGATTCTGCCTCCTTCTCTGCCCCTCATCCCTCTTTTTTCCTTCTCAACATGTGGTTGTGTACACGGACCTGTGCTCAACAAAGGCTCTGAGGCTGCTGGATTCTTGTGAGTGAGGCTGTTCTTGAGGGTGTCACCTATGTCTCACTGTCAACCTTCCTAAATCTCCCTGTCACTAAATCCTCCCTACTGTTGAACTACTTATAGCATCTCAGAGCCACCCTATCTACAGTAACAGTCTCCTGGCTGGGCGCCTAGCAACTTTCTACATTTGGATGGGCAGAGCTGACTGAGGAGCCTTGTTGAGGGTGGTTGGGAGCTTTTAAGTCTTTCATCATTGTTCTTTTTCAGTCTTTTTTTACCTTCTGCCACCAGAGTCTAGTCAGAGCTAGCGAAGCTGATACCCCCTGACTACCATGACCGGGCATGGCCTAGGCCAGGCAAGATGCTTGCATTACCGTTCTTGCTTTAAGGAGAGACCCAGTCCCAGGAGCCTAAGGCTTGAGCTTCAAGCTCATGAAAGTATGGGTAGAGGTATACAGGAGACAGCGGACAGATACAAAGGAAGAAGGGGACAAACCAGACCCCCAGAGCCTGGGGAACACCCGCAGGAAGCAGCCCTGACAAGGGGGAGGCATAGAAGCAACGTCACTCTCCTCTGCAAGCCAGCCGGGCTGACTGTGTTGGCCTTCTTTTCTGAAAGCCAGACTGTGTTGATGAGACAGAAAAGCATTTTGTTTCGGGGGTGGGCTATTCTGCTGTCTCAGGTCAATCATTCTTAGCATCTCCAGGAAGTCATGTGGATCTGAAAGCCCCTGGGACACCTGCCGCAGCTGCAGTAGCAACACATGTCAGTTTTCTAAACCAGGTGTTCAGTGGCCAGGCTGAAAAGCTCACTGTGGACGGTAGAGGGCGGTGCTGACCGCGCATGTGAGCGGACAAGACCTTTCTTGAGTTTTGTTGGCTTTGCCAGCAGTAGGCCAGCCAGTTAGGAAAGATACGCCCTTGCCCTGTGCTTGGGGGAGGAGCCAGGAGTTGCTAGCTCAGTTGTCTTCAGCTAAGAGCATCCAAAAGCAACTTCCTGAAGGAGTTAAGCAAGCATTGGGTGTTTAGCATTTGTGCTAAGCTGCTGAAAAGGCTCTTTGTCACCTCGGACTTCTTCCTGTTCCTTCCACACAGATGGAAGCCCAGAAAAACAGACTGATGCAACACACAGGGTGCACATCGCTGAGCTGGGTCAGGTCTTGGTGTTTGGGATGTGATACTCTGAGAAACCAGTCATGTCCGTCTTTCCATATTCACCCATCCTAGCTCCTGGACATTCACTTCCCATCTCTCTTTGGGGGAGTGACATGCAATTATCCTTAGGCCAAGCCTCTGCTATTAAAATAGCACTAGTCTGAAGTTGACTTGGGTTCTCATGACACAAGTTCTTGATGTGTGCATACAGCCATATCTCCATATGTGCAATCATGTGTATTGCATGGAGAGGTGAAGATGCTTGTGTCCATGTGAGGGTAGGTCTATGTGTGCATGCATGTGTGCACGTGTACATGCATACATATATTTGTGGGCAAAATGTGGATTCTTAAAGCCCCACCACGCCTAAAGCCCAACTGGTCAATGATCACAAATACTCAGTGATAGTTAGTAGTAGTCACCAACTTGATAGTAGATGGAAAGTGAAGAGAAGGGATGGATGCAAAAGGAGGCAGGAGGCTGTGCACCCAGGAGGGAGCAGCCTTCAGCAAGGGCTGGATACAAAGACACCATCCTCTTCTGTCCTTCTGCAAGCTCAGCAGCAACTTCCATCCAAGGTGGGACTGAGACCCTTCCAGTTATGGGCTCCAAACCCAGGGACCATCTTGGTCCCTTCTTTTCCTGCCCCTCAGAGAACCAGAATTGAGGGTGCTGCCCAGAACTCTAGCACGCTTCCCCCTTTGCCCCAGTGGAGGTCTTGGTGTAGTGTGACTTAAACATTTTGCAGTTAATAGCTGCTTAAAATTAATACGGCAACAGTTGCTTTTTAACCAGCTATTACCCAAATAAAGGACACAGAGACCTTTAGAATTATAATAAGCTTTAAAGCATCAGAGCTGAGCAGATATCAACCCTCTAAGCTATTTTGTCTTTCATGCCTTGAACCCCAACATATTACTTGCCATATGTTTCATTCGCACTGTTCTTGCTTCATCAGGCTAGCCCTCATAGCCACATGCTCATGGTCCATATTACCCCATGGAGACTTCTTTCTTCCTCCTCTCCTCACTCTCCCTTGTAGTCCCTACTTGAGACCCCAAACCCAGAAACCTTTGTCATGCCTACCTCTCTTCTGCCCAGCTATAGTCTGTCAGCAACTTCTACTAACCAATCAGGGATAATTTGGGTGCGAGACTTGCACAATAAAAGCTGCTATACATAAAAATTCGTTCATCTTGGGTCAACAGAATTTACTGGGGTACAGAATTTAGCATTTGAATGCATAGAAGCGCCAGAACAACCCCCAACATTTTGGTGACCTCTCAGGTGATGGTCACCTTCATCAGACTGCTATTGAGTCAACCTACAAGGCCAAGGAGATTTCTCTTAACATGATCAAGTCAATGCCATGTGTCCAGAGTCTCCCAGGAGCCCTGGGACATGGAGGGTGTTTATTCTGGGCAGAGGAAAGAGTACACCGCCCTGCCGAATTATATTTGAATCCATTCTGTGCTGCGTTCTAGCTGGGAACACCACTTAAACTTGCTGAGCCTCATCTCCTTTATCTGATAATTGATAGCCATATATTGTAAAGATGTAAAATGCTGGCCAAGTACTGGTGATCAGTCTTCCACTGAGATATTAGCAGCCTGCCAGTGAGCCGTCATATTTCCCTAAGATGCAGAGAACAGGAAACAACAGATAATGGAGCACAAACAAGGAGCCACAGCGGTTCTTCTTTGACAGTAATGATTATATTGATTCTTTAAAACAAAATTAAGAGAGGGTCTCATGTTGCCCAGGCTGACCATGAATACAACCTTGAACAATCTTTTGCCTCCACAACTCTAGTGCTGGGATTACAGGCATGGGCCACCATGACGGCTACTTATATGTGAGGCTGGAAATTGAGCCCATAGTTTTATGCATGCATGCACTCTCCTAACTCTGCTATATCCTAGGCCTCTTTTTAAATTTTTTGAATTCTATTATTATTGTTGTTGTTGTTGTTGTTGTTGTTGTTGTTAATGCTCCACTTTGCTGATATGAGAGGCAGAGGCTGACACTGCCTGGTGGGACAGCACATGCTTCCGATTCCATCCTTGCCTTTGTTCCTGAGCTCTTGTACCACAGTAAAAGGTCGGGTCCTTTGCTCCTGGCACCTCAGTCTTCTTACCTGTCCCTCCCTGGAGTCCCAGAGCAGGAATCTGGGGGGTTCTGAGTCATCAGAACAGTGCTTGGGCTTTGCTGTTTTCTTTGCCTCCACATAGTTCACTGAATAGACTCCTGGGTTTGATTCCAGAGCAGTTGCCCAGCAGGTCCTCCTACAGAGTCTCTTCCCTGGGGTGTCAAGAACTGAGGACTTTAACCGCCACCTTCTTTGTAGTGTGAGTTACAGGCTTCACTGTTCCCTGAAAGCAATCCAGTCTCCCTACTTTAAAACTTGAAGCACCAGTTTTTTTCTCTCAACCTTTGTTTCCCCATACATGCCCCACCCCTAGCAGAACATCCTGGCAGAGTAGGAGGGGCCTGGAAGAGTAGGAGGAGCCAAGCATCTTAGGCTCAACCCTGAAGTGAGATCCTGCTCTGATATAGCAGAACATCTCTGACCTAACCCTAACTTTGAGCTCCAGCTTCTTGATATTAGCGTGCGGATGAAGTAACCACCATAAAAATTCAGTCTGAGGCATGAATAAGATGATGTGCACCCTGACAGCAGGTGTGCATCTACAACCTGCTGCTTCGCTCAGTGCTGAACAGACTGCTTTCCTGAATTTTGCTTTTAAAAGAATTTTAGTATTGTATTTTCCCCTGCATAAAACAAAGTCGTTTGCTGAAGCTCCCTGTTTGATCCAGGCATGGTGGCGCCTGTCTATCCTCCTCGAACTGGAGAGGCAGGAGGATCAAGAGTTGCAGGCCTGTCCAGGATGCATAGCAAGACCCTGTCTCAGAAATAAAATTTGAAGGCTGAGAAGATGGCTCAGTGGATAAAGCACAGAGCAAGCATGAGATCCTGAGTTTGGGTTCTCAGCATCCGTGTAAACAACTTAGCATAACCCTGGAGCTTCTGGGATGGAGACAGGTGGATGTCTCGAGCTCATTGGCCAGCCAGTCTAGCCAATTGGTGAGCTTGAAGAATAAGATGTAAGACAAAAGAGGGGAAACTCCTGATGCCAACCTCCGGTCTCTACATGCACATACACCAGAACACACACTTTCTTTTCCTTACCTTTTCAACAGTTTGTGAAGAACTCAAAACCTGAAATACAGAAGTTGGAGTAAAAGTGGGAAGCCTTTTAGCAATCGGAAGAACATGGACTACTTGACTCTGAGGAGCAGGGATCTCTCCCCTGCCTCAGCCCCGTTGCCTCTCACCTTGCTGTTCCTTACACCTGTGTTGACTTCTGTTTCACAGGCAACTTCAACAACAGCAGGCAGAACTGGAGGTACACCAGCGCGACGGGCTGTCGTCATATGACTTAGCTCAGGTGAATTTCTGGGAAATTCTTTTCTGATTGACACTCTGAGGACTGAGAACTAAACTCACTCTGGAACTTGACGCCCTCCCTACATGCACTCAGCTCATCCACCCTCTGGGGTACTAATGGTGCTCAACCCCTGCATCCCTGCTTTCTGAAGGGAGCCACAAGGGGCAGAGCACAGGTAGTGAGCAGGTGTGAGCCATGGTCAGCCACACCGAGCATCTCTAGGGGACAGAGGGAAGTTCCAGTGTGGCCCAGTCTCACAGACACAAGCCAGCAAAAGCAGGTTCTGGATGTAGGTTCTCTGGCTTCCTAGCTGTCTCTCTCATCTTTGCCCCATGCCTTTTCTGTTTTAACGTGTCTCTTTCTGTTATACTGTGTCTTTTCCTTCTCTCATCTCTTCTGGTCCCTCTTCTCTCCTCTCCTAGTTCTTCTGACAGCTGACCATCAAAAAATTGACATGGCTCCATTGACATGGGTATCTGGCTTTCTTCCCAAACTAACCTTTAGGTTCTCTTCCTGATGTTTACACTAGGTTGGTTCTTTTTCTTTTGTCTACAAGAAAGTGTCACTGTAACTTTGACAGTATTCCTGTAGCACTTAGTTCACACCCCCAAACCCAGATGCCTTTGAGCTTCCTGGATAAGCTCCCAACCTTGCAAGAATAGTCAAGCTTTAAAATGCCAGCTCTTCCATCTAGAGGGACGATGTGGAGGGACAGCATGTAACTCTTAGAAAGTACCCTATGTGCCTTTTGTTTGGATTGCTACTGTGTTTTATGTGCCAACAGGTCCCGGTACCCAACCTACCCGCCGGTGTTCACGAGGCAGGGAAATCTGTGGAAAAGGCAGATGCAATGTTCTCCCAAGAGAGAGACCCTCGTTTTGCTGAGATGTTTGCAGGCATCAGTGCATGTAAGTGTGCCAACCGTGCTAGGCTGTGAGCTTTGCAGTGTGACCTTTACAGATGCTCCTGGACCACCTGGAGATAGCACGCTAGAGAGAGGGGCAGGTAAGGTGATTTTGTGTCACTGCCACAGGCATAAAAGGAGCCCTACAGGAGTCAAGACAGATTTTCTGTATTCCTGTCCCTGCCTCATCACCAGTGACAACCATCCTCAGGCCGTGGCATCTTGTCTATAAAATGTAAAGGGTCAGAGCAGAAATCTGATCCATTACCCAATGCCTTCATCAGTGGTCAGACTTCACCACTGTAACAAAATACCTAAAAAAAACAACTTACAAGAAAAGAGTGTTGTTTTATCTCTGGTTAGAAAGGAAAGTTGAAAAATCACACACACAAAAAAAATAATAAAACAGAGGGAAAATAAAGTAAATGGCAAGAAAATATGAATATTGAGACTGATAAGTCAAGATAATATCCAAGGACTTCAGATCGAAAACCCAATTAACATGTTGTCAAAATTCAACATAATCAAACAAATGGAATGAACTACTCAGCCCATGGGGGTGAGTGATTAAGATGTTTGTCAAACCCAGGCAGGGAAATGGAGTGTCAGCATCAGCAGAGAAAGATGTCACAATGTCCCTGTGGGCAGAAAGAGCCTGTACTGACTACAAATCCCATGAACTCTGAAACAGAAAAGCCAATGTAATCAAAATACAGGAAGAAACTGATAAAAGCGAAGAAGGCAGAGCTCAGGATGCCTGCCTTCATTTTCAACAAATCAAAGAGATGAAAATAAGTAGATGGGGAAAGACTTAGATGAATAAATAATTTATACACATTAATATGCACATATATGCGATTGCATGTATGCATATTCATATGTAACATAGAAGTACTGTTCGAGCACGGAACAGCAATGTGTTTATCACTTACCACCGAAACACATGAGAAAAAAGTGACTTGCATAAGTTCTTGCTTTTTATAGTGGTAGTTGATTGCCTGTATGTCTGTCACTTGTGTGGTGCTGGAGAATGGATACGCTAGGCAGAGCTCTACTACTAAGCACACCTCCAGCCTTTGGGGATTATGTTTATAGTCAAGATGGCAGCCTGAGTCTCCTTGTCCCTGTCAGTTCTAGCCTTGTCTCCTCCTCACTCGAGTCTTGTTCTTTATGCCCGCCCTCAAGGACTTGAAATTAGACTGGGGATTGAGTTCCTGTCCCTTCAGGATGCTCCACAGTTGCAATATGACAATGACTTTATTTGGAGCCCGAGAGATAAGAGTAGGGTATTTGGTTCCTGTATTGCCTCCCAGTTCCAAGCCCATGGGCTTGATCACCAACAGCCCCAATACAGCTCACACCTGCCAGGCCAGCTGGGCTCGGGGAGGCATACATGCTACATAGCGACAGTCATGTGTCCAGCCTTGATTCCCTTCCTCCCACTGTCCTGAGGGTGATTATATAATTGAGACATGTAGGCATCATGATACTCTAGGGTCACAGATAATGCATCATGGAGCCGAGGGAGGGGTATACTCTGGTTGACACTTTGCTGTCTGGAGGCTGCATCCATTCACATCTGATCCCTGCTTCTCATATCACCACCAGAAGCAGCTTCCTTCTTGTGTGAGATCTCGACACTGCCTGTGACTTGAGCCCTCGGCCTTTCTCTGCAGGTGACACACTTGAGCAGACTTCTCACCTGTTTGTGCCCTGGGTGAATCATTCTAGCATAAGTCTGAGCATTTCCTATCTCATGAGTGCTCAGTCTGAGACCCCGGTAGAAAGACAGGCAACACCTTCCAGCTATCCTGGCCAGTCAGTCTGAGGTATCCCTCAGCACCTGCTGATCAGGTCGGGGAAGGGGCACTGGATGGGATTAAAGTTGGTTCCTCCCTTGCTGTCCTGTGGCCTGGGACAAGCAGTGCCTTAGTTTTCTCATTTTTAATAAATGAAAGCAAATTTGTAAGCTGTTTGGACTTTCTCAGCACTGTCCTCAGTAAACATTTTACCTATAGAAACACCCTGAACCCATCCTCACCACAGCTCAGTAAGAAAGAGACCAATTATCATCTTCTTTCAGATGGAGAAACTGAGGCAGGGGAGAGTTCAGGGAGCATCCCAAGTGACCTCTGTGACAGAAAAGGCCAAGCCGAGGTCCAAGGCCAGGCAGCTGAGGTTACCCTGGGTACCCTCACCTCTTGCACATTTCCTGTGGTGAACTCCCCTGTGAAAGTGAAGGACTCAATACAGTAGTGCCTTCCTCACTCTCAAGGGCTTGCCTTCAGGGGCCATTCTAGGAACCAAGAGCCTAAGAGAGCACATACAAAGGTGAAGATGAGGCTGTCCTCTGTGGATCTCCTGCGTTCCCAGGCCATGCCCTGTTCTGGGATGCCCCCTCATGGCCTGCAGCACAAGGGGGGACCTTCACATGCAACTCTTGATGGTTTTCCTAGCGGAGAAGAAGATGATGAGCTCAGCCTCAGCCTCAAGCAGCCAGCAGATCTACTCCCAAGGAAGTCCATTCCCTGCCGGGCACTCAGGCAAGGCCTTCAGGTAGGTCACAGGGAGGGGAGTGGTAGGAAGAAAGGCCTAGGTGCCAGCATTGGCTCTGTGACCGAGCAGAAGTCAGCCATTCCTGTACTGTGGGATGGAGCCAAGATGGAGACTTTGGACTGCTAGCTCTGCTCCATTTGCCCCTCCGTAGGCACTGGGTGTCAGTGACTCTCAGACACAGAAGATACTGAGATGGTCTATAGCCAAGATGCAGGTAGGGCCCCCTTGGGAAAGTATCCAGAACTGCCCTGTTCTCTAGTTTGCTAAGGTCATGGCGAAGTGTAAGGAGAAAGGGTGGTCCATCATATCTTAGCCTTGGCCCTAAGAACTATTCAAGGGTACAGGAGGGTGCTTGGCTATAAAGCATCAAGGCATGCTACAGCTTACTGAAGAAGCTTGGCATCACCACTGAGGGCCAGACCTGCCTCAGGTTTCTTCTGGGAAATGCAAGCAAAAACCCAGGAGGACTGCCAAAGGACAGGCCAGCAGTCCTCAGGGAAGGCATCCTCCTGTGTCACAACAGATACCCCTAAGGTCCCTAGAACCCAGGAGGACTGCCAAAGGACAGGCCATCAGTCCTCAGGGAAGGCATCCTCCTGTGTCACAACAGATGCCCCTAAGGTCCTTAGAAGCTACACACACTCCAGGCACAGCCAAGTGGTGTCTTTCTTACATCCCAGCTCTGCAGGGCCCAACTCTGAACAGGGCTTCGGAGACCATGCAGGGAACAGGGTTGGGCAGGCACACCCAGTGCCCAGAAACTACATTGGCCACAACGGGATAGGAATCTCCCTTCCTTGATGTTCTTAGAACAAATTTCCTACATCAGCAGCAGGTGTGACCAGCAGCCCTAGGGAGGGCTGGGCACAAGGGCCAGCACTTTGTTCTGAAAATCCCAGGCAGAGTTACAGCTGTCTCTCATTAGTCACCGTCCTAAGAAGGGCTGTGCAGGCTGAGGCATGTGTTGAAGAAGAACTACAAGGAACAATGTCTAGAAAATGCCCTCTGAAAGAAAGGGAGACGCAGAGGTAATATGACCAACGCAATGAGTATATGTGATAGTGCCAGAGTAAAAACCATGACTTTGGCAATAGGCATAGTTGCTGACCTCTGTAATCCCAGCACTCAGAAGTCTGAGGCAGGAAGAATATCATGAATTCAAGGTCAAAACTTATTATACATTGTATAATTAATATAGCTGATTTTTTAAAGAGACTAAAAGAGAAATAAAGAAATTATCCTCTACAGGGCATGATGGCACATGTTTTTTATCCCAGCATGTGGGAGGCAGCAGACTCTCTGTGAACTCAAAGCCAGCCTGGACTACATAGTGAGTTCTAGATCATCCAGAGCTACATAGTATGGCACTCTCTTGAAAAAAGAATCAACAAAAAAGAAAATATTCTCGGAACTGAGGCATCCATCTGGAGGAGGTGGGAAGAAGTGGACACAGATGTTAAGTAAACTCGTTTAGGAAGACAGACATGGTGTTCTAACAACTAAATTTGTTTTACACTCTGTAAGAAGTTAGAAAAGTAAAGAAAAGGGTTAGAATACAATTAGTAAAACTATAGTCTGTAACTCTTTCTTTCCAAATTCAGCCAAAAACCTACCACTAGGAAAAACCTAAAATTAGATTCAGCCCACCTCACTAGATATATTCACAGTCCTCCCAACCCCCAGCACAGACCCAAGGAGATAGCAAGAAGGGCCTGGAGCCGTATGAGTCTCCGTCTCCCTCAAACTCCAGCCCTCTCCTTCTTCGATGAGCTTACAGTCCACATAGCCCGAAAGGCTCCTAGAAGAAGGGCCTTGTAGTAGAGTGTCAGAGCATCCTCATCAGGCATGCAGCAAGCTGAACATTGTGATGCATACTACAGGTGCCTAATAAAGGTGCAGCAAATTAATCATTTGAAGGCAGAAGAAGCAAACCAACAACCACATACAGCAGCCTTCCATTCTCGGGTGTGTCTCTCTGTTGAAACTGACAGCTTGCAGCCTATGTCCAGAGGCTGTAAGCTTTCTCAGTGCCCCAATGGGACAAATTAACTAGAGCACAAAGAGCAGGTAAGCCCAGAGTCTGATTTGTATTCTGCGACTCGTGTCTCTTAGAATGAAATCTTGTATAGAGATCTGGGGGTGTTCAGGGAAAGATGGTGGTGGTGGGCAAGTGTAAGAGCTGTCAGACCCTGAGGGGAGAAGGAGTCTGAGAATAGAAGCCAGCAAGGACCTCTGGGCAGTGTACAAGAAGGAAGAGAGCAAGAAAGCAAAGCGAGTCAACTCAGGATCTTTTAACAGTCTCAAGAAAGCAGGCCATTTCTGTGAATAAGTGGTTTTTTTTTCCCCCCTAGCTCTTCCGTGGTCCATGTGCCTGGAGTGAATGACATTCAGTCCTCCTCCTCAACGGGACAGAACATATCTCAGATCTCCCGGCAGCTGAACCAGGGCCAGGTGGCCTGGACAGGCAGTCGTCCACCGTTCCCAGGGCAGGTATGAGTGAAACATGGCCCTGGGTACCCAGAGTGGCAGAACACCTACCATCTGCTTTTTTGAGTCCCTGCTCTGAGGGTAGGTCAGTCCTCCCAGTTCCTCAAGAGTCCTCGCCATCCACGGGGCACTTTGAGAACTGGGTCCCCATCATATATACCATGTCTAATTAGCACCCTTTTCTTCTTACAACCTCCGATTAGGAAAGGGAGCAAGTGGAAGTTGGGTACCCAAAGCTTCCCCAGCAAAAGCAAGCCCCTCATCACTTTGGAGCTCTGGAACTACTGTGCCAAGAGGGCCTGTAAATACCCAACCATGCAACCAACACTCCTAGTTCCCTGGAAGGTACCAGAAGGATAGGTCTTATTCAGCGAGAGGTCTCCATAAACTGAACTTGGAGAAGCCAAGCCATTGTAGTCCTCAAAGTAATGTTAAGCAGCTCCACCCCAAGTCTCCAGGGACAGGCTTCTGCCCAACCTCCCCACTCCCACCCCCCACCCCCCACTGGGCTAGTCCTGTGCTAGTGAGGGAAACAGAGGCTGCTGTTCTTGAGGTGACCTCAAGGGTGGAGCTCAGTGGGAAGCTGGTTGGTTCTGCCTCTTTCTGTCCTGACCATAGCCAATCCCTTCCTAGCCCAGCAAGACGCAGTCATCTGCCTTCGGGATTGGATCAAGCCACCCCTACCCGGCTGATCCTTCGTCTTACAGTCCTCTCTCCAGCCCAGCTGCCTCCTCACCAAGTGGAAATGCATACCCCAGTCTTGCCAACAGGACTCCAGGGTTTGGTAGGTGGGGGATGAATGATGGAAAGAATTTTTGTTCTGAGCCTCATGTGTCCAGGACTGAGCCCCAAGGTTTCCAGAATATAGGGCAAGGCCCCAAAGTACCCAAACTCCTCTTCTATCTGGCTAGGGCCTCAGGTATCCTAAGTCATAGAAGCACACACCTTGACCTTGTGGTTCAACATTGCTATTCCAAGTCATGAGCCCTCATTCTTGTGTTGTGATGTGACCTGATTGCTAGTTTAACCCCACATGGCCCAAGGCAGAGACTTTCACATCCTGGAAGTAAAAGAGTCTCCATTCAGAAACCCAGAGAAGCTAGGAATGGCCAGATGTGTCAGTGAAACCAGGAAGTTACCTTTTTTGCAAGGTGCACTTGCTATTTTTCCCATTCTCAGAAAAAATTCCAGACAAAAGTAACTTTAGGACAGATGGTTTATTTTGACTCACAATTTGAGGTCAATCCATAATAACAGAGGGAGGGTCACATCATAGCTGCAGTCAGGAAGCAGGAGCTGAATGCTGGTGCCCAGCTCACTTTTCCCCTTGTATTTATTTGTATTTCCACAGACAGTGGAATAGTCATGCCCCTCAGTTAGGGTGAGTCTTCCCAACTCAGTTGAACCTGTAAACTCCCCCCCGCCGCCGCCACACACACACACACACACACACACACACACACACACACACACACACACAGAGGTTTGTCTCCTAGGTTGATTCTAGATTCATACTGGGACATCCTATCTCATGTGAATGTTTCCTTGCTCTATGAGAAAGACTCAGGCCATAATGGGTGCTGTGGCTGGGGCTGTGTCCTCTGGCTCAGTCTCAGACTCTCCTGCCAGTTGTTCTTTATCGACTTGATATATGCCAGCATCTCTCCCCAGGCCAAGGTCACACTCCACAGAAGGGGAGGTCCTGCCAGATTCCTCACTGTAGAGTCACTGGGTGACATCCAAGAGTGAGGCCCCCAGGAATTGTCTATGCAGACCCATCACCCTCGGGTGAGCAGGAAGCCAAGCCTAAACTCCCTCATTTCACTTGTCAAGTTAAAAGCTTCCATTTAAGTGGCTCCCCTGTCAGTCTATGGGAAAGTGTCCTTCCATAGCCTATCATCATACAGGGTAGTTATGAGATGTCCCTACCTCTCTATACGTATACCACTGACAGTAATGTTTCTGCCTCAAAGCCCAAGGTCCTGGCCACAGTGTCCCAAGACCTTAGGTTTGTCTGTTCCCATCAGATCCAACAGTCCCCCCCAGCACAAACCTTATTTATATGTAACACACATATTGAGCGCTTAAATGTCCTTACTGGGTCACTGACAGACACAGGTGTGAGAAGCACAGAGTCCTCAGCCAGTTGCTCAGTCACCCAGGCCCTCAGCTCTGTTGCAGCCTGAGGACAAGGACCCTGGTTCCCAGGCTAGTGCCCCTCCCTGCTTTCATGTATAGAATGTTCCCTTTGTCTGGGAGCAGTGACCCAGACTTACTGTGATTCTGCCATCCTACATGAGCGCCAGACCCAGTACCATCACTGGAAACAGTAAGAGACTGGACTGGCCCAAAGAAGTGCTCAGGCTAGAGGCACGGTCAAAATTATAGGCAGAGACAGACGAGACAGGTGACAAGCTGAGGCACTGCACAGGTCCAGTAGCCAGATCTTTGTGGAAACCTTGAGGAGAATGATCACCTGTTTTACGGGGGCCAGGAAGATCTTCAAAAGAGAGGTAGATGGCATGTTTCTCTGGAAGGACTTGGGAGCATCATGTGACCATGACAAGACAGGTGGGCAGGCTCCTCCCTGTCCCAGCAGTCCAGTGCTTTATCAGGTGCATTTGGCCACTCTCCAGGAAGTAATGGCCAGGTTCTGAAGGTGTGAGTGGAGGTGGGACCCTAGGTAGAGGCCACTGGCCAACTCTAATGACCAAGAACAGGTCACACACTGGGGCTTCTAACTCGACCAATTGTGCTACATGTTGCTAGGCGGTAAGTATGCCAGCAGCTAGTCATTACTAGGTACTTAATTGGACACTACCCAGGAGGTGTACACTAGGTGTTTGAATTTATTTAAGCACTTACCTGGCCATAAGGGAGAGATCATTCTTATTCCCATTTCAGATGAAACGATGAAAACCCCAAATCCTCCTAATACAATGGTTCTCAACCTTCCCAGTGCTTGACTCTTTAATACAGTTCCCAATACTCTGGTGAGCACCCCCACCCATAAAGTTATTTTTGTTGCTACTTCATAACTGTCATTTTGCTACTGTTATGAATCATAATGTAAATAACTGTTTTCCAATGGTCTTAAGCCACCCCTGTGAAAGGGGCATTCAAGCCCTAAAGGGATCATGACATGCAGGTTGAGAACCACTGTCCTAATGGATCAGTGGTGGAACCAAGAAAGGATGGAGTCTGTGCCCCTCCACTCACTGCCCTGTGCTTCCTATCCTTCGGACCCACTCCTCAGAAGAGACATCTGCCACTATGTCCCTTAGTTTGTAATCATGAGAAGAGCAGGAACTCTGCTGCAGAGGTGTAGCGGGGATGCTGAGGCAGAGAAGGTAGGACTGACAAATTCGATGTGAAAATGTTTAAGGAGCAGGATGTAGGAGCAGCAGCTGAGGAGGAGAGAGGGACTGAGCCCAGTTGGAGGGGAGGTACCACCATCTCAGGAGGCAGCATCGCCTCACAGGGTTGGGGAAACCTACCTCAGGGGAGAAATGTATCTTGAGAAGACCTCAGCCTCTGCTGTCTGGGACTTCAAGAAGCAGAGTCCTACTGGGGGTGGGGCGTCCTTGGTCAAGGTCAGAGGAGAGAGTGTGTATGGTTAGAAAGAGGACCTGGGGGAGGGGTTTACTGTCAACCTCAGGGGGTGGAGGAAAATGTAGAGGAAAATAGAGCAGTCTCCATTAATGGTCAGTTTCATTAATTATTAAATAAACATGAAACAGTTAAAGCAGGTCCGTGCAGTATGCGTATGGTTGTGAACAGCAGCTGAACCCTGCCTGTGGGCATCCTGGGGCACCATGGTTACAACCTTGGGGCTTGTAGGGGACACTGACAGCAGTATGTTGCAGCATTACAGGGGAATTAGGGTTCCACCCTCCCTTTTTCCTTCCTTCCTTTCTTTCTATTGTCCCTTATCCTGACAGCCATGAAGTCTGCCTGTACATAAGGCACTTTAGATCATTTTTCTTGATACCTACAAAATAGATCCATCTATAGGAATTATAGATTAGGTCTTTATCTACTAGCCAATTTGTTTTCCTTACTGGTCCTGTAATGGGGCCAGGTGATAATATTATAAAATATTAGCCCTCTCTCCTTTTAGATGTCCAGATTTAACCTTACTTTAATTCTCAAGACTATACCAAAGAGAGTGTAGACAGGGAAACTGGAGGCAAGCTTCCTTTGATGATCCTAAGTAGATACAGACAAGCCCTAGAGCCTCTGGAGTGAAAACAGGACTGTCCCCTTCCTGTTCACAACAACCCCCTTCCCATCCTCTGACACCTCCCCCAGTCACCCTTAAGTGTGTCTCAGCATAGCCCCGAAAGGATCAGGAACACTGATTTATGTCCTAAATGCTTTTGAGACTCAACCTTAACCTGCCAGAGTTTAAACCAACCACCTGCATAGTCTCTCTCGGGATTAAGTCATAAATATTGAATGCAAGTTCCTGCTGAGAGCATCTCTGTGGTGTTTCTTTTGCCTTTGTAGAATAAGGCCTCTTTAGCAGGATGAAGTAAGGAGGGAGGGAGGAAAGAAGGAGGGAAGGAAGGAAGGAAGGAAGGAAGGAAGGAAGGAAGGAAGGAAGGAAGGAAGCCAAACCTGAACTAGTGGGTTAGTAGGGTCAGAGAAGAAACTTACTTATATAAAAGGCTTTGGCTTTTTTTACCTTAAATTGCCATTAGATGTTAAAAGTGTAAGCATGCAGTTTCCCTGACCTTGGATATAATACTTGAGAATTTCTTTCTGCCTGAAGAATTAACTCCATACCCACATAAATAGGGCTATCTATACAATATGAATAGAGAGGGTCTGAGAACAGTTATGGTCGTGCTACAAATGCAGGCAGCACCAGAGTCCTGAGAAGAGGAGAAACACTTAGTCCCAGCCTACTTCATGTTGTATTTCCCAGCTATGGGGTTAGACATTTATTTAGTTTTTGGGCAGAGGCTGTGCCATCACCCTATCTCACCCTTACTCTCTAGCCCAGTGGGATGGGACCCTAGGTAGTCTTCAAATTCCTGTCCCCACCTGAGATTTTCCCTATAAAGAAAGGAGGAAATGTAAAAGCGGTGGTCATTAAGACCCTGCTGACAACAGAGTTAGCATTTGCCTTGTATCCCTCTTTCCCCACCCAGGAGGTATCTGGGTAGGGTTAGGTCTCTGAGAAAATTATTCTGATTGCTAGGAAAGCATAGGGAAGAACTGACTGTGTCGGTGTCATGTGGGAGTCCCGTTCAGGTCTTTAGTTTCCATGATCTTAGCAGGAAAGCAAAAGGACAAAAGAAATGGGGTGGAGGGTGGGGGTGGGGAGACTGGGGTATACGGATGAATGAGTGCCTGTGTCACAGAAACATTTGGGGGGGGGTGGAGCCTCAAGGAGCCTAGATGCATTGGAAGTCTTAAGCAATCACATGGGTGCCACCATTTGATTAGTCACATGGCTATTACCATCTTATTCTTGGCTAACCACAGATGTCCTCTACCAGTGGTGAGAAGAGTTTAACAATAACGTGCTCATTCACCTATTAAGGATACGAGTCCCCATAGGATCCATGCATCTCACAGACTAGGTATGGACCATTACTGGCAGCTGCCTCCCAAGATAAGTCCCAGTGGACAGTTATGCCAATACATGATCTTGCTTGCCTCTATATAAATTCTGCTACTGTCCTGTAAGCCCTGAAATGTTTTGGTTGGGAACTGGGATAGCATGCTTTCTCTGCTTCTGGAGATGCCTAGGTCAGCATGAATGGTTTCCCAACCAGTGAGGGTCACGACCTACAAGTTGTCTTGATTAGTGGAGATAAAACTTTACCCCCATTTTTTTGTTGTTGTCAATTTAAAGAGCACCTGAATTAGGTTAGCAGAGATGTGGCAGGAAACAGAACATGTGAAATAAGACATAATCGCATAGGACAATCCTGTACATGGACACAAAATTGCACGCACAGAAGAAAGTTGTAGGCAAAACACAATAGTGAATATTATGGCCTCAACTGAAGGTCAGGGAGTCCATCACAATTTTCTAATTTTCACCAGGAACACCAAGAGATGTCACCTGGATCTTACATTCATTTCTCTTGGCTTTAGGTCCTTGGTATTATAAGCTGCTTATGGAGCAAAAGCCCCTGACAGACCTGGGAGGGAGAAGGAAGTATCCCCAGCATGCATCTGAGTTGCTACTTTGGTATCATATGAGAGAAGTAGGAGGGAGAATGTGTTCTATAACATATATGCCCTAGTTCCCCATGAGGATGCCGTGGACTGAGACCAAGGGCTTTACGGTACTCGTTGTTGGCAAACATTGCAGTTCCTTAGGAACCATGTTGTTAAAATCTGATTTGATGTTCCATCAGCCTTTATGTGGCAGCTACATCCAGTTAGAAAAGCAACTTCCTGGGCCCCTTGAGATCATACACCCAGCTGAGAGCAATGGTAATGCCCTCTATTTGGGTGAGGGTTCTGTATGCCCAATCCTGTTCGGCTACTTGATTTATTTCTCTCTTGCTTTCAATACATGGCCTTTCTGGCTTCCAGGGAATGACAGACAGGACACAAAGGGATAATCCTGGCACCAGGGAGAAAAGGGAAGTTAAACTTAGTGCCATTTAAATCTTATCATGTGAGCACTGGCCACAGACACATGGGAAAACAATCCAAAAGAGAAATTACATTTGCCATTCACCTCTGGCCCTTAGCCCTAAGGGAGAGATCCTGAAGAGGCAGGAAGAAAAGACTTATTTATTCTATGAAGGCAGAGTACTGAAGGGCAAGATGGAAAGATAAGCTTGAGGTCAAATCCTCCCAAAAGAATTTAAGCCAGAGGGTAAGCACTGGGGGCCTGGCCACCAGAAGGAGCTTACCTGAATCCTGGAATATGGCCACCTACCTACTTTGTCTCCAAAGGAGTGGCTTTAAAGTCTGTTTGTGGTCACCACATGTCACTGGAGGATGTAGGTTTCCTTTTGTAGGATCTTAGTCTCCTTTATAAAATTATTTAAAATCTGACTCAGAAGCCTGATTGAGAGCAACTTTTATTAGAATTTTAGAAAAGAAAAAAAAAAACTGCTGGCAACGTCTAACTCCTGACATCTCTCAAGAGGAGGGAGATGGAGAAGAAAGTCAGTCATGTCTTTTGATTCATGTCAACAATGGGGGTCAGCAAGCAGACCCATAAGAGAAACAGTGAAAAAGTTAAGGGTATGGGTCCAACCATGTTTAGATGTTTTTTGTTTGTTAGTTTGTTTGTTTGTTTTCTGTATTTTTTCTTTACATTCCCAATGATTTCCCCTCATGTTTAGATGTTTAAATGGCATGAAAAGAAGAAAGAACAAATTATACTTCTTGAGTTAAAACTTAGAAAATTAGGCAGGCTTAACCGTAAAGATCTGTAAGCAAGTGAATCAAGGGAGGGGCTTCTAGAGGGTGTAATGACATTATCACATCAAGGGGATAATTGTTCTTCCCATCTCCTTAGCTATGTCCCCAGAAGAATCAGCTTTCTTGAGGGGTGATCTTCTGGCCAGGTGATTGACAGGCCTAATTGGTACCAGGTCCATCCTGGCTTGTTTCTGAAAAGATGACTGGAGTAAAGAGAGAATGAAGAAAGGACAGACACATACAGGAAAGCTGGGATCCAGTGACCTACGTTCACTCTGACAGAGCACACCTACTATGCAGCAACCCAGAACTTCAACCTGTTTATTCTGTACAGCATGAGGGAGAAGTTAGCTAGTCTCGATAGGTCTCTGCACCTCCTGGCACAAGCAGAAACTGAGAGCAGTTCAGTATCTCAAAGATGGGCAATGAAGACTGGATTTAGAGCTCAGACAAAACAAGTTGGTAACTGTCAGGTAGTGTACAACTTGAATACCCAAATTTGTTAATGTCTCAATCTGGTCATTGGTGTATAATGTTTCTTGTAGAAACGCAGGAAGCCAAAGCCATAGCTTGCTCAGGAAGGACAGTTTAAGATGCTAAAGCATGTGGGACATCCCCTCCCTCCCTTACGCCTCCATGACTTGTATATGGCCTGAACTGCATAGCAAAATGCTTCCAGAGACAGTGGCTTGGCAAGCACCAGCAGGCCCATGTCTTGCATTTAGCATCTACTTTTCAATTTTAGGCTGAGGTAGCACCAGCAACTCAATCATGATGACACAAGTCCAGACAGGTGAAAGCAAATCAAGTCAGGCCACAGTAGAAGACACCACTGCGCCCTCGGTGAGCCACTTTTGGAAAGCACAGGGAATTCTCCTCCCCAGAATGCTCCACCCAGTCCAGACTGAGTGGAGGCTGGCGAAAAATGGAATGTATCATTCCCAAACCATCTGAAGCTTCTTCCAGTGATAAATTGGATGCACAAATAGAGAGGGAAGGCAGATCCAAGCACCCTATTCCTCCTCCCCTAATCTTACCCCCAGATCTCACCCATGTGCATTTTTGACCTACAAATTATGAAGAATTATAGACATACTTGATCCTATTAATCGATGTTGAAAAGTGAAATCCCTGCCAAAAGGAGTGGAAAAGTTTGTGATCCTCGCCTGATCCTCTCTGTAGGTTAGGTAGGAAGCAGCTGCCTCTATCAGGGCACATTCACTTTACCCAGCAGGATTTCTCAGCATTTACACTGTTGAAGGGTTGGTCTAATCCCCACTGAGTTGGGATGTCTGTTTAGTAAGGATGTTTATCAGTCTCCCTGTGTGTTTATCCGCTTGTCTCCCGCTGTTTGTGAGAATGAGAAATGCCAGCAGTTCCCTTCACCAAGAACCATTAAGCTAAGCCCAACAGCGCTGAACCGTCTGCATAGGACTGTTAAGGCATAGGAATCTTAGAGCAATTTCCACCCACTGCCACCTCCCAGGACGGTGATAGTGAGCAGGAATGAAGTCTAGCTAAAAAGATGGACGATCGATGTCAGCCTTGCCTCTGCCCCTTAGGACCAGAGACCACACTAAGGACTACAAATTTTGGGCTGCCCATATAGGAGACGTAGTGCAGTTACCTGGCCTAGCAGAAGGCCAGTCCATTTATATAGAGCAGCCTGGGTCTTGCTCTGGAAGCTGGAAAATGGACGTCAATATGGTTGGAACCCAGCTCATGGCTTTTAACTGCACACATGACTTTTGGAACAATGTGACCTAACAAAGATGTTAGGGACCACTGGGTTATTCCAGAAAGGAGTTTGAGAACAGGCCACATGAAGGTCCTGCCGACCATCTGCAGGTTGGTTGGGTTTAGGCAAATGACCCACAATTCTCCCTCAGACAGGAGAGGTCATGTTGAAGATCGTGTTTACTTTGTAGTTTTAAAAGTTACTAGTCCAGTTCTGGAAAATCAAAAGTTCCTTCAGTGGCCCCTTAAGTCTCCCTTCCCATGGCTAGCACCATCCTTCAAGTCATCCTTCATCTGCTCCTCCTCCAGGAAGACTCAGGTTTAGGTGGGACCTGCTCTTATACTACCATTGTAACCTGTGCTTTCCTCAGAAAAATACTTAACTGTATCGACTCTTTTCCTTCCTCGGCCGACTAAGTCAGTCTCCACTCATCCAGTGTCTTAGACTTAAGCACTATTTATCAAATGAGTGCAGGTAGGCTTCCATGTCAGGGGTGTCTAAGTTCAACCTCTAGGTTTATATGATAAAGGAATAGGACAAACCTGTTGATACCCCTGAATCTTCAGTTTCCTTAGCTGAAGAACTGAATAAGGGACTCATTTCTTAGATTTAGAAGTGAACTGAAACTATGAACCCTAGTCAAGTTCAATATGTAGCATGCAGTTGTCCTTGCTTCAAGATTCTGTCAGTGTTTTTCTCAAAAGCAGCATAATGAATTGACTTCTTGTTGCAAATGTTTAAAAGCATTTACTGTCTTGGAAGCTTATTTTTTTGTTGTTTTGAAATATATTACCTGTAATTTATACTCTTGGGTATGAATAATCAGCCAGTCTTCTCCAGTCCTCTCCTCCTGCTCTTCTCTCTACCTCTGACCATCCCTGAGGTACAACTGAGAAAACTTCACCATGCAGCCCCATGTGGAACCTGGAGGTTTCAGATGCAACTGACGACAGCGTGTCCGAACTCCTCCATCTCTCTCCTCTTCCCCATCCCTTCCCGTTCTCTATCCCCCTTCCTCCCTTTCTTCCCTCCTTTATTTTCTCTTCCTTCCTCCTCTCTCCTTTTCTCCCTCTTCCCTCCTTACTCTGTCCTCCCTTCCTCCTCACCCCCTTCTTAAGCACTTACTGACTCGATCTATAGTTGAAGCACTATATTAGAGCAGACAGGCATGGCTGAGATTGGGACACTTGGCCTTAGTTACTCCACTTTGGATGTCAGTATAATGTGAAGGACACCGTCTAAGACAACGTACAGCAGGCCAACTGAGAGAGGGCCTAACTGAGGCCAAACTAGGGTCACATTTCCTTAGGACGGTGAGATAACCAAGAAAATGCAGGAGCAGGGTCAGCCAAGGGGACACAGTGGCAGGCCAGTGAAATGACCCCTTGGCAAGGTGTGCTGCACAAGCCTGGTGACCTGAGTTTGATCATTCCCAGAGCTCACAGTGGAGGGTGAGCACTTACCTCCAAGAGTTAGCTCCTGCCCTGCATCTGCACATACACCTACATGTGCTTGCTAATAAATTTTACTTATTTAAAAAGGAAAGAGTATGGGGCATGAGGAAAAGGAGGTGAGGGAATGTGGCTGCCAAGTACTGCCAGTAGGTAGGGTTACCAAGACAAGAAGAGAGGCAGATAGTAGCCACACCCAAGGAACCCTTGTCTATCTGTAGGCAGTGTTGCTGTCCCAGGAGGGTGGGGCAGAGCCCTGTGGATGTGGGTGTGGGTGGCAGTGGAATTCAGAACACAGCAGGAACAATAAGCAAAGGAAGGCACTATAATGAGGCATGGCACTGAGGGAGCAGAGACTCAACAAAACCCTGTAGTGGATGGAGTCAGTGAGGGAGTGACAGGAAGAGAAAAGGAAGCCCTGCCTACAGACTGGGCAGGCAAGGAGGTGGTTGTTCCAAGTGTGAAGAGCAACAACTGAGCTTGTCTTCTGTACTTGACACACACACATGCACGTGTTTGTGCACACACTCAATGTCCTCTTTAGCTAAGACCCCAAAATAATTTAGGCAAAATTCTCATTCCTCCTATTTTCTGTTTTGAGACTACCATGAGCAGACACAGGAACAAAAGAGGCTATGGGGATGGAGCACCAGTCACCTGACAGGCTCATTAAAAGACTAAACTATTCTTTCTGGTCACGCACTCACACTTCACAGGGCCTCCAGTCTTC